>OZ024727.1:39740270-40463140 GCA_964016875.1 Fallopia convolvulus
GTATCTATTAAAGAGAGGTTTTTCGGTTATATGTCAATCTATTATTTAATTACTATATGTGTCAATTTTGGAATTTTAAATTATCATTTTTATGAATAATTTAGGTTCCATTATATTCTAATTATTTTATTTTTATACTTATTGAAATAAAAAATATTTAATATTCCAAATATCTAGGCATTTTAAATTTTTATAATTAAAATATTTTATTAGGTAAATTTTACAAAAAAAAATTATTTATGAAAAAAAAATTTAGACAAAATTCGTATTGATTCTATTTTTAAATTTAAGCTATTTTTATGTTTGGGTTGTTTTTTTGGTAGAATATGTTTGGGTATTTTTAGGCCTATGAAAATATGATTTATTTCATTTCAGCTGGGTTGTTCTTTTTTAATTAAAAAATTATGAATATATCTTAAATTCACCAAATATATTTCCGATTTAATATTTTACATAGTGTAATTGGTTTAATTGATTTTTTATTTTATTCAATTTATAATTGGAAACAAATTGGCCGGTGATCTCATATATATGAGCTTGGTTTAAATAAAACAAACTCTTATCATGAAACGTGAAACGAATACACTTTTGATAGTTCGTAGTTTACTTTGCATACAAAAGTGCATTGCAAAATATAAAAAGTGCACTACAAAAAGTACGAAAAGTGTACTGCAAATTACGAAAAGTGCACTCCGAAATAGGAAAAGTGCCTACGTACTAAAAAAAATACATTCGTTTCAGAATAAGAGTTTTTTTTTTCATTTGAACCAAATTCATAATTTAAATATGAGGAAAAAACTTGTTAATTATGAGTTTAAATGACATAAATAAGGGTACGGTAAAATATCACTTTATACGTATGTTTTGAATAAGCGAATCTCTAGTATGCCTTTTCCTTATTAAGGTCGCATTAGTGTGGATCAAATTTTATTTTTATGGTGAAAAGTTTATGGTACGTAGGAGGACAACTACGTGGCCGAAGCTCATATATGTGTGAATGTGTGATTGAGGGAAGGTGCAAATCTCGACACTAAATCTAAATTTAGCAATTGATCAACAGTTGACATTAATTATCGATCACCTACTAGTATTTTTTTTATCGGTATGGTCAAGCCTCAGTAATCTACTTAATAGGTAATGAAAATCTCTAAGTTACATCAATATATTATAATGTATTAAATACCTCCGATTAGTTCAAAAGAAAAACTATTATTAATTGAACCGGAAGCTAATAATTAACCTTTGTACATATATCGATCACATATATTATACACAAGTTTAGTTTTTGTAACTCCAAAATTCTTATAACGTACTATGCATGGGAACTGACCATTTTATGTTTTAACTAACAAGCTAGCAAGAACATGTTGGCGCAATATTTAATGCTAGCAAAATTACGGGCGGTATAAAAAATAGTACTCCGTATAAGAAAGAGATGAGATGTATACACATACCTAAGAGAAGTGGCACCGGCAGATGACACGTCGTGTAGAGGAATATGAAATGCTTCGGACCAGGATAGCTGGCGGAGACACGTGGCCGAGGGCGTGCCCCATCTATAGCAGTGGGGCGGCATCCTGGCTTGCTTCTTCCAGAAGGGCTGGTTGAAGACCTTCATCTGCTCCCCCTTCATCTCCTCGAGTATGTCGGACGACACCCCGTGGTTCACCACCTGGAAGAAGCCCCACTCCATGGAAGCTCTGGCTATCTTCTTCTTGCACTCCTCCCTCTCGCGCTCGCTATCGCTGCTCAGCTTCCCCAGGTCGATCAGGGGAAGCTGGCACTCCTCCACCACTTCCTCATCATTGAAAATGTCGACGGAGGACTTGAAAAGGGCCTCGTACTCCTCCTCAAAGGGCGGGTTGGGATCCATCAGCTTGGCTATCTGAGGAAATAATATATGTGAAATGAATCAATGATATATATGAATAAAGAAATGGTCCGGCGGTTCTTGCATACCGGCAATACTGCAATAGCATAGTCAAGTATTTATATATATCTCATTAATGACGTGGTTGTGGCTGTGAAAAGGAAGTGACTCGAAGGATTTTTTTGCCGGTGGACCCCCCTGTGGAAGTGTGGAGAATGTCAAAACTCAAAAGTGCGGTTTACACTTGAAGCTTGTAAGCCAAGAAAGAGTTAGTTAATTATAACGAGAAAGAAAAACTGGGGATAAGTCAGGGTTTGCCGATTTGGGCTGGGCTGGGCCCCCTTCTCAATTTAATGTTTTTTCTACACCCCAAAACACCCAAACAATGTCTGATTGATAAGTCGTTAATTATTTATTATATTATCTTATTTTATTCCAGGGTTCATTTATTTCACTTTAGGAAATAGTATAAAAACAGTATTAATTTTATATTCTTATCACATACTCATAGGCACATACTAAAAAGACCCATTATTAATTGAAGAAACTTCAATTACCGATTGTCGATTGATGATTATGTTTCCTGTTCATCACGGACATCACAAGTTGGAGAACATGTGAATTTGGTCAAAAACAAATTAAAGGTATTAATTTTTTACGTATTAGTTTAAAATCTATTTTTCAAGAAAACATAGATTATCACAGGATTCACCGATTCAACTAGTACAAGAATAATTGCAATATTGTCTGAGAATGACAAGAAATTTGACCCAAAAAAAACACAAGGACAAGAAAAGCATAGTTATCAAATATATCAATCACGATTGTGGGTTTAGATATAGTAACTCTACCCAATTCGAATAAAATTTATAAATTTTCTTACAAACAAATATACGAAATATATAAAAATAATAAAAATTCAAATCAAGTTATAATATGAAGAAAGAATGAAAGTTGTATTTTTGTGTTGGAAAATGTGAAAAACATGTTTTTTCCAAAAATTGTTTTTCATTAAGTAAACTATAAATCTATTCACAAGTATTTAAAACTCCCCTAGGTCAAGTTCTCACAATTACACCTACTACAGCTAGCCACCTACTACACAAATTATATGGGTTGGAATTATAGTTGTAAGAGTATAACTTAATTTATGTTTCTTTAGGAGTAGTATGAGAGTGCCACCTCTCCTTCTTATAAAAAAAATAAGTACTCTGTCTAATTTAATTTGAAAAATTCAGATTTTGACAAAAAAAAAAGATGAATACAAGATAAAAAAAAAAGCTTCAAGACAAAAGATGAAAGGGTTTGCGTGGGTCAACATGGAAATTATCATTTACAGAATGCAAATTCTCATTAAGTTTTATCACTAAATTTCAGAGACTTTATCTCCATCAATTTTTTATTTGAACAAATCATTAAAAAAATGGAAAAGAAAATTTAGGCATTTGAAGGATGGATAAATACGAGTAATTGAAAGTTAAGAGATAATTTTTTTTATTTGTTGAGTTTATAAATGTACATGAATTTGTAAATATGGAGTAATTAGAGATAGAATACAAAGTATATGTGTAATAATATGATTAAGTATGGTTAATTGGAGGAGGTAATAGAACTTTATTATAAATCTTAATTAAATATTTATGTAAATTATAAGGTTGAATATATAAACCATGTTATGATATGCGTTAAAATTTTATGCTTTTAAGAATTATATTTATTTATTACGAATTTAATATTTTATCTAAGTAAATTTATCTAAATACAAAAGAAAGAATAATTTAGAAGCCTAATAAAAAAAATTACACTCAGTACAAAAAGAAGGAATATTTAGTGTAAAGATGTTTAACGTAAACATTTTCACAAATCAATTGTTCAAGACCTAGGTATTTTAATTTATGGAAGAATTTTGACCACATTTCATCCAAACATATTTTATGCTATGACGTGTCTGATTGAACAAGACTTTGTTTAACTAGGTGGGGTCATTGGAGGTAAAAGATACCCGGAGTACTGTATTAATAGAAAAAGAAATCAAATACACCGTACTCTGTATGTATAACAATTGATTTTTATTTTTTTTTGGTGGAATAACAATTGACTTTTTTTTCATCAAACAAAAAAAACAATTGACTTTTTGATGGCACTTCCCTGAGAATTAGACAAAATGCGGTAAATTTTATGTTTTCTTTCCCAAGAAACTGGTCAGAATCATCAATCATGTTGGTCTTTAGATCTTGGTAAATTTTTTTGGTACTGTTTTGTTAGTGTCCTCAAAAAAGTTAATTTTTCTTTGTATTCTTGAAGTTTTGATTTTTTTGGTACTCGGCCCATAACATAACCCATAATTCAATCGACAGAATACATCAACAGGCCCCCGAACTTGTACACTTTTTTTAACCACAACCTTGTATTTTGAGATTTTCAAATAAACACCTAAACTCAATTAAATTTGTTCAATCAAACACTTTTTGATGACATGGCATTGTGCGTGAACCACACTTGCCACTTTAGCGAGTTAAATTAAGATTTTTTGTAAAACTTTTCTTTTTTTTCTCATATATATTTTAATAAAGTAAAAATATAATTTGTTTTCCTTTTTTTATCTTATATTCTTCTAATTTTTTTTATCTCTTTTCCTTCTTTTTTTATTCTTTTCTTTGTTTTTTTCCTCAGATCCAGATTTGGATCTGCTAGATCTGGATCTTGGGAGAAACTACCGGGAGAGAGTCAGGACGACGGAACGACGAACTTGGGGGAGAGAGTCAGGACGGAATGACGAACTCGGGGGGAGAGAGTCAGGACGGAATGACAAACTCGGGAGAGATCAAAAGCAGGGAGGGTGGGAGAGACCAGAAGCAGGGAGGGCGGGGGTCAGGGAAGAGAATTCTACACTGCCGGAACGACGGATTCCGGAGGGAGTTAGTCGAACGACGGATTCAAGAGCGAGTCAGTAGAACAATGGATTCAGACGAGGACTCGAAATGACTGACTCGGAACGACGGACTCGGGGAAGAGGAGGGCGGGGGGTCAGGGAGGAGAATTCTTCACTGCCGGCATATCTTCACAGCTGGCATATCTTCAAATCCTTCACCACTGGCATATCTTCTGAGGAAGAAGATTTGGTTTTGGATCTAGGTTTAGAAGGGGGAGGAGAATGGAGGAGGGGAGGGGATTTGGATCTGATTTTAGTTCCTCAATTTTAGGGTTGTTTTGAGGAAGAAGATCAAATAAAAAAGAAAAAAAACCTAATATTTGCATTTTTTAATTAAAATTAATAAAATTATCTAAGTGGCATATTACATGGCATAAAATTAGCTTAGGTGGCAAAAAAAATTACACAGTCAACGCGCGTGAATAACACGAGAAGGATTATTTAATCTAAGGTGTTTAAAAGAAAAAAATAGTATAGTTCAAGTGTTTGTTTGAAAATCTCAAAGTACAGGTATGTAGTTGAAAAAAGTATGAAAGTTCAAGGGTCTATTGATGTATTTTGCCTATTACTCTCCACTTAATAAACTCTTTTACCACCCGCATTTTTTATCTAGGTATGTACTAATTTTCATCCCTTTTAAATAGCAATATATAAGTATTTTCTTTCCTATAGTATATGACTTGTGATTTTATAAAAGTACTTTAACTATGGTGTAAATAGCGAAACCATGCACAATTTATTTCCTAATTACCATTGAATGCATATAAAACACTTTGTCCGATCAAATTTATGTGTAGGTTGATCCATGTGCACATAGGTGAAATATTTTGTGGATGACGGACGGGTAGGATGGATCAATTAGATTCACAAGTCGAATGGTGGAATGACTCCACCCACCGACCATAACTCGATTCATAATGGATCCTATTTAGAACCAGTGAAGAAAACATAATTTACATAAAAATAATTAATATGTACCATTTCAAATGAAAAACCCATAACCCACTAACAAATTATTATTTAAAACTCTAGAATAAAAAAAAATTAGCAGAATTAAAATTAAATTTCTATTTCTACTAGTCCATAGGCATGGAGTATCAAATAAAACTTAAGAGAAATTTTTAGATATCTCTCAGTTTTTTTTTGTGTCTCCAAAAAAAATTTATTCTTCTTAGTACTTCTGAGGTTTTGGTTTATCTTGTTGATGTCCCTCTTCGGTTCAAATTAGTTAAATTTTCACAATTGTGTTTTTCATTCTTCAATTAGTAGAATTTGACTATTAAAATACCTAAATTCATAACCGAACTATCCTAATTTCAATTTGTAACAATCTTTTGAAAAACCTCTTAAAATAGAAGATTATTTTAAAATTCAAATTGATGTGGATGAATTTAGCTGTTGTAATATTCAAATCCTACTAATCAAAAAACAATTGACTTTTTGAAATTTTAGTTTCCACATTTGAATTTTTATCATATATCTTTAGGACATAGGATAGAAAAACCTATTTTCTGATAAAGTTGTACTTCTTAAAAATTGAAACCAAACAAGAGTAAGTATTTCTCGCGTACGGTCTCGATCTCTTGTTAAATCATGACGTGAAAAACCCTTACAATCCTTATTAATTAATGTTTCAGCCACGAGACGTCACGTATTAGTTTAGACCAAGTTGTTGGTTTAGGTTGAGTTTTGATAGGCCTAAATATGAGAGTTGCAATAATAAACAATATAAATTTGTTAGAAAGTAAGGTAGATATTTTTTTACGAAAATCTATTGGTTTATAAGAAATTTTTGACAATTTATAAAATCATTGCTAAAATTCTCACTGAACGACTAAAACGGACAATGGGAAAGTTGATACACCCTCTTCAAGGTGCATTTGCCACTAAGAGAGCTATGTAAGATAATATCCTGATAGCACATGAAGCCCTCGACTACTTTCAAGCCAAGAAAAAAAAGGCAGAATGGGTGGCAATTTTTTAGATATAGAGAAAGCTTATGATCATGTTGATTGGGGATTTTTGTTTTCAATTATGAAAAAGTCTGGCTTTTGTAAAAAGTTTATTAGATGGATCTTAGAATGTGCGAATGTTGTGTCCTGCTCGGTTTACCTTTGGTAAAGAATAATCCTACCGACATATTTCTTCTAAAAAGAGGCTTATTTTAAGGTGATCCCCCATCGAACACAAATTTGAATCTTCCAAAGCGGGCATTAATTGTTCGCCACTACCCAAAAAGCAAAGGATTCCCTACTCTTGTTTATCGTAAGAGCTGAATTTTAGTGAGGAAATTACAACAACAATGTGAGAAACCTAAACCTCAAATTGGGTTTGAACTAGTATAGGGTGGAAGAAGTATCCCATTTCTCCCATTTGATGATGATATTGTCATTTTCAATAAGGCATATGACGCTACTTTTATAAAGGTTAGAACAATAATTGAAGAATATTGTAATTTCATAGGGTAAAAAGTGAACTATAACAAATCTTCCCTTTAGGTGACCCCTAAGATGCCTAATGAGCAAAAACAAGCATTCAAGGGTCCCTAGGAATAAGTAACTATCACCTAATAGGAAAATACCTAGGCCGCTTGATTATTATGGGGCATGTGAATCAAAGTACCTTTGGAGATGTCTTCCAAACCACTAAAAATCAATTAACTAAATGGAAAACCAGCTCCATCTCCCAAGAAGGGAGAACTATGCTGATTAAAGCAAATTTGTTAGCCAAATCCATGTTTGTTATGCAAAGTTTCATGCTCCAGATTAATAATGTTCACAATGACTTAGACATGTTTGGATAAAAGTTTTTTGTTGAATAAGGAATCCAACTACAAACACCTAATCGGATAGGACAATTTGCAAGCCATATAAATTAGGAGGTTTAGGAATTCGAAAATCCAAGAATATAAACTAAGCACTTCAAATGAAACTCTTGTGGAATATAATGTTTAAACAAAATAATTTGAGCTGGATATATTTTCTCTTACAAGGATGCCATATTTAAAATTATAATAAGGGAACAAAGTGCTCATGGCAGTGCAACAAACATATGGAACTAAGGGATGTGCTTTATAAAGGATTAACATGGCAAATGATGGGAAGACACTTCGTTGTTTGAAAGATCGTTGGCCAGAATTATAAACTACTTCATTTAAGTACACCTATTCAACCCTCAACCCATGTTGAATTGCGGATTCTCGAGTTCATAAATGAGAACAAAATTTGGAGGTTGGAGCAACTAAGGGATTTACTCCCGACTCATCTTTTAAATCAGATTTGTGAAATTAACATTCCTATGAATAGTATTCCGAATAGACATTGCCGGTGGCCTAGCAAAAAACGGTTGGTTCAAAACCAAATCGATAATGGATCAACTCTGAAACCATCACTCCCATGACTAGCCAAATTGGAATTGGATTTGAAAGCTGAACACATATCCTAAGGTCAAAAACTTTATTTGGAGGTTATGTCAAGCGGGGTTGCCAAAAAAAGATCAATTATATACAAGACATATTGCAATGCCTTTGGAATGTCATTTTTGTTCATTCCACTGTGAGACCTCCCATCATCTTTTTCTAAAATGAGTGTACTTAATTTATTGACCGTATGAACGACCTAAACCAAATATATCTATGGACAAATAGGACTCTCAATAATCAAGACAAGAGGATTAAAGAAATTATGTTTGAACTCTACAATTTACTTTCTAAAGAGGAATTCACTAAGTTGTATGGTAGTCTAGTGGTGCATATGACTCTCATTTATATGACAATAATGCTCTAACTATGTTGGGGTTCAATTGTGAATCGTACATGGGAAGTTGGGAGTGAAACAAGCTAGTATTTAAGGTCATGGGCCACTCCTCCTATTACCAATTGGTTTTGGGATGGAACCCTATGGGCTTGTATACTAGGCTTCGCAATTGGGCCCGTCTCCCCCGTAATAAGTGGTATCAGAGCCGATGGTTTGGCTTAGGGACCGGGAGGGTCCGCCGTTCGGGCTTGTGAGGGATTCACAAGTGAGGGGGGAGATTGTTGGGGTTCAATTGTGAATCGCACATGGGAAGTTGGGAGTGAAAGAAGCTAGTATATAAGGTCATGGGTCACTCCTCCTATCACCAATTTCGTTTTGGGATGGAATCCTATGGACTTGTATACTAGGCTTGGCAATTGGGCCCGTCTCCCTCGTAACAAACTAGAGTAAAAGTTTGTGATCGATAATGACCCGATGTTTGATTCAGCAACAACACCCCTGCAAGGAGGAAGAGACAGGAAATGATAAAGTGGAATAAAACAAAGCTTGGATGGTATAAACTTAATTTTGATGGTTCCAAATTACAAAATGGTAGCTCTTTCATTGGTTATATTCTCCAAGACTGTAGAGGACATATGCGTAACATAGGAGCGGAAATGTGTGGATATTGATCTGTTCTACAAGCATAAACTCCAATGTTACATAAAGGTCTAAATAGGGTGAAAACATTGGGAATCTAATCTCTAAAAATTGAAGGATATAATCTCCCTCTGATGAAACTTTTGAACGAAAATACTATGTGTTCTTGGGACATTGAAGTTATGGTTTCTGATTTGAAAATCTTAATGACCGCTTTCCTACGCATTTTTGTAAAACATATTGGCAAATGATAATTTAACAATGATTCATATTGTCAAAATGGCACACCATTACACCAAGACCCTTTTGGTTGAACAACCGAAGTTGGTTGCCCTCATCCACATAGATGCTATTGATTAGATCAGGGCGAATCGTTCTTCACCAACTTTTTACCGCATCAAAAAAAAAAGTAACTTTAAAATTTGCTTAAATTTTTTGACAAAAATACTTAATGGCTCGTACGTTCTTCTTGTACGTACATGTAAATTAGTGAACAAATCTACTTGGCAACCATAGCAATCATAAATACACGTTTCATATTTTGATTTCTTAATTTCGTATTTTCTATAATACATCGATTTGAAGCAAATTGTCCCAAATACTTCTATAATTCTATTCATTGTATTGCAAATCTTCGCTGTTTAATTTATCGATATCTTTATATTCGGATCAGGATATATATGACTTGTAATAATGATGAATAGCCAGCTACATTGGTCTGAGAAAGTAATATGAAGGTCTATAATAATAACTCCAAGAGAACTAGTAACATTGGGCTTGCTTTAACTTTTTGGCTCGTTCCTGCTCATTAGTTCAAGTTTTATTGCTTATGTGGGTAATCATGTATTCACAATGGTAAATTATATATTTGGTCCTCAATTTTTAGGGGTTGCCTCTGCACGTGTAGTTCTTAAGTTGTCAAAATATGTTTGAACCCGAAAAATCAATCCGATTGACCGCACTTAGACCCAGACACATAGCTAGGAATGGTTAGGGTTTGCTATATATGCCGACCCCCCAAATATTTAAAAATAATCATAAATTTTTTTATTATTTTTAAAAGTAATGGAAATTGTTTTCAAAAAATATTGTTTTTATTTTTTTTGGTCGAAGGAGAGACATCATTCTCCATCATCTCAAGGTATTAATAAATGAAAAGAGCTACATATATAGTCAGCAAACGAGGGTAGCTCGGTCCCTTACATCATCAAAAATTAAGGAAATAACACCATCTGGAGGCTCAGACAATACATGAAAACTTAAAATAAACGAAAAAACTAAGTTTGCAAGGAAAATATTGTTTTCATTGTATGTGGTAAATTCAGCTTATTAAGGTAAATTTAACGTATTGAAGTTTTCAATCATGGTTTATAAGAAAAATCTAGCTATCAATGTATAAAATCAATTTAGTCTTATCAAAATAAAAAAACTTGAGCTATAATTTTAAGTGACTCGAACGTGTACTTAATACAAACCAGACCAAACCGACCTAATTGACAAATATAGATCCTCCTAACCTTTATTGCCCTACAACAGATTTTTATTGAACCTATATATATATATATGTTGTGTCTCAATCAACAGACTTTTATTTTTATTTTTAGGGTATGTATACGTTGGTTCTATCAATTTTCAATTAACATTGTGCTAAATACCTCGCACATTTAAATTTTTTTTTTTTGGTCGAAACCTCGCACATTTAATCCTCAAGCTGTGTGTTGCTAGATTCTTTATGATATTCATCTTTTATAGATCATTTCATAACGCACATCTATCAAGCTTGTTCCTAAATTTGTTTTAAATAATTTGATATTAACAGGTCTCTTTTTGACTTTTATGGGAGTGCCTTCGAAAAACCAAAAAAAAAAAAACAGATTTCATGGTTTGTAAATGAAAAATATAACAAAATAAGATGTTGATAGTTTAAAATATGTTTAGGACTTCATTCGGAAAAAATCTCATGGACCAATATTATATAATATGTGAATTATACGTAGTGTTACAATATTTAATTTGAATTGAGCTAATTTATATATATGTTTGGCAAATTTGTGAAGAATCGTATAAAAGTAATGGTAAAATAGTTTTTTTTTTGGTAGAAATGGTAAAATAGTTTAATTTAACTTAATTACACTGTTATATTTGTAAATAATAGAAATAGTGGAATATACATATGGTTATGGGTGTGGGTTCTTCTGCATGGTTTCAAGTGCTGGACCTTTACCAACGCTCCAAATATCACAGTTGGCTCCATCAAATTAATTGGTAATGCTACCAACCCTTACTAGAAAGTTGTGAGTATTATTGAAGTAACTATTATGGATTCCCTTGTCAACGTATCCAAATTAATTATATTGATATAAGTTTTTTTCCCACCCAAAAAAACCGATATCTATATAGCTTAATTTGATACACATATATGTTGATAAGAATATAGTATTATATAAGTAATACGTAACAAGCATGGGGGCTCAACAAACAAACAAACTAGCTGATCGATCTATTAGTTTGCTAACCTTGTTCACCAGCTGCGCAGAATAGTGATGGTATTGGTATGGGTACTCCATTATAATTTAATCACGTACGTAGCTTGATATAACTGCGTATGCATTAATCACCACACACGTAAAATGGTGAATATATGGTGATTATGAATAAAAACTCGACAAATTAAAGCCGAGCAGAAACACGAAAAGAAAGATTTGAGTTAAAACAAGAAAACATTTGCACGTGAACACTTACATGAGAAAGGAGAGGAGCAAAGCTTTCTTACGTGTGTGTATATATTTTGTGTGCAAAAAATAGAGGCCGGTGAAGGAGAAATTTCTATTCATTCACACTAGAGCTGCTTGCTATACGTACGTAGCTACGTGTGTTGTGCGTGTGTATATATAAAAACTAAAAGGCATGGATTGGATTGGAGTGTATGATGAAGCAGAAGAACACGCGTCTCGCTTATTCTCCAGTTTTTTTTTCGCACCTCCATCTATTTATTGCAAATCTGGTGATATCCATATATCAAATCTTTACCAGGATGTAGAAAATGCAAGTGGCCGGCCGGTTCAAGATCGAGGATTGAATGTTATTCTATAAAAAATTAGGAAAAAAAAAACGAGGGTTGATATATTAATGTTCAAGTGTTTAATTTAAGCGTAGTCATTGTCAGAATAATGCAAGATTCATCTTTTATTTTTTTTTAATTTCCCTATTTTTGTTACCAATTCACGAGCCTACAAATCTGAATGCATTATATGGTGTAGTAGTACCTTGGGAAGAATGGAGCCGATAGGACGGAAAATATCATACAATTTCAAATGGTGGGAAATGAACCAAGTCCTTCAATTTATAACCCTTTAATCTTACTTGTTGCTGTATGGTCATGGAGGAAGATCGCAAGTTGGGACTGCAAAGCCCGCCCGATCGACATGAAATGTGAAACGAAATAATTCATTGTTCAACAAAATACCTAACATTGACATGATGTTTCTTAGAGTAGTCCCTTTTGTGGGTCCACCTGTCGTATTAATTCATCTTATGAACGAATCAACAACGACTGACTCATCCCGATCATATTCATTCACCTTTTGGAATATATATCACATGCTCTTGGTTCCTGATGTGTTAGTAAAGAGCTTGGGATCGAAACAGACGTTGGACTGTTTCCAAAGCAGCGAAAATAACTAAAAATCGCAAGTAATAAAATAGTTGGACACAGTTCCTTTATAGAAGAACTCCATTACAACCAACTAGTTGTATGGGTAGACCGACCTCTATCTCTTCTTGAAGGATTTTGAATGACTTCTTTCTTTAATTGATAGTTCTCTAAGCTACTATAAGACAAAGTTCAAACTTCTTTGTTCCCAACAGTCACAACACTTTGGGAAGACTAATGAACTCTCTCTTCCTAAGTACTAGGAATTTATCAACTAAAACAAGGAACTTAAACCTTACATTCGATGCTTGTATCTTTACTCAGTACCTTGGCACATAGGAACACTAGATTCACCGTCGCCGAAATCACACACTCGTCGCCGAGGACTTATCTTGGTTTCTTTGTTCTTGGCTTGCTCCTTTTCTGATTGCTTGAGGGTTTTTCGAGAAGTACCTTGCAAGTACACTATTCATTGGCTTATATAGACTCTTGATGCTTGGGGCTCAATCGATCTACATTTTACATTGGTTAGCAATGCCCTTGTCTTGCTAGCCAAGTATGTACTTTCTTCACATATGATTCCATTTGAATTTGTCAACTCTTCAAACTCATCCGGCCATTGAATCAAACGGCTCAGCCTGAGAAACAGACTGCACCTCTACTTTATCTAGAACAGGCTTCCGTGTTTCACGCTGAGTTGTCTTGTCTTCACATGTGTGTTCCCATGTCTTGGGAACTTGTCTCTCTTGAGTTCCCTTGATGGGAACTATTCTCATCCAGTCTTGTCATGTTGCGTTCTTGAGTTCCCTTGAGGGAATGTTTGTTCAACCTGAAAAGTTCCCTTGACGTACTTGGACATAGTACGCTATTTCCATATAGTGTTTGTCATTATCAAAATTGGAGAGGATCGTTATTCCAATGTTGTGCAACACGACGAAAATCTTCCTACGAGTGAGGCACCTCTTGGGAACAACCAAGTGCTTGGTTGTTCATAGGTGATGACAAAATGGTGAAGCACTTGGTTGTTCCCAAGAGGTGCCTCACTCGCAGGAAGATTTTCGTCACCTAGTCCGTTGGCGCCTCAGAATGGAGCAACTTCTGAATCATGGTCAGGTCTAATTCTCTGACCGAGTTCTACTTCTTCCTCTGAAGTGTCGTAGATCCCTTCCTTGATGAGGAGCATCTTGATCAATGAGGCATATGGAAGAAAGTGAGTAGGGGAGGCCAAGCACTTGTCGATGTGCCCAAGGATGATCATGGGCAGATTGATGGGCTCTTTCTGGAGAAAGTAGTAGAGGAGAATAACATCCTAAATGTTGAGTTGATTCCTCTTCTCATGTTTGGGATGACAAACTTGATGATGAAATGGTGAGCCAGTTTGGCTAAAAGGGAAAGGTTGTGTGTGGGGGTAGCCCTTGGTGGGAACTCGACCATCATAGAGACGATAGAGAATTTCATCTCGTTTCAAGGTGTCCCAATTTTTTTTATGGGGAGGAACTATAGACCTTGTATAAGGATGTTGAGGAGGCGACAAATTTTGGTTGTGTTGAAGAGGTACTTATCACCGTTAAGGGTGAGAGTTCCCTACGTGTCGTCCTTTTCAACATCGAAGTAGTTATAGAAAAGTTTGATCTAGTCAAGGTCGACGAGTGTCGGCTTGTCGCACACATGTTCCCATCCCTGGGCCTTGATAAGTTCCGAAAGCTCATCAAGCCTGTTTATAGTAGGGACGGACGCAGGATTTAACATTAGGGTGGGCTAATTGTCACTAAAAAATTTTGGGTGGGCTAAATTACCTTTTTTTTTTTGATAAGGAAAGAGATTAGGGGCCGCTAACAGGATAGTAGTCACCCTAGAGCATCCAGATGGATGAGGTTCCGAAGAACCGGGTCAGCTGAAAGTGGAATAGATGAAACATGGCGAAACGAGACAGCAATGAAGTCCGCCACTGCGTTGCACTCCCGAACGACATGGGCAATGCTCCAGCTCCGGAAACGGGCAAGTAAGCAGTGAATATCCGCACGTAACATCTCGATCTCCCACGGACAGCGCCAGTCACCTAGAACGGCCTTGACCAGCTGCAGATTGTCACCTTCGACTAAATTACCTTAATTTAACACTAAATTTACCTTATTTTTAATTTTTTATAATTAAATTTACCCTTTTTTTTTTTTTTTTTTTTTTAGGGCGGGTTGGAGCATACCCCAGCCCGCCCTTCGGTCCGTCCTTGGTAGTAAGGAAGGCCTTGGGTGCCTTTGTTCCCTTATCCTAGGCATCCTCGATCCTAGGCTTCTTGTTGCCCTTCTTTCCCTTGGTAGTTCTCTTTTTCTTTGTCGAGGAAGGATTGTTCTCAAGCATCAAAAGGGGTTGCCTTGCCCTTTGAGAGTTGTCGAATGTGTGGGAGAGAATGAGTTGGTTGTAGTAGTTAGGAACTGGGCAGTTTGACATTTTGTGGTCTCAGCATCCAGACTGGCCTGATATTCAACAATGAGTTTAGCCGCATCTAGTACTTTAGTTGCATAATAGCCACTAAAGTTCCCTTCCATTTTGCACCTTGGCGCTCAATTTTGCACCAGCATTTTCTTCGGCCTTTCCAAAATCCTTGGCCTCTTCTTCTTCTTCTTCTTCTTCTTCTTCTTCTTCTTCTTCTTCACCAAGTTCCCTTGGCCTTTTCTTGGAGACCTTGGGTGGAAAAGGGTGGACCATGATAGCATTTAGCTCGGCCTCAATCTCAACGAGGTGGACGTTTTCCTCAGTAGGGCCTATGATGATGGGAGCAAGCCCTTTCTTTCTTACCACTTGAGCAATAGGCATGTCATCATCAGAGTCCAGGTCGACAACTGCCTTGGCGAAACCAAGAGGAGTGGGTTCTTTTGTTGAAGAAGGAGAAGGATTGATGGAAGTAGAGGGTGGACCTTTGGGACTATAGTTCTCAGAGGTGATTGAAGGTGTCGAGGAGGGTGGAGGTGATACAGTGAAACCATCCATGTCTCCTACCGATGTCGATGAGTTGATTCGAGTGCCATCTGATGGACCAATTACTAGGAGTCGGGATAAGAAGATTGCTCAAGGGACGACAACGATCTTAGTTCGATTGGCAGCTATTGTTGAAGGGTCCAGCAAGACGAAATGGGTCACTTGCATTCGGTATCAACTAAGCCCAAATTCAATGGATTAATTCATATAGGCGAGTTTCACATCTATTTCTTTATTTAGAAACATGAAATAGCTTGTCTCACTTTAGGGCTGAATTTAGTAAGTGACCGGGTGAGATAAGTTATTACATGGGTCAAAGTCAACCCTTTGACTTGACCAATCTAAATATGGAAAATATCAGCTTTTATTATTTCTATTATATGGACGATTTTTATATTATGTTAAGAGATATTTTCGACCAATAGGCTTATGTTAGTTGGTTGATAATCTCTCTCCTATCTTTTTGTTATCTTCTAGATATTTTAAGTTTGTTAGGATATTTTCCTTAAATAAATAAGGAGATCTAGTTAGTTATAGTTTGGATATTTTATTTTATCTTTGGAAGCAAGACATGTGGCTTTTTCTCTCTCTTAGGGTCGGCCACATGGATGCCTTGCTCTCCAAGGATCAGATTTGTATTGCATTTAAATACTCTTGTTATTTCATTTAATAAAATCAGCTTGAGAGAGATTAAACCCAAATTGGTTTAATCTATCTCTTGGGCTCCAAAAACATGTGTGTATGCTTATGCTTGCAAGTTCATTCATTCGATCAACAACATCATCTCGATTTGCGATCTCCAATCTTTCGATCACTCTCTCTTGTGTTTGTTTAAGTTTTGTTGATTGATTTAGTCAATTAAGATTGTTCTAGAATTGATTGTTAAAGATCATTCTAGTTAATCAATTGGATTTAGCGTTAGAGCCAATCCAATTGAACTATCAAAGTTGATTCATTCAATTTATCCAAATCAGTTTCGTCATTCTTCAATTCGTCTTTATTGCTTGCGTTACAAGTTATTGATATTGAGAGCAATTTTAGGATCGGAATCACATTACAAGGCAAGGTCGGGACTTGTGTGGGTTACATATGAGGTTTCTAAGGAGAAATCCGAGGCAATCACGTATCAAGTGGTATCATTCATCCAGCGTCTCGCCAAGTAATGTCTTCTTTCCTTAATTTGCTTTCTAGTCAATTTAATTCAGTTTTTGATCCCAAAAATCCAACCTTTACCCAAAGTTACAATTTTTGAGACCAAATCTGATTTTTCTAGACAAAAACCACCAAATTCCGCCACCTTCACCAAACATCACCGTCGGCACCACCACAAACTTGTGTCGCACTAGCCCACCGCACCCTCCACCACCACCGTCCGATCACAACCCCACCACCCTCTTTCTCATCGGACCACCCTAACCCTAAATCGCCACCCTCAACCCTCAAAACCCTAACCCTAAACCGCGCCCCAAACCCTAAAAATTCAGCCTTTGTTTGTTGCTTGCCCCCAAGTAACTAACAAACTAGGAGATATTTAAGGGATTTCTTGCATGTTTATGGTTAATTGGTTGAGTTTGTTTGCAATTTAAGATTAGCTTTTGTTTTCCCACAGTTTTATGAGTTTTTTTTCATTCATATTGCATGATTGATAGAGATCCATATTGCTTGTTTAATATTTGCTGATTTTTGTTATTGCATTCCATAATTTCGACCATACCCCAGTCTTCTCTTTTAATTTGGCTTATAGTTGGTTTCATTGGTAGCAAAAATCACTTAATATAAAAAAAATCAGTTCGTTCTGCCCTCTTTTGCATTCATTAGTTGCATTGCTTTGTTTTGTTTGTTCTAGCACAAGAGTAGTTTGTGCATAAATAAAAAAAAAAGTGAAAAAGAAGTGATCTACCCCAGCTACTTTTAAGCCACTTTCACCCCTAGTGATTGCTTCCTAGAAAAGTAGTTGGTAATCACTTTGAAGAAAAACAAGTGACGAAATAAAATTCACATTAGCCTACCTTGTTTCTGTCCTTACATGCATAAATTGGCTTTATTAACTTGCATAGAGTCAATTGAGAGATTGCTTGTGTTTGAAAGTTCATAAAGGGATATCTTGCATTGCTTGTCTTATTGCATACTTGCTAATTGCTTGAATTGCATATTTCCTTTATATATCATTAGAATACCATATCTACACCTTTACTCCCTCATTTCAACCCAAAAACTGAATTAGTTGATTGGATTGCTTTGAGGCAAGTTTTGGCTTGATTAAGGTGTGGTATTGCTTGTTCGTTTTGCTCTTGGAACACACTACTCTCTCATTTCTTGCTTTTGTTTTCAGGATACAATGGTGATCCCAACTGAGCCTAACTCGGCTGAATTGAATCTTACTAAGGAGACAATCGACTTCATTAGGTTGTCTATTAGTGAGAGCATAAGAAATGGTCAACAACGAGCTACGGAAGTTGCAACAGCAACATTGAATCCAAGAATGCAGCGTATTGAGGAGCAACTTGCAAACTTAATAGAAGCCTCACAAGCAAGCCATAAAGTTGCCCCTTCAATTACACTTCCAGATGACCCGAATAATGCCTCAGCTAGCGACAAGGGCAAACAACATGTAGTAGATGAAGAGCATGATGTGCTTGCTAGCTACAATAGAGAAAATGATCTACCAGGCCAATATTCTCCAAATGGTGGCCGAGGTAGAGGAAGAGGCAATGGGACGAGACAACCACCGGTTATACATCAACAGTTGTATACTCAGCACTCGGCACGGTTTCTTCAAGCCACTCATCAACAACAATACAACAATCCTTATGATGATGTGACATATGGCTACCCCTGTGGAAGAAAGACGCCCATGTCATCCTCCCCTTGATGATTTCTACAATCAAGCTGAGGTTGTACAAGAGATTCCACCGGCTTATGGAGTACAAAGGCAAGCCAACAACAACGCCTATCGAAATGTCGCTCAAATTGGCAAGCGTGACATTAAGATCAAAATAGAACGATTCAGCGGACAGCTCGATCCTGAGAAGTATCTAGAGTGGGAACAAGCTACAAACTTCATTCTAGATCACATGGGCTATGAAGAATGGGAAAAAGTTGTTGTTGTTGTTATTCACTTTGTTGGAACCGCTAGAAATTGGTGGTTCAAAATGAAGGAAGATAGAGCTAGAAAGGCGTTGCCACCTATTGAAACTTGGGGCCAACTGAAGTTTATCATGAGAAAGAAGTATGTTCCAGAAGAACACACCGAGCACATGAGGCTTAAAGTTGTCACATGCAAACAAGGAACCAAGTCTCCAACTGAGTACTTCAATGACCTTGAAGATTTGAGCTTCAAGGCTGGAATTCATCATTCTCAGAGGTCTTTAAGGACCCAATTCATGGTTGGACTGAATCAAGCTATTAAAGATACACTTGAGATCCAACAAATCAAAGATCTCAATGCATTAGTGCATTCAGCCCAACTACTCTATGAGCAGCATCAAAGGAAGAAGAAGGAAGCATGGAATGCGCCAAAAAGGTATACTCCTAACTCTAGTTCAAATTCCAATTCTTATTCTTCTAACCCTTCAATGCAGCAAAGGGAGCTTTTAGCTCACCTAAACCAGCAGGTTCTCAAGGCCAAAGACGTCCCACAAATGCACATCAAACGCAACAAAGGACACGTGACATACTTTGTTACAAATGCTAAGGAACGAGTTCATTATGCTAAGGATTGTCCAAACCAAAAGCAAGTGCTCCTTACCACTAATGGTGGTTATGTGAGTGATGAAGAAATACCTCCAAATCAAGTGGAGGAGGGGAGTAATGGACAAGAAGAGGAGGGCGTGGAGGCCATAGAGCCTGATTGCACCGAACAACCTTTAACTTTGGTAACCATGCGTACTCTTACTTTACAAGAAACACCTAGGCTAGATCAAAGGGAAAACATTTTTCATACTAGGTGTACTGTGAAGAATCAAGTTTTATGCATGATAATTGATAGTGGTAGCTGCTGTAACATTATTAATGCTAAGGTAGTTGATCACTTACAATTAAAAACTCAACCTAGGGCTACTAGTTATGGTCTCAATGGTATAAATGATTCAGATGGTCCTAACCTTGTTACTCATCAGTGCTTAGTTCGTGTTTCCATTGGTAATTATGTTGATGATATCATGTGTGATGTGGTAAACATGGAATGCACTCATATCTTGTTAGGTAGACCTTGGTTATTCGATAGGAGAGTTATTTATGATGGCATGCTTAATACCTATTCGTTTAACTATGACAGAAGGAGAGTTTCTCTTCTACCATTGTCACCCCCAACAAGTTTTACAAGACCAGGTACGATGAGATCAAGCTAGGGCACTTAGGCATGCCAAGGAAGAGAAGGAAGAGGCCGAAGCATTGGCCAAAGCTACGGCGCATCGCGCGGCGCCCGACGCAGCAACAAACCACACCGGCGTTTCCCAGTCTCCACCCGGGCGTTCTGGCTCAAATTTTGGGAGCAATTCAGAAATTCAGAGAGCTACAATACAGGAAGAAAAACGCCTGAAAAAAGAACCAAAAAATCGGCTTAAAAGGCAGTGTAGAAAAGCGCTCTCTAATAGCACAAACTAGTACTTCTTTCCCTACTTCTTTTTGTTTACTTCTTATGAGGAAAGAAATACTAATTATAAGTCAAGACATCTCTCATCTTCCAAAGTGTATTTAGGATCTTTTACATGAATTTGAGGATGTTATGCCTGAAGAGTTGCCACAAGGCCTTCCACCAATTAGAGGCATTGAGCATCAAATTGATTTAGTGCCTGAAGAGTTGCCACAAGGCCTTCCACCAATCGTACAGCATATAGAGCAAGTCCAGAGGAAACTGCTAAGCTTCAAAGACAAGTACAAGACCTCATGGACAAAGGCTATGTTCGTGAATCACTCAGTCCATGCGCAGTTCCAATAATTTTGGTGCCAAAGAAGGATGGCACTTGGAGAATGTGTGTTGATTGCAGAGCGATCAACCAAATAATAGTTAAGTACCGCCATCCCATTCCTAGATTAGATGATATGCTTGATGAATTGCATGGTGCTAATTTCTTTTCAAAAATTACCATCAAATTAGAATGAGGGAAGGGGATGAGTGGAAAACTGCTTTTAAGACTAAGTATGGTTTATATGAATGGTTAGTAATGCCTTTTGTGTTAACTAATGCACCTAGTACTTATGAGGCTTATGAACCATGTTTTAAGAATATACTTAGGAAAATTGGTAGTTGTCTACTTTGATGATATCTTAGTTTATAGCAAAATTTTGCATGAACATGTAGATCATCTTAGGGCTGTTTTGGACACTTTAAGATTAGAAAAGCTTTTTGTTAATTTAAGGAAGTGTTCTTTTTGCTCGGAATCTACTGTTTTTTCTTGGTTTTGTTGTGTCTAAAGGTGGATTGAAGGTAGATGAAGACAAAATCAAGGCTATCAAGGAGTGGCCACAGCCGACAACCCCTACAATGGTGCGCTCATTTCTCAGCTTGGCTGGCTTCTATAGACGGCTTGTGCGTGATTCCAGCACAATTGTAGCCCCTCTCCATGAGCTTACAAAGAAGGATACATCATTCAAATGGAGAGAGCAACAAGAGAACGCCTTCAACACTTTGAAGGACAGGTTGTGCAACGCACCGGTGCTCCAACTCCATGATTTCTCCAAAGCATTCGAGATTGAGGTGGATGCATCAGGCCATGGCATAGGAGGCGTCCTCTTGCAAGACAAGAAACCCATAGCTTACTTCAATGAAAAGCTTAGTGGGGCTGAGTTGAATTACCCTACATATGATAAAGAACTTTATGCTTTAATTAGGGTTTGAAAACATGGTCTCATTATTTGTGGCCTAAAGAGTTTGTAATTCATTCTGATCATGAGGCCTTGAAGTATTTGAAGGGCCAATCCAGACTCAATAGGCTCCATGCAAGATGGGTTGAATTTATAGAGACCTTTCCTTATGTTGTAAAGCATAAGAAATGCAAAGAGAATGTGGTAGCTGACGCTGTTTCTCGCAGGTACGTTCTCTTGAACCAATGTGATGTGAAAATCCTTGGATTTGCAATGATTAAGGAATTGTATGCTAGTGATCCTCACTTTGCTGAAATTTATAAGAATTGTCTAGGGGAGAAGTTGATTCCTACTTTATTGATGATGGTTATTTGTTTAAAGCTGGAAAATTATGCATACCTTCATCTAGTATTCGTAGGCTTTTAACTAAAGAGGTTCATGAATCAAGAGGACATAGACGGTTAGAGAAAACTTTAGAAGGCTTGAAAGAACACTACTATTGGCCAAAAATGAGTAATTATGTGCTTAGGTTTGTCAAAAGTTGTGTTGTGTATGCTAAAGCCAAATCTAGATTAAACCCTCATGGCTTGTACTAGCCCTTGCCTATTCTTAGTTCACCTTGGGAGGACATTTCTATGGACTTCATTGTTGGATTGCCTAGAACTAGGAAAGGTAGAGACTCTATTTTTATGGTTATAGACCGTTTTTCTAAAATGGCTCATTTTATTCCATGTCACACGACTGATGATGTTGTGCATATTGCTGATTTGTTCTTTAGAGAAGTTGTTAGATTGCATGGCATTCCTTGCTCTATTGTGTCAGATTGTGATGCTAAGTTTTTGAGTTATTTTTGGAAAAGTTTATGGTCTAAATTGGGAACTAAGTTGTTATTTTCTACCTCATGTCATCCACAAACTGATGGACAAACTGAAGTTACTAATAGAACGTTAGGGGTTTTATTGAGAACAATGCTTAAAACTAACCTCAAGCGTTGGGAAGATGTTTTGCCTTTTGTGGAGTTTGCTTATAACAGGTCAATCCATTCAGCTACAAAAATGACCCATTTTGAGGTTGTTTATGGGCTGAATCCGAAGACGCCAGTGGATTTGACACCTCAGCCATACAAGGGAAAAGAGAGCTTTGAAGCTGATAAGAGGGCTGAGTTTGTGAAAAAGCTACATGAGAGAATTAAGATGCACTTGGAGCGGAAATCCATGAAGTACAAGGCCCATGCTGACAAGGGGCGAAAACAAGTGATCTTTGAAGAAGGTGATCTTGTTTGGGTGCATCTTAGGAAGGAGAGGTTCCCAAACCAAAGGAAGAACAAGTTGGATCAGCGTGGAGATGGACCATTCAAGATACTTAGACGAATCGGCCCTAATGCTTATCAAGTCGACATGCTTGGTGAGTATAATGTCCATCCGACGTTTAATGTGGCTGATCTTTCTCTTTATGTGCCAGATTTTGATTCCGACGTCGAATCAGAGACGATTCGAGCTCAAGTGGAGGAGAATGATGCAGTGAAGCCAGCCATGTCTCCTACCAACCTCGATGAGTTGATTCGAGTGCCATCTGATGGACCAATTACTAGGAGTCGGGCTAAGAAGATTGCTCAAGGGACGACAACGATCAACAGCAGCAACAACAACAACAACAGCAACAACAACGACAACAACAACAACAACAACAACAATAACAACAACAACAACAATCAATCCTAATTCAATCCAAATTCCTAAACTCAATCCAAATTCCTAAACAACATCACCAAACTCAATCGATCAAAATTAAATCATAATCCCTAAACAACAACAATGAATCCTAAACAACAACAATCAAGCCAAACTCAATCCAAACTCAATCCAACATTCAACCTACATTCAAAAAATTCAACAACAACAACAAATCCCAAAAATCAACCAAATTTAATCCAAAAATCAACCTAAATTCAACCAATTTAACAACAACCATCCCAAAAATCAACAAATTAAACCAAATTTCGAGGGTTTTGGGTGCCAACCTTAAACGAAAATGTCGGGGTGGGGGCTGGAGGTTCGGGCCTGTAGAGGCAGCGGCGCGGGCCTAGAGAGGCGGCGGCGTGTAGGCGCAGGCGTAGAGGCGCTTGGAGAGGCGTCTGCGTGGAGGCGTGGGCGTGGAGGCGGGTGTGGAGGCGTGAGGGAGAGGCGGCGGCATGGAGGGAGGGCGGAGGGAGAAGGAAGCGGAGGGAGGGATAGAGAGAGAAGGAGGCCAAGGGAGGGTGAGAGGGCAAAGAGAAGGAGGCGTCGGGACGGCCGAGGGAGGGCGGAGGGAGATTGGGGACGATTTCTCTCTCGCAGCATAGGGAGAAATGGCGGAGATGAGTCGAGGGAAATGAAGGGGAAGAAGACGCGTCTGCATCTTTATTTTAGGGTTAGCGACCATATGGTCGCTGAATAGGGTTAGCGACCATATGGTCGCTAATAGCGCCTTATTTTTCAAAATCCCCCCATTTTTTAGGACTTTGCCCCCATGTGTCGCTAATCCTGAAAAAAATTGAATCTCGCGCAAAAAAATTAAATGGTGATATCAAATTTAAAGTTGGAGACCACATGGACGCAAAAATGGCAACCATATGGTCGCCAATCCTGAAAATATGTCAGAAATAGCGTCTAGATGGTCGCCCACTAAAGGTTTGTCTTACACTACAAGTTGACCAAAATTAAATTATGCGCCAGAAAACTCAATTGTGACAAAACAAACAACTTCATTGCTTCCAAACTAAACCAAGTTACAAACAACGTACATTGCTTCCAAACTAAACCAAGTTCCAAACAACTAATTCGAACAACACTTGCTTCTTTTTTAGTGGAAACATAAACAAACAACTAAAATTCATGGACTCTCATGTTGTACGTGGAGAATCAACTGCCCGAATCTCAGCACCTTCGAGCACGCGAAGCTGCACAACCGTTTCCCTGGCCACAATGTGATCAGTGATTCGTCGTCGTTCAAGAAAAAAGGCCAAAATCTTGGTGGTGCTCCCCCGTCAAATAATGTCCAATCAGAGATCACTTGTCTTAATTGGAGATTTGGTGTGGTGCTCCATTCCGTTCTTGTCTCCCTATCCCCACGCACACGCACGATGGAGAAGTTGATGACTTCTGGAGCAAAGGCGATCGTGCGCCTGGTACACGCTCTCCTTTAAGCCATTGATCGGATGATTTGGGGATGCAAGCTTTAGGTGGGATTTGATGTCGGAATTTGAGATGAAGATGGAGCTTTTGCTGGGATTTGATGTTGGAATTGGAGATGAAAGTCTCCTTTTATGGTTGGAAATGGATGGCCACTTGTGATGTGCATGCATGACTCTTGTCATGTTAATAGTGTTATCAGAATAGTAAATGTTAGTAGTATTATCAGAATAGTAAAAGAACATAGTGTATCAGAATAGTAAACCTAATAGTATTATCAGAATAGTAAATGTTAATAGTATTATCATAAAAGTGAATCAGAATAGTAAATGTTAATTAATAGTGTTATCATAAAAGTGACTGACAATACAATAGTAGTATTCTGATTACATGTCTTCCTCATTTGTATCCGTCTCACTCTCAAACTCCCCCTCAAACATTTCAGTAGACGTCTCTGCTTGATCCTCAACGACATGATCCTCTCCGTTTGGGTCATTTAGCGTACCAAGTGGATCATTATCATGTGTGTCGTCGACAACTCGTGGAAGGGAAGGATCATGTTGAAATGCCTCTTCAACGACAACCCCCCGTGAACCACTCTCGTTAGGGTCTACACACTTACCTTCATCGGGCCACACACGTGACTTCACTTTGCATACCGCTATCCATTCAGCATCTACACGCCTCATCTTGGGGTAATCTAGGAAATAAACTTGAGTCGCTTGATAGGCTAAGATGTAACGGTCTTTTGTTATCAACATTTTATGTCTATGAACATCCACAAGCTTTAGTTGAGGGTGAATGTGTGTTCCTCCACGACTTCGAGTGTCAAACCACGAACAATTGAAGACAATAGGGCGCTTGACAGTTGGAGATATGTAATTCAGCTCAATTATTTCCTCTAGCACACCATAGAAGTCCTCCTTGCCAGTGCCAAAGCTTTGCCCTAGAACACAAACTCCACTACTGTCGATAACCCTGGTTGATGTGTGTGCCTTCGTGTGGAATCGATAACCGTTGACAACATAACCAGGATATGTCTTCACTTTTTTAGAGGGTCCATGAGCTAATGTTGCAATGTTAGGATCTGTAATTGCCGGACTGTCAGCCTGCATGCACGTCGATCGAGGACCCAATTAAGATTTATGAACAATTTCAAATTAAACTGAAAACAATAGTAGGAAATCCTTACATGGGAGTAGAACTAGAGGCGAAAGTGTCTTTCCAAAATCTTTTGCTCTTCAGCTTCGTTTATTCTTGGATTTGATGGGTGCACGAAGTTTGTCAAATAGTATCTATTAAAGAAAATAATTGATCGAGTCAAGTACTTATATATATATATATATATTAACCACATACTTTATTCAAATCAACATATATATAATTAATTGATCGAAACTTACTCGATATAAGGCTCCACTTCGACGCAATTCATGAGTATGTAAGTTTGGATCACATGGAATTCATTATATGTGAGCACACGACCACTTGATCTGCTACCCAACGTTCGCCCAATTGTTGTGAAAATAGACAAATCGTCCGGATCAACCCCAACTGGAAGTGTGCAACTAACGTCGTGTGAGACATCCATATGATTACTCGCGACATGCGAGTTAAAATAATACGAGCAAAAGGTGGATGACTCCTAAACGAGATAGGCACTACAAATTGAGCCCTCAACTTTAGCTTTATTGCCAACTGTGCCCTTCATCATTTTTAAGAACCTACTATATACACACACACACACACACACACACACACACACACACATATATATATTGAAGACCACGTGTTATATATACAAGTTATTTACATAAAACCAAATTAACTACAACTTATCAAAAAAATATAATTGTACATACATTTCTTCTGGATACATCCATCTATAATTGACAGGGCCACAAAGCGAAGCTTCCCGTGGCAAATGAATAGCCAAGTGCTCCATTGAATCAAATAACGCTGGGGGAAAGATACGCTCCAGCTTGCACAAAATAATTGGTATTTCCTTGTGCAACTGCATAACCACCTCAGGCTTAAGCTCGTAACACGTAAAGTCCCTGAAGAACGCACTTAGTTGAGCAATAGGCTCCCAGACTTTGTCATCAAGAAATGCTCGAAAATAAACAGGCATCAATCTTTGCATGAACACATGACAATTATGACTCTTTTCATCCCAAAGAGTCTAAGCTTGCGCAAATCAATGCAGCGGCTCAAGTTGGACATGTAGCCATTCAGAAATTTTAAGGATCTCAACCACTCAAGAAGCACTTGTTTTTCATGACGATCTAGTGCATAACATGCCTTTGGGTACCTATTGTCCTCCTTGTCAGGTTCCAACTCCGGACGCTTGCACAATTCATTTAGATCCTTTCTAGCCGACCACTTGTCTTTCGACTTCCCCAGAACATCGAGAATGGTGAAGAAAACATTATCAAAGAAATTCTTTTCAATGTTCATGACATCTAAATTATGTCTTACCAGCAGACTGGGCTAATAAGGTAGGTCCCAGAAAATGCTTTTCTTCTTCCAACCCGAACCTCTACTGACCGTCTTATTATGATGCTCAAATCCCACTTCAGTTATCTTCATCAAACTCATATCGTTAATTTGGTCTAATATCTCGCATCCATCACGGAGTACCGGGGGAGCACGATGTTCCCTTCTACCCTTCTTGAAATCGTTCTTATTGTTTCGGAAGCGATGATCATGTTCTGTAAACCTCCTGTGACAATCGAACCACCATATTTTATGTCCATGGGTTAGATAAAATGCATCAGTGTCTTCCATGCAATAAGGACACACGTATTTCCCAGAAGTGCTCCAGCCTACACAAACATATATTTGGTACAACACATTAAATTTCACGGCTTCATCATATATGCATGATTATATATAATATACTTGACATTAATTAAGTTGAGTCTAGAACAACATACCTGACAACATCGAATATGCCGGGAAGTCACTGATAGTCCATATTCCAACTGCACGCAAGACAAAAGTTTGCTTCCTCCAAGCATCGTATATGCACGCCCCATTAAGCCACAGATTCTTGAGCTCGGCTATCAACGGCTCCAAGTACACATCCAACTTTTGCTTCGGACTCTTCGGTCCAGGAACAATAACCATAAAAAACATAACCTCTTCTCGCATACACATCGACAACGGAAGGTTGTAGGGTGTCAGAATCACAGGGCAACATAAGTGTTGGCGCCCGGACGCCCCGAACGGATTAAAACCATCCGTGCACAAGCCTAGTCTCACATTTCGTGTTTCTGCTGCAAAATCTGGCCACGCAACATTGAAGTGCCTCCATTCCTCTACATCTGACGGATATCTCATCACCCCATCTTGTACGTGCTATGCATGCCATCTCATGTGCTCGGCAGTCACCACCGATGCGTACAACCTCTGCAACCGTGGAGTTATTGACAAGTAAAACATACGAGAATAGGGAATGAGCTTTGACTTGCCTTGCCTCCATCTAGGATACTCACATATCTTGCAAGCCGCGTATTCTGCATCTGCACCCCAATATATCATGCAAGAGTTTGGGCAACAATCAATGGCCTCGTACGGAAGCCCAAGACCTCGACCAGTTTTTTCGTGTCGTAAAACGTGGTTGGTAATGTGGTCTCCGGGTGTGAAACGCGTCCGCAGAAATCCGAGATCATGTCGTATCCACGCTCTGTCATCCTTAGCTTTGACTTTATGCTAAGTAGCTCAGTCGCCGCCTCCAACTGGGTCATATCACATCCAGGCCACAACGGCCTATTTGCGGCTGACAACATGTCGTACATACGTTGTGCATCGGTATTGGGCGCTTCATGATAATATTGCTCCCCCTGCTCATGCCTTATACCCTCATTCTACATGGGATCATCAGTAGTGTAATGACTTCGGGCATTAAAACCATCATAGACCATCTGCTCCATTCGATTATCATTCCCAGATACTGGTAGAGTTGGATCAGTACTGCTACAGCCTTCATATTGTCTAGACTCAGCCAACAAGGTAGCGAATATTTCATCAGTCTCTCCGTGCGAAACCCAATGGTAATAGTTCGGAACAAACCCATCCTTAACAATGTGATAATGCACATAATCTACAGGAATCAGTTTCCTATTCTTGCACCTCTTACACGGACACCTTAATTCGGATGGGTCATATGTCGGCATAGCATTGCAGAAGTCCATAAATTGTTGAACGCCATCTAAAAACTCGTTGTTCAAAAAACCATCTATATTACGAACATAAATCCATTCACGCATTTTCCTTCTCGCAATTCAATATGAGACTATAATTAATTTAATTTGGGTTCATATAATCCTGGATGTGGCGACCACATGGACGCAACATAGCGACCATCTGGACGCTAATTGGAGTTCGCGACCATTTGGTCGCTAATTTGCGTCCATTTAGTCGCTGATTAGCGTCCATTTGGTCGAGATATACAGTATATGTAAACAAAAAATTTCTCCAACTGATTGCTATGCTATATGAATTTAATAATTACTTAGCACAATCTCTTATAATTAGATAAACGAATACTTTTTACAAACAATATTTGTGTTAAACGGATAACATGACGGAATGAAATGTGGCGAATAAGTTTTAATTACATACCTTTGATGAAATTGTCGGAAAAATTGACGTAATTCCTTCCTATAACGAACTTAGTTTTGTGAATGATTGTTTTTTCTTCTCTGATTTTTTTTTGGAAAGAGCTATGTATGTATGAGGTTGTGTGAAGGTGGCGAAATGAGAATGAAGTTTTTACACATCTAGGTATATATGCTGAATTGGCGCGAATTTTACCAAATACTTTTTTTAGTGACCATGTGGTCGCACAAAAAGCGGGATTTCATCCCCCAAAATTGATGTTGCCCGCCAAAACATATGATCCATGTCAGCGACCATATGGTCTCTATATTGCGCGACCATATGGTCACTGAACCGCCAGTGTCCATCCGATTGCTAACTATAGCGACTATATGGTGGCTGAGATATGTTTGGTCGCTATAGTTAGCGATCGGATGGACGCTACATGTAGCGGGAAAACTGCCCGTGCAATTTATTGCGATCAAATTTCGTTGGTGACCACATGGTCGCCATATTTAGCGACCATTTGGTTGTTATGTTTTTTTATTTTCCCTCCGGTTTTGACGTCCACATTAGCGACCATGTGCAGCCATATTCCGTGGTCGCGAAATTATGGTCGCTAAATCTTCAGAATGGTGTAGTGCACAAATCCTCAAGCAAACCCTAAAGGAGCGGAGTCAAGAAAGAAGAACAAAATCCATAGAAGTCACCGACGGCGAGTGTCAGATCTCGACGACGGTGAAGTTTGTGTTCCCAAGAGCCAAGGAACTAAGCTTTGATACAAATGTAGAGTGTAAGGTTTGGTTTTCTTATTTTAGTTGAGTTGTTGTCTTTCTACTTAGGTCGAGAAAGTTCATTAGTGTTCATAAAGTTTGGAGAATGTTAGGAACAGAGAAGTTTGAAACTTTGCCTTGTAGTAGCTAAGGGAACAATCAATAAAAGAAGAAAGTCATTAAAAATCCTCCAAGCAGAGGTAGAGGTTTACCCATACAGCTAGTTGGTTGTAGTGAGGTTCCTCTATAAAGGAATTGTGTCTCATTCTGTTTGTTTACTTGTGTTTCCGCTTCCTTGGGAACAGTCCAATGACTATTCCCGACTCTTAACTAACACTCACGATCCAACAATTGTTATTAGAGCAGGTGTTGATCTAGATTTGTGTGTTAGTCTCACAGGTATAAAAGATGTTATCGAAACTGATTCAAATCAGTCATGGGAACAACAAACCTCCAAGGCTCATTGCTAGAAGATTCGAGAACTAGCAGGTCAAAATGAAGGATTGGATGAGAAGTCACGACTTCCAAGTGCGTCATAGATAAAGGGAAGTTCGAAGTTGATCCAGCCATTCGTGATGATTTGTCCAAATGGGGACAAAATGAGTGGAAATGCATGGAGGCCAACTACAAGGCCAAAATGTACCTCAACCACTCAATGTGCGAACAAGACAATAACAGGGTGGCCAACCTGGAGACCGCCAAAGATATGTGCGAAGCCATCTAGCAAATGCACGTAGGGAGTTCCGAACTCAGAGAACACACCCAAATGAACGCCAGGAGGGAATTCTTCAACTTCTAAATGGAAATTGGAGAATCCGTTGATAACTATCAATCTCGCTTTGAGTCACTTTGCACCAAGCACATTGGACTTGGGATCTCCAAGCAAGAGATCTGAAAAGATGAAGGTTCAACAACTATTCAATGGACTAACCACTAAATGGGAAAATGAAAGCAATAAGATAAGATCGTTCCACGGGAAGCACTGTTGTTTGTCTATCAACTACTAAAAATGAAACAAAACAAAACAGAACAAAACACCTACGACCAACCTCGTTAACGACTTTGTCAGGGTCGTTAACGAACCTGGGTAACTCTACGAATGCATATTAACGACCTAATACTCAAGTTCGATACCAAGGCAACGAATCTAAATAACGAGTATACCGAAAACAAACTCAATTAAGAATAAAAACCTAGGAAAAGGGTTACCACAAAATAGTTATGCATATAAACTCGTAAGAAGATAAAGATCATGCCTTTAAAAAGATAAATTCGTCAACTTTCGCTGATTAGCAAGCAAATCAATCAATTCTCATAAATCAATTCACTCAATCACTTGTTTTGGATCCAAAGCTCGAAACTTTCGTTATCGAACAATATCAACATTCAAGTTAATAACTTTCTCTTTCGGTCGAGTTAAGAACTCAAATTACTTCGACTATCGTCTAGGCATAAGCACAACAAGCAATTCAAAAATAGATAAAAGGCATTCAACACATCAACTTACTCCTCAAACCGTGCATAACTATGCCGGGTTTCAACCCCGACCCTACATAAGAAAACTACTCACTACTCATAGTAACAAAGCAAACAACTTCAATAAGAGAAAACATTGAAATCAAACAACCTTACTTGAAATTACTAAGAAAATTATCGTCTTACAATATCCCGAAGAAACCGAAAACAAACAAGACAATAACGAGCAAACAAAACCGATTAACGACCCAAGCTTCTCTCTAGATCGACCTTGGCTCGATGATCTTCCCACTCGACTTCTCTCGCGTCGGCTCTCCTAGAAATCGTCTCTGTCTCCCCCTCTAAGCTAGAAAAGAAGGGTATTTATGCTAATAAAGCTATCTAATAAAAAGGCTAGAAGATAAAAACTTACCTAAAAGATAGAAACTAACTCTGAAAAAATAGAAAGATAATCTAGAAAGATAACAAGATATAAAACATAAAATATAATAACCCTAAGACTCATTAAAAATCCTACTGACACGGATTTATCAAGATAGATTTCCGCACAGGGTTGGTAGATATCACAAAGAATCTCTCGAAAAATTCTATCTCTAAGCCTCGTTAACGACCCTTCACAGCCTCGTTAACGAGTCTGGATTTGCTCTTCTTCAACTCTTCAACTCTAAAAACTTGGACTTCGACTTCCTTATCTTCATATTCTTCCTTCCTTCACCATAGTACTCCAATTCACTCCAAAAAGCGCTCTTTCTTGCTCAAAACCTACAAAAAGACACAAAACGGAGTAGCTTCCATATTTTGCACAAAATATGCAAACTCATCCAAAAACACACAAAACTAACTCTAAAACTACTAAAACTAAACCTAACAAACTAAGAAAGCACACCAAAAACTAGACCAAAAACATGAATACCAAAATACCCCATACTTAAACTTGCTTGTCCTCAAGCAATCACTAAACAATAATCAAAAGCAAACAATCATGCTCATCAAGCAAATAGCCATCCTCTAAAAAACAACTTCAACTTATAGAAGAAAATAACAAATGACTTTTAATGTCATCACACATATATGCACTAAATAGACATAAGAAAAGACACTCCAACCTCACAAGGGATATAAGTGTTTCACTCAACTCTCAAGTGTTTAGGCTTAGAATTTCAATCTCTCAACTCATCTTATATGCAAAAAATCATAGAAATTGGAACTTATATCACCAAACTCTCCACCCAAGATTAGTCAAAACAAGCAAAAATCATCAAGAGAACTTAGGCTCAATTAAAAACTTCATAGAAGCTTCCATTCGGCCAGGTTGTAATGGGGCTTGGTAAAGACAATAAGGCGTGGAAATATTTTGGCTATGTGGTTCTAATAATATCCGGGAATCAAAGACTCCTAAAAACTCACATATCTCGAAAACACTCAACAGATAACCAAACTCACTCTTCTTTATGCACTTTCTCTCTCACTTACCCAACATATCCTAGAAAGTCTCATAAAACAATTTAAAAAGAATCCCCAGCTTATCTTTTAAACACAAATGTACATCTTACTTTTCCTCTCTTTCTTTCATATTTCTTTCAGCTCTTTTTTCTCTTCTTGCGCACCCTCGTTAACGAACCAACTAGGTCGTTAACGAGCTTCATCGTGTACACTTTCTTCACCTTTTCTTTCTTAACACCCAACACCTTTTTGTGCATCCTTTGTTACCAAGAGATCTTTCTTTTTACAAAATAAAACAAGAGACTTCCAATCTACCCTTCCCAACAATCCCTAAATTTCAAACCAATCATAACATCTCACTCAACAAAACTAACCTCTCCAATCTAAGTCCTAATCCCCGGATAGGGTCAAGCTTATCTCGGCTAGGGAACAATTTTGTGGAGTTAAAAATAAAAGCTTCAGGGCTCAAAAATTGGCTTAAAAAAGAAGAATAATGTAAGGGAGGATAGGAATTAATAGGGCTTATAAAAATAAGTTCTCTATCATATGATCTTCACAAGTAATGAACTATAAATCTTATATAGGTCTCAAGAAATAGATAACCATCACAATTCCAAGAGATAATATGCATATAGAGAGTAAATCACACAAGAAAAGAAGAGGGATTTTTTTTTATGTTCTCCCTATAAGGCAAAAAATAACTCACAAGGTAATTATTTTGTTGGATTGCATTACTTCTGCTAAAAAGTATACATGCTCAATTTCATCAAATGCTATTCCTTCATAAAAAACTTTCAAAACAAGAATCAGGCTATACTATCAAAGACATGCTTGCAAGGAATTACATGATCATGCTAGCAACTACTATCATGGAACCATAAGAAAAAGGGTATCTATCAATTCTAAAACTCTTTTTTGAAATTTTCAAAAATTTTCAATTTTTTTCGATTTTTGATTTTTATGAAACAAACAACTACTCAAAATACAAAAGACACAAAACAAACAAGATACTAACTTTCTACTTTTTCCCACCCCATACTTAAAATTACAGTGTCCCCACTGTAATAAAAATAAGAAGAAGGAAAGAAAAGAAAAGAAAAGAAAAGAAAAGAAAATGAAACAAAAGAAAAACTTACAAGATCTTGAAAGCAGAAAAGAAAACAACTCTTCAGACTGAATCAGCGCCCAGGTGGTGGAAACTAATGCTCAAAGTTCCCCATAAACTCATGCATCGTCCTCCAACGCTCTGCATCATCCACCTCCCTCTAATGGTGCCTCACATCCTCGAATGACATGCGAGCAGAATAGACACTCTCCCATCTATCCATCCTCTGATGAATATGTGTCTGCTGAAGGTTAAGGTGCTGCATCTGAGATGAAAGATCTTCTGCCCATGGAGGCGGGATACTCGATCCAGTGTACTCGGGTTGAGGAGGTGGTGGGCAGTGGGGCTGGAAGTGGTCTTGAAAAAGTACCGAGTTGTAAGGCATGATACCATAAGAATGCGGCTCGACAGGAGGTGGTGGGGGGTCGTTACTGAAGTTGTGAGCCTCGGTAGTAGCATCGGCAGAAGCCTCGAAGTGGTCGTTAACGACCCTGGCGGGCTCGTTAACGAAGATATTATTGCCCAGAATTCCAGTGTCGAGGTCATCATCTCCTAGGTCGAGCTCTTCAGTGGCTGCCTCGGAAGTAGCCTCAGTAGCTGCCTCGTTAACACCATCATCTTCATCCATAGCATCCTCGTCTCTCTCGAACCGAGACACACATGTCCTAAGCGAAGGCTCATCTTGCGGCTTTTCTTCTAACGGGAATGCATGGCCCGTCCACGCCTCGTACCAATTCGGTACGTACAGTAGCTCCATTTTTCTAAGGGTAGGGATAACATCTTGGCCTTGAACTTTGGTAATAAACCCTCCCTCGGTTTGAATGAAAATGCCAAAGCTAATCCAATAGTTTCTGTTGAGCGGCTGTGCGTGGGATGGCGTGTAGCGAGATAGATCAACTCCAAGATTGGTTGCCAAGAGACTAACCAAATTCCCGCACCATACTTCCTTTGACTTGATTGACTTCTCAACATAATATAGCCATTCATACCCCAAGTTCAATGGGGCTGGCTCCTCAAAAAGGATGGTGCGGAGGCATGCAACTTCCATCCTTGTCAGTATGTTAAACTCCCTCTTAGGCCAAAAAGTAGCAGCTAGGACTCGCCGAATGATCCGGAAAATGGGGTTGATGATGCTTGCCCCGGATAGTGCTGCAGCGGAAGGCTCTACTTCCCCGGTAATATAGCTCCAAGTCTTTGTCACCTTGTAGTCCTTGAGACTGTAATCTCGAGAACGATTTGGGAGCTCAAGAATACCATTGATCTCCGCCATTGTATACTCGTGACTGACATTGCCGAGCCTGAATCTGATCCGTCCGGACAAAGTCTTCGTCGGGAAACTTGTCTCAAGGGTGGCTAGGAACTCGGATGTGAGAGCCGGGAAGTGTGGTACCGCTTCTTTCTTCAACAAGTGAGGCACACCGAGAATAGAAAAGGCCTCTTTGACGTCGTCATAGATCCTCAATTGCTTAGCACTCGACCTCGAGAACCACCTAGTGTAGTGGTCCTTGTCTAATATGGTGTTGTAGCGGTCTGCTTGTCCTTGAGTGCGCAAAATCACGTTGTCCATGCGGGGTGGAGATGGGGACCGTTGAGTCCTCTTCTTCGTTTGGGCTCGGGTTGCAGCTCGGCTTGAACTTGCCATGTGGACCTACAAACAATACGAATTTTCCAAGATAAGATTCACTCAAATCAATAGACAAGAGACCCCATACTTGGTCTCGAGATAGCTCTCGGAATACATCGTTAACGACCCAACAAGGATCGGTAACGGATCTGGACTGATTTTTTTTGCTTGATAATACGCAGGGTCGTTAACGGACCTGGGTAGGTCGTTAACGAGCCTGATCGAGAACCAGTCGAAATATCCGAGTAATAATTACTCCAAGATTTCCAACAAAACAAACATGCATCAAACAAAATCCCACATAAAGTCCACAATCGGGTATATGCACCCCATACTTGCCTGATTACCCGTCCCGAACATGCCAAAATTGCCCAAAAAATCTCATGGTGAAGATCGAACTAAATTTAGGAACAAGGTAGTTCATGCTTTTCCTTAATCAAATTTCAATGGAGATCGAGCAGGAACCAACCAATATAAATCAAGATCAAACACCAACATTGAAGCAATAGAATCGTTAAGCAATAATAGGCATGCAACTCAAGTGCTTCAAACAAGAACAAGATATGAACTTCCTACCATAAAAATCATGAATCACACCAAGTAGAGAGTTAGGGTTTTAGAAATCATACCGTTGGACCGAGAAATTGAAGAACGAGAATTGAAAATTTCGGGTGGTTAACGAGTCAAGATCCTCGCCGGTAAACAAATCAAGGGTGGCGGTCTCGTTAACTAGAGTGGGACTCCGAGGCCCGGTGGTGGTGAGATTTCCGATCGGTGGTGAGGAAATATCGGTGGAATTTTTTAGAGTTTAGGCTTTGGATTGAGAGGTTTAGGGGTGGAATTTTTGAAGATTTGGAAATGCTTTATAGGAGAGGGCTAGAGGTAGGGGAAGGGGTAAGAGGCGGCACATAGGTAAAGATAGAAGATAGATTAGGTTAAAATTTTCTTACCTGCCTGTTTCCGAAATCGGTTCACCAAACCGGGTCGTTAACGAGCCGCCGTAGCCCTTTTTCGAGTGATTTACGAGCCGAACTCCTGCATCTTGTTAGCTTAAAACTATTCTATCTTTCTACTTCTAAAAAAAACTAAAAGAAATCCAGAAAAAGAAAAGAAAAAGAAGAAGATCTAAACTATACTAAAAACCGGGTTGCCTCCCGTAAGCGCTATTTTTAACGTCGTCATCCCGACGTACTTACCTTGGCTTAAGGTGGCTCGTTTAAGGCTATGTTAGGGTCTTGAGGTACCCCATACTTGGCTTTGGCTTGAGTCACTAAATTTGGTCCTTTTTCTTCTATCAATATGCTCGGTATTCCTACATAAGGGTTAGTGAAATCCGAAAACCAAGGTGGTTTGGACTCCTCTATAACATAAACAGTGGGATACGGTGTAGGAACAAAGTATGAAGAAGAATCATAGCCAGTGGTAGTGAATTCATGGTTAGAGTACTCACCTTGATTATAGCCCTGCATTCGGGTAATGGGCCAAGGAGGTTTGGTAGGGATCTGTGTGAAATTCTCGTCCTCTTTGGTAATTAGACGAGGATCGTTAGGAACAACTATGTCGAGTTCTAGCTGGGTCAACTCAATCTGTGCGGCCGCAGTTGGGTCATTAGCGTTCTGATCGAGGCTGAATTCCACGCGTTCCTCTCCAATATCAAAAGTGAGGAGTCCTTTCCGCACATCGACCCTAGCACCTGTTGTAGCTAGGAATGGCCTGCCTAGGATAATGGGGACGTGAGGGTCTTCAGGCATGTCGAGAACGATGAAATCATTTGGAATAAAGAATTTCCCAACTTGAATGGGGTAGTCGTCCACGACTCCTGTAGCTTTTACGCTTGATCCGTCTGCCATGTAGAGGTTCATGTCTATAGGCTCCAATGGTCTCATGTTGGCTTTTGACCAGATTGAAAGAGGGAGTAAACTAGCACTGGCTCCCAAATCACATAGAGCCTTGAATTTGTGGTCGCCTATGCCAATTGTTATGGCAAATCTCCTTGGGTCTCCTAGCTTTTCTGGTAGAGCGATAGATCGGACCTCGTCTTGCAACTCTGTGATGGGACCTCGCCCTGCTAAGAATATCTTTCAAAAATTTCGTGTAAGCCGGCATCTCGCTTAGGGCCTCAGCGAATGGGATGGAAATATTAATGCCCTGGAGAATCTTTACGAAACGCTTGAACTTACTCTCAGTAGAGTCCTTTGATTTCTTAATAGGAAAAGGAAGAGATTTCACCATTCTCGGAACCAAGTCGGGCTCGAGAGGTGATACTACCGGGTCGGCACTAGGGTCGGTAGGTGCTCTCGGTGGATCGTTATCGACCCTGATGGGGTTGTTAACTAGCCGGGGATTGAGAGAGGGGCTCAGAATAGGAAACTTACCTGGACTAGGGTCGTTGACGACCTTCGGAGCCTCGTCACCATGGTGTTCCAATTCGGTACTTGCTCTCGGTGGCTCGTTACCGAGCTGAACCGTGGCTCGTTACCGAGCTGAACCTTAGCTTGGACACGCTCCGGTAGTGTCTTTCCGCTCCTAAGGTGTACCGTTGCTATTTGTCCCTTCGGGTTCTCCTCGGGACGGCCCGGGAGTTGCCCTTGTGGTCTTGGAATCTGTGCATCAAGGTTTCCTAGTTGGGAGTCGACATTTCTCTTCCACACATCGAACTCTCCCCATCTTTTTAGTTGGTTATTTAGGTTGGCTTGAACTCCGTTGATGCCTTCCTGTAACCCTTGTACCCATGATGGTGGCTCTTGATAGCTTGGAGGTCGATACGGTGCAGGTCGTCTATCCGGAGGGGGCGCTGCATAGTTGGGATTTGGGTTTTGGTTGCCCCACGCTGGATAATTGTTTGACCTGTAAAAATTACTAGGTTGGTTCCTGTATGGGCCTCTCATATAATTCACTTCAGCATATGTCTCAGCGGCTCTTACTTGTTCTATGTTAGTGCAAGCAGAAGTAATATGGGTAGAAGAGCCACACTCTTGACAAGATTGAGAGGATTTCAAAAAGCTTACCTGCTTCTTCAGGCGGTTGACCTCGTCTTGCAGAAGTTGATTTTTGACATCGGGGTCAACATCTTCCTTGTTAGGCATGTAGAGACGCCTCTGGGGCTGGGGAGATTGCTGGGTACCATACATGGCATCATAGTTAGACAGCTTGTCCAACAATTCCCATGCAGTCGTCGGTTCCATCTCTATAAAACCGCACGCTGTATGCGTGTTGATGCGGTTCTTCGTTTCTGCATTAATACCCTGGAAAAAGATTTCTTGGAGCACATATAAAGGTTGCCCATGAGTAGGGCATTGTCTAAGCATCTCCTTAAATCTTTCCCATGTTTCAACAAAAGTCTCATTAGGCAGCTGGTGATAGGAGGTGATGCGCTTTCTCAACTCCGTTTTCTTGGCAGGAGGGAAAAATTTTGTAAGAAATTGATCATACAAATTCTTCCAAGTCCTGATAGACTTAGGAGGTAAGCTCTCCAACCAGCTCAAGGCCTTTCCAGTAAGAGACCATCTAAAAGCTTTTAACAGAACATATTCAAGTGAGACACCTTCAGCAGTTATGGTGTCATATAAATCAAGAAAATTTCTAATATGTTCCATAGGGCACTCAGTAGGTTTTCCTTCAAACTGAGCCCGTTTAATCAAGGATATAAATTGAGACTTAATCTCAAAAGGTTTCTCTATCTCCGGAAGCACAATTGGAGACTCTGGCACCCTCAGTTCTGGATGCATGTATTGCTTGGCATTCCTCGGATAGGCATTCAGCTCTTCCTCTAGACGAGCATTGTTGACTCGTTGACGTTCCGCCTCGGCAGCATCGGCCTCTTTTTCAGTTTTTAACGCCTCCATCTGCCTCTGGAGTTCGGCCATCTAACGAGTCATCTCTTCGGGTGTAGCCATGGCTCGGTTCTCTCGGCGTCTACGGTGCAGGTATCGTTTAGGTTCCGAATAATAACCGTCGTTATATAATTCGAGCCTTCGACGTCCAGCTGGCATACGCTGAGAAAACAGACAAAGAAAACAAAAATTAAAAACAAAAACGGGGTCGGGCTATTCCCAGACCCAAATATAAACAAATGAACACTCTCTCAATCCCCGGCAACGACGCCAATTTGTTGACAGGTTTTTTCTTGACTAACTGGACAACAAATAAATTTATAAGTCAAGACCCCGCTAAGTATAGCGAAGTCAGGATCGTTCCATGGGAAGCACTGTTGTTTGTATATCAACTACTAAAAATGAAACAAAGCAAAACAGAATAAAACACCTACGACCAACCTCGTTAACGACTTTGTCAGGGTCGTTAACGAACCTGGGTAACTCTATGAATGCAGATTAACGACCTAATACTCAAGTTTGATACCAAGGCAACAAATTTGAATAACGAGTATACCGAAAACAAACTCACTTAAGAATAAAAACCTAGGACAAGGGTTACCACAACATAGTTATGCATATAAACTCGTAAGAAGATAAAGATCATGCCTTTAAAAAGATAAATTCATCAACTTTCGCTGATTAGCAAGCAAATCAATCAATTCTCATAAATCAATTCACTCAATCACTTGTTTTGGATCCAAAGCTCGAAACTTTCGTTATCGAACAATATCAACATTCAAGTTAATAACTTTCTCTTTCGATCGAGTTAAGAACTCAAATTACTTTGACTATCGTCTAGGCATAAGCACAACAAGCGATTCAAAAATTGATAAAAGGCATTCAACACATCAACTTACTCCTCAAACCATGCATAACTATGCCGGGTTTCAACCCCGACCCAAGATAAGAAAACTACTCACTACTCATAGTAACAAAACAAACAACTTCAATAAGAGAAAACATTGAAATCAAACAACCTTACTTGAAATTACTAAGAAAATTATCGTCTTACAATATCCCGAAGAAACCGAAAACAAACAAGACAATAACGAGCAAACAAAACCAATTAACGACCCAAGCTTCTCTCTCGATCGACCTTGGCTCGATGATCTTCCCACTCGACTTCTCTCGCGTCGGCTCTCCTAGAAATCGTCTATGTCTCCCCCTCTAAGCTAGAAAAGAAGGGTATTTATACTAATAAAGCTATCTAATAAAAAAGGCTAGAAGATAAAAACTTACCTAAAAGATAGAAACTAACTCTAAGAAGATAGAAAGATAATCTAGAAAGATAACAAGATATAAAACATAAAATATAATAACCCTAAGACTCATTAAAAACCCTACCGACACGGATTTATCAAGATAGCACAGGGTCGGTAGATATCACAAAGATCTCTCGAAAAATTCTATCTCTAAGCCTCGTTAACGACCCTTCACAACCTCGTTAACGAGTCTGGATTTGCTCTTCTTTAACTCTTCAACTCTAAAAACCTGGACTTCGACTTCCTTATCTTCATATTCTTCCGTCCTTCACCATAGTACTCCAATTCACTCCAAAAAGCGCTCTTTCCTGCTCAAAACCTACAAAAAGACACAAAACGGAGTAGCTTCCATACTTTTCACAAAATATGCAAACTCATCCAAAAAAACACAAAACTAACTCTAAAACTACTATAACTAAACCTAACAAACTAAGAAAACACACCAAAAACTAGACCAAAAACATGAATATCACAAGACAAGGCAAACAAGGGAATTGCCTTGAAACTGGAGAAAATGCTCAATCTCGAATAGGAGCAGTACGAAGACTCGGAAGAAGATGAAGATGAGGAACTCGTACTTGTCACAAAGGCATTCCGCTCCTTCTACAAGAAAACAAAGTTCAAGAGAAACAAGTGGTAGCCAACAAAGGAACTACAGTTCTCAAGGCAAGCCCATAGAGGACCTCGAAGACGTCACATACTACAAATGCTACAAGAAGGGCACTTCGCCAAAAACTGCCCACAAGGTACTGACGATAGGAAGCCCTAGAGACTTGGAAATCACCTGACATGTGCGCAATGGTCATAGGAGAAACCATTGGGGAACAACCTAGTGAGGTAACTACTGAATCTGTTCTTAACTCTTTGTCTAGTCATGATAAACCCGAGTTCCTTAACTTAATGGCTAAGCTTGTGAATAACAATATTAAATTACAAAAGAAGCTAGATGAATCAGAACACCTTGTTGCCGAAAGTGTTGATCTTGAACCTTGTTCCGACTGTGTGAAACTTGTTGATAAGCTTCGGTCCACCCTCAACAATTACCATGACTTTAAGAAAGAAATTCAAAAGAATGAGTTCTCACAAAAATTTATCCCTACCAAACACGGGATTGGGTATAAGCCTAAGTGCCCAATGAATGGGAAGTCTCCTTTAACCGAAAGGAAAATAAACGAGTGTAGGGCCTTAGAACTCCAGTGTGAGAAACAGAAGAATGCCCATCTTGAAGAAAAAAATATGTTTCCTAGAGAGCGGTGTGAATGGAAAGAGAGAATACTATATTGGGAACAACGGGAACAAACTCTACATGCAAATTGCCAAGGAAAACGGGTCAATGGTCTATAATAAAAAAAGCTATGGATAGGAATAGGATTCAGAAACCTCATCCCAAGTACTACGTAGGAGAATACTACTAAACTTGTTGGCATTGTGGTGCTCATTGGCACTGCAAAACTCAAATGAAATCACATGTGAAGAAAGTACACATACTTGGCTAACAAGACAATGATATTTCGGACAAATGCACAAAGAGAAGATTGAGCCACAAGCATCAAACGTCTATATAAACTCATGAATAGTGCACTTGCAAATTACTTCTCACAAAATCTCAAGCAAACACTAAAGGACCAGAGTCAAGTAACAAGAACAAAATCCAGAAAATTTCCCAGCGGCGAGTGTCTGATCTTGATGACGGTAAAGTTTGTGTTCCTAGGAGCCAGGAACTGAGTAGCGATACAAGCGTAGAGTGTAAGGTTTGATTTTCTTATTTTAGTTGAGTTGTTGTCTTAGTACTTAGGTCGAGTAAGTTCATTAGTGTTTCTAAAGTTTGGAGACTACTAGGAAAAGAGAAGGAAGTCATTCAAAATTCTCCAAACGGAGGTAGAGATTTACACATACAACTAGTTCGTTGTAGTGAGGTTCTTCTATAAAGGAATTGTGTCCCATTCTTTTTGTGTTTATCTTGTTTCCGTTGTCTTAGAAACCGTCCAACCACTATTTTCAATACTTAACTAACACTCCCGATCTAACAGCATATAAAAAGTAGGAAAATATCATATCATATCGATTATTTATATTAAGTAAAATACAGTATCAATAAATAAACTAGTACATCGTATTAAAAGTTTCAATCTGTGTATGTGGTTTAAAAGAAGGCCACGCATTTATATATGCTTTTTGGTACGGACTTTATTGGAATTTATGAGGTTGCTTTTGAATTTTAATACGAGGGACATACCCAGAGAATAATGAAAGCCCCTTGACTGAAAAAAATGAAAAAGAGGATATGGAAAACGAGCACTAATTAATTAGACTTTTCAACTAGGACCAGTCACACAAATCGGGTTCGGATTCAGGTCAGTGAAATTTTTTTTATTAGCTAAGAATTCGGTTCGTTGGACATACCCATTATAACTGAGAGGCCGAGTAAACGACCGTCGGAATACCGACAAGAACAAACAAAGAAGAACAAGAACAAAACAGACAGAAAAGAACAAAACACATATAGGTAAGTACAAATAACCCGCACTAGAACGAAAGGAGTAGTGGGAGACGTGAGGGGCTAAAGATTAACGTCTTTAGCATTTGGGTCAAAAGCGGACCAATATGATGAGGTGGACTACTGATGTTGCCTCCACCCGGATGAAGGATCTTCAGTAGTCTCGAGAACGTCCAAGCGACCGCGCCAATCACATACGAACCACACCCAGTCCTAGAGCCAAATCTCGAAATTGTACAAACCGTGATCGGATCAACCTGTCAAAACAAACAAGCAACAAAACATCCAAACAAAACCATCCCCAAAAGCCAAAGGAAAGCCTAGGGAACGGATTAAACTTGGGTAGAAGAAAAAGATGGGCCAAATGAACCAATAGGCTCATACACCAACAACCCATAGCAAACAATAGTGGGTCGATGCAAACAAGAGCCGAAGAAAGCTCCTACTAGTTCTAGTTGTTAGAAAGATCTAACAAGAAAAGTCTAAACAAATAACACAAGCCAGCAAACGAGAAAGGCCAACTTCAAACAAATTATCAACCAAAAATAAGGCCCAATATAAGCCCATCAAAAAGCCAAACCCACAAAAGACAGGAAGCCTAATAGGCCGAACAAAAGGCCTAAGCCCAAAGTCATTCCACACGAGAACACAAATTTAAGGTTGTAGAACAACCACGTCACCATCACCGATCAACCGTAGCCACGATCGCCGATCCCTCTAAGAGCGACAGGGGAGAAGATCAACTAGTGGATTTCGGCAGTGTGTCATTCACGACGGACACCGGAGATGTGGCAAAATTTCACACAGGAGAAGAACGAAGGAGATGAACTCCAGTCTCCAGCAACAGTATATGTTCATCGAACGACAGTACTGGAGGCAAATTCCTTCAGCAAATCAGAGGAGATTCCGCACAACAGCATCTTCGAGACCGACAACTACAGGTCAGAAGGTAGTAGCCAATCGGGGCTGAAACCAACAAGACTATCTCAATCTCAGCGGTCTTGTGAATCCGGAAAGATTTGGGCGGAGTGGAACCACCAACAACAAATTTTTATAACTCAGAAGAAAAAAAAAATATTCACAATCTCAAAGCAAAACCTACACAAATTCTCAAGATTTTGTCTCAAAAGAGCAACTTCTCATCAGAAGAGGATATCTAAGTCTAGAAATCCTAAGATCGTATGGAAAACCAAATAAAATATAGATTTAGAAGGGTCATTTCATCGAGTTTGCATCAAGAATAAGCCTTCTCGGCGAAATCTCATGCCTTGGCCTTCACCGCCCCTCATCTCTCTCGAAATCTCATGCCTTTTACTTCGTGAATTCGATGCAGCAGAGAGATGAGGAGTGAAAGAAATTGAAAATGTAACAATTATGAATTAAAACGATAGTTTCTAGCGTGAAATAAGAACGGTACCTTTTGCAAAATCCTACGAATTACCATGTATACATATGTGAATTTTTGCCGTGATATTTGCACACATATGTATATAGTTTCTTTAATGATTTGCAATATTTTCTAGTATGCGCCAAGCTTAATTATTGCAGGCAATTAAAGAAACATACTAGAAAAAAGCATATCATACTTTTGTCATAGCAAATACTAAGAGCAAATTTATCAATAGCATTGTTTCAAGATTTTATTATTTGTTTAATAAAATTGTGGGGAGAGAAAAGGAACATAGATGCTCCATTTTGAAGATCGTAGTATCAATGCTCTTTTAATTTTACAGTGTTTTTTTTTGGGCAAGATTTAAATATTTTTGTACTTTTAAACTTAAAAAATCAAAAAATAAGGTGTTGGAAATTTAATGGATAAACATGCTGTAACACAACTACTAGTCAGCTACTTTTGAAACATTTCTTTCAAATGAATGCACAAACTTCAGGACTTCTATGATATCCTTCAAAAGCCAATAAAAACTAAAGAGAAAAATCTTAAATGTATTTCAAAACAAGCTATAACTCAGAATTCTGCCTCACTAAATTGAAATCTAAAATTGTATCTTGCATAGAACAAACTCAGCTCCTACAGGTAATATATAATTTGTACATCATTAAAAAGAAAATGAAGAAATATTAAATCATAGTAAGCTTCCTGGGAAATGAAGTTTAATTTGTGCCATCATAGAGGAAGTCGGAGGAGATTAAGGGAAGTCGGAGGAGAAGGGGGTTTGAAGAAGACGAGGCACGAAACTTAGCTGCAACCGAAACAACTTTTTACGCATGTCGATCAAGGCCTTGTTATTTCTTGTGTGATCAAGGCCTTGTTATTTCTTATTTGGTCGATTATAAATAAATTGCCAACATTTCCACAGAATTCAACTCATTCAAAGATTTAGACTTGCAGGTTACTTGTACCGTAAGGTTCAAGATCAAACTTGTCAAGCACAAACATCCCTAAAATGCTGAAAGGCCCAAAAGTGATGCAGAAAATGGGACCTAGACATCACATCGCAGGAAGCTTAGAGCCCTCTGCTTTTCCTATGAATCTGTACCTCATCACCACAGAGAACTTGTGTTTACACTTGAGCTCCGAGTTCCAACAGTAAGGTGTGGTTTGCTGCGTTTGAGCTTGGGCCAAGGAACTGAACGGGGCCTGTAATCATATTGAAATTTTACATGGTCAACAAACCAAACTTAAAAGTATTCTTGCACTTATTTGCCAAGAAAGAGTTCAATTTAATTTAATGGTGACCAACAATGCTATTAAACAATTTACAATTTCATTCTTCATACACCCTCTCGATTTTATATTGGGGCAAGGGTGTGTACATCATGGCCCCCCAGATCCCGCTTGAGGCGGGTTAATACTGGTCAATGTTGTTGTTGTATGCTTCATGGAAAATAGGCTACTTAAGTTTGTCAAATTTAGTACTGCAATTAGTACCCATATTACCGTAGGATATGCTTAGTTTTGTGTACAAAGACATATATACATTAGATTCAGGATAAGGGCACATATATATATATATATATGTACGCGCTTAACCTACCAGGACTGATGTAACAATTCTTGGTGGCCCATTCGTCACGCATGGAAGCAAACTTCTTAAACGGTGCACCTGATATGAGAAGGATGCATTTAAGCTCAAGAAAAGCAAGTTTATGAGTAGCAGGTTAAATTTTAACTGCATAGTGTGTAAAAATGAGACTCTCTTACCATCAAGTTCAACCATTGCCTTTTTTATCACTGGCTTGAATTTACCTGGAAGATGAGAGCTCAGATGTTAGGCATGAACTGGTATATATAAGAGAAGCTGATTATGAGATAGTAATAATTTCATATGCAACAGAGGCTTCAGGATGAGCCTCAATTACATACCATGTCTCCTTTCCACATCCATGAGAGACGTCAATGCTGTTCCACCAACAGACCACTCTTCAACAGGGGCAGCTAGGTTTGCCACCTATAATATTGAAGAAGCATTATGCATCCAACAAACAACAGAAGAACTAAAAAGGGCAATATATTCATGTAAGAAACTAACCGAAGATATGAGTCCAGTCTTCCCTGATTGGAGTAGGGCACCAGCACCATAACCCAGTGCATAGCAGTAAGTAGAATCGAAGTTGGTTGGTAGACCACATCTTCCCTCATAACTGAACAGGGAACAGGGAGAGAGTATTAATCATTTACTCGAATGAATTAGCACTAGCAGTCAAGTTTGTTCGTTATCTTTCATGGATGTAATATATAATATTCATTGCCTTTTCACTTGTATGGATAAAAACATACAAGAAAAGTGAAGTCATAATAGTACCCGAAGAAATGAGATTGGCCTTTAAAGTCTCCCTTGTAAAGGCCTTCTTTCTTGCTCTTTTCAAGCTCAATTTCGACCATTTGGATAAGCATTTTTTCAGTCTCAATCTTGGCAACCTAGAGTGCAAAAAACAATGTAACTTTATCAGGTTGCTCATCACTTGTTCGACACACCATAGGAGGCTAAGAAAACAAAACTGAACATTTCCATGTGGGTCTCTTTCAAGCATCAGTTGATCCTGAATGGCTTGGGGTAAAAGGTCAAACAGCTGTAGGGATTGGTTAGTAAGCTTCTTCTTCCAGAGGCCAGCCTCATCCACAACATCATGAGCCAAGATTTCATTTAGTTCTGCAATAAGCTTCTGAACCTGCAAGAAACCAAAAAACCAATGGAGGTTACTACTCAGTAAAATTTCTACAAAGTGAGAATTTATAAATAAATAAATAGCACTCACCTCTGGAATGAAATCAATAAGGCCTTCAGGGATCAGTATAACCCCATAATTGTATCCCAGTTCAGACCGTTTACGAATTACATCCACAATGTGGTCCGTTACACTCTTCAAAGTCAATTGCTTGGCAAAGACCTACAGAAACCAGTAGGCCAACAGATAATATTATCATCGAAGGTTAACAATTAGGACTTTTTTTTCAGCGAAGTGTTGGAGTATGAGATGTGTTTGTAGTCGTCTTATCAACTAAAACCAATAACCTGTGCATGTTAGTAACAAAATTATAGACATTAAGGTACCTCTTCTCCAATAAGAGCAATGTTTGGATGCGTTTGCAATGCACATTCCAAAGTTATGTGTGAGGCTGCACGTCCCATAAGCCGTACAACTGAAAAGGTGTGTATATTAGAATATAGGAGAAGGGTCAAGTTTGTCTTTCGAAATAAGTCTCCTGATTCAGAAATCATCAAATGAAACAACATATAAAGAAAGATAAAGCCCAACATAAGAATGACAAATAGGCACACACCAACAATGTTCAAGAAATAGAAAACAATCAGGCTAACCAATTTACAGATTATCATTTGCAAGTTACTCTATAGATGCCACTTAAGACTTGATAGTTCAAACTTTTGAAGAAAAAAAGGAAGTAAATATCTTTATTATATCAAAGCTAATTACATAAGGAATAAGCTCCACAAAACTCATATAGCCATATTGCTTTTTCCAGTTGGCAATATATTAACAAATAGATGTTGAGAGTAGAGGCCATCAATAGAAATTTAATCCTTATTACTTGTACTTACAATGATAGTACTTTCCAGTTGAACGAGCATCTATCATCACATTACCAATCATTTCAGCATATATCTGTGCATTCATGACAGAAACAAAGCATTAAACAGTTATTGCATACACAACAGAAAGATGCAACAGTGGTAATTGCAAAGTGCAAGAATAAGGTACTACTTCATTGCAATATGATTGAGTTACAAATTAATATTCATTTAGTCTTTTCAGAAGATAGTCTTGAATACACCATTAGATACTTCTGAAAAAACCCATCTTAGTTTTTCACATGTATATAAGCTTTCTTTGAATAATATACATTTGCAGTATCTATAATCACAAACAGTCTATATTAAACCCACATACAACTGCAGCAACAGCATATTTATTTTAAGAAAAGATCTATAGAGACAATACACCCTCTCGATTTTATGTCGGGGCAAGGGTGTGTACATCATGGCACCCCAGCCCTCACCCGAGGTGGGTTAACACTGGGTTGGTGGTGTTGTTGTTGTATCTATAGACACAATAAGGAAAAGGTTGAAGGTCTCCTATCACTATGTACTTGAGGTATTCCCTATTCATCAACCCTCTCTCCCAAAATTTTTGTTTTCTTTTGGTTATTTTTGTTCTTCTAATTGAAATTCCAGGAAGGGTAATCCACTATTTTGGGGGGTCCAGACCATACCATGAAGCGATAAAGAAGTAAAGAACATTAAAACCAGTATCTGCCGCTCAAAAAGTATTGTGGCCACATAAAATTGGGTAAGCAAGCTCAAAGATGGAATAGATATTTTTTGAGAAAAAGAGTAGAGCCAATTTAGGCATGTGACAAGATGTTAAAAGCACACAAACACACGACTATCACTGTTGTGGACAAACCTTGCATGCAGTATCAAATCCAAAACTAATTGGAACTTCTTTGGATTTCAAGTCACCATCAATTGTCTTGGGGCAACCAATTACATGAGTCTTCATATTCTTGCTCCTAATAACACGCAATTAATAGATTTCTACATAAGCATCACATAAAACTTCATAACGATAAAAAGGCTAAACTTAAATCCACTTGCTGATAGCTAGACATAATATCAAGTACAAAGTACATTGGTATTCAAAATTGGGTCATCAATGACTGCATAATAATTCATATGTACATGGACAATCATGGACCAAAATTTTTAAGCAAATATGTGTTTTCTGCATATAGGTTAGCCAGAGGAAGCACCAAGAACATGCGTCAAGAAACATGCAAGGGTAAATTTATACCTGAAGTTCTCAGCAAGGAGACAAGCATTTGTATTTGAATCATCTCCTCCAATAACAACAAGACCATCCAAGTCGAGCTTTGTAACGGTCTCTTCAGCTTGTTTAAACTGGATTCAAAACATTAACAAATCAATACTGCAAAAGAAATTAATGACAGAGTAGAATATAATCTGGGTGGCTAGATTTAGCAGAAGAAATAGACGGCTTAGGCCCCTTCAAAAAATTATTGAGAAGCAGAGAATCAAAGCATAAGAGGAAACTTGAACCTGCTCTGGAGTCTCAATCTTGTCTCTTCCACTACGGATCATATCGAAACCACCCTGTAAAGCAATAAATTGTCAACATAGTGTCATGGATAGTAAAAGCCAAGCAAGCTAAAAAATATAGGAATGAGAAAGCATGTGCTTGACTGGTATAGCAATTAAGATATCATGCAGAATATATAACACACTGCAATCATAAAAACGCCAGCTTGACAACTCTACCTAATAAAAGGAAATCACAACACGTATGCTTATGCATACCTATCAAAATAAACAAGCATAGAAAACTAGATCTGCACATGAGAATATAGTTACAAGAACCCATCCATATTAAACAAGATAAATGATTATGCTTCACCTGGTTCCTGTAAGGGTACACATAATCTGAAGTGAGTTCCACATATTTGCCTTTCATGAACCCCGCTGGACCACCCCTAAATCCATACAATGTGCTACCTTTTGCCCTAGTTTGCAAGTAATCTACCAAGCACAAGAATATATCTTAGACAACCCTCACTCGAATAACTTGTGTATCACCAAAATCTAAAATAAATCGTTCATTACCAAAAATCCCACATATAACATTGTGGCCTCCAGGAGCTTGGCCACCAGACAGCACCACACCAATCTTGAATTTCTGATCGGATCCTAAGGGCTCGGAATCACTGGGAACCAACACTGAAGATGGTTGTCCAAAGAGGCAAGGAAAAAGCTTTGCGATCTCATCTGAAAAAATGCGTCAAATTAATGCCCAAAATCCCGAACCTTTTTTTCATATTTGCTAAATATTTTTGGTAGAACATACTGTATTTGCTAAATTTGAAAGAAGAATAAAATTTTGAGCGAGAGAAAATTTCGGATCTACAACTCGCTTTCAACAGACAGTCAAATCAAGTACTAAATCCTTCAACTTAACAGCAAAACAACCACAAAAAAAAAATTAAAAATCAAACTTGGGGTGTTCCACACCACTTCACAAAGCTCACTTCGTATAGCGAAAAAACATAAAGTGGGTTTTTCAGTGTGAGAACAGAGACAGACCTGGATTTCCGGCGGCAGAGCTTTTAGGGCCGTCGACGACATTAAAATTGGCTTTGAGCACACTGGGGAGGGGAAGGGAATGTTCGAGCCGACTCCTTTGAACTTCACTGTAGACCGAGGCAAAGCGGCTGGTAACCGGAGCCGGAGAAGCTTTTCCGTCGGTCACCCAACCGTACTCGAACACCGCAGCCGCCATGGATGTATTTTTTATTTTCTTTGATTGATCGGTTTCGGTTCTCTCCGACGTGATTTTGGTCTCGTTGCGAAATTTAAAGCGGGGTGAAAAAGCAGAGCACGGTTCGACTTCTAGTGCGCTTTCCTTCCACCTGCCCTGTTTGAGACTTTATATTTTTTAATTATTTATTTATGGGATGGTGTTTTTGGCGGAGATCTTGAAGTATATCCGAAGGAATTATACGATATCGAATTTAAGGCGTTGGATGAGACTGGTTGTTGGGAGGGAGTATAGGGCGACAAGTAGCGGATTATAACTTTACAATGAAGTGAAAGGTTGTTGGTGGAGCCGAGCAGAAACTGAAGGGCAGTGATGGTGAAGACTGGTTTTGGAGCTGAATTGGAGTGTTATGGTGAAGGACGGAAGAGTATGGAGATGAGAAGTCGAAGTCCAGGTTTTTAAAAGTTGAAGAAAACCAAATCCAGGCTCGTTATGAGTAGTGAGTAGTTTTCTTATCTAGGGTCGGGGTTGAAGCCCAGAATAGTTATGCATGTTTGATGAGTAGGTTGAAGTGTTGAATGCCTTTTATCTATTTTAGATTGCTTGTTGTGTTTATGCTTAGATGAGAATCGAGGTAATTTGAGTCCTTAACTTGATCGAGAGAGAAAGTTATTGACTTGAAGGTTGATATTGTTCGATTACGAAAGTTTCAAGCTTTGGATCCAAAACAAGTAATTGAGTGAATTAGTTTATGAGAATAGATTGATTTGCTTGCTAATCAGCGAAAGTTGAAGAACAAGGTTATTAGGATCGGGATTCTAGGTTGGATCGTTGGGGGGTCTTTTGGATCGGATCGTAAGATCGGATCGCTGAATCATAAGATCCTGCATTATAACTAAAAGTATGCAAGAATAATCTAATAGATTGTATAATTTGTTATATATGAAGTAAGAAAATGATAAACCTTATTAATTTGATTATTAAAAATGTTGTAGGATGAACTAGTCAACTATTTTAATGGAAATGATACGTTAATCGTAAAATTATTAATAATATATAGTTAAATTTGTCATTTTATAGGATCGTTAGAATCGTTTGTAGGATCGTTAGAATCGTTTATAGGATCGTTAAAATCGTATGTAAAAGCGGGATCGGATCGAGATTGTATTCTAAATCACCATGGGATCGTGGATCGTACTTGGGATCGTGGATCGTTTCGCATGTTATGGATCGTAGGATCGCTAGAATCGTAGAATCGAATCGGGATTCTGATAACATTGTTGAAGAATTTATCTTTTTGAAGGCATGATCTTTATCTTCTTACAAGTTTATATGCATGGCTATGTTGTGGTAACCCTTGTCCTAGATTTTCGTTATTATTTGAGTTTTCCCTCGTTACATTCGTTATCGAGTACTTATGCAAGTGTTCAATCGGTCCAAACCAAAGGTGAGATGTCCAAGTGACCAATTTGCATAAGTACAGGGGTTGTATATGTTTCGAGCCTTCAATTATACCACACCATATACATTTGACACTTCAATCATCAATATATATTATAAAAGCCGACCGTTCTCGAGCCACCACATTGATTCTGGCCCCACCGCATATATTAAAAAAATATTTTTTATTTGTATTATTTTAGTTCTCCTAATGAAGTTTATTTTATTTATTATAAAAATTCCACGGGGAATGACTTTTTGTTATAGATAAAAAAAATTAAAATCCACTTTTCCTCCTAATTAAATTCCTTTCATTTATTTTAAGATAGAATTACACGTTTGATGATTTTTTTAAGAGATAGTTTTTTTAAACTTCCATGTTCATCCACGTTGAATGATTTTTTTGTGAAAGATAGATTTTTTTTTTAAAATCCAAGTTTCATCCCATTTAAATTCCTTTTATTCATATTTTTTCATAAATATATCTTAAATTTATTTTATTTTTATTTTATCTATTTGATTAAAGCCAACTTCTTAAAGCAACTAAATATTTAATAGAATATCTATACATTTTCAATATTTCAAAAATAAATACATCTGATTTTATAATAGATAGAAGTTTACTTTAACAATTATTATTCTCAACATATGAATGCCATATCTCTAAAAAAATATTTTATTCTAAAAATAAAATAATGTTCATATTTTGAAAATAAAGTTTCTATCTTTTAAGTATCATTGTGGTAATACCGATTTCAAAGACAATTCATTTTTAAAATATCATGTGCATATATATTAAATTTTGCATTATATTTTTCTATGTTAATATCCTATTTATATTATGTATAAAAATCTATCTATAACTATATATTAAAGCTGTTCCTTTTCGAGTCACCAGAACGATTCTTCAAAGTGCACTAGAAAGGTAGGTTTAAACTTCTCTGCCTCGTCAAATTGTCGTTCTCAATTGAATTCTTTGCTTAATGTTTTTATGTCAACCGAGTTCCTGGGTATTTAGAAAGTTTGGGAAGGACTTTTGCTTGAACGAGTGTGATGATGCAAAAAGTAGCCACCTTTGCTTTAAGATGACCATGAATGTCAGTTTGTGTGTGTATTACTTGTGTTTTGCTGATTATACCAACTTCTCGTACTTCTTGTATGTCTTTTGTAACCAACCATCACTTACTTTTTGTACGATCCTTTGTATGCTGATGTGTTTTGAATTAATTTTTGTAATTTTGGCATATATATATATATATACAGGGGAGGGATCCAGAGAAACGTAAATTGCAGAGAAACGTAAATTGCAGAGAAACGAAAGTCGTAATAAGAGTCGTTGGATTTGCAAGAATGGATGGCTAGGATTAGGGTGTATAATGAATGGAAAAAAAGAAAAATGGCATAATATATTTACTAAAATGGAAGTTCCTAGATTCTAGGCTAATTTTAAGGGGCGTTTTTTTTGTTAACATTTGAATATTCGAACAGTTTTTACAAAAATATTATACAAAATCTTGCACATGTTCATCGTTACTCATTGTAAATTCGATTGTTCGGCTTCAATATTCGAGTGCATAAACATCTGAATTTGTCATGTGTATGTTTGAATATGTTTTGACATTTTTTGAATATTGTTAAAACGTTTTTCGTATTTGTCATGGTTTGAATATCTAGTCCACTTTGTTGAATGTGTTTTATGTTTTGTCTTATTGGAAGTAATTTAAACTACGTATCGAATATAAACATAGTAAACATTGAATTAGTAATTGTAATATATTGAATATGAAAAATAGGATCACTACATGTTCACACTCTGATTCCATACATGGCTAAAAATTAGGAATACAATATTAGATTCACATTTCATGTCTATAAATTCAACAAACAACATATAAATATTCAGAGTAAAATGACGTCTCTTTATTGTTAAGCGTCATCTTTGGTCTTTATCATCCTTCTTTCATTCTTCTTATGCTTCTTTATGTTCTTCAATCATCTCGATATTTGCTGACCTTCAACACTGCATATTCAACATATAATAGATAAACATTCGAGTCAAATAACTATAAATTCAAATTTGCTTGTCTAACATTCACATATTCAAATATTTGGTAGTTCGTGAATTTCAACCTCATATTCGATTGTTAAGAATGCATATTCAAATTATCAAATTCCATATTCAGAATATAAAATTGCATATTCAATAAAATATTTAAAAAAACACAAACATTCAGAGTAAAATGCTTACGAATTCAAACAATATATGCATTTCAACCTCATTTTCGATTGTTATGAATTTATATTTAGAATATCAAATTGCATATTCAGAATATCAAATTCCATATTCAATAAAATATACTCAATATACATATCCAATCGTTCAATATGCATATTCTTTCATTCACATATCAATCTATTTAAAATTGTATATTCAACAAAAAATACATAAACATTCAAAGTAAAATGCCTCCGAATTCAAATAATATATGCATATATTCATTCACTGAAACATACGTAGAAGAGTTACTGTTCAACATTTAGCCATACATATTCAACTATTCAGAATGCATATTCAAAGCCTCAAATTAAATAAACTACCAACAAGTATGAATATATTCAATGTTTGTCCATGTATATTCAACTATTCAAGGTTCATATTCAATATAAATCAGCAACATATACGTATACCTTGTTTAATATTTATCCATGTATATTAGCATTGAAAACCTCATATCTGACAACTGACCCACGAAATATTCAATTGCAAACCCTAACTATACTACGAAAATCGAATCGACTACTAACTGAATTGAATATATGTTTATCCATGTATATTAGTGTTGAAATTCCCAGATCTGAATAACCTTCAAACGAAAAATTCAATTGTTCAGAACGACAATTAAGAAAGGTGACGATAAAGAAGATGGAGACGAAAATTGAACCCATATTACACACGAACCCTTAATCAACATCAAAACAAAATTAAAAGATGTTGATGGACAACAATCACAACAAGATAGAGAAAGAGAAAGACGATACCAGAACGATGACAATAAAGAGGCCGGAGACGGAAATTGAGACGGATAATGGCGAGCAGGATATCATGGACGACGATGGAGAGCAGAGAGAGCCGAGAGAGAAATCTGATTTGATATAAAAAAAATTCCGATTTGGATGTGTTTTTATTTGGAAAAAATTAATATGGAAGAGATCTGATTTGGTATAAAAGATATGGAGAGAGAAAAATTAAAATTTAATAATCCACTTAATTTGGATAAATCTGGACCATCAATTTTTTTTAATCCAATGGCTCTTATTATGACACTAGTTTCTCTATAAGGAGGTGTTTCTCATGATCCTTATTCTATATAGAATAAGGATCATGAGAAACACACTTTTATAGAGAAACTATGGACGGAACCAAATCCGTTGGATCTAATTTAATTAATGGTTCAGATTAAAAAAAAAGGTGCGTGGGGGACAATAATGGTGAGATGTACCGGATTTTTTCTACTTTCTCTCTCCATATCTTTATTTTGTATCATTTACTTAAATCACGCATCAGAATATTCAAGCAAAAGAGAGAAACCGAATCATGCTTGCATATCCCTATTTCTCTCTCCATATATTTATTTTGTTTCCAAATTTATTTAGATGTCGTTCATATTCTCTCCGTTACAGAAATTAAATTGCCCTCTTCATCTTTTCAATGGTGCCGTCGTCAACCTCAAATCATGCTTGCATATCCCTCTTCACCAAATCAAGGCTTTGGATTTCCCAAGAAGTAATTTTTCTTTCCTCTGTAATCGTTTTTTCTCTTTTCTGTATTTAATTATTTTGTTAACTTTGTCGTCGATTGATTATGTAGAGAAGGGAGGAGAACAACTTTCAATTGGGGGATCCGGATCGTTCCTCAACAGAAAGCCTACATTATAGAGCGATTTGGCAAGTTTTAGAAAATTCCCGATTCTGATCTTCATTTGCTGATACTTGGAGTGGATCAGATCGCACACATACATACCCACTCTTAAAGAATAGTTTATTCATATTCCGAATCAATCTGCTGTCACAATTGACAACGCCAACCTTCTAATCGACGAAATTCTTTTCGTGAAGGTTATTGAATTTCGTTGTTTTAATTATTGTTTTCAATTGTATATTCAAATTAACGGGTGATGTTTTTTAATGAATGGAGAAACATATTTTCAATTCAGTCGATTTGATTTTCGTAGTATAGTTAGGGTTTGCAATTGAATATTTCGTGAGTCAGTTGTCAAATCTGGGGTTTTCAATGCTAATATACATGGATAAACATTAAACATAGTATATGTATATGTTGCTGATTTATATTGAATACGAACCTTGAATAGTTGAATATACATGGACAAACATTGAATATATTCATACTTGTTGGTAGTTTATTTAATTTGAGGCTTTGAATATGCATTCTGAATAGTTGAATATGTATGGGTAAATGTTGAACAGTAACTCCTCTACGTATGCTTCAGACTTCAGTGAATGAATATATGCATATATTGTTTGAATTCGTAGGCATTTTACTCTGAATGTTTATGTGTTTTTTGTTGAATATACAATTCTGAATAGATTGATATGTGAATGAAAGAATATGCATATTAAACGATTGGATATGTATATTGAGTTTGATATTCTGAATATGCAATTTGATATTCTGAATATAAATTCTTAACAATCGAATATGAGGTTGAAATGCATACATTGATTGAATTCGTAAGCATTTTGCTTTGAATGTTTTATGTGTTTTTTTAAAATATTTTATTGAATATGCAATTTTATATTTTGAATATGGAATTTGATAATTTGAATATGCATTCTTAACAATCGAATATGAGGTTGAAATTCACGAGCTACCAAATATTTGAGTATGTGAATGTTACACAAGCAAATTTGAATTTATAGTTATTTGTCTCGAATGTTTATCTATTATATGTTGAATATGTAGTGTTGAAGGTCAGCAAATATCGAGATGGTTGAAAAACATAAAGAAGCCTAAGGAGAATGAAAGAAGGATGATATTTGTTTGTTGAATTCATAGACATGAATTGTGAATCTAATATTCTATTCCTAATTTTTAGCATTGTATGAAATCAAAGTGCGAACATGTAATGACCCTATTTTTTCATATTCAATATATTACAATTACTAATTCAATGTTTACTATGTTTATATTCGATACGTAGTTTAAATTACTTCCAATAAGACAAAACATAATACACATTGAACAAAGTAGACTAGATATTCAAACCATGACAAATACGAAAAACATTTAATAATATTCAAAAAATGTCAAAATATATTCAAACATACCCATGACAAATTCAGAATTTTATGCACTCGAATATTGAAGCAGTACAATCGAATTTACAATGAGTAACGATGAACATGTGCAAGATTTTGTCTAATATTTTCGTAAAATCTGTTTGAATATTCAAATGTTAACAAAAAAACGCCCCCTTAAAATTAGCCTAGAATCTAGGAACTTCCATTTTAGTAAATATATTATGCCATTTTTCTTTTTTCCTATCATTATACACCCTAATCCTAGCCATCCATTCTTGCAAATCCAACGACTCTTATTACGACTTCCGTTTCTCTGCAATTTCCGTTTCTCTAGATCCCTCCCCTATATATATATATATGTAAGAATTTAGAAGTGGTTTTGTTAATACGGTTTTTCTATCCTATGCCCTAAGGGCATATGTTAAGAATACTAATAATGGGAACTAAAACCCTAAAAGGAAATTAATAAACCCTATTGGAAAAATAATTAAACCTAAATAAATACAATTTTAAGATATATTGCCATTTTTAGTCTCTTAACCTATGCATAGGTTAGAAAAATAGTTGTTAATAATAGAGTAGGTAAGTTTTGATAATTTGATTGACTGGTCTGACCTGCCAAATGATGTTCAATTTATTTATTTTTTCAAAATTTTATAATTTGCAATCTCTGTGGCGAAATGCAGGTTATTGATATCATGATTGGAACTGTGATTCAATCTAGTAATGTTCCTGCTTTCACCACAAGAAATGCTTGGCTTAAGGGATCAGGGAAGGTGACAATGGCTGGTCCAAGGATGATGGCGACTCTTTCTACCTCTCGTATGAGAATGGGGAGTTTGAAAGTTGGGAGTTTGAGAATAGGGAGTTTCTCAGGTCTGAGAGGAAGTAATGCTTTAGATATGATTGGATCTTCCAAACATGATTTCTTTTCCAGCACAAGGGCTGTGATTTCTAGAGTTCCTAAAGGGACCTTAAGCCGTGGTGTAGTTAGAGCTATGTTTGAGCGTTTTACTCAGAAAGCAATTAGAGTTGTGATGCTGTCCGAAGATGAAGCAAGGCGTCTTGGCCATAATTTTGTTGGAACAGAGCAGATTCTCTTGGGTCTCATTGGTGAAGGAACTGGAATTGCTGCAAATGTTCTCAAGTGCACGGGAATTACTTTGAAAGATGCTCGGGAGGAAGTTGAGAAGATAATTGGTAGAGGCAAAGGATTTGTTGGTGCTGAGATCCCTTTTACTCCTCGTGCCAAGCGTGCCCTTGAACTTTCACTGGAAGAATCCCGTCAACTGGGTAACATTTTTACTTGAATTAGATGAACTTCAGTGTACTTACATTGACTTCATCATTTGTGCCATCTCATGCTTGATTGCAGGAGATAATTGTATGTGTATCTGATTAAAAGTCCTCGTCCTAGTTCCTAGTCTGCCAGCATTCAAGCATGTATTGATTTGAAAAAGTGTTTTGAAGTCTGAACCATTAGGATGATTTAGTTCGTTTGAACAATGAAGCATAAACTATGACTAGCATAAAAGTTGCACTGTTTAGTACTTTAGTGTTTAATTGGTCATAGAATAATGCAGTATAGTTTTACTCATTGATAAATTGATTATGGGTATCTGGTTGAGATTTTCCATGTATAGCAAGTGCAGGCATCTAGCAACACTTTCATAGGCGGTTAAAGATGGCTTCTTGAAAGAAAATAAATTCATTCTAACATTGATCTTTTATGTCTTCATTTAATGCTATTTGTTACTGCAGGCCACAACTACATAGGATCTGAACACTTGCTTTTGGGATTACTTGGTGAGGGCGAAGGTGTAGCGGCAAGGGTTCTTGAAGCTTTTAAGGCAGATCCAAGCAACATTCGCACACTGGTGAGACTGGTTCTAAATAAATATTTATTCTCCGTCTCTTTTAGTTTTAAAATGAAATGATATACGACATTCAATGTGATGATTAGGTTATCCGCATGGTGGGTGAAAACACTGATACAGTGAGCCCTGGTGTTGGTAGAGGCAGCTCAGACAGTAAGATGCCAACCCTTAAGGAGTATGGTACAAACTTGACAAAGCTGGCAGAAGAGGTGTTATAATCATTATAATTTGTATCTAGTCAATGTCTTATTTGCAAAGTGGGCATCATATAAAATTGCCTTCCATTTTCGTAACTTCAGGGTAAATTGGACCCTGTTGTTGAAGGGAAAAAGGTTTACTTTATCATTATATTGGAAAGTTTTTTTAGTTAATTGATCGTAATTTCTTTTGACATTCGTCATCAAGTTACATGCTTTGTTGGCGTTATTTAGCAACCAATCACAACATTTTGCTACAGTTGTTTGAATTAATCCACATTCTACTGTCTCTCTTTTTGTCAAACTCAATGAACTTCTGTTGTGATAGTGATGTGATATGTTCTCTATCAACTTCTGTTTCAGGTTATAACCCTTGATATGGGTCTTCTTGTAGCTGGCACTAAATACCGTGGAGAATTTGAGGAAAGACTAAAAAAGCTGATGGAAGAAATTAGGCAGAGTGACGATATTATTCTCTTTATTGACGAGGTGCACACTCTTATTGGAGCTGGAGCAGCAGAGGGGGCCATTGATGCAGCCAACATTCTAAAACCAGCTCTGGCAAGAGGCGAATTACAAGTAGGTCAACTTGCGTGGCCTCTATTACAAAAAACGTGCTGGAAACTTATGCTAGTTTCCCATACCCTTGATAATAGCTATCTTTTTTAATTCATGCATAAGATTGAGATTAATTCAACCTTTCTACAGTGTATTGGAGCCACCACACTTGATGAATACAGAAAGCACATTGAGAAAGACCCAGCGCTAGAAAGAAGGTTTCAGCCTGTTAAAGTGCCTGAACCCTCAGTAGATGAAACTATACAGATTCACCACAAGCTCCGTTATCTAGATGAAGCATTGGTTGCTGCAGCTCAGTTATCACATCAGTATATCAGGTGTGTTGTACTTGCACATGAACCTGGGTTTTGGTAGATTCTTTTGGCCCCCAAAATTTTTTGTACCTATGCTTTTGCTCCAGGAAGACAAGGGGGTCATATATTAGCTGAATTTCTCTTATTTGTGCAAGATAGTATTGTTTTACAAAGTTGCTACTGAAATCATCATCTCCCATCCATAATTTTACACTGTTCATTACCTCTAAACTTGGCTTTCCTTAGTCCTCGTAATATGGTAAACTATGGCACTTTTGCTTAATATATACGAAGTATGTATTTGTGTAAGAACCTCACCGCCTATATAATCTTTAAAGTACTTACTGTGGAGGAACATCTATGTTATTATCGAATTTTAACATTCTTTTTGTATGCCTTATACTTGATTTTTTAATCAAATAAATCTAGACATGAAACTACTTCATATGCTGTGATGTTGAGTCCTTATTACAACTGTTCGTTTTATTCTGTTCCTGTTGCTTTTGAGATAGGACTTGGCTATTTGTCTCTCATCATTCATTTTGCTTTTTGCTCAACCCTTTGTATTGGTTATTTGCTATGCTACAGTGATCGTTTTCTGCCCGATAAAGCCATTGACCTGATTGATGAAGCTGGTTCTAGAGCTGGGTTGCACCATGCCCGGGTACAAATGATTTGCTTCTAATTATGTATTTGATCATTCCTTAATACACGTTCTTCACATTGGTGATTTATTCTGCTTTCCAGCTCCCTGAAGAAGCGAAACTGGTTGAGAAGGAGCTTAGGCAGATAACAAAGGACAAGAATGAAGCTGTTCAAAGCCAAGACTTTGAAAAGGTAAGGAGTTGATAAGATGAGATATTGCACTTGAGCTCATCTTTGGGTGGTTAAGCCCTCAATCAATGGTAAATAATCCAGAGGGATAAAGTTCTAGATTGTAGTTTGAAGCATGCTCCAAATAAAGTGTAGTTTTCCCATGGGTTAAATTATGAATATTTCTGCATTATTATCTCAATGCATTTATTTGTTATATGTTTCACCATTTCAGGCTGGGGAGTTGCGTGATCAAGAAATGGACCTCAGGACATAAATCGCCGCCCTTGTAGAGAAAAACAAGGAAATGAGTAAGGCAGAGGAAGAAGCTGGAGATGGTGGTCCTGTGGTAACAGAAGCTGATATCCAACATATTGTCTCAGCTTGGACTCATATTCCAGTGGAAAAGGTATCAACTGATGAATCTGACCGTCTTCTTAAAATGGAGGAGACCCTTCACCAGAGAGTCATTGGTCAAGATGAAGCAGTTGTTGCCATAAGCAGGGCCATCCGCCGGGCCCGTGTTGGGCTCAAGAATCCCAACCGCCCAATTGCCAGCTTTATATTCTCAGGCCCCAACTGGTGTAGGCAAGTCTGAACTAGCAAAGTCTCTTGCAACCTACTACTTTGGATCGGAGGAAGCCATGGTTCGTCTTGATATGATATGAGTGAGTTCATGGAGAGACACACTGTCTCAAAACTCATTGGTTCGCCCCCTGGTTACGTCGGTTACACTGAAGGTGGCCAGCTCACTGAGGCTGTTAGACGTCGCCCTTATACGGTTGTCTTGTTTGATGAAATTGAAAAGGCTCACCCTGACGTTTTCAACACGATGCTTCAAATTCTTGAAGACGGGCGGTTGACTGACAGTAAAGGTAGAACCGTTGACTTTAAAAACACCCTTCTAATCATGACTTCAAATGTTGGAAGCAATGTGATTGAGAAAGGAGGACGCAAGATCGGGTTTGATTTGGATTATGATGAGAAGGACAGCAGTTATAACCGGATTAAAAGTCTTGTGATGGAGGAGATGAAGCAGTATTTTAAACCGGAGTTCTTGAACCGGTTGGATGAGATTATCGTGTTCCGCCAGCTCACCAAGCTGGAGGTGAAGGAGATTGAAGGAAGTTTTCCAGAGGCTTAAGAGGAAGGAGATTGAGCTTCAAGTAACTGAGAGATTTAGAGATAGAGTTGTGGATGAAGGGTATGATCCAAGCTATGGAGCAAGACCCTTGAGAAGAGCAATTATGAGACTCTTGGAGGATAGCATGGCAGAGAAGATGCTGTCTGGTGATATTAAGGAAGGTGATTCTGTAATTGTGGATGTTGACTCTGATGGAAAGGTGGTTGTACTCAACGGTAGCAATGGCGGCGATCTTGATGCCGAGTCTCTGCCAGAGGTGATATCTGTGTAAGTTTAGATGTCTTTGGTTGTTTGATGGGTTTTTTTTATATAGAGGTTGGCCATTAGGGTTTTATACTTTGTTATATCCATCTTTTCAGCCCCGTTTCTTTTGATATTTTTGATAAAGAATACGGCAAAAGGAAGATGATCATTGAGCTTCATTTCTTATATCTTATTGTGATTATTAGCTTTCCAATATGGTTCTCTATTCATATTATGAATGTTGTGCCAAAATGGCAAGTGTTTGATTGATTTGGACTTATGGTTGGGAATATGCATTGTGTGTCCAACACTTGGATTTGTATGAAAATGCAACCTTGTTTGTTAGGATACAGTATTTGATTCCCAACCTTTGATTTGTTCACTATACTACTTGAAGCATGTTTGAATTGAATTATGATATTTGATTCAGGAATCTTGTAATGAACTTCACTTCACTTCACTATGATAAGGGTATATCTCAGTCTATGAGTTATTCTATAATGTATAGACTCGATTTTACCAGAAACTCTAAGGGGAAGAATACGCAACACTAAGTAAGGTTTGATGAAAATACGTAACACTTGAAAATTTGATCGATGTTAAGAAGGAAGTAGAATAGTGTAGGAAAGGGAAGAGCACGTGAAAAGTAGAAGCTAGGAAGGTATCGTCGTACCATTAATTAAGGAGAAAGAAAAAAAGAAGAGGAACAGTAGGAGGCGAGAAGTGAGAAGAGAAGAACAGGGGTCACATGAAATGAGCACTGGACACGTATGGCTAAAATCAGAAGGAGATCAGATACGTCTGTCAAAAAAAAAAAAAATCTTGTTCTGATCGTCAGCTGCTGTTTATCCGAATTCTGGTCACTGTAGATCTTTTGTGTTTTACCTTTTGGGTTCAGCTCTGTAGTTGTCCTAGGCGAGGGCGGTGTTGGCGGTGCCGACGCTGTTCTCGAACCCTTCGCGTGCCAAAAATGAGTACCCTTCGCGTGCAGATGGTGTGCCTACACCATTCGAAGTCACGAGCTCGGGGACGGGCCTGACCAGGACACCATGTCGAGCTTATTTTTGGCGAGGAGAGAACACGAGTCTTGTCTCATCAATCTTAGCTTGCCTAGTCTTAAGATTACCACGGCCCCATCGAACGTCGGGCCATGGAAGAATAAATGGTTCTTGGTCCGGGACCCCACTGGGAGGTATCTCAACTTCCCCACGGCCTCGGACAACTTCGTTCGGCCCAAGGGGACACAGAGAGCCACCGAACTCAAAGCGCGATACGCCGCGGCACGTCAGGAGCCGTTCCAGGAGTACCTGGCACAGGACCGGCTTGAGCGAGTCGGCCTGAGCCTTACCCCTCCACCCCGCGAGGACGAAGAGGTTACTCATTTCCCTTTTTATTCCTTGTTTCGTTATCTGTTTTTGGTTTTGGACCACGCATGGCCTCGAGGGAATATCTCGCTTATTTAACGATGACCGTGAGGCCCGCTCGGGTCATACTACCTTGGTTGTTTGTGATATCCCGTTTTTTGCTTTTTATCTAACTTATTTTTTCCTTACATTTTTTACAGTGGACCTTTTCAGTGCTCTTACCTCGAGGGGGCAGGGAAAGAAACCCGCGACCTCCACCTCTTAGGTTCCTCGGGCCCCAAAAGGGCCTGCTATAAAGGAGCCGACTCCCCTGGCGAGGCCACCAACCTCGCTACCGAAGCCAATAACCCCTGCGAAGGCCGTGGGGGTTAAAATTACAGAGGGCGGGGCGTCCAAGGGAGAGTCCGCCCGGGGGACATCGCATGTTCCCCGAGGGTCCGGCGAGGGGGCCGGACAAAAGCGCAAGGATGCGGAGGTGTCACCCCGCAAAGAGAAGAAAAAGAAGCATAAGGGTGACAGTCAACGTAGCTCCTCGGGGAAGGAGATCGCCCCCATCCGCGAACCTGTGAGTCGAGTTCTTTCCCCCACCGCCCCCCCGGCCGAAAAGTTTCACTGCCCCGGACCATCCAAAGGGGCACTCAAGAATTGGAAGATGGAGGATTGGAAGGAGGAGATCGCGTGGGCGAACAACCTCTCCGAAGCCGCCCTCAATGACGAGGCCCTTCGCTATTCGGCGATGGTAAGTCTTTGTTTTTGTGAGTTTTGCTTGTTAGCCTCGTGCCTTCTCTTTCCTGACGTAACATTTGGTTTTTATTATTTCTTTTATTTAGCATCACTTCTTCGATAACTACAACTGTAGTCGCATCACCCTCCTCCAGAGAAATTTGGACTCCCTGGAGGCGAAGCTCGAGGCTCGCGACGCCGAATGTGCGAAGAAGGAGAAAGACCTCGTGGAAGCCGCGAGGCGGACCCGAGCCGCGGAGGTTGCGGCGGCGGACGAGGCCAAAGCCGCCGCAAGGGCCAAGGAGGAGGTGAAGAAGGCCAAGGGGGAGGCGGAGATGGCCAAGGAGGAGGCGAAAAAGGCCAAGGGGGAGGTTGGGGATCTCAAGGCTGAGATCGAGGAGCTTCAGACCAAACTGTCCGCGGAGCATAGCTTCTTCAGGGAGAAGGGGTCGGAGCTCCGAAAGGTTGAGGAGGAGAACAACAGCCTCCATGAGCGCATCAAAGAGTTAAACGAGGAGGTGGAGGCTGCGGGCCCCAAATATGTGGCGTCTGCGGAGTATAAGGAAGAGCTGGTGGGCAGCGTCAACAAAATGTTTCGACAGGCCGTCCGCATGGGGGTAAGGCAGGCGGTTGTGAAGTATGGGCACATTGATCCCCGCATTGTCTTCTTCAACCCCAACTACGCGCTGACCATGGGGGAGGAAACTGGGGAAGTGATATTCATGTTTTTGGTATAGTTTTTAGTGTGTTTTCTTAGTTTGTTAGGATTAATTTTAGTAGTTTTTAGAGTTAGTTTTGTATGTTTTTGGATGGTTTTGCATATTTTGTGAAAAGTATGGATGCTACTCCGTTTTGTGTCTTTTTATAGGTTGTGAGCAGGAAACAGTGATTTTTGGAGCTGAATTGGAGTACTATGGTGAAGGACGGAAGAGTATGGAGATGAGAAGTCGAAGTCCAGGTTTTTAAGAGTTGAAGAAAATCAAATTCAGGCTCGTTAACGAGGCTGTAAAGGGTCGTTAACGAGGCTTAGAGATAGATTTTTTCGAGAGATCTTTGTGATGTCTACCGACCCTGTGCGGAAATCTATCTTGATAATTCCGTGTCGGTAGGGTTTTTAATGAGACTTAGGGTTGTTATATTTTATATTTTATGTCTTGTTATCTTTTTAGATTATCTTTCTATCTTTTTAGGGTAAGTTTCTATCTATTAGGAAAGTTTTTATCTTATAGCCTTTTTATTAGATAGCTTTATTAGTATAAAAACCCTTCTTTCTAGCCTAAAGGGGGTGGCGAGTAGGAGATCAGTTTTTAGGAGAGCCGAGAGAGAGGAGAAGTCGAGTGGAGGATCATCGAGTCGAGGTAGAACGAGAGCGAAGCCAGGGTCGTTAATCGTGTCTTCTATTCGGTATTCTTGTTGTTTTCGGTTTCTTCTGAAGTTTGTAAGACGATAATTTTCTTATTAATTTGAAGTAGTTTGTTTTGTTTTCAATGCTTTCTCTTATTGAAATTATTTGTTTTTATAGTTATGAGTAGTGAGTAGTTTTCTTATCTAGGGTCGGGGTTGAAACCCGGGATAGTTATGCATGTTTGATGAGTAGGTTGAAGTGTTGAATGCCTTTTATCTATTTTAGATTGCTTGTTGTGTTTATGCCTAGATGAGAATCGAGGTAATTTGAGTCCTTAACTTGATCGAGAGAGAAAGTTATTGACTTGAAGGTTGATATTGTTCGATTACGAAAGTTTCGAGCTTTGGATCCAAAACAAGTAATTGAGTGAATTAGTTTATGAGAATAGATTGATTTATTTGCTAATCAGCGAAAGTTGATGAATTTGTCTTTTTGAAGGCATGATCTTTATCTTCTTACAAGTTTATATGCATGGCTATGTTGTGGTAACCCTTGTCCTAGATTTTCGTTATTATTTGAGTTTTTCCTCGTTACATTCGTTATCGAGTACTTGCCTCGGTACCGAACCTGTGTTTCAGGTCATTAGTAGTGTCATCCAGGTTCGTTAACGACCCTAACAAAGTCGTTAACGAGGTTGGTCGTAGGTGTTTTTGTTCTATTTTGCTTTGTTTTTTTTTTATTTTTAGTAGTTGATAAACAAACAACAGGGCTTCCCGTGGAACGATCCTGACTCCCCTATACTCAGCGGGGTCTTGACTTATAAATTTATTTGTTGTCCAAAGAAAAGACCCGTCAACAAGAAGAGCCCGAGGGGGAATGCGAATTCTTCCTTGACGACAAGGGGGAGGTTGTGTCGACCGAGAGCACCGAGGCCAAACCTGTGGAGGACGTCGGCCAAGGAGGTTCGGATCTCGTCATCGGAGATCGCAACCCCGCGCCGGACGCGCCAACCTCGGCCCCTGCGGTGATTATCGCCTCTCCCGTCCGCCAGGTCCCCATGGAACCCGCCGCCGAGACCCCGAAAGAGTGAGGGATGATTGCTTGTGTAGTTTGTGTTTTTTTTATATTTTTGCTATTTTGGTGGCCTCGCTGGGGTCTGTAATTATGACACTTCGGCCCTCATGGCCTTATTCTATATAATTTCCTTTTCTTCGTTTGTGGTTGTGTTGCTTGTTTTCCATTGATTTAGTTTATTGTACATATCCCGATCCAACCCCATGGTCCGAGTGCCACAACATTTGTGGTTCACTCAGGCCACATCGGGCGCTCGTTTCATGCCACGATCCCGAGCCTCACGCGGATTGCGCATGATTGTTTTTAGTTGTCTCCAACCCCAAGTGGGAAGCGAGAGGTGGACTTCGAAACTTAAAACCGAGAATCTCCAACCCCAAGCGGGAAGCGAGGGGTGGAATTCGAAACTCAAACCCGAGAATCTCCAACCCCAAGCGGGAAGTGAGGGGTGGACTTCGAAACTTAAAACCGAGAATCTCCAACCCCAAGCGGGAAGCGAGGGGTGGACTTCGAAACTCAAATTCGAGAATCTCCAACCCCAAGCGGGAAGCGAGGGGTGGACTTCCAAACTTAAACCCGAGAATCTTCAAACCCAAGCGGGAAGCGAGGGGTGGACTTTGAAACTCAAACCCGAGAATCTCCAACCCCAAGCGGGAAGCGAGGGGTGGACTTCGAAACTTAAAACCGAGAATCTCCAACCCCAAGCGGAAAGCGAGGGGTGGACTTCGAAACTCAAACCCGAGAATCTCCAACCCCAAGCGAGAAGCGAGGGGTGGACTTCGAAACTTAAAACCGAGAATCTCCAACCCCAAGCGGAAAGCGAGGGGTGGACTTCGAAACTCAAACCCGAGAATCTCCAACCCCAAGCGGGAAGCGAGGGGTGGACTTCGAAACTCAAACCCGAGAATCTCCAACCCCAAGCGGGAAGCGAGGGGTGGACTTCGAAACTCAAACCCCAGAATCTCCAACCCCAAGCGGGAAGCGAGGGGTGGACTTCGAAACTTAAACCGAGAATCTCCAACCCCAAGCGGGAAGCGAGGGGTGGACTTCAAAAATCAAACCCGAGAATCTCCAACCCCAAGCGGGGAAGCGAGGGGTGGACTTCGAAACTCAAACCCGAGAATCTGCAACCCCAAGCGGGAAGCGAGTGGTGGACTTCGAAACTCAAAACCGAGAATCTCCAACCCCAAGCGGGAAGCGAGGGGTGGACTTCGAAACTCAAACCCGAGAATCTCCAACCCCAAGCGGGAAGCGAGGGGTGGACTTCGGAACTCAAACCCGAGAATCTCCAACCCCAAGCGGGAAGCGAGGGGTGGACTTCGAAACTTAAAACCGAGAATCTCCAACCCCAAGCGGGAAGCGAGGGGTGGACTTCGAAACTCAAAACCGAGAATCTCCAACCCCAAGTGGGAAGCGAGGGGTGGACTTCGAAACGAGGTTTTTATTTTTGAGACAGATTTGAAAATACCGCATAACCCTTTATTCACAAAGCTTTTTAAGAAATGGCAGAGATTGGAGAGTTTACATGTAATATCTTATGAGCCGATCGATGTTCCATGTTTTGCTCAGAGTACGCCCTTCGCTGTCCTCAAGCTTGAAAGCTCCGGGTGCGACTTCTTCTCTGAGGAGGTACGGTCCCTCCCAATTAGGGCTCAGTTTGGCACCTTCGGTATGCCTCAAAACGAGACTGCCTGTTGCCAAAAACCGGGGCCTAACCTGCTTGTCCTGATACACCGCCACGCGCCGTTTATATTCTTTGGAGCGCAGGTCAGCCACCTCGCGCAGCTCGTCCCTAAACATCAGTCCGACCTTGAGGTTGGCTTCGTTTTCTTTTTCATCGAAGTCAAAAACCCTTGCCGAAGGAACTAAGGTTTCTATGGGGACCAGTGCTTCCGCCCCGTAGGTAAGAGCGAAGGGCGTTTCTCCCGCTGCGCGAAGCGCGGTGGTGCGGTATGTCCACAGGACGAGCGGGAGAAGCTCCGCCCAACGTCCCTATGCCATGCCCAGGCGCTTCTTTAGATCGGTCAGGATGCGAGCATTGACATTCTCCACCTGGCCGTTGGACTGGGGGTGGGCCACAGAGGAAAACTTGAGGGTTATGCCCAACTCGGAGCAAAACGTCCGAGTTTCCTCGCAGTCGAATTGGGGGCCATGGTCAATCATGATGGTCATGGGGACGCCGAAGCGGCAAACGAGGTTCTTCCACAGGAAGTCGCAGAACTTGGTCCCGGTGATTTTTGCCATTGCTTGTGCTTTGACCCACTTCGTGAAATAATCGACGATGACCAGGATGTACCGTACTTGGCCAACAGCCTTAGGGAAGGGGCCTAGGATGTCCATCCCCCACATTGCGAAGGGGCAGGGTGCGTGGATGGAGCGAAGATGCGAGGTCCAGGCGTGCTGGAGGTTACCGTGCTTTTGGCACCCGTCACATTTCTGGACATAGGCCCTCGCGTCCTGCTTGAGAGTGGGCCAAAAGTATTCCAAATGGGTGATTTTATGCGACAAGGCGCGCCATTCGGGGTGGCCGCCACAGACCCCCCTCATGCGCCTCATACACGATATGCCCCGCAGCCTCGGTTGGCACACACATCAAGTTGGGCTCAGCGTAACCCCAACGATAGAGCCAGCCGCCGATGACGCAGTAGTGGGCCGCCTGCATTTTCAGCTTTTTGGCCTCTGCGGGGTCCTCTAAGAGGACACCGCTCTCCACATATCGCGTGATCGGGACCCTCTAGTCCCCAGCGGCAATGGAGAGAACCTCGCTGGTTACACTCTGCGAGAGTTTCCTTTCCACCATCACGTGATTCCCTACCTCCAAGGGAAGGGCATACCCCAACCTCGCGAGAGCATCCGCTTTTGTGTTTGAGGTTCGTGGGATGGATTCCACCGCGAAGGTCTCTAGGCACGACACCAACGCTTTAACTTTCTCCCGGTATGCAGGCAGGTACCCCGTCCGGGTGTCGTATTGTCCGTTGAGCTGTCGCGTCAGTTCGGAATCGGTGTAAACTCTGATTTTACGGGCTCCACTGAGGAGCGCCATCTCTATTCCGGCAATCATGGCCTCATATTCGGCCTCGTTGTTGGTGGCATCGAAGGCGAAGTTAAGGGCGTACTCCGTCTCGATTGAGGGACCAGCGAGGAATACGCCAGCCCCGCCTCCGTCGTCACACCGCGAGCAGTCAACGAATACCTTCTATTCCTCCGAGCTCGCATCGGTTTTGGGGAAGGTGACCTCCACCATGAAGTCGGAGAGGGCTTGCCCCTTCATTACGGTCCTAGGGAGGCAGCTGATGTCGAACTCGGAGAGCTCGACTGCCCATTTCGTCATCCGCCCGGAGAGGGCGGGCTGGTGGAGGATCTGTCGAAGTGGGAGGTCAGAGAGGACCTGAATGGGGTGTGCGTGGAAGTAAGGGCGCAGGCTCCTGGCGGCGGTCACGACATCCAATGTCATCTTCTCCGCTGGGGAGTATCGCTGCTCCGCAAGCTAGAGCACGCGACTTATGAAGTAGACTGGGTGCGTAGCTTTTCTGGTCAGCACCGCGCTGACCGTCTCCGGGCTTACCGCCACATATAGTTGCAAGTCCTCGCCTGCCATTGGAGGTGACAACGTGGGGAGCTTCGACAAGAATGCTTTTAACTCGGAGAAGGCGAGCTCTAGCCCCTCGTCCCACACGAACTTGTCGTTTCTCTTGAGGGCGGCAAAGAAGGGTAGAGACTTGTCCGCCAAACGGGAACAAAACCTCCCCAAGTAGTTCACGGCGCCGTTGAGCCGCTGTACCTCAGTGCAAGAACGAGGCGACCTCATCGAGAGGATTGATTTGACCTTGGCGGGGTTCACATCGATCCCGCGTTCGCTTATCATGAAGCCCAGGAATTTTCCCGATGACACACCGAATACACACTTCTCGGGGTTCAGGCTGAGACGATTATGCCTGAGGGTAACAAAGACCTCGGCGAGGTCGACCAGATGCTCTTCAGGGGTTTTTCTCCGGACCACGATGTCGTCGACGTAGGCTAACACGTTCCTCCCAAGGTGGTTTTTAAAGACGCAGTCGACGAGGCGTTGGAAAGTGGCCCCCGCATTCTTTAGGCCAAATGGCATGACCTTGTAGCAGTAGGTCCCTCGTTGCGTGATGAAGGACGTCTCTTCTTCGTCACGCGGGCTCATTAAGACCTGATTATACCCCGAGTAGGCGTCGAGGAAGCTCAATACCCCGTGTCCTGCAGTTGAATCGACCAACTCGTCGATCAAGGGCAAAGGGTAGCTGTCCTTGGGACAGGCTTTGTTGAGGTCCTTGAAGTCCACGCACATTCGTCACTTCCCATTGGCCTTTTTGACCAGCATAACATTGGACAACCACCTCGGGTACTAGACCTCGCGGATAAACCCCGCGGCCAGCAGCTTCGCCACCTCTTCATTTGCGGCGTTTGCCCTTTCCTCATTCATCTTCCTCCGTCTTTGCACCACAGGGCGGGTGGTAATATCGACGTTCAAGGAGTGTTGGGCCACGGTTCGTGGGATGCCACGGAGGTCCTTGGCGGTCCAGGCGAACGCATCGCGAGATCTGGACAGCAGGGCCTCCAGCGACGCCGCTGATTTCCCGGAGAGACATTCTCCCAGGTAGATCTTTTCGGTCTCATTCCCGAAGGAGGTAATCACCCTTCTTTCTGCCTCGGGGATAGGGACCGTGAAGTCCCGGACTTCGAGGTCAGCCTCGCCAGGGGACTCCACCATGAACACCGGGCATTTCTGCTTTGCCGAGGTCGCGTAGCAAACGCGACCCTCTTCTTGGTTGCCCTTGACCTCTCCAACCCCGCCGTCGACGGGGAACTTCATTTTTAGGTGGTAGATGGACACCACCGCCTGGAACTTCATCAAAGATACTCTCCCGATGACGACATTGTACATCGAGGGCAGGTGCACCACGGTGAACTCCACCATCTCGGTTCTCCTCGTGGAGCCGGTGCCCAGAGTCATCTAAAGGTCTATAAGACCTGCAACGTCGACCCCGTCCCCCGAAAATGAGGTGAGTTTCCCAGCGTAGGGCTTCAGGGACGTCTCGGAGATGCCCAACTGCTCGAAAGCGCCGTAGTACATGATGTCCACGGAGGACCCCGTGTCCACCAACACCTGCTTCACCATTTTGGAGCCTACTTGTGCATGCACCACCAAAGGGTCCGAGTGCGGCATGTGGAGTCCCTCGGCATCTTCGGAGGTGAAGGCCAGGCCTACGTGGGATCGTGAGGTCTGGGCAACGCTAAACACCGAGGGCTCATGATGGCTTGCCCTTGCGTACCTCTTCCTTTCCGCCTGGCTTGATCCAGCCAGCGAAGGTCCACCCGAGATGGTATGAATGTATCCGTCGGGCGTCGTTGTCTGCCTAGACCGCGCCTGCTTCGCGGGAGCCTGCTGCTCGACGTTGTTGGCCCTGGCTTGACTCGGACCTTGTGGCATGGTGTTTGCTCCCGAGGCGGGGTTGGCGCGCCCCTTCTCATTGGGGTTGTACAAAGGGCCGCCCTTCCCCCTATAACCTCGCTGCTTTCCGCCGAAGAAGTTCCAATTGCCTTCGCGGTTGTTGTTACAGTTGTCGTTGTTTCTGTTGTTGTTGTTGTTGTTCCTGTTGTTGTTGTTAACATGGTTTTGGGCCTGCGTCACATACGCATCCCTCGCAGCTGGCGCAGCCGCCTTCGCCTTTCCCTTAGCCCTGGCGACGATTTCCTTGTCGGTCCTCGGTCGAGAGCTTTGGTTGGCGGCATCCTCGGCATACACCTGGGCCGTGATCCGGGCGCAAAGGCTATCGTACGTCGCCAGGCACTTCAAGAAAATGTAATTCTTGAAAGCCCCTTGGCACAGGTTACCCATGAGGGTGTCGCGTACCGATGATTCGTCAACATGCGCGATTTCTGCCACCGCGGTTGTGAACCTTGTGAAAAAGGTGCCTAGAGACTCGCCCTCTCCCTGCTCGATACTGCGGAGATCCCGCATGTTCTTCTTGCGCTTCCTTGAGTCGCTGAAGTGTGCGATAAAGGACCCGCACAATTGAGCGAACGAGGCCACAGACCCGATCTTGAGACTGGTGAACCACGTCATCGCAGCCTTTTCCAGGGTGGTCGTGAAGACACGGCAGAAAATGGCGTTTTTGTAGGAGTTGACGTTCATTTGGACAGCGAAGTGCTTCACATGCTCCTCCGGGTCTGCCGAACCGTCGTAAAGCCCCATTTGTGGTCTATGGAAACCATATATATTAAATACTAATTAATATATAATCTAATAATCATATATATAATCCAATCTTCCTCTCATTTCCATAGTCTAAGCGTATTAAACAAAAACTTAAAATCAACGATGATTTTTACAAATCAAGTTATTGTACAATTAGCAATCATCAAAAATTAAACACATACTAACATTATTCAATATATGAGGAGTCAACCCAGAATAAACTATTCAATAGTTAAATATATTCAAGAATCTACTGCATAAACAAATTGAACAGTTTTGTAATCAATGCAAACTCAACTACGAATAGTGTATCCTTGAATAGTCCATCGCCTTCAAACTCAACAGCGATTCAAGTCATTCAACATAGATTGAACACAGATTAAACGCAAATTAACACAAATTAAACGCAAGCTGTCAATAGTCCATCACTATCAAACCCAACAATAATTTTTTACCAAACCAAAATCGCTAATCACTCAATTTCTTCAAAATCGAAAAAGTGGAAAAAATGAGTAATTATAAATACAAACTCAACAGTGAGAGGGGAAGTGGATTCTAGGGAGTGGTAAGGAGGACAAGTCCGCAAAGGATGAGGGATGAAACGGTGCTGCAGAAGAAGTGACTGGTGAAGAGATTGGATCTATGTTGTGTTGTCATCCCGTCGAGGCGATATTCAGTAGGATGGAGGAGCGACTAAGGGCTGAAGCCAGGAGAGATGCCGTGGTGGTTGAAGTAGGGGGTGATAAGACTGGTGGACCGGTGGTGCAATCGCCGACGAGGCAAGAGGATGGAGGAGGAAAGCACAAAAGTGAGCGAGAGTGAAGCAGCGACAATTACGTGAGCGAGAAAGTGAGATATGATAAATAATAAGAAGAATCTAACCCGAGGCGCACCTCCTTTTCTAATTCTATATATGTTAATGAATAAATTAAAGATTGTCCATAGAAATTAAATGGACAAAGTATAATGTGTCCATTCATTTTGGTATTTATCCATTAGAAAAAAAATTGGATGAAGAGTTGGCAATTTTCGATTTTATTTGTTTATTAAAAATGAATGGATGTAATGGCCTAAGTGCCTCCTATGAACTAAAAAATGAATGGACGAAGTGTTATTGTCCATTGGAAATGAGTAGACAAATGATTGATAATTATCCATGATGTTGTACAGTCATATGTAACCGTCCATAAAAATACATGGACAAAGGGGTGTGTTATAAGTAGAAAAAGGGGTGCGATAAAAACCAATACCCAATTTATATCCGCTATCATGTATGAGAATTATTTTATTTTTTAGAATTAAATTAAAAAATTAAAATTTATATGTACTATAAATTTCAAGCACAACCCTTACTTGTTTATAAAAACCTACCTTAATATAATAAAGCAAAAACCATCACTATTGAAAGAATTGCATCATGTGACATAACCTAAATAAATTAACGTTAAAAATTATATTATATGGGAAACTAGTCACAAAAAAAAACAATCTTTGACTTATGTTTGATCAAGTGCGTTAGAATACAAAAACTGATCATGAGAGATTAGTGAACTAGGCAACATAAATAAACAAAAACAAGTAACCTAGAGACTAAGTATTTTCAATCAAATTTGCTAACTGTATAGAATGATCGAATTTACAAATACGAACTTTAGTTTCTAGGTGTACGCAACTCCTAAGGACGAACCTATGTTCCTCGGCGTCAAACGATTCTTCCTAACTTGGCTTAGGAAATTCGATCGCACAACCTTGACTCGTACACAACTCTTCTTGGTTTCTTCGTGCTCTTTTCTTCCTTCAACCCTACTCGCACTTAGCTTCTAGAGTTCTCTTCAATGTGAAAATGTATGAAATATACGAGACACATACCATATTTATATACTCAAGTCTAGAAGAAATTATATCCATTAATATAAGATATGATATTATTACATATATTTTATTCTATATTAGAAAACTACTTAAAATAAAATCTATCTGAAACACTTCATGCTTGGCTGCCAATCCATCTTCCTTGTGCGCCAAGACAAAACAACCAAACCGCCTTTAGCAACTCGCAAGCACTTGGCGCGTGTCCTTGTTGTTGCCTTCTCGTTTTAGCAATCTTGCGTCTTGGCATTGTTCCCCTATGCGATTCTTCTTTACATTATTCTCCTTAAGTTAATAAGCACTTGAAATACCTCCAAATAAAAACAATAAAATCCACAAGGTTTTTTTATCATCAAAACCTAAGAGAACAGTCAGTTTCCCAACAATTTCTCCTTTTTTTGATGATGACAAACCCACAAAAAAATTGTACAAAGAATGCAAAATAAATACAGGTTCTCGAATGTTCCTACTTAGTAGGATATGCAATTCTTACTTACCAAGTGAGCAAAAATTCCCCCTCAACAATAGAATCTTAAATCTGTACCATGAACTAATCGCATCTCTACAATTTTCCAAACTTCCTCTTTTTGACATCATCAAAAAATTAATCAAAGTTTAAAAGAACAAGCACACAAGCAACACTCAGTCATGCAAAATATACTAGTTCATTTATCACAAAATATGATTACAACGATACCATAGAAACAAAGAAAAGGAAAACATAGTAATGCGACCTTGCCTAGGCTCGGACCCGATCTCGGCCAACCCGAGAGTCCCTAGGCCTTGGCGACCCCCTTGGTGTCAGACTTAGTCATATTTTATGTATTTTCCTATTTTATCACATTTTCATTTATGTCTTTTCGAATTTAGTTGTTGCTATTTTTAGTATTACTGTTTATGTTTTATGGGCTTTTGGACGTTGGGCCTTGCTTGCATGCAAACATTAGTCCATTAAGCATTGTTGCTTATTAGGGTTTCGAGAGTCACCTCTTTATAAGGAGCTCTTAAGCTTATTTATTATGAACGCACATTATAGACTATTAATTGAAGTAGAGGATTTCTCCTTATTTTTAGTCTTGTGCCCCCCTTGGTTACGATTCAGTCAAAGCTATCAAACACATCCGATTGTCCATCACGTTGGATGAACCATCATAGACTCGTAACATTGAGTCTAGGCTGAGCCATAACATTGGTTTCAGCCCCTTTTTGAGTCCATAACGTTGGATTCGAGTTCATTCAAAGTCTTCCACTACACCTTCAAGACCGACTACACGTCCAAGTCAAAGATCTGTGGCGTTCTTGGATCCTTTCGGAAACAAGGTCGCATCAACTGACATCAGAGCCAAAAGATCATGTAAGGCTCAGGTCTTGTAAGTCGCTCGAGTCCATATTGCTCATGCACTTTCATTACAATTCATCCCTACGAACCATTAATTGTTGTGTGTGTTCGATCTATCTAAAAAAATTCCCATCCCTGAAACCTCGTCTAGATGAGCAAGACTTATCCAAGTATGGCCAAATTTTTTTTCTCTTGACCTGCATAATTTTGGTGTGAACAGAAGCATACTTGCATGATCATAGTGATTTCAATCGAATTGTGTGTGTGAACTATTTTCCGTTTCACTTTTCCGTTTGTTTTGGCGTACACTTTCTATTTTTGAGCAGTTTTTGCTTAAACCGATCTCAATCAATTTGGTATTGGCAAAATATATCAATAGACACCTGAACTTGTAACTTTTTGTCAACCAGCCCCCTATACTATAAAATGTTCAAAGAAAAACCTAAACTTAATTATTTTTGCACTTATAAACACTGAAGATCTAAGTCTCCTTCCAGTGCACATCACGCGTGCTGATGTGTAATTTTTTTAGCCAAATAAGCCAAAAATGGGTCAGTCTTTTTGCCACATAAGTGAAAAAGCATATATGAGACAAATTTAAAGGGATCTCTCGAGTCTCGACCTCAATACAGAAAAAAAAACCGTTCATTGTCGATGGAGGAGATGGAGCCCTAGACTGCGATTGCTTGCACCCAAGTGGGAAATGTCATCAATGGAATCGGATTGGGGAGAGGAGATAGGAGAAGGAACGAAGACGCCTTTTCTAGAGGTGAACTAGCCATACGCGGCATTGGAATCTGCTCAGATTATAAGGTTAGTGAATTTCCCCTTTTCATGAAATTTAGGGTTTATGCTTCAAATCCGTTTTAGGCTGTGTGAAATTGGATGTACCAGTGTAAAGGGTTCCAATTTATGCAACATTTGAAAGCTTAGTAGAATATAGGTGACTATGGTTCGGTTTGGGGTTTAGGGGTTCCAATTTGAAAGCTTAATTGATTTCTTCATGAAATTCCAGCTCAGTATTGTGGGTATGTATTCTTACTAGTATAGGTGATGAAGAAGGTAAACATAGTGTGGCACCACGATGGTATTTTTGGGGATGGACCTGAATACAAGAATGAGTTTCCTCTAGTATACAGCCACAACATTGACACTGATTTTCTGAGTTATTTCGAATTAAGTTGGTATGTTAAGAAATTAGGACATACAACATTTTCTTGGGTGTTTTACAAGGGGCTGAATGATGTTACCTTTACTAACATGACTAATCAAACACTTGTTGAACTTTCCAACAAAGTAAAGGATGTGGAGGAAGTTTATTTCTACATTGAACATATCATTTAGGATACAATAGAGGCAGATGTGGGGGAAGATCAGATTGTGGGAGGCATTCCTAAAGGGTTAAATGAACTAGACCCACTTGTTGTGGATGATGAGTCAGTTCATGAGGCTCTAAATCCATGTACTGTAGTTGTGGTTTATAATGGGCCAATTGATGATGGTGAGGCCCCAATTACTGATGAACCAGGTTTAGAGGAATGTGATTACGAGGATGAGGCCCCAAATGCTGATGAACCAGTTTTAGAGGAATGTGATGATGAGGATGATGATGAATCTTACATTGATAGGGGTGATTCAACAAATTCAAGTGAGAGTGTGTCCTTGGAGATTATTGATGATAGTGAAGTTGATGACGAATTAAGAGAAGTAAGTAAAGCAGCAAGACAACCTTGGGCTAGTAAGAAGGTGCATAAGGAGAATCCAAAAAATATGGAGGTGACTTTAGGAGCCCTACTTTGCAAGTGATTCATACTACATTATGGAGAGTGATTTGTTTGAAGATGAGGAAGAAGTACTAAGAGAGGTAAGAAGAAGGAGGAGTAGGCATATTGTCTACAATATGGAGAGTAAGAGAGGCAAGTGCTTCAGACTACAGTATGGAGAGTGATGTGTTCATTTTGCAAATATTGCCTACCTTGTGTAAACAGCATTATGGTTATGGTTATGATTACTCGAAAAGCTTATATTTTTAGTTTCAAGCTTAACAACAAACTCTATTTTCCAGTTGAAGCTTATATGTCATAAGATTTTTTCATTGCTGTCATAAAACTTGCCATCGCTAGTTCAATAGACAAACAACAATTTAATAGCTTAGTATCATAAAGACCAATTCAATTCACAAACACCAGTTCAATAGCTTACTGTCATAAAACTAAATCAGATTACATTATCTCTTCACCCAAACACCATCTAAATCAGATTATATTATCTCTTCAACCACAACAAAATCAGATTACACAAACACCAGTTCAACAGCTTGCATAAACCACTCCATATTTCTTCACCCAGATTACATTATTAATTTGAAGAACTGAATTTACAACACCAATACTAGAACCACAACTAAAACATTTCTCGTACGCCTGGCCTTGTCCCTCTCTGCTTCTCGCTCCTTCACTCTTCCTAGTAAGCCTAAAATTACATGCCTAACATGATTTAGCAATGGCGGATAAAGCCACTGGAAAAATACCCAAGCTCCCATTTTCTGCAACAACACACCAATTCAGACCCAAATATAGTCTTATTGTATTAAACCATCAACAATTCCTTAAAAAGAGCAAGAAATTGAATTCGGAGAATATAAACCCTAGATTTTAGGGATTTAAGGATGTTGAAAAAATTAAATAAATCTAACTCACTCCATAATTTGCACAAGCAAAAAACCTCCTCCCCGAATTTGATACAGTCCCCGAATGCCTCATTGATGTGACCACGCCTCCAACCATGTCACAACAAGACGAGGAACAAGCCATGAGTGTCCATTCCAAGGGACCGGTGACACGAGTCCGAGCCAAGTCTATAGCTCAAGCAACTTAATTATTGGTGACCTGGAGCATCGCTAGCTTAGTGGCATCAGACACCATCAACAAGGCCCAAGTCCTCACCAAAATCGCATCGGACGCGCCCCTAGCTTCAGCACACTCCATCTGCGCGCCCATGTCATCTGAGGTTCTTAGCAACGGCGTGCCTCTTGTCGTGAGCGTGCCTTGCGGGACAAGCCATGCCACCGCCATCGGAACCCACTCGGATCCTTGGCACACAAGTTGCGTGCCATCGTAAACTAGGGAAGCGGATTCCGCGCCTTGATGCGCACATAATGTGCGACGCGCCAACTCCGTGGCAACCTTGCATACTTTGGCGCACAAGCCTACTCTCTTGGCTTGTCGTCCAACTCACTAGGTGAGTCCCCTTCTCTCTCTTGTCCAAATCTATCTATTTCCTTGATTTGAGGGAGTTGGTTATTTTGGATAAGGTTTGTTACATATTTTTTGAAAGTCTCTCTCTAGTTAGATTGACTTGCCAAAAATCCTATCCTTTTTTATATCTTATGTCTTTAATATTATATGTTTTGGTGATAGGTGTGAGTTAATGTTATCCACTTGACTTAACCTATTGATTTCTAGGTTTTTAGATGCTTTCTATCTTTAAGTTTTCTAGTTAGTTTAGAACTAGTCCTCTATAAAATGACATTTCCTGTAATCGTTTTTGGTTACGTTCAAATTAATCCAAGTTAAAGTTCATAGAGTCGAGTTTCTCCTCCTTGCATGGGTTTGGGCGTCACCAACCAAAGTTATCACTTTTATTTCTCTTGCTCGAAACAACCTTCAAAGACTCTCTTTTGAGTCGAACCGAAGCCATAACTTTGGCATTAGCAAGACTCGTCTCTTCAAGTCAAGCATCAAATGAGGCCTAGTCCTGAGGTTCTCGTGCTCTTGTTCGTTCAAGTCTAGTCTTGAGAATCGTGTCTTAAGTTCAACATCACTTTGTTGGACTTCGCATGAAAGCTTTCGTGCAAGGCAACTAGGGATTCCGCCCCTAGGATTCCACGTTGAAGACTTGAGGTGTGACTTGCCATCCAAGACAAGATCTGGCACACTCTAAAAGCGATGCAATGCCCAAAGTGACCGGCCCAAAGTGACCCCTGTGCAAGCTAGAGTACTCTCTGTCGTTAATTATATCTCTTTTATACTACTTCTTTTAGGTTTTTATTTGTTTTTTAAAATTACACACATACTAAAACTAATTTAATTGTATTAAAACATCGACTTAGAGCGCCCCGGTCAGAGTTGTAGGGCGCACTGGCTTTTTAGGAGCGGTGTGCCCTACAACTCTTTTTTTTTTTTAAATTCAAGAAATTCGAGGTGCAGCGGTGGCCGCTGCTGCTGCATGTAAAAATTTTTTATTACCGTTGATTCTAACGGTAGCTTTTACCGCTATCGTTGCTTTCAACGGTAAAAAAAAATAAATCGATAGCGGTAACAGCTACCGCTACCTTGGCTCTCAACGGTAAAAAAACGAGTTTCACTGCGGCTATTTATAAGAACGAGAGACGTCGACTTTGAGCAGATTCGGCCTTTCACCGCAAAAGCTCTCGAATTAGCTCCCAAATCCATCCTCAAATACCATCTCCAAATACCTCTACGAAAATAATGTCGGATTTTTGGTCATTTTTTGGAGGGCAAGGACATTCTAGTTCAAATCCGGTGAATCTAAACGAGGATCCCATGTATGAAGATGGCGGTTTAGAAGGAATTCCTTATAGTGGACATAAAAACGAGGCCGTTTTGCATCAAAATGAAGAAGTGGTATGTAATTGATTATTTACTAAATTGTTAGTTTTATTTATAATTAATCATGTTTTATACTTTATTGTGACGAATTTGTGGTTTATAATCGTTTTAGTTGTGATAATTGTAAAATTAGTTGAGTAGAAATCGGTATAGTTGTTATAACTAATCATATTTTATAGTTGTTATAATTATTAAATTAGTTGGTGTAGTACAAATTGTTCGTTTTAAATTCTCATAATTATATTTCTCATAATCGATATAATTAAGTATTTGTTATATTTAATTGCTTCCAGTTTCCCCATTTTTCTAGCCACTTTGAGTCTGATTATGAGTGGTCGGAATGAAAGGATATGCTAAAATGCGCTAGAGAATTAGGACGGAGTTTGAACATGGTGTTGACTATTAAGAACTCATGGGAAACGAAGGTCTTTTTAGCATGTGTGTTGGTCGGTGAGTACAAGCCAAAGAAGAAGGAGAAATCCGGTGTTATTATGCGGACCCTACAAGTTTGTGATGATCTAAAGGAAAAACCACGTAGCAGGAAGATTGATTGCCCGTTCGAGTTGGTTGGCCAACGGGACATGAGGACCCATCATTAGCAGCTAAGCGTGAAATCCGGTCGCCACAATCACGACCTTTCCACTAGTTTGGAGGGATATCCTTTTGTCGGCCGCTTAACCGATGAGAAAAAGGAGGATGCAAGGCTATTAACCCTCGCACATGGTGAGCCGAAGTTTGTTATGACATACTTGCACCAAAAGTGGTCGGACATGACAACATCGATGAGACAGTTTTACACTTTTCGGCATGATGTATTGAAGAAAGAGATGATCTCAATGGCGGTAACTCAATTCTCACTTCATTTCTTAAAGTCAAATGGCTATTATCTTGATTATCGAGTCGAAGAAGGAAGCAACGAGATAATAGACTTTTTCTTTGCCCACCCAAGTCGTTGAATCTGCTGAAGTTATTTCCGTATGTTGTGATTATGGATGCGACATAATAAAAGCGCTTTTACTTTGCACATTAAGTTTTGCACGTTAACTTATTCAAATTAAGTAACATTTCAAGTACATATAACATGCCCTTGATTGAGATGGTAGGGTTTACTTGCACCGGGCACACTTTTTGCATTGGGTTTGCATTTATGGAAAGAGAGACCCAAGATCACTGCGAATGGGTGTTATATCAGTTGCGAAAGGTGTTCGAAATGGTTGGAAAAATGCCAGAAGTTGTTGTCACTGATCAGGATATTGCCGAGGTTAACGTCGTTGCGGTCCTGTTTCCCAACGCCAAGCACATGTTGTGCTGGGTGCATATCCAGCGGAATTGCAAGGCATACACTTTGGCGAACGGGTTTTCTACGGGGCGTGCGGAGTGGTTTGGAAACAAAGCATGGGAACTATTTTGCTCGATGACCGTAGCAGAGTATGAGGCACGACTTCGTCTATTGTGGAATGGTCAGATTGGAGTACAAAAGCCGCTCAATCCGTTGTTGTTAGCGTACCTCTAGAGGAACTGGCTTACTCCTTGGCGTGATCACATTGTTAGAGCATACATCGATCATTATCTACATTTGTTTATAAGGACCACAAACAGGTAAGCTAATCAATTTTCCTTACGAGAAAAATCTCAAACTATTATTTTAGCTATTGGCACTAAATTAACGAAATATTTTTCAGGGTCGAGTCCTAACACTCTTTGTTGAAGGATTATTTAGAGTCTTCTGTTGGGGGGTTCAGCACTGTCTTGAGAAAGATGCACACCATGGTGAACATTCAAGTGCACACTATTAGGGGAGAGATGGAACGAGACCGTACCAACGAACGTTGTCCATCAAACATATGGACGAGCCACTCAAAATTGTCTTCTCTCGTCTTCCAAGAAAGGTTTCCAACACTTGTATCCGAGAGTTGTTTGCCCATGTCCGCGCTATATATGACCCGCAAAAGGCTTTTCGTCTGAAATGCAACGATGCTTGGTGGACAACCGCCCGTGAACTACCATGCCCTCCCCAAGTCCTTGCTTGTATCAATGAATACATGCCTATTCAGCTGACGAGATTTGGACGTGGATGATACAAGACTTCTATGAAGGCAAGATTGGTTCTACCGTCAAACACCAGGTTGGTCAAAAATACGTGAGCCTCAATTATCCTAAAGAGGGGGATTTGGTGGAGCCATCTATCGTTAGGAAGAAGAAGGGTATGCCAAAGAAGAACTCAAAGGTTCAACCAAGAAACTTGACTAGGCTGGAGCATCTTCAACAACGCGGATGAGGCACTCGTTCTATGCCTGGGGTCGCACTTCGCCATGTTCCAGAGGAAGAGGAAGATGAAGAGGAAGAGGAAGATGAAGATGAAGATGCAGATGAAGAGGAAGAGGAGGAGGAGGAGGATGAGCAAGAAGAGGAGGAAGATGTATATCGTCCGACGGTTGAAGAAGAAGGTCACATTGAAGTTGATCTCGTTGTCCATGTACCCACATTCATGAGGCAATTCATCGTCAGCGCTACTGATGTCCTAGGAGACGGTAATTGCGGGTACAGGGCACTCACTTGTATTTTTGGGTGGGGGCAGGATAGTTGGAGGAGGATGCAAGAGGAGATGGTTTTGGAGTTGAGGACCCACTACGAGACGTATGCACGTATATATCCTTATATTACGCACATTGGTGAATTGATCAATCATGTCAGTACAGACTACTACTGGATGGAGACGCAAACGGTCAGATTGGCATTTGCTACTAGATTCCAGTATGCGCTTGTCATACTATCCGAGCGTGGTCCTCATACAGGCCTCTCTATGATATCTAGTGAAGGGTCGAGTAGTCCTGTGTGGAACAGTGTCGTGGCGATAGCTCATCTAGGGAACCACTATGTCCCGGTAAGCGTCATGCATTTACATAAATTCCAGTTTTGCTAAAAACTTTTATTATATTATTTACAAATTTGTCATTGTAGGTTACGCTTGTAGATGAAGCCACCATGCTGACCTTTTGCGAAGCTTTGGACCCAATATCATCATTGTAGCGTTGATGACATGGATAATCGCTTTCATGGCCCGGTACGTTAGTTACCACAACGTAGATGGGTTGCCTCCTAGTTTTTATTAGAGTATGACTAGTATTCATATTTGTATTTGTACTTGTATATGTAGGATGTTTTGTGTAATGTTGTACCCACCTCCATTATTATTATTATTATTATTATTATTATTATTATTATTATTATTATTATTATTATTATTATTATTATTATTATTATTATTATTATTATTATTATTATTATTATTATTATTATTATTATTATTATTATGAAAAATTATACAATTACATAAAGTTGGATGGGAGCCTAGAAACAAGTTGGGCTCCCACACCCTTCTGAATGCAAAAACACAATCTTTGAAAAACAAACGCACCACTCTTAGCATTGTTAGAGTGGCTAATAGAGAGAGACTTAATACGTGAGAGCGTGTCCAAAGCCTCCTTATCGAATTCCCCAAATGTAGAGAAAGCGAAAGGGATGAATTTGTATCCGTTCTCCTCACATTTGGACACATACTTCTTTTTTTTCCTCTCCACAGCGTTATGCAAGGCCAAACCAGGCGCCCAAGAACTTGCACCCATACCAGCAAAGGGAGAGACCCCGGTCACATCCACACAAGCATCCTTACCTTGATGCCAATTAAAGAGTAGAAGGTCTGCAGGCCTAAGATCATGCCCATTCTCCGAGAGAAAACCCATGGGAGCCTCTTTCCTCACCGCGATCCCAACTTTGGAACATATATCAACAAGAGTATCACACATCAAATTACGCCTGAAATTCACACCCACCTCACTAGAATAGTGGACATCATGATCCCCCCATTTATCCATCCTGGGAGCGTTACAACTCTGGCAAATACTACCATCAGAAAACAGAGGTATCATGAGTCTATAACAAAACACAGACCGAAACCGACGATTGTTCATCCTCTGTCTCAATCCATCAATAGGGATAGTGAACAAAAAATCTTGTGCATGAGGAGCACGAATACAGCTAAGAACAGTAATTAACCTCCCTAAAGCAAAGCATGTACCTATCGACGAGGCTTTTCTCAACAACACCAAAGTAACACCTTGCCAAGGTTTTCATCATTTGGGGGGCAGGAGAATCATGTTTATTATTATTATTATTATTATTATTATTATTATTATTATTATTATTATTATTATTATTATTATTACTATTATTATTATTATTATAAAAACTTACAAAGTCAAACAAATTACATAAAATTAGTGGGAAGCCGAGATACAATCTGGGCCCCAACTCCTCTAGCTATAGCAAAGCCTATTCTAGTGAAGATATGAGCAGCAACACGAGCTCCAATGTCTTGAGTCTTAGAGAACTGCTGCACACGCTTCAACAACGCTACAACATCCTTATCCAATTCTCCAAGAGAAGAAAAGGAGAAAGGAAGAAAACCATAACCAATAGCCCGACACCTAGCTTCGTACTTGAACCTCTTTTGATTAGCCGCATCAGTCACAGCCCGTCCCGGAACAAAGTCAGACAAACCAGATTGTGTCAAAGGAGAAGATCCTGTCAAGTCAACACATACATCACGACCTCGATCCCAAAAATAGAGTAACACATCTGCAGGTCGGAGAGCTCCGTCGTTCCCGCCAGACAATCCAATATCACCCTCTTTCCTTCTACAGATCAAAACTCGAGCGGTATAACCTACCGCTTTATTTTTTTTTTTAAACATGGTCAAAGGTGCAAATTTCGCGTGGAATCTGCACCTGCAGCGATAGCGGTTGCCGCTACCTCTGCTACTACAATTGCAGAATCCCAATTTGACCGAGGGCGGAGGATACCAAGTTCATTCGACTCTTTTAATTTCGGAGCCAAGGGCAAATGAACATCATTTTTGCCCCCAGCTCCCTCCGCACTCCCTCTTCAACTCCTCAACTCCTCTTTAACCTCTCTCTTTCCTACATTTTCGCCCATTTTTTCATCTCTCAAGTGGTCCCAAATCAGCTAAGTGGTCCCAAATCTTAGACTAATCCGATTAATTAAACCGCTATCAAAGATAATGAGAAGTGTTTCGATGTGTATCAATTTTTTATTTTGATTGAATTATATTAAGTTATTAAGGTTTAAATTAACCTAATTTTTTTTCGTTAGAGTTGGTTTCGGTCAAAATCGTCATCTTCAAACTCGGAACGAAGAAGGCGGAATGCATCCTGCCCAAATATTAACTTGAATGAGAGCGAGGCGACCTCGAGAGGAGGTTCGAGCCACGCTTACGGAAGCGACCGCGAGCCAAACCGTCGCCCCGTCGAGGGATTTGGTATGCAAAATATTAAATTTATTTTTAATTTATGGATTAATTATTAGTTTTATGAATTAAGTAGTTATATGTCAATTACCGAGAGTTTGATCGATTAACTAGTTTACATGATAGTAAATTTATATGTTAATTTATGTTGTAAAAATAATTTATTTATTTAGTTATGTATAATTTATAGATTAATGTATGTGTAATTATTAGTGATTAAGTAGTTGTAGAAAATAATTATAATAATTCATAATTTGATTAGTTAATTTATTTATGGTGTACTTATTAGTTTTTTCATTAATTATGTGTTTAAATTAGGTTCATACATGATAGTAAGTTATATGTGAATTTATATTATAAAAATAAATAATTAAACTATGTGTAATTTATACATTGATGTATGTTTAATTATTAGTGATTAAGTAGTTGTTGAGAGTGAATATGAATTTTCTTAATTTGCGTGGTTAATATATTTATGGATGAATTAATAGTTTGATATATTAATTATGAGTTTAAATGAGCTTCATGTACCATAATAATAATAATAATAATAATAATAATAATAATAATAATAACAACAACAAAAGGTAAGGTGGCGACTTGCCACATTACCTTTTGCGTTTGGAGGGCTCGGTGTTTATTCTGCAGGTGATGTTCGCCATTATGCTTTTCTTGCTTCTCGGTTACAATCTGCTGGTTTGCAAACAAAACTTCTTCAGGATGCTGGCTTTGTTGGTCTAGGTTATGCCTTTGATGATGCGCTAAGTCTTTTTAATAGAATTGTGGAGTCTGACTTTTTGAGTAATCCTAGTGAAATCGCTGCCCCTAAACTCATGAAGAAATTGGCAGATATATATTTCACAAAGGTTACTACTTCTGCAGAATCCACCTTTTCTTTATCTCCACGGCAATCGGCGTTGTGGAAATCGCAGCAAGGAGATCACACCTCTATTTGGCTTTGGGCGGTCCCCATCTCGGGTTTGGGATAGACGATGAATGCTAAGACTTACCGTTGTGTGTTGTGTTATCGAGTGGGTGTTCCTTTGTTCTTTATTTCGACACCATGCTCTGCTTGCTCCAGGGATTTCGCCGGGGATATCTTTGGTGATCATGCAATGTCGTGTGCTGGTATTGTTGGTATTAAACATCGGCATAATGTGGTTCGGGATACCCTTATTGATATTTGTTATCGGTCTGGGATTTCGGCACTCCACCGCTTTAAAAACTGGGGCGCCCTTCACCTCTGACCAGGGCGCCCTTCATTCGTCGTCTTCAAATAATTTTATTAAATTTTTATTTTTATATCCAGAAAATTATGTCTAATTTATGTAAAAGGATATTCCTTCCGTTCTATTCTATTTATTTTTTAACCCTAAAATCTTGTTCACAAAAACTTCATCTTTTATATATTTTAGACACATTTTTTTTTCCCTTTAACCTTTACATGTATTAAATAAAAAATGTGAAAGTGTTAATCCGCCAAGAATGACAAATCTATTTAGTGTTTATTCGTATTTTATATATTCAACCCCAACGGAGTCTGATGCTTGGCTGCGTGCTTGGCTGCGCCCTTTATCCATATAATGCAATTAGACTAATTCTATCATATCCCCATTTTCGTTACATAATTACGCATGCAATCTCTCTTTTACAGTGCATATATAAATTATATTATTTGCCTATCATAGTAGTGCATATATTATATTTTTTGTCCGTATACATCCCATTCGTTGTGTGATAATTCTTATTATCCTAAGCTAGTGTTAGCCGAATTCATAAAAAAATCGGTCCTTGTTAAAAAAATCTATCTCTTCTTTTCCCTTCGTTCCATTGTTTGCATACTTGTTTGGTTGATTGCTTAGTTGTTTGAGTGTTGTTTCTCCGCACACTATATTGTGCTAGTCTTAAGCCATCCTCATGACACTCTAACCCAACCAACCCTTGCGTGAACAATTTGATTCGTGTGTTCGTGTGCATTGATTTGTGAGATTATATACACTTGGTTCGTTTTTTACTCTCATCTTGTCATGTCTCATACACGATTTTGACGAAGACGCTTCTTTGGGTATGACGACCATGATGCGTTCTTCGCATGGACACATCACATGGCACACTATTTCATTCAGCGAGACTACAACAAGTATCAGCAGTGTGACATTGCAATTCGGTGCTTCACCGCCTACACACGTGATTGGTGGGACCGTGTTGAGCATGATCGATGGTATTGTCGTCGGTGTCCCGTTGAGACATGGGGACACCTAGTGTTTCTCATGGCTCAATATTTTTCTACACATGTCGACGCACAGTCATTTTTAGATCGCATTTTAGAGATCAGGCCAGTGTCCTCTACACCACCACCTCCGGACCCCGACTTGAACGCTCGGATTAACGAGTTGGAGCGTCAGTTCGCCGAGCTCTGGCGTGCGTTGAGACCGTGCTGGCCCTCGAGTCCCAGCCCGAATTAGTCCCGATATAGCCTCCAACACCGGCGCCCATGACGAGTGCGAGCATCGACACTTGCGAGGCACTCGCATCCTCAATGTCGAGATCGGAGTTTGAGGCCAACGATGCACCACAGCCTGACGCCTTGCCTTCTACTACGACGAGGTCTTCCATGGACTTGTCTTCGACATTGAACCCGGATCCAGCAAAGCCTCTATTTTTTATGTCCAGAGACAAGTCCAAGATCCACTTTGAGCCTACATCGACACCATACATATTGAATTTGGAGAAGACTAAGGTCGATGACAAGCTCCACTTCTTTGATGTTTTGGTCGTCTTTTCCTTCACCAACTTGAAGCGAGGACGCTTTGAATCTAAGTGGGGGAGAATGATGGGACCTTTCCTAGGCTCGGATCCGATCCTGGCCAGCCTGAGAGTCCCTAGGCCTTGGCGACCCCCTTGACGTAGGACTTAGTCATATTTTATGTATTTTCCTATTTTTGCATATTTCCATTTATGTCTTTTCGAATTGAATTTAGTTGTTGCAATTTTTAGTATTACTATTTATGTTTTATAGGCTTTTGGACATTGGCCTTGCTTGCATGCAAACCCTGGTCAATTAAGTCTTGTTGCTTGTTAGGGTTTCGAGAGCCACCTCTTTAGAAGGAGCTCTCGAGCTCATTTATTATGAATGCACATTATAGATTATTAATTGAAGTAGAGGATTTCTCCTTATTTTTAGTCTTGTTCCCCCTTGGTTACGATTCAATCAAAGCTATCAAACACATCTGATTGTCCATCACGTTGGACGACCCATTATAGACTCATAAGTCATAACGTTTAGTCTAGGTCGAGCCATAACATTGGTTTAGCCCCTTTTCGATTCCATAACGTTGGATTCGAGTTCACTCAAGTCTTCCTCTACGCTTACGAGACCTAATACACAGCCAAACATACAAATCTGGGCGCTCTTCGATCCTTTTCGGAAACAAGGTCTCATCACATAGAGATATAAAAGTAAGAAACACGAAAACTGAGATAAGAATGTTTTTTGTGGGGGTAGATAGGGCTATGGGAATAAGGTGGGGTTCCACTCAAACTCATAATTGAGATCCCTCGGCCTCTTCTTCGTCGTCGTCTTTTAAATGATCCTTATGGAGCAGATGATCAAGCAACGCTTCTGGAGTCTTTCGGATGGACCACAACTCCTTAAGAATCAGGGCTTACCCTTTATCGGTGGTGAGACATTAGGTTTCTTCTTAACACCTTCGGATTTGAGTTACCTTGATGACCCATCTTTTTCAAATTATGGATTTCAATTGAAAATAAAAAAAATGTTCTCTTTCCTTGGATTATACCCCGACTTTCCGAGATCTTCTTCACTAGTCCCACATATGGCAAGGAATTGTTTTTTCCAAAGCACTTCACCGTGTGGAGCAACACTAGTTTAGAGAGATATATCTTATCCTTCCACGTGAACATGTCCAGAACAACCATGTCATATATATTCATATTATTCCTCTTCTCCTGCCTTGACACCACCACTTTGACCAAAAATATGTGTGCCACCCTTGAAATAAAAGGAAATAATGACGTCGTAAGTTGTGTCGACTCAAATCTGAATAGTTGTATCAGAAAAACCCTTCTTGTTGTTTAGTCATGCTCCTAGTTGTGGCAAAGAAGCATGTCCTCTAATGGGAACTTTAAGCAATAAAGCGACCTCGTCATTGGAGAAGAAAAGTGGCTTGTCCATCTTTTCCATTCCCACCATGACATTCATTTGCTGAACAAGAGAGTAAGAACTATAAAAACACCTAACAAGCTCCAGATTAATGAGTACTTTGTCAACACTAAGTTGTTCTCATCCTTGAAAGCTCAGGACCTTCTCCTTTATAACCATTGGAGAAATAAAATTTTCTGATCTTGTAGTCTTGGAAGTTGTGGGAACAAGAGACTCATCAAATTTTAGTACCTCAATGATCTTCTTGGAAGAAGATTGATGTGATGGTTTCCCACACACTCGCAAGAATACGAGATCTATCGTAGTATTAGATCAGGATCGAATCACGGGGATTATTTCTGCTTTAGCTAATTCTGGAAACCAGTTCCTAAGCCAAATATATATTGATTGTTGTGTAATTCTAACTAATAAAAACAATTAAAACAAGTAAATTATGATAATGAAAATATAAGAGAAAGCAAAGTTCCAAGGCAAGGAATCCCCACAACTTTGATCCACGGAGTTTGAATCTCACTTCTACCTAAACTGAGTTGGATATTTAGTTATGAAGGTTATTGTCTAATGTCATAAATTAACTTTTCTCAAAGTTTAACTTAATGAACTTCTATCAAATTAAGAACCCATTCTCATGACGAAACAAAACCGATAGAAACCCTTTAAGCACTTAGAAATCTAGATGGTAAACCAAACTTGCCCCACTCTCGTGATGCATCAAACTTGACTCAAACACCTAGAAGTTCTATGACAATTAACCATATGAGAAACTAATCTCAAGTTCAGTTCTAGTTTTTTCAAATAGATAGAACCACCTCTCGATGTATTCTCTCTATCTTGTTTACTTACTTAGACTACCACCTCTCGATGCACAACCTAAACAAGACTCTAACAAGTTTTAACTTATTAGATTAAGCCCCTAGAATAAAATCATATTAGTTTCCAACTCAATTCAAGCAAAAGGTATTGATTTTAATCGGCTTCACTTATTGGGATCAACCAAACCCTAGAACTATAGAGTTTAGCCTAGCATAATTAAATTTATGATCAAAACAATTAAATCAAACATGGAAGAAGAATAAGAACAATAATTAAAAGAGAAACTTACTAGAGATTCAATTGAAAGAAAACAAAGTAGATCCAAGAGTGCAAAAATCCCAACTTGAAAGAGCGTAAAAACTCAAAACCCTAGAAATTGTCTCTTCTCTCTCTACTTGAAATTAGAAATAATAATAATGCATAAAAGTGATATAACTTAAGCTCCAAGTAGTCTTATAAAAGCCCTAAAACTTATGCTAAAAGATATCCCAAAAATAAAACCAACTCGGGCCCAAAAAGAAGCAAGAAAGCCCAAAATATCTCACGCGCACTATGCTGTCACGACCCGTGACGGGGGTCACGACCCGTGACGGACCATCTGAGAGCACTTCTTTGCTTTGTTTGCCCTTGATTTGGCTCGTGGTGGCCTCTACGACTCGTGATGATGCTTCTAACCTCTTCCTTCACTCCTTAGCTTGCATTTTGACTTGTTATAGCTCCTCCATAACTCTTGAAAGCTCTTGGAAACCTTAATTCTTCATTCTTTAGTGTTAGTTGTCGTCCTAAAGCCTCACCAAGATCTTGTCCTCATGTATTCTTCTCCATTTGACTCCAAAACACCATCAAAAGGCCTATAAAAGCAAAACAAACTTGTGTAGACCTCATACTATGAATAATACGAAAATCAACACAAAAAGACCAAAACCTAAGCTAGTAAAGAAGAAAATCTAATCCTAAATGCATATGCAAACCAATTAAAACTAGAAGATATCAAAGATCACAACTTTCCTTTGATCCTAGAATCCATTGGGACCATCTTTGCCTTTTTCGCCTTTGGAGTGTGAGGGGACTTCGTGGCTTCCTTTGAACCTATCATGATGATTTCATCATCATCCTCATCATCATCATCATCTCTAATCACCTTCTTACCTCTATAACACCCCCATTTTTCGTTGGAGATATTACCACTAGTGACCTCAAATTTCACTATTCAAAGTCACCTAAGGGTTTTAGCAACCAAACAAATAAAATCAAACTACATATAATATTGAGATATCCAACCAAAACTCCAAAATATTATCCAACATTACATAACAATTTGAAATAACTTAGTTCTCGGATTGGTCCTTACAAGCCAAGGATGTCAACCTTAAAGTTAAACATGCATAAATTAGTGAAAGTCTTAAATTGGAAATCTTCAAACACACAACAACGGCCTTCTCAACTTCAATCTCTACGCTCACCTCCTAATGTTCCGCCATGAGAAATACGGTTGACACCAGCCGACCATGCAAAGGGCAAAAAGTGGTCGGGTTAATCTTGTGAGAGATTAAGAAAATGGGATTTTAGAAAGAGTTCCTTGTGATTGTACTTAGCCATCAACATCGAACTCCGGATAAAATCCGGTCGATGGTCTAGTAACTTTAAAAATTTTGGTTATATATTTTGTTATAATGAAAGAAGTTGGAAGTGTTGTCGTTTCATCTCAAAGTTTGTTGCTCCAATTTTTTAGAGTTGGGGGATTTGTAGAGTATTGTAAGCTTATGTAATTGTCTAAGCTCAAGATTATGTATGATTAAAGTTTGTAATGTATATGTTTGACATTTGGTTACCGAGTGAGTTTGGACCACTAAAGCCATTTGGGCCAAAATGGCCAAACCAGGAATGCATGACCCAACTCATCTCTGGTAGTCTATCCCTCGTTACAAGAGGACGTCATTTATTGTTAGGTTTAGGGGGCCAGGAGGCCAAGTTTTTAATTTTGTCATATTCTCTAAAAATATTTTGCTTCAACTCCAACAGCTTCCCTATTATAGAGTATTGTATTTATTATTTTCTCATTTTATATGATATGAAATCTTCTATAATATTTATTTAATAACTAATTTATTTTTTGACTAATACAAAAGAAAAAAATATTTTAGAATCTTATCTTATTGAATAATTAATTATTTTTTATTTGATAAATAAAGAAACAAAAATATTTTAGAATCTCAAACCTAAATTTACCTATACATACAAATATTATGGTTAATCTTGAGTCAATAAACTTGAGCAACTATGAATCCTAATTAATTTATTTATACAAGCCATATTCGTTATATATGAAACTTGAGTAATTATTTAAAATCAATCTATGTATATATATAAAAGACGCAAGGAATAAGGCCACCACGTTGCGCCACCTAGGATTTTCCTACGTGTCGTTCCCATATTAAGCCATCTAGGATTTCGCCACATAGGATTTTTTTATTTTGGTAATTTATATATGTTCATATGATTTTAGTACAATATAGAAATAGGATAAATTAATTCAGTAAAGATTCCATACAAAATAAAAATATTATCTATTATATATTAGAAATTAGGATAGATCTAAAAGATTTTATCTAAATTTAAAATAAATTATAGAACATTAGATATTATATATTAAGATAGATATATTCATTTATTTTTTCAAATTTAGTTTCTATCTATTTATATGAAAAAAAATTAAATTCGAATTTTATTTAAAATTAAAGAAAATTATTCCATGTTTATTTTTTATCTATTTATGTAAAATATTTATCTTAAATAAAATTTTGATAAAAAAATATAACTTCCAATAATCAATCATCAATATATATTATAAAAGTCGGTCGTTTTCGAGCCACCACATTGATTCTACCCCCACCACATATTTTTTAAAAAATTAATTATTATTTATATTATTTCAACTTTTCTAATTAATTTTCTATTATTTTTATTTTTCATAATATCTATCTTTTGCTAACTATCTTAAAGAATAATTATGATAAGATCTTTCAACTTTTATTCATATTACTTTATCTTTTCAAAAAAAATATATTATATTTATCTATGTATATATTTCTATAAAAATCTTCTTAAATCAAATTTTAATAAAAAAAGTAAAAATTAAAATATGATAAAAAAAAATTACATTATCGATTTCTTCTTATCCATCTTATTTATGATGCAAAATATTTTTAAAAATTGAATCTTGATTAAAAATGACAAAAACTTATCTTATCTATTCATCATTACGTGCATAAATTAAATTTTAATTTAAATATATATTTTAAAATTTTATCTCTTATATGGACAATAAATATCTTTCTTATTTCCTTTTTATTTTATCTCTAGGATTTAAAAAACTTCTAAAAAAACTAAATATTTAATAAAATGTCTATACATTTTTAATATGTCAAAAATTAATACATCAGATTTTTATAGTAAAAATTTATTTAAACAATCATTATTCCTAATATATGAATGTCATACTCTAAAAATATAATGATTTTTTATTTGATTCTAAAAATATAATGATTGTCGTATGTGTGCATAAAATTTCTATATCATATGTATGATTATATTTAAAAAAAACATGCTCATACCTAATTATATTAAAGTTATGTTATATATTTTTATATTTATATTTTATTTATAATATGTTTAAAAATTATTTTAAAATTTGAGTCGTAGCGTGCACGGCACGACGGGTATAACTAGTGTCTATAATGCAGCTTACCAATAGTATGATCTCTTGCATTTATTAAATTAATTAAAAACTAGTTGAAGTTCCGTGATATTCAGGGGATAATTATACTAAAAACTTATACAGTGCTACGATATTAATTCAAAATACTAAATATACTTATATAATATCATAATAAATTATGCAAGATATAGACAAATTATTTAGATTGTACCCCATATTTTAATTGAATATATTTTTAAATATTTTTCATTATTTATTGAGATCTTATCCAAATTTAGATTGAAATTATTAAATATAGATTATACTTTTTATTGAATATTTTTAAATAATATTTTCTTATTTTTCTGTTGAGACACTAATATGTATAAAAGTCTTGGTTTTTATAAAGATAAAATAATTAGGGTAGGTTATCTACAAATAGACTGTCAATCGGGTCGGGTCGGACGGGTTCGGGTTCGGTTATTTCGGGTTCGGTTAAAATCGGGTTCCGGATCGTTATGGGTCACGGGTCGATCGGGTCGGGTTGTAGCGGGTTTTCGATCGGATCGGGTTGACCAGCGGGTCTAAAATCTCCTTTTTCCTTATGATTTTTAAAATCGATTTTTAATTAAATAATAATATTTAATTATATATATTATTTTTATTTATTTTAATAATAAAATATATTATAAGTTTCAAAATAAATTTAAAAAATTCTATAAATATAGTAAATCGGTCAACCCATCGGGTTTCGGGTTTCAACCCAACGGGTTCGGGTTCTATCGGGTTCGGTTTATTTCGGGTTTCGGGTTCAAATTTTCTGGTTTTGACCCTAAAATTATCGGGCGGGTCGGGTCGGGTTAGCGGGTTAGGTCAGTTTTTGACAGGTCTATCTACAAAGCATAATATAATTTATTAAATTTTTTTAAAAGTTAATTTATTAAAATTATGTATTAGAGTTCTTATCTTTTACTCTATAATAATAAAAATGTTTGTAAATATGAAAAATATTAATATAAAGATTGGTAGAGAAGAGAACATTGTCCTTGATTTAAGATATAAAATATAGAAAAAAATTATCTATGTATTATTTTACAAAATTTATGTTTTCCATACTAAATTTATATAACAAAGAAATAAAATATAAAGGAAATTAATGTATATGAGAATTTACAAAATGTAATTTATTAATCAACCTATCACAGTATCATCCATATTAAATTAAAAAAAAAGCGATAAAAATTAAATGTAAGGTGGGGCTAGATAAAAAATATTTTATATTTACATAAATAAAATAAAAAATAAATTAATAAAAATGTAATGTAAATTTTTATCAAAATTCAATTTAAGCAAGTATTCATCAAGATTTGTAAATTTTTCTATTTTTTTATCAAACTTTGTAATATCCGCTATTTTTATGACCAATTTTTTTTTTTATTTTAATCATTAATTATTTATTAAATAAAATAAATTCAAATATTTCTTTTCCACTCAAAATCTATTTCTAAAATAAATAGATTATAATATTCTCGTAAAATAATTATTCGAGTAGATGAATTTATTAAAGACTGAACTTAATAAATTCGTAGTTAACAGAATTTCCTTTCGTAAAACCCGATCGTCCCGACGCGAGTATCAAACCAACCCTTGGTCCGTTTTGCAAACGCGTCGGACCAATCATTAAGGGGATCTATGGAGATTTTAGAGAGATCTTACACTCATCACACTAGATTACTCCATTAATGTAGAATCTCTACAAAGTCCACTAACTTGAATAAACTATTAGTTTATTATCTTGTTAGTCTTCTATCATCATTAGGAGATTTTTGGAAGATTTATGTAATATTATGACTAGATATGATTCTCTACAAAATCCCACCATCAAATCTACTATTTAAAGGGCCTAAGGCTTAGTGAGAGCTCACTTTCAAGAACACCCTCTCTAGCTCTCTTGTCTTCTCTTTTTCCACTTAACTCCACAAAACTTTTGTCTTGTGTCTTCCAACCACCACTCCACCACGCCACCACCACTGCCGGCCACCACCTAGACCACCGCCCAGCCCGCCGTCCAGCCCGTGCGCCGCCGCCCCTTGCTCCCCTTGGTGGTATGTTCTTCCTCCAAAAATCCAACAAATTTAAGGGTATAAAATTCTAGACTTTTTACACCATTTTAAGTTGTTTTATAGCATGATTAATCTTGGTTTAAGATCTGATTTTTTTCTTAAAATTTTAGAATATAAAATGTTTCAAAACTTGCATATCTTACCTTGATTCATACATGCATGCATGTCTTGCTAAAGAGGTTTGTGTCCTCTACAAATTTTGTGAAAGCATACTAAAATCCTACATCTTTCAAGAGGATTTTCCATCTTTTAATTTCTTATTTATATGTTTAATAAAAAGATTTAAGAAGCCCTCTTTTAATTAAAAGATCTATGAGTTTGTAGAAGTAGTTTCCATGTGAACTACTCAATACTTTTTCCTCTTGCTTAAATCCTTCATGCATGTCATTTTTAGTACTTGGAATAAACTTTAATGAGATTTTTAATTTTTATGATCTAATAAACATAAGTTAGAAAGCTTTTAAATTGAAAGTGTTCTTAGTTGTCTTACTTATGGAGTTTTTATGAAGAAAATCCACATGCATGTCTCTTTTGAGTAAGAGATTGATTTTATATGATGTTTGAGAATAACTTAGTCTTATGAGGTTACAAAATGCTTAGATGATCATACAAACTCTTACATGCCACTTTAAATAGATTTTTAGTAAAGAAAATCACCTTGCATGTAGATTTTAAAATGTCTTTCATTTAAATCCATGATCAACTAGTTACGTATGCCTTGCATGTATTTTAAAAGGAATATTAGGGAGTAAGTCTAATTTCATGTATTTTCCTAGAATTTTTAGCACTTGTAGGAATATTTTATTTTTTTCCAATAACCGAAAATTATATAAAAAAAATTACTAGATATTTAAATAAAGTCTATAAACTATGCATGTAGAATTTATGGAGTTTTTAAATAAATGTTAATTGTGCATATGTTCTACTAAGATAGTGTTTTACTATACCTTTTAATAAAAAGAAATATAATTTTTAGCATAAGTTATGTTAAGTCTTTCAAAGTATGCATGTGAGATTAAAAAGTATTTCTAGAAGTCATTTATGCACATGCATGACCATCCTAGAATTTTTCCTTTGAGTAAATCATGATTTATATGAAAATTTGTAATAAACATAATTTTCAATGAAGAAGTCTTCTTAAAAATGATGCATGCAAATCATTGTTATAAACTATTTTAAATACATATAAATAATTGTATGTGGGTTAAAAAGAGTTTTCCTTAGGCTAAGTAAAGCCTTACATTCATGTTCTAAAACTAAGTATTTTTATAAGTTACAAAATCCTTAATAAGTGTCACCTAGAAAATAATAATAAAAAGAGTTATTATTATTTTACCCTTCTTCCTAACTAAACTATTTAACCAAATAATTTAGTTTAACTCACCTTCTCTTAGAAGAGGAAAATAAGAGAAAGATTGCCTTGAAATTAAAATAAGAATTTTAATACATGTTCGTTCGTCATTCCTTTCGGTCAAATAGGTCAAAGCGTACAGACGTCTCTAAGAAATCCTAATTCCGAGTTGCATAGATTTCCGAAAGAAATCCAAGGCAAGTGGATATTCTCCTTGTAACCTTTTCGATATCTCGATTCCGTTAAACTTCTCTATGTTGGGAACAAAATTGTCTGCTTAAATAAATAAACATAGGATATATCGATTGCTAGAAATAACGACATCTCGTTATCGTTATTATTATTCGAACGCTAGAAATGAACTTAGGACCGATGATTGCGACCTTGTTTGTTTAAAATGTCTCGTTTAGAGACATCGCTTGGAAAAGTATAGGAAAAAGTGTTGGACATAAGTCTTGAACCACTTTTTATAACATCATATTATATGTAGGTCAGGACTCTACTCTTACTTCGTTGACTGAAGTCTTAAGCAATGTCGAAATAGAAATATTTCGTCTGAAGTCTAAAGCAATGTCATACGGAAAATAAATGTCGAATGAAGTCTTAAAGCAATGTCGAAATAAAAAGGTTTCGTCTAAAGTCTTAAACAATGCCACATAAAATGGAAAAGACAACTAAAGTCTCTTTCTAATGTCTATGCTATGCAGACATTCAAAATTTATAATAAGGCTAAAGGTTTGCCTTATTCAATCCATTAAATAAACTTATGATATGTTCTAAGTGTTAGAACTTCGTTCCCTTAAGTGGACTCGGCTCTTTCATAGCCTCCACACCCTTAAAAGTCATTAATACTATGTAAAGTTTTGACATGTAATAAAGATAAGTGCTAGTACACATTAAAAGACATCAAAACCGGGCCGGTTTTAGAAGTCCGACCTGGCTCTCGGTCCGATAAGGGCGTGAGAGGTTTTCTAGAAACTTGTATGTAATTAAAACATTCCCAACATAATCTACTCTAAGAAGTTCTAAAAACTCATACTTCGTTCTTTTCGGTTTAGAGTTATCTCGCATTGAGGTATACCCTTTTCCGTCCTTAAGCTCCACATAAGGGTTATACATCTCAAACACATTTCGCATACCTCTTTAATGATTTGTTAACTTACCCAAATTACCCTTGAGAATTTTCGTTCTCACTTGCTTAGTCTCCTTAGACTAATTCCGCTCTCTTATGCATTTTTGCATGGTATTTCTCGCCCTTCACGACAAATGTCAGACTCTAGGAAACGTCCCTCAAAGGTTTTTACATGGTATTTCTTTCGTTTTTGGATTCACTATGCTTTGTAAGAACAAGGCTTCATTATTTCCGTTGCTTAACTCTATCATGTTGTTTTGAACAGTTTAAGATGTAATGACAATATTTAAAGTCTCAAGTTTAAGCACCTTTTAATGTCATGTATTACCATTTAGATTCCGCATTTCTTTAAGATTAATACCTTATAAAGCCTAGGGTGACTTTGGATGGTAAAGTCCGAGGTCACTAGCGGTAATACCCATCGTTGCAAAATAGGTGTGTTACAAACTTTGATTTAAGATAAATAATGCATAAAAATATAAAGAAATATAATTTTATTAATTAAAATTAAAATTCGAATTTGTATTTTTTTGACATAAACATGTAAAATGGAATTTAATTGGAAAAAACTAAAGTACTATGAATAAAAATTATCTTATCAAATATAAGGTGGGTCTAAAATCAATGTGGTGGCACAAAAAGATATAACTTTAATTTATAGTTATAGATAAATCATATATTTTATAAATAATTTATTATATTAAAAAATATCAACATGTAGATAAGAAAATATATACTTGGAGCTAGAGTTGTCAAACGGGTCGGTCAGGTCGGGTTCGGGTTCGGTTATTTCGGGTTCGGGTTAAGTCGGGTTCGGGTCGTAACGGGTCATCGGTCAAATCGGGTCGTGTAATTTCGGGTTTTCGGGCGGGTCGGGTTGACCCAACAGGTCAAGAAAATCGAATTTTTTACAATTAATAAAATATTGTATTGTTTAAAATTTTATATTTAATAATAATCTATTATTTTTATATATTTTAATATAAAATATATTATAATTTTCAAAATATATTAAATATATTCTAAAAATATAACAAATCGGGTCAACCCAATGGGTTTCAGGTTTGAACCCAACGGGTTGCGGGTCTATCGGATTCGGTTTATTTTGGGTTTCGGGTTCAGATTTTCGGGTCTTGACCCTAAAATTTTCGAGCGGTTCGGGTCGGGTCAGGTTTTGACAGCTCTACTTGGAGCCCAAATGTTGGTATAAGATAAAAAAAAATATGTATAAAAAGCAATATAGAAAATATCAACATATACATCAAGTTATATAAAAAATTAGATGTCTTATGTATGAAAAGAATAACACAAGTTATCATAATATTTATCCTCTCAAAAAAAAAGTTATCATAATATTTATGATTAAAAGCCTTGACATTATTTTATTCAAGTACTTGAAATACTCAAAGGATCGATTCTTTTTTTGTCTTATTTTCCAAATTAAAGCATAGGAGTGTCTTATTCTTATATGAATTGCTATCTTTGTAGCTCCAGAAGGTTTCAGTTCTGAATTTCGTAACGTTTTCTGACTTTTTTGATAGTCGTCAACTAAAAGGAAACATGCCACGTGGCACAATTTTTTCAACAGACATGGTTTCTACTTTATAATGTATTAGATAGATATATCTTATTAACCAAATAAATTAATTAACAATATATGATCTTATAAAATTAAGCAATTCAAACAACAAATCCCCCAACTCACTTTTGCCATTTTAATAATCAATAGACTTAAACAAAAAAAATACTACTACAACTTTCCTTAAAAAAAGAAGCATTTCAACATAATTGAGAACACGTACAAAATATACACCCCTTTCTAATTTTAACCACATTAAATGCTCTAAAAAAGATTAAAAATTAAAAAAAAGTTGAAGAAAGGTATATGGGACTATATGCCGAACCCCCTAAATATAGGGAAGGGGAGGTGGTTTTTTCTAATTACTCCATAATGGAGAATTGGATAGAGAAATTATTGGGGCATTTTTTTCAAGTTAAATTCTCCAAAAATACAGTTCTCAATAAAATGGAGAAGCTGTTGGAGATGGTCTAACCTCTCTTCTTGAGCTTTTGCTGGTTCGAGTTGAGAATTTGAACTTTCTAGCATTTCTACTTGGAGCATTTTGTAAGTCTCTTTCTTGGTGCTCCAACGTCAATGGCCACCTAGAGCTCCCACTCAATCCAAACTAAGGTGATATCGAGAGAAGCATCTCTGAGACCTTTTCTAGTTGATCTGATTTAGGATGATCTTCATTCTCACATGACAATCGATTTGTGCTTCTTCTTATTTTGGATCTCTTCCTTTGCAAACATTTACTTATGTTCCCGTTGCCCACTTTTCTTCCCCCTTGTGATCTTCGGCGTTCTAGTTTAGACCCCGGATTCGTAATAAAATCTCTTGTCTTTTTTACTCTACTAGCTATACCCGTCGTGCCGAAGCACGACTACAGGAATTTAATACTTAATTTATTTAAGAAATATGATTTTAATTTAATATAAAAAAACTTGTATATTAGAAAACAAAATTTTACAATTGGTGTCATGTGAAACGGGGCCAAAATTATTATTGTGAGCCAACTATAATTTTGATGGCTTAATGATAATTTATTTATGCAAAAATATAAATTAAAATTATCTGAATTAGAATAATTTAATTTTAAAAATATTTTACAAAAAATATAAAAAGGTAAAAATAATCTAAATTCTTGTGATTTTTTTATTAAATTCAATTCCTTCCAAAATTTGAATAAAAAAATATACTTAATGAGAAACGATGAAAAAATATAAATAAAGAATGAATTTTTTTATGATAAGAAAATCATTTATATTTACATAAATAATTTAAAAAGAAAAATAAGGAATTTTATATCAAAAGTCAATTTAGGCAAGTAATAATCTAGATTGAAATTTCTTTTTTTTATCAAAATTTTATTTAAGATAAATCTTTTACATAAATAGATAAAGAAAATAAAGATTAAAAAATTCTTTAATTTTAAATAAAATTCGAATTTAATTTTTTTCATATAATAGATAGAAATTTAATTGGAAAAACTAAATTTAAGTTTAGATAAAATCTTTTATATCTATCCTAATTCCTAATATATAATAGATAACATCTTTATTTTAGATAGAATCTTTCCTAGATTAATTTATCCAAAAATAATTTCAACATATATAAATTTCCAAAATAAAAATCCTATGTGGCGAAATTCTGGATGGCTTAACGTGGGAACGACACGTAGGAAAATCCTAGGTGGCGCAACGTGATGACCTTATTCCTTGCGTCTTTTATATATACTAGCTATACCCGTCGTGCCATACACGACTACATGAATTTAATACTTAGTTTATTTAATGAATATGATTTTAATTTAATATAAAAAATTATTTATTAAAAAATTATATAATATTTTACAATTGGTGTCATGTGAAACCGACCACAATTATTAAGATGATCCCACTATAATTTTGATAGCTTAATGATAATTTATTTATGCAAAAATATAAATAAAAATTATTTGAATTAGAATCATTTAATTTTAAAATTCTTTTACAAAAAATATAAAAAGGTAAAAATAATCTAAATTCTTGTAATTTTTTTTTATCAAATTCAATTCTTAAAAAATTTGAATAAAAATAAAAATATAACTAATAAGAAAAAAATGAAAAAAAATAAATAAACAATTGTTTCTTACTGATAAGAAAATCATTTATATTAAGGAAAAGATTACGTAATATTTTTTTTATCAAAAATCAATTTAGGTAAGTAATTATCTATATTGAAAGTTCTATTTTTTAATCATAATTTTGTTTAAGATAAATATTTTACATAAATAGATAAAAAAATAAAGATAAAATAATTTTCTTTAATTTTAAATAAAATTCGAATTTAATTTTTTTCATATAAATAGATAGAAATTTAATTGGAAAAACTAAATTAATATATCTATCTTAATATATAATATCTAATGTTCTATAATTTATTTTAATTTTAGGTAAAATCTTTTAGATCTATCCTAATTCCTAATATATAATAGATGACATCTTTATTTTAGATAGAATCTTCCTAGATTAATCTATTACTAATAACTAAAGTCGGAGCAATTTCTGCCACCATATTGCGCCACATCACCCCTTTAATAAAATAATAATTTTAAATAGTTAATTATGAAAAAAAAATTATTTCCAAGTAAACATAAAAATAAAATAATATTTGTAAAAATTTATCTCCAAACAAACATAAAGATAAAATAATATTAGTAGATTTGTCCAATATAGATAAAAAGGACATTATATTTATTATATTTGTAAGAGATAAATTAAAAAAGATAAGAAAAAATATGCGTGACCACATATATATCCTTGAAATAAAAATAGCCATATCTATCTATAATTGTATGTTAAAGTTGTAACTTTTCTAACCACCACATTAATTCTGACCCCAATTAATACTTAAAAAAGTTATTTTTATTATTTTTTTCAATTAAATTTCTTTATATTTATTTATGTGGAAAAAATAATTCAAATTTTAATTAAAAATAATGAAAATTATTTTATCTTTATCTTTTTATCTATTTATAAATACATATTTATCTTAAATCAAATTTTGATTAAAAAAGTAAAAAAATTTAGAACAAATTTAGCCCAAAGGTGTTTGGCCACTATTTTCAACAATTAGGATTTTGTTAAGTATTTAAACTCAGATTATAGTTTCTCTCTCTCCTCTCTCCATCCCGACTTTCTCTCTCGCCTCTGACGATTCTCGACTCTCAAGCACGAAGAACGATTCCCACATCAACATCATCGCCAGTCGAGAAATTGAATTGATCGTGAAATTGGAGTTATGGTTCTAGATTATCAGAGATCATTCAAATCCGTCGAGATCCAATTTCGTCTCCAAACCCTAGCGAATTCTGATCCATCCACCATGCTTGAAGCATCTCTTTTAGGTAACGATTTCTCTCTCAAATCTTAAATTTCTACTCGCAATCTTCATACGCTCTGCATAGTAATCCCGTTGATCTGTTGCTGAGATAACGTGCTATGATTCAAGTGACCATACGAAGTGGCTCCTTCTAATAGCTATGTCAATCGACTTCTTTTAATGATTAAATCAGTCAATATAAACATAATGACCAATCTAACAAAAGAGAGCTAAACATATTTTGATTTTGCTCTAAAATCAATAAACTTTTTGTGAAGCTTAATGTGATCACCCTGTCATGTGGCTCTTTTTCGATTTGTGGACGAATCTGTATAACTACACTTGGTAAGACTAAGAGCTAGATGACTGGACTTTATAGAAGCAGTTTTCCTTAGGTAATAGTATATTGGCAAGATCATTTCTTATCTTACTATATTGAACTGTTCTTGCATCAGTTCATTTTCTATACATACTATGTGATATTTTCACATCCCAACAGATACTAATGGCAGCAGGAGATACCTTTAGAGCTGCTGCTGGTGACCAACTAGATATATGGGCTGAACGGGCTGATTGTGAAATTGTAAGAGCTGAGAAAGAGAAGGCAAAAGAATCATCAGGTATGGGAATCAGCATTGCAAAGTTAGCTGGTGGGAAATTTAATTACTTATATTGTCTGGATATCAAGTGACTCACATGCCCTTAAAAAGTTCTTTCTGAATAGTCCTTCAACAGGCTGTGAAAAGAGGTGTTTGTTTGCTCATTAATGAATGCAGCTGTTTCTCCATGATAATAGAATTTACCTAAATGCTCAAAACATTTGTTGCTATATGGCATAATCCTGTGTTATGTGTAATTATAGTCACATGAATATTATAGTCTCATCATTTTAAAAAGTATATATATATGCTCAGAACTCAAAAGTGATAATGGACCAAGTTCATATCAATTATTAGTCAATGACTCCTCATGTCCAGTAGTTGAATTTTTTTTTATTCTTTTGCCTGTTAATGTTGGTTTTGTTTGAGTGGTTTACTGGATTGCTATCCTTTACAGTTTATGATTAAAATCAGAAGGGCTAATTGGTTATAAAACTAGGGTGAGTTGTTGTAAACTTGATGATAATGTTACAGTTAAGGTAATGGCATTCTATTTGGAACACTCAGTGGAAACTTGATGACAATTTTATGGTTAAGGTAATTCCTACTTCTTTTCTAGTCTAATTTAATTTAGAATCTATTTTTATTATAAAATAAATTTAGCCTATTAGCTCAAATGGTAGAGCATTTTTCGTAAAAAATAATGATGTGGGTTCAAATCCCACATAGGCTTATTAATAATTTTTATAATACCACTTATCAAGGTCGTTTAAAAACATGTGATGACACTTGATGACAATTTTTTTATGACACTCGATGATAGTTGTTTGTCATCATGGTCCTTTGATGACAAACAAATGAATGTCATTAAGGTCCTTTGATGACACTTGTTTGTTATCAAGACCCTTTTGATGACAAACAAATCAATCAAATCGTCATCAAGTAGCGTGATATTTGTGATGACAATTGAACCGCCATCAAGTAGGAATGACAATTGTGATGACAGTTGATGACGGTTCGAACCGTGTCATTAAATTTTTTTTTTTATGACACTTTGAGTGGTGACACATATTTGATAAAATTGTATGTGATGACACATATTTGATGATACTTTGAATAATGACACTAAAAAATTATATGTGATAACACATATTTGATGACACCAAAAAATTAAACGTCATGATACATATTTGATGACAATTTTGTTTTTTATGTGTGATGACGGTTGTTATAATTTCAGTGATGACATGTTTATATTTAGTGATGACAAGTGATAATTTTTTATGACAATTTGATTTTTTTAGTGATGACAATTGTTTTTTATTCGGTGATGACAACTATTTTTATGTGGTGATGAGATTTGATGATAACTATTTTTTGTGATGATAATAAAAACGAACAAACTTTTTTTTTTTTGGTAGAAAAAAAACGAACAAACTTTGAGTGATGACACTTGATGACAGTTGTTTGTCTTCAAGACCATTGTCATCAAGGCCCTTTTGATGACAAATTAATCGAACCGTCATCAAGTAGCTATGATAATTGATGACAATCGAACCGTCATCAAATAGCGATGACGATTGATGAGAATCGAACCGTCATCAAGTAGAGATGACATTTATGATGATAGTTGATGACAATCAAACCGTCATCAAGTAGTGATGACAGTGATGACAATCAAACCGTCATCAAGTATGGATGACAAGTGATGACAGTTGATGATGGTTCGAACCGTGTGATGACAGTTGTTTTTATATGGTTCGCCTTTGATGATACTTTTTGTTATCAAAAGTTGTCATCAAGACATTTTGATGACACTTTTTGCCTTTTATTACACTTTTTGTCATCAAAAAATTTTGATAACGGTGAAATTAATTGTTATGACGGTGAAATAAATTGTGATGACGGTGATGACGGTTGTTTTTATGTGGTTGAATGTCTTTGATAATACTTTTTGTCATCAAAAAGTGTCATTAAGACATTTTGATGACACTTTTTACCTTTTATTACACTTTTTGTCATCAAAAAATTGTGATGACGGTGAAAAAAACATTGTGATGACGGGGGATGACGATTTAATGCCTTTAATGATACTTTTTGTCATCAAAAAATGTCATCAAGACATTTTGATGACACTTTTTTACCTTTCATTACACTTTTTGTCATCAAAAAATTGTGATGACAATGAAATAAATTGTGATGATGGTGAAAAATTGTGATGACGGTTTTAAAAATGATGATAGTGATGATGGTCAACATCGGTCAACGGTTGGTCAACGCCGGTCAACGGTCGGTCAACGACCGAGTCAACTCGGTCAACGGGCGAGTCAACCCGGTCAATGGGCGGTCAACGACCGAGTCAACTCGGTCAACGGGCGAGTCAACCCGGTCAACGACCGAGTCAACTCGGTGGGAGTGGGGTGGGGATGGAGGGTTTTGCCATTTACCTAATTTTTCCACACTCCTTAATATCCACCTAATTAGGCTCTTTTTTTTTGCTATTTAATTAATTCATCCAAAAATTTAATATCTATATAATTACGTGACTAAATTAAATATTTATAAAAAATTATATTATCTCTTCCTTAATTTTCTTTTTGGATTGTTCATGTAAACATAGAAGATTTTATATATTTAAAAAAATTCTATATTTTTTTTAATCTTTTCTTATTAATTATCTTTTTAACTTTCTATTGAAAAGATTTTTAAGGAATTGAATTTGATTAAATTTTTCTAAGAATTTACATTATTTTTTATTTTTATTTATTTTTGCATATTTACTTTATTAATATCATATTTGTAATATATCTAAAAGTCTATGAGTCGTGGTCGTGCAGGGCACGACGGGTACAACTAGTTTATCCTATTTCTATATTATCCTAAAATAATATCAACATATATAAATTCCCAAAATAAAAATCCTATGTGGCGAAATCCTAGGTGGCTTAACGTGGGAACGACACGTAGGAAAATCCTAGGTGGCGCAACATGGTGGACTTATTCCTTGCGTCTTTTATATATATACATAGATACTTAGATTCAAATTTGATTATGATAAAATTTTAAAATAGATAAGGATAAAATTAAGTGATAATTAGATGAGTTTAATTGTGGTTGAGATTTTTCCAACTAAATCATTCTACGTATTTTAACTATTTATAGTAATTTCACAAATATAGATTTTACGTATCTAAATTAGTGGGAGATCTATTTAAATTAATTAAATAACTAGTTGAAGTCCCGTGATATTCACGGGATAATTTTACTAAAAAACTATACAATTCTACGATATTAATTTAAAATACTAAATATATTTATATATTATCATAATAAATTATGCAATAGACAAATTATTTTTTTAGATTGTACTCCATATTTTAATTGAATATATTTTTAAAGATTTTTTCATTATTTGTGGACATCTTGTCCAAATTTAGATTGAAATTATTAAAATATTAATTTTACTTTTTATTGAATATTTCTAAATAATATTTTCTTATTTTTTTAGACACTAATATGTATAAAATACTTGGTTTTTTTTATAAAGATAATAATAATTAGGATAGGTTATCCACAAAACATAATATAATTTATTAAAATATTTTTTAAAGTTAATTTATTAAAATTATATATTAGGGTTCTTATCTTTTACTCTATAATAATAAGAATGTTTCTAAATATGAAAAATACAATATAAAAATTAGTATAGAAGAGAACATTGTCCTTGATTTAAGAGATAAAATATAGAGAAAATTATCTATGTATTATTTTGCAAAATTCAATCCATCTATAAAGTTGTTTTCCATACTAAATTTACATAACGAAGAAATAAAATATAAAGGAAATTAATGTATACGAAAATTACAAAATTCAATGTATTAATCAACCTATCATCCATATTAAATTACAAAAAAAACATAGAGATAACAAAATTTAAATGTAAGGTGGGGCTAGAAAAAAAATCTATATTTACATAAATAAAATAAAAAGAAAATTAGTAAAATTTTAATGTTAATTTTTATCAAAATTCAATTTAAGCAAGTATTCATCAAGATTTGTATATTTTTCTATTTTTTTTATCAAACTTTGATTTAAGAAAAAATCTTTAATATAAATTCATAAAAAGATAAAGAAAATATAATTTTATTAATTTAAATTTAAATTCGAATTTTTTTTGACATTTGCATATAGTCTTAGTCATCAACATAAGATTATATCTTTTTCTCAAAATAAAAATATATCAACATAGCAAAATTTATTATTTAAAATTATATCATTATATAGATATAAATTTTATACTTGGAGCTCAAACCTTGTTAAAAGATAAAAAATATATTAAGATCCTAAATCTTGTTAAGAGATAAAATATTAAATTAATATGGAAAATATCATCTCATAGAAATTTATGTATATAAAAGTTGCATAAATATGTTATCTTTTTTTTTTGGTGGGCTGGGCCCTCGCCCAGTTCGACACTTTTGTGCCTACGTCTGGACTGGAGTGTGGTTGGACCCCGTAAGGGGTGTTGCTCCTCCCAAGCCTCTCTGCTGCATCCACACCGCCAGAGAGTCTCGAACTCGAGACTTCTGGACAAATGCTTAAGCGACCTAGCGCAAATTACCACTAGACCAAGAGGTACTTGGTATATAAATATGTTATCTATTGTAGTAAACAAATACATAATCCATAAATAGAAAATTATATACATACAAAATTATATAAACATGTTATCTATTTAGCATATATAACAAGAATATTATAAGTTATTACAAAATTTATTAAAATATAATTTCACATTAATTTATTCAAAAATGCCACATGGCGCAAATTTTACAACAAACTTGGGTTCTGCTTTATAATGTATTAAGGTAGATAATAATATTATTAGTATTACTTTGTTTTTATAATTGTTTCCTTAGGGTTGTCATGAGTACAAAAGTAAGTTGAGAACAGATATAGAAAGGATTAGCTAACAAAATTGTAGTGGTTATATAATTTGTAAAAGTTTTTCAAGATATAAAAAAGATTGTTGTACATTTTTAATAATTTTTAAAATGATATGGATAATATTTTTTAAAGATAATATTACTAAAATTATTTGGGGTGATATATTAATCGAAAATAAACCCTAATACATATATCCATCACTCATCAATTGCCACAAAGTCTAATGAAATAATTAATTAGTGGTACATGTGAATAAATTAAATAGATTTATACATAATCATACCCTAATGCACATCCATCACTCATCAAGGGCGACAATGGCTAACAAAATCGTAGTCAGAATTTTTGTAACCAAAACCAATATTGATATCTAGGATTTTAAAAGTTTTTAAAAATATGTAAAATTTAAATTAAGAAAGAAAAGATATTGTTAAGATATTTAGGTTTTAAATATCTAAAAATTAGTAGCTGTTACCATAGAACAAAGATAAATTTTCAAAATATTTATCTTAAATTATATAGCATTAGTTTTACATATCTTAATAATTTCCTTCTTAAAATTTTCAATTATTTTCTTCAAGATTACCCAATTATAACCGATCATTTCCCTAAATTATATTATATATAATTATCCAATTATAGAAAACTATCTTTTATATACCAAGAACATGAAAGAATACGTATTAGACAATCTATGTATATATATAAAAGACGCAAGGAATAAGGTCACCACGTTGCGTCACTTAGGATTTTTCTACGTGTCATTCCCACGTTAAGCTACCTAGGATTTCGCCACATAGGATTTTTTATTTTAGGAATTTATATATGTTGATATTATTTTAGGATAAATAGAAATAGGATAAATTAATCTAGGAAAGATACTATCCAAAATAAAAATGTTATCTATTATATATTAGGAATTAGGATAGATCTAAAAGATTATATCTAAAATTAAAAAAAAAATTAGAACATTAGATATTATATATTAAGATGGATATATTAATTTTTTTCAATTAAATTTCTATCTACTTATATGAAAAAAATAAATTCGAATTTTATTTAAAATTAAAGAAAATTATTTTATTTTTATTTTTTATCTATTTATGTAAAAGATTTATCTTAAATAAAATTTTAATAAAAAATAAAACTTTCAAGATAAATACTTGCCTAGATTGACTTTTGATAAAAACAAATTACGTTATCTTTACCTTAATTTTTGTTTGAATTATTTATGTAAATATAAATAATTTTCTTATCATTAAAAAATTCATTCTTTATTTATACTTTTTCATCGTTTCTTATTAAGTATACTTTTATTTTTTATTCAAATATTGCTAACGAATTGAATTTGATAAAAAAAATTACAAGAATTTAGATTATTTTTATCTTTTTATATTTTTTGTAAAAATATTTTTAAAAATAAATAATTCTAATTCAAATAACTTTTTTTTATATTTTTGCATAAATAAATTATCATTAAGACATCAAAATTATAGTGAGCTCACCTTAATAATTTTTTTTAAAACTTTCTATAATTTTTTCTCTAATAAATAAGTTTTTTATAATGAATTAAAATCATATTCATTAAATAAAGTAAATATTAAATTCATGTAGTCGTGCATGGCACGACGGGTATAACTAGTTAGGAAAAAAAATCATCGAGAATATTTTTTTCTACATTCAATTGCCATAAAAAATAACTTAATTTCATTTCACAATCAATCTACTCTAATACATTATAAAGCAGAACCCAAGTCTGTTGTAAAATTTGCGCCACGTGACATCTACCCTAATACATTATAAAGCAGAACCCAAGTCTGTTGTAAAATTAGTGCCACATGGCATTTTTTAATAAATTAATGTGAAATTATATTTTAATAAATTTTGTAACAACTTATAGTATTCTTGCTATATATACTAAATAGATAACATGTTTATATAATTTTTTATATATAAAATTTTCTATCTATGGATTATGTATTACTTTACTACAATAGATAACATATTTATATAATTTTTATATACATAAATTCCTATGAGATGATATTTTCCATATTAATTTAATATTTTTATCTCTTAACAAGATTTAGGGTCTTAATATATATATTTTTATCTTTTAACAAGGATTGAGCTCCAAGTAGAGCTGTCAAAAGATGACCCGACTCAAAAAACCGACCCGAACCGCCCGAAAATTTAGGGTCAAGACCCGAAAATTTGAACCCGAAACCCAAAATAAACCGAACCCGATAGACCTGAAACTCGTTGGGTTCAAACCCGAAAAAACCGTTGGGTTGACCCAATTTGTTATATTTTAAGAATATATAATATATTTTGAAAATTATAATATATTTTATTATTAAAATATATAAAAATAATAAATTTATTATTAAATATCATTTTTTAAATAAAAAATATTTTAATAATTGTAAAAAAATCAATTTTCTTGACCTGTTAGGTCGACCCGACCCGCCCGACAACCCGCAATGACCCGACCCGATTTGATCGGTGACCCATTACGACCCGAACCCGACTCAACCCGAACCCGAAATAACCGAACCCGAACCCGACTTGACCGACCCGTTTGACACCTCTAGCTCCAAGTATAAATTTTATATCTATATAATGATATAATTTTAAAAAATAAATTTTGTTAGGTTGATATATTTTTATTTTGAGAAAAAGATATAATTTTATGTTGATGACTAAGATTATATGTAAATGTCAAAAAAATAAAATTTCGAATTTTAATTTAAAAATATATTTAAAAATATTTAAAAAATATATTCAATTAAAATATGGAATACAATCTAAAAATAATAATTTGTTTATTGCATAATTTATTATGATATTATATAAATATATTTAGTATTATTAAATTAATATTGTAGAGTTATATAGTTTTTTAGTAAAATTATCCCGTGAATATCACGGGACTTCAACTAGTTTCTGAATAAATTAGTGTGAAATTATATTTTAATAAATTTTGTAAAAACTTATAGTATTCTTGCTATATATACTAAATAGATAACATGTTTATATAATTTTTATGTATATAATTTTCTATCTATTGATTATGTATTAGCTTACTACAATATATAACATATTTGTATGATTTTTATATACATAAATTCCAATGAGATGATATTTTCCATATTAATTTAATAAATTTATCTCTTAACAAGATTTAGGGTCTTAATATATTTTTTTACCTTTTAACAAAACTTGAGCTCCAAGTATAAAATTTATATCTATATAATGATATAATTTTAAATAATAAATTATGTGATGTTGATATATTTTTATTTTGAGAAAAAGATATAATTTTATGTTGATGACTAAGATTATATGTAAATGTCAAAAAAATCGAATTTTAATTTAAATTAATAAAATTAGATTTTCTTTTATCTTTTTATGCATTTATATTAAAGATTTTTTCTTAAATCAAAGTTTGATAAAAAAAATAGAAAAATTTACAAATCTTGATGAATACTTGCTTAAATTGAATTTTGATAAAAAAAAATTACATTACATTTTTCTTAATTTCATTTTTATTTTATTTATGTAAATAAAAAATTTATTTTTTCTAGCCCCACCTTACATTTAAATTTTGTTATCTCTATGTTTTTTTTGTAATTTAATATGGATGATAGGTTGATTAATACATTGAATTTTGTAAATTTTCATATACATTAATTTCCTTTATGTTTCTTCGTTATGTAAATTAAGTACGGAAAACAACTTTATAGATGAATTGAACTTTTCAAAATAATACATAGAAAATTTTCTCTATATTTTATCTCTTAAATCAAGGACAATGCTCTCTTTTATATTAATCTTTATATTGTATTTTTCATATTTACAAACATTCTTATTATTATAGAGTAAAAGATAAGAACCCTAATATATAATTTTAATAAATTAACTTTTAAAAAATATTTTAATAAATTATATTACGCTTTGTAGATAACCTATCCTAATTATATTATCTTTATAAAAAAATCAAGTATTTTATACATATTAGTGTCTGAAAAAAAAATAAGAAAATATTATTTAAAAATATTCAATAAAAAGTAAAATTAATATTTTAATAAATTCAATCTAAATTTGGACAAGATCTCCATAAATAATGGAAAAATATTTAAAAATATATTCAATTAAAATATGGAGTACAATCTAAAAAAAATAATTTGTCTTTTTCATAATTTATTATGATATTATATAAATATATTTAGTATTTTAAATTAATATCGTATAATTGTATAGTTTTTTAGTAAAATTATCCCGTAAATATCACGGGACTTCAACTAGTTATTAACATCAAATAAAAGGTTAAGTAAACTGCCAACAAACTTTCAAAAATAAATACCCATATGTCCGATCTTTAATTTTCAAATCAAAACAACTCTATCCAAAATAACCCACTCCATATCAAAAATGGGTTTTGCTATTCGTCGCCCCGGGGGCGATAAATAAGAATCCTAAAATAGAAATTAGTAGATAAAATTTGTAATTTTAGAATCAATCTTTTTAAATATCTCACACAATATATTTTTCTAACTAACTAGTCACTAATATTATAAAGTCACCTGCTAAAATTATTTATAAAGTCACTTAATATTCTCTAACCAACTACTCACTAAAATTATTTTAGAAATTAATTAATCTCCTTTAATCCATTCATTTAAAGAATGTATTATGTAATATTTTTTCCTTGCGCAAATTATAAAATGAATGTATCTTAATTATCATGTATACTATAGTATCTAACTATCTACCGATAATGCTTTAATTTTTATTCACGTAATCAGTACGTACAAATATTGTATTTGATTTTAACTTGATAAATAATTTTCACAACATTATTTCATAATATTGTGTATTATAATAGTTGGGGTTTACATAAAATTGTTCAAGTTTTGATAGATTTTTTATACGGTAGTAGTTACAAATTTTATGCTTTTTCATAAAATTGGTAAAAATTATGTCATAATTATAATCATAATCATTAACAAAAAAACTTAGTTTTAGAAGTAAAATGGAAACAATAGATTCGTTTTTTGGCAGTAAAAAAATATTACTAGTAGCTATCATTATTATATGAAGTGTAATTAGGGAACAATTTAAAAGAAAATTATATTAAGAAATTTTTTAAAATAATTCTAGTGAGTAATCCATAGTTAGTTAGGAAAATATATTGTTGATATAATTAGAAGATTGAGTTTAAGGATTACAAATCTTATCAATTACTTTCCATTTTAGGATTCTTATTTATCGCCCCCGGGGCGACGAATAGCAAAACCCAATTATTAATAACCATATTCGAACCATTGAACCGTTAAAAGTATCGGTTTGTTAACCGTAATCGATAAAAAAAAATTTTGGTTCGGTTAATCGTAAAAGGTGATCGGTTTTTCAGTTTTCCGGTTCGGTTTTTCGGTTACGGTTTTTTTTTTTGCCCAACCCTAGTGATGGAGAAACTATTGGAGCAAAAACTTATACCAAATTCTCCAAATTCACACTTTCAAATAATATGGAAAAACTGTTGGAGATGCTTACTAATGAATAACTATTCTATGTGATCACCAAAACTCTCTCTTTCTCCCGATATTTTCTCTCAAATTTCTCTTTTCCAAATTCGCTTGTTTCTGGTTTTTAATCCAGTTCATCAATTCTGATATGGTATATATCAGAGCTAGCTAAAGACATGCTTATTGTGTGTTGCTATGGCGATCGAAGAAGATTCAAGGAATGTTTGATCCAGTGTAATCACAACTGATTCTCAAACCCTAGATTCAAATGATGTGTACTATTTACATTATTTGGATCATCCTAATTACTCTTTGTCCACGCAGCTCTTAATGATCGAAATTATTTTCATTGGAAGTGATTTGTGGAGGTCTCCCGATTTGTGGAGGTCTCGCTAATTAAATTATTGGGGTATTTTCATTCGGATCATCCTATGTTAATAATGTATTTTTGAATGGTGATTTGTTAGAGGAAGTCTATATGACGATGCCATAAGGAGTGCCTAATCCTCATCATACTACGTAAGTCTTTGTTTATGGCTTGAAATAAGCATCGCGGTAGTGGTATCAAAAGTTAACATCAACATTGAAAGACATTGAATTTGTTTAGTTAGAATTTGATTCATCATTCTTACTTAAGAAATCAAGATTAGATATTACTGTGGTAGTTGTTTACGTGGATGATATTCTAGTCACTAGTACTAATTATCTTCATTTCAACATTTGAAGTCCACTATACATTCTTTGTTCAGTATTAAAGACTTAGGGCAGCTCAATTAATTTTTGGGCATTGAGGTGGATTATTCTGGTGATAAAATCCTCTTGACTCAAAAGAAATTTGCTGGAGAGTTGCTCAAAGAAGCTGATGCTGATTTGTCTGCTTGTGTTGGTCCTCTGCCTCTCAATTTTAAGTCAATATCTGATTTATGAGGAGAATTGCTCACTGATCCAGTTTTCTACAGAAGTATGGTTGGCAAGCTTAGTTATTTGACCAACATCCTAAAGATGATCATTTGCAAGCATTGCTTCATGTCTTACGATATGGTAAAGGTACACTTTCTTATGGATTGATTTTTCAGAAAGGAATGGATCTCCATTTGTAAGGCTTTACTTATTGGGACTGGACCAGAAGATCAATGACTAGATATGTTCGTTTAGGTTTGAGGCGGCTTGGCTCTCTCACCCCGAGTTTGATACCAAGATTAAAGAGTGTTGGCGTGATTCTGTGGACATGCCCGCTGCACTTGGTGTGCTGAGAGATGAGCTTGTGAGATGGAATAAGAAGGTCTTTGGACATATACAGAACAGGAAGCTGAAAATTATGGAGAAGTTGGATGCTATTCAAAATAACCCTAGTCGCTCCGTTTCAGGCTATCTCTTGGACCGTGAAGCTGAGCTTCAAAGAGAGCTCGACCTTGTGTTGGAACAAGAGGAGACGCTTTGGTTCCAGAAGTCGAGGGAACAGTAGCTTGCTTTGGGCGATAGGAACACGTCCTTTTTTCATTCCTCCACTATCATTCGGCGGAAGCGGAATCGGATCGAAGGGCTTAGAGGAGCCGATGGATCGTGGGTGGAGGATAAGAAGCTCATGGAAGGTATGGCTCTCGAGTTCTTCTCTAAGCTGTACGCTTGTGATGACCAGAATGGAGCTCCTTTGCCGAGAGGTGGTTTCCCTGTGTTGGATAGCGATAAGTGGCAGAATTTGTCTTCTCCTACATCTGCTGAGGAGGTTTGGAAGGCTATCAAAGGCATGGGTGGTTTCAAATCGCCGGGTATTGATGGTTTCCAACCTATCTTCTACCAAAAATGTTGGAGTACCGTGGGGCCTTCGGTGGTTGATTTTGTCAGGAAGTTCGTTGATACGGCTGAGCTTCCTACGGGTGTTAATGACACTCTTATTGTCCTCCTTGCTAAAGTTGATACACCGGTTAATATAAGTCAGTTCAGGCCTATCAGTTTGTGTAACGTGCTCTTCAAGTGTGTGACGAAGATTCTAACTAGTAGGATTCAGCCTATCATGTCGTCTATTGTTGGCCCGACGCAAGGAAGCTTCCTCCTAGGGCGTCTTATTGCGGATAATATCGTCGTTGCTCAAGAGGTAGTTCATTCAATGCGTCGAAAGAAGGGTGCAAAGGGGTGGATGCTTCTCAAGCTGGACTTGGAGAAAGCCTATGATAGGCTTAGATGGGACTTCATTCAGGATACTTTAGAGGATGTTGGTTTCCCTAGTTGCTGGATTCAGTGGATTATGGCGTGTGTTACGACGCCTAGAATGCAAGTTTTGTGGAATGGAGAAGTCTCTACTCAGTTCACACCCTCTAGGGGTGTCCGTCAGGGAGATCCTATTTCCCCTTACCTTTTTATTCTTTGTCTTGAGAGGCTTAGCCACATTATTCTTGAGTCGGTTTCTATGGGTTCTTGGAAGCCCATTAAACTCACTCGGAATGGTCCTTTTGTAATAACTGCGGTTTTTGAGGATATTTTTGAAATTTTCTCGGATATCCTTTTAACCTTTTTGGTCCGTTTTAACGCTTAATCCAATATTTTTGTTGGAGATTAAATCCTAGAAAATTCTTGGTGATATCCTAAAATCACAAAGAAATGATTTTATGGATCGGTGTGAATTCTAGGATTTTTCGGTGGAAAAAGAATATTTATTGGATAAACCGTCTTTTTAATTATGTACCGGAAAGGATTTAAAATGCGAAACGGAAGCCTTAAAAATTGAAGGTAGCAAGATAAAATCATGGAAAATTGATTTTATTGGTCTACATAATTTACGGGACGTTTTTCGTTTAGTAAGTTTTTCCACCCGAGGTACATAATTTTACCGCTTTAACGCGAGTCCCGTTCCGAGACGGGTTTTGTGTTTTAAAACTTATCTCTTTCACTAGCTTAATAAGGAAGGCACGAGAGAGGGATCAAGATGGAATTAAAGGCATATCTTCTTGCCTCGTTAGAGTCTATCCACTCATTTGCAAATGAAAAGAAGGAACGAGAGAAATCGGGGACGATAGACTCGTGAGCCTTCACCGCCGGCGTTCTTCCTTGCCCATCCACCACCAACTCCTCCACCTCCTCACCTCTTCTTCTTACATCCTTTTGGGCTGGCTGCTGCTGCTGAAAACCAGCAAGAAGCAAGGACGGAACGACATGCTCGGGGAGGAAGGAACTTCACCGCCGGTCTCTTCTTCGCGTTGCCAAAGTGACGCCGCCGGCGACCACCAGGCCCTCCGACCACCAACCACCATGGGAGCTGCTGTCGGGCAACGCCCAACCACCCTCGGGCTCGGGGATCGAGCCATGATCGAGCCACACGAACCATGGGTTCGGGCGAAGGTATATACGATCAAAATTAATTAGCGGATTGATTGCGGAGCCACCGTAAGGGCCTTTCGGTCCCGCTTTGCTAATTAAATTTATGGTTTTTATAATCTTGACGTTGATACGGTTCCACAGGTTCGAACCGCTCGTGAAACGGACGTCCGGATCTTCCGTTATAGCAAAGACAAGTTTTGGTTACCGATTGGCAGGTAAGGGACTTCGGATAATTACTCGGGATTCGTTGTTAATCCGTTTGATCCGAAATTTGGTAACCTTTAAGAACTGTTGTTGATGAACAATTTTTATTTAGAAAATTGTTTCAAAAGTGAAGTGGATAATTAGTTATAATTCCGCCAAGATGGCTCCTTGAAGCATGATAACTAAGGATTTATTATATATCGATATTCGGAAATTAAATCGTTTATCGATTAGAAAGTTGTAAGTGTTGAGAATACAACTAAGAAGTGTTTCTGTGAGCTCGTTACTGAGAAATCCTTTTGTTATATTGTCAGAGGGATGATACAAATTACTGTTGGAATTGCTAAGGACGTCGATCACGCCTTATAAGGCAAGTGGACGATTCTCTCTTGCGTTATTGTTATTAAATGATGAATTGAATCTCATTTAATATTTGCGTTGGGAACAACTTGTATGATTAATAAAATATGATAGGTTGTTGTTTTGTTAGAAATAATGACCATATTGTTATTCGTTCAGTTTCGCGCTAGAACTGGATTTAGGTCCGTTGTATGTGACCTCGTATGTTTAGTTGTCTCATGCTGAGACATTGATATGGATTAACTTAGTTCAGGGATGTGAGCTTAGTCTCGGAAGCATCTCTTTAAAACTCGTATTAGGCAGTATCAATATTGATCCTCTAATACTTAGGTCATGACCATTGGCCCTCTCTACGCTTGAGGGGTGACTATTCAATATGTGTTGGTAGTGGATTATGGATGAAACATGCCCTCTAATCTCTCCATCATTGGGACCCGTACTATTCATTGTTCAAGGATGAAACATGCCCTCTGACCTCGATAGTATTGTGTTCTATTCAATATGTGTTGGTAGTGGATTATGGATGAAACAGGCCCTCTAATCTCTCCATCATTGGGACTCGTGCTATTCGTTGTTCAAGGATGAAACAGGCCCTCTGACCTCGATAGTATTGTGTTCCACCGGCAGTAGTTCGAGCCGATTAAAAGTTACCAACTTGTTTGTGAAAAGTTTTGAAAGTAATACAAGATAAGTGCGTTAGGCACATTAATGTACTCGAATGGTTAGTCTATTCGATAACCATTCTTGCTCTTGGTTACGAATAATTCTTAATCAAACTTTGATTAAGACAATCTGATTAGTCGACGGAGGCTTTTCAAAATGTGATGAGATTAATATGAGTTCCCAACAATTGTTTATGTTTCGTGAAGGAAACCACAAGCTGTGGTGTTCTCTCTCTTGTTTATGCAAGACTCCTTCTTATTCTCTATAAGACTGCTAACTGTTGGATCATAATCTGAGTCTATTCGGATTTGATGCCAATATGTTTAGTTACAACCATAAGAACCAAGTTAGATTCTCCGCTTGCTAGTCTTTCATTAGACTAACCCGTCCATTTTCTTTTCTTTTATATGGTCGGCTGGTGTCCACCGTTGTATACGATACATCAGGTTCTTCTTGGAAGTTGATTCAAGAGGCGGATTCAGATGTTTGAAGCTCCAGAAGTTGAAGAAAGGTTTCCAATGGTTATACTTGAGTGAAGATCATGATTGAACTACTTCAAAGCGAAGCTGAGTTTCAGAAATAAGAACTCAAAGAAGACTTGTTGAAGATTTTGTTTAAATAGAAGGTTGTTCTATTTATTTATTCTTTTAAGTTAAGGTTTGTATAAGACCAATTGTATTTATTCCGCTGTAATGTTTCTTTTAGTTTGTTCAGTCAGTTTAAAGCCTTGGGTAACTTCGGTTTAGTCTTAATCAGGGTTACTGGCGGTAATACCTCCAGGGTGGGAAGGGGGTGTTACACCTTTACTCTCGCATCTGTTCTTTGCTGATGATATTATTTTACTCGCAGAGGCTTCAGTGGAGCAAGTGTTGGTCATTAAGGATTGCTTGGATCGCTTTTGTGGTGCCTCGGGCCAAAAGGTTAGCTTAAGCAAATCCAAGTTGTTTGTTTCCTCTAATGTGTGTGATAATGTGGTGCAGAGCATTCATGCGGCTTGTGGAGTTCCGGTTACAAAAAAACCTTGGGAATTATTTAGGTATTCCCATTCTTCACAATCGGGTGAACAAGGACACCTTCTCATCCTTGATTGAGAAATTCAATTCGAAGTTGGTCGGCTGGAAGTGTAATACTCTTAGTATGGCAGGTAGAGTTACGTTGACTAAGTCGGTGCTCTCGTCACTACCTGTGTATTCTATGGCTACTATGATGATTCCGAAATCTGTTTGCAAGAAAATTGATAGCATTAATCGTGCTTTCATTTGGGGTAGTACTAAGAGTCGGAGAAGAGTTCATAAAGTGCCTTGGAGCATTGTTAATCGTCCCAAGGAGCATGGAGGATTGGGAATCCGTAAGATGCGTGATCTTAATGTTGCAATTGTTGGGAAACTTGGTTGGCGTTTCATTATGAGTGATGGTGGCCTGTGGAGAGAGGTTTTGCAAAAGAAGTATGTGGATAAAGCACTTGGATCTTCGTCGGCTTGTTCACATGTTTGGAGAAGCATTAAAGTAGGCCTGTCGGAAGTTGTGGTCAAGGGTTCTCGATGGCTTCTTGGTAATGGTGAATTGACGAGCTTTTGGAGGGATAAGTGGCTTTTGGATAATTCGCTTATGGAGGAGGCGAAAGACACGGTTGGCGAGCCTTTGGTTCAGTCAACAGTTCGTGAGTTGTGGATTAATGGTTGTGGTTGGGATTGGAATTCATTCAGTCATCTTCTCCCAACTAACGTTTTGATGAAACTGGCGGCGGTCTCGGTTGTTGAGGATCATGATCACCATGACGAGCTTTGTTGGAGCTCTTGCTCAAACGGAAACTACTCGGTAGCCTCGGGATATAGACTTGTGCGTAGCAGTCAGGGGCCGCTTAATGGAGACGATCGAGTCTTCAAAAGAGTTTGGAAGTTGGATGTTCCTGAAAGAGTGAAGTATTTTGTGTGGCTGCTGTTGATGGGTGGTGTGTTGACAAACTGTGAGCGTCAGAGGAGGCATATATCTTCGTCGGCGTTGTGTCCTTGTTGTGGTGAAGACGATGAAACTGAAATTCATCTCCTCCGTGATTGCAGGTTAGTACGGCCAATGTGGTTTCATCTCCTTGGACCTAATTTGGTTTATGATTTTATGCAGGTTTCTTTTCCTTCTTGGATGAGAAGCAATATATTAGATAATCGGAATGTGGAGAATTTGGGTAGTTGGGCTACTGTTTTCGCCATGGCTCTTTGGTGGACGTGGAAACGGCGAAACGCTAAGGTGTTTAACGAGGATACCGTGAACATAAACCGAGGTATGTTTGTTCTTAACCAATCCAAAGTTTATTTAGATGCTATTCAGAATCTTGGTAGGCACAAACAAAGTCAACTTCGGGAATGGAGACACGTTGTCTGGGAATGGCCGGCTGCTGGTTGGGTGAAGGTGAACTCCGACGGAGCGGTTAATAGTGAAGGCATGGCTACGGCTGCTGGTGTTATCAAGGACGACAACGGGCAATGGATTGCGGGCTTCATTCATAAGGTTGGTATGTGTTCGGTTCCTATGGCAGAATTGTGGGGTATTTTGCAGGGTTGCCGTCTTGCTTAGGATAGAGGCTTCCGCAAGGTCATCATCGAATCTGATTCTAAGCTGGCAGTCGACCTCATCGGGAAAGAGCTTCAAAGTCATCATCCCCTTTTTAGCCTGGTATCTCAATGCCAAGGCTTTTTGAAAAGGAACGGGCATGTCCAGATCCATCATGTGCACCGTGAAGCCAATTGTGTGGCTGATCGGCTTGCTTTCTTAGGTTTTTCTTTTCCTGTTGGACTTAATGTATTGCTTGCCCCGCCGGAGGGGATTTCTAATTTTCTGCATGATGATGTTAGGGGTCGGGCTATCCCCCGTTTGCTGACTACTTAGCCCATTTTAATATTATTAATAAAACGCTCCCTTGAGGAGCCGGAGAGTACCGCATCTCCTTCTACCAAAAAAGATATGTTCGTTTGCTCTTCTACCAAAAGAAGATATGTTCTTTTGCTTGGGATGAATCCTATTTGTTGGAGGTCTTAAAAGCAAGCCACAATCAATCGTAGTTCTTCTGAGGCAGAGTATAGAGTTATGGCTCAAGCTGCATCTAAAGTTACTTGGGTCGTAGGATTGCTTGGTGATCTTGGAGTTACGAACATTTAGCATGTTTAGCTTCACTGCCATAATAAATCTGCTTTACACATCGTTAGGAACCATGTGTTCCTTTAGCGAATGAAACACATTGACATATATTCCCATTTTACACTAGAAAAGGTATTAGAAGTGTTGTCACATTTGTCTTTTCTTCCTACAGAGAATTAGTTAGCTTCTTCTCTAACTTTTCTCTGGTCTAGTGAATAAGCGTCCTATGTGACCACCAAAATTCTCCTTCTCCTGATATTTTCTCTCTTCCAAATTCGCTTGTTTCTAATTTTTTTATCCAATTCATCAATTCTAATAGGATATAATGACAAACCGATTTTTTTTTTTATCCAGTTCATCAATTCTGATAGGATACAATGGCAACTACTCATAAGCCTCATAACTAATAAGCAATGCACATCCTAATTAAATAATTATAGAAAGACCTTTCACACCAAAAAAAAAAAGGTCACTCTACAAACATTCAAGAGTTAATAAGGTAGACAGCGTTACTACGAACACACTCCTCACTAATCTATATCCCTCCCCAGCTGAAGTTGGGAAGACTATAGACTGTTTCGAGGATTTGTAGAAATGAGGACTTTACCTAGAAGAAGTTTCTAAAAACGACAAAGCAGAATAACATCTTACTATCGTATACATAATACATGTGCAAAACTATTGGATAGAAATATGTTTCATAATAATATTTAGTCTGTTCGATAGTTTATACGACGAGTGATGCAATAAGCCGATAGGACTTGCAGAGCAAATTAACCATCTGTGCATTATTCACTATGTATATGTATTGTCAAGCATTTACCTACAAGCAACAGCCTTTGATGTAAGGGATTATGTAATCTTGTTTTAGGAGTTCAAAAGAGGGCTTCCTTCCTTTATGAGCACAAAAATGCTACCACCATCACCTCTGGAGATGCGGAGATCTGCATCGAGGTAGGTGGTTAAAAGCCAAGACTCTGCGTTGCTGTTGGAGATCGAGAACTTGAGTGGTGGCTGGTTAGAGATGGTCTTTGCAACAGATGAAGCAGTGTCCTGGACCGAGGTAAGAAGGCCCATCAATGGCGTCAGATCAATCTTTTGTCCCAGAACCTCCACATTGTCTGGAAGCACTATTGAATCAGTCAGCTGGGGAGTACCTATTACGCCTTCCAGAAACTTAATCTGCAAAGGCACAATGATAATTATTAATGATATGTGCACAATAATCCGCAGTTCCCATAGGAGAGTCAAAACCATCACAGCTCAAACATCTAAATCTGGCCAATCTGCAAAGGGAAGTTGTTATTTCATTTCTGAGTAAGATTCTGCAAAGGGAAGTTGTTAGTCATCTCATGACTGCCGTTAGTACATTCAAAACCATGCTGATTCCTCGGAAAGAATTGGATTACTCCAAATTAAAGAAACTCCCCAAGCATCATTTGGGTTTGAGAAGTGGACGCCGGTTAAATTACATTGGATGAGCAAAAGTCATCCCGTTTGGTTTCATACCTAGAATACATGGAATCGGGTTAGATATGGCCTATCTCCTTTTTGGTGTTTGGTATAAGACAAGGTTTAGGTATGGCTCATTTCTATTCCCTCCAAATACACATGAGCTCATACCTTATTTTGGAGATGAGTATCACTCATACCTATTCCAACCTGATTCCAGGTAAATTATTGAGAATCAGAAATTAGAGGGAACGAACCTGGACACGCTTGGGACTACGGACTTCAAAATTTGCATTGGTAGTAATTGAAGTGGTAGCCAAAGGTCCAGAAAACAGGACAGAGTTCTGGACAGTGAAATTCTCAGAGTCAATGGTCTGTGAGATCTCTTCTATCTTGACCAAGGGAATCGTTCCTCTACTCAACAATGGGAAAAGACCAGAAAATGAAGTGTATCTGCAATACAAAACAAGGTCAATTCATTCTGAAGTTTCAAATATCTTTTTATCATTCTGACAAAACAACGAAACCCTAGTAACACAATTCATTAGAAAAAAAGATTAGAAACGAGAAAGAATTGAAGCTCATCAAAGAGAGAAGAGGAAAACTAACGCCAATATCCATTTGCCGTTGAGAAGAGTGAGCGCCTCGGTCGGTGCGGGCGTCGGGTTCTTCGATTCAAGCTGAGTGATCAGTTCAACAATCTCAGCTCTAGTCTCGCTACTCGCCCTAAGCCCTCTATCAGTTCCGTAAAACGCATCGACCAGGGCTTTCTTCAGCTTATCAATCTCTGATGGCTCGGCAGGGGGCTCCGCCACCGCCACCGCCACCGCCGGACCTCCATTACTGGCACGAGGCTCCGGTCCCCACTCGTCATCGTCAACAGCCGCTGCTAAAACCTTGAACTCCGACCTCCGCCCCTTCCTTAGCCCTAGCCTTGCTGATTCTCCGATCAATCCTTTGGGAGCAGCTCCGTGAGACAAAGCGATCGAGGACAGAGAGGGTCTAGGAGTTGATTGAGCGGTCAGTGGAGAGATTTCAAGGGTTTTGCATGGTAAATTGGAGAATCGGAAGACGATCGCCATTGATTTGACCTCGAAGGGAGAACACGGGAGATTTAGAAGAACGGAGATAATAGGAGGATGCGAACAGTGTGAGAACCGACTGGAAAACTTCACAGTTTACACTCCATTGGATGGACTTGTGTGACGAATTACAGATTTGTACACGACAGATCTCGTGAAAGGAACGGTTGTCGCAGGGGCGTTATGGGTAACGATGGTAGCGTATCAGAGTTTGCCAGGGAAGGTGGCCTATGAGATTGACACGTGTGGATGGATACGCTTAGGGTGCTCAATGCCGGAAAAGGAAGGAAAGGCAGCGGAGATCATCATGTAAGTTTTTTTTTTATACGATGGGCTACTATCTCATTATATAACAAACTAGTGTAGAGCCCGTACCTTGTACGGGTTTAATATAAAATATGATAGGTCTCCATTCATATTAATGGATATAATTTATATAAATTATATTTTTATATAACATGTTAATACAAATTATTTATAATTGAGCATTCCACAATGAAATGTTGCGCATTCTAAATATTTGCAAATGAAGTGATGAGGAATTTCCACTTCTATACCAAAACAACCAATCCATGTTTACAAATTATTTACAAATGAAGTAATGAGGAACTTCTACTTGCGCATTCTAAATGTTTACATAGTTCAAAATGAACAAAACTAAGATAAGCAAAAATAAATAACATAATTTAAAATTACAACTTTCACTCTATCTCCACTTAAACAATTTCCAAAAGTGAGTCGTTTGAATTCTACTCCTATAAAGAAAGAGCCAAAAGAGACCATTGTATTTAGTTTAATTTAATAAATTGCAAGCCTTGTCAGGTAAATTCAAATTTTTATAGTAGAACACATGGAAATTTCCTTCTTAGATTCTGCAGACGACATAGTTGTCAATCAGATCAAAATTTAATCTGTTATGGAGCCAAATATTGAAAACATCAACAACAAAAAATCATAATACAAACTCAAGCAAGCTATTTAGCATGAAAAAAAATAGTTCAAGCAACATCAATTGGATAGCAGATGAAAACAAAGAACTTTTATTGTGTTACATCATGGCAAATATATTACAAGCACATTTGACAACAAACAACATAGTTCCTAGTAATTATAATCTAAATGAAATTATAATTTGAAATGATACCATCTTTGACGACTTGTTTCTAAGATCTAACAGTGAGCCGAGGTTACTTAACCACAAAAGATAATTTTCTAAGATTTAATAGTGAATGGAGGTTATTAACCACAAAAGATAATCATACAAAAGCATATTACTGAAACAATACCATCAAATATTCAAATTAAATGTCATTAATTATGTGAAAAAGAACTTGACAAAGAACTTGCCAAATGTCATTTAGAAATAATTCCCAAAATACCCAAAATCATCTCATGAAATGCCTACTATGTTCACCTAAACTATTATAATTAAGAAATAATTACCAGCGATAGTAATCAATATTCATGTTCTTGAGGGAACTGCACTTCATCTTGACCTCCTAGATTCTCCTTGAGGAAATTGCACTGGGTCAATGTTATTGTTGTTGTTGTTGTTTTTGTTGGTAATCAATATTCAGCTCACATAACAAAGAACTTGACAAAATGTACAGTAAGACTGAATATATCATTTCCTAAACCAAATTCTTTGGATATTCATTGACTCCAACTAATTCAATGTCATTGAGGGTAGATGATATTTACAAATTCCTTGGAGCAAAGATCCATAAAACATTCATCCCAATGAACAAATAAATCATGGAGCAACACAAAAGTGGTTAAAAAACTATGCTTCCTTGCCCTAGAGAAGACCCCAATAACTTGACAACAATCGTATATGAACTCAACATCTTGACAAATCAAACAAATATTAGTAACTCATAATAGACAACATAAATGCAAAGCATCACGAAAACAACAAACTCAAATGCAACACCTCAAAGCAACAGAATCACAAACAATAAAAACCAAAAAAAAAAGAGAATCCAATCTTTAACACTCAATATGCAGACTTCTATATGTTCAACTATATAATTGTGACTAAACCCATAAATTATCTTCATTAAACATGTAATGGGCAAGAACAAAGAGCTTCTCTTCAAGTCAATTCATCGAACACTTGGTGGGCAAGAATAAAAAGCAAGAGAGCGTGCCGAATTGATATAAATATCTGAAGTAAAACTCTAAGCGGTGAAAGCCAATCACACAATATTATTTCACCAGAACATTTTAATATTTTATACCTCAAACCAAATACACTTAATCAGTGGCAGAGCCAGGATTCTCCGGAGAGGGGGGTGGACTACGAACAAATCAAATTACATAAAACTAATTATGTTTCTCTATTACATGATAATTGACATTTAAGGACGTCTAAAATATATCAAATAGTGTAACATATCGATATATAGACATATAGAATAACAAAACTAAATTTAAGATAGTTTAACATAAACAAATACAAATCCATCTACATTAGTTTCTCAATTGCATGATTATTGACATTTACGAGCGTTTAAATTTTAAAAACAATTCAAAATAATTTCGATATCAATAGATATAAATATCTCCCTCTCAATAATAGCTTTTCAATACATAATAAATAAAAATCAACAACTTTATATATCAAAATAATTAGACCCCAATAAAAATCTTACTATTAAAAATGCAACAACACCATCCCTCACAAATTAAATTCATAAATCAGGACATAAAGTAGATCACAATACTGCAAGTTTGAAGAGAAATGAAAATTAAAAACCTAGTTAGTACCTACATTAAAAACAATATTCAGATAAAAAAATTGATTGATTAGAATGCAACCTTCGTTGCTTTGCTAAGTGGGCAAGTTGCTTGCTATACACAGAGAACACCTTTGAAGCAATGTTAAAGGCTTATCACTTTGGCAGCTGGTTAAAGGCTTAATATTTCTTTTAAAATTAAAAGCCCAGCTTTAATTCAATAGGTCCAAAGTTAATCATAAGGCCCAACTTAAATTCACAATGTTCATTCTCCTCCCAGACCTAGTAATTAACTCTGCCTCTGTAAAAGCTTCGCCTGTGAAAATTCGATACTCTTGACCGACGGCGACACCATCTCTTTCTCCCCCATCCTTCTAGCGCTGCAGTCTGCCCCGACGCCCAGACTTTCTTCTCCGCCCCTGCCTTCACTCCCACCCTGGGGCGGCCCATTGAGAAGTCTCGCTCCGCCGGCAGCCGATGGGGGCGGCCACCCCCACCCGTCCCCCCTCCCTCCACCATTGCACTCAATTGAAAATAGAAAAAGAAAAGAAAAAGAGTGAACCCGAAGAACAGACCTACAAGACCAAGTTTAGTGATCATGAACAATCTGCATATCCTTTTTTACATTCTTCAAACGCATTAAAATTGGAACTTGAAACGTGAAAGGCCACGCTGCCGGCGCTTGAGGTGGTGGTTGAGAGATCGACATGGGCAGCGATCCAGATTTCAATTTCGAATTGAAGAAGGCGACTTGAAAAAGTCCAATTGAAGAAATTCGGCGGGCTTGCAAAAGTTGGAGAAGATGGACAATTGAAGAGTTTGAGCGGGTTGCCTTGCTCGATTTCTCACCGGAACCTGTTACACCTAAACGCAAGGACAGTTGGAGCAGAAACCGAAACTCAGAGCTTGTGAAAAATATGGCCACCGGTGAAGATAGTGAAAGACAGGGAAGGAGAGGAGAAGTGAAGGAGTGAAGAAGTAAAGAAGTGGTGAAGAAATTGAAGAAAGACGAGGACCCGGGAGAAGTTGAATTGGAGAAGAGGAAATCAAGGAAGATGAAGAAGTTACTTAAAATAGGCTACCAAGTGGGATCAGTAGATGGAGGAATTTACTCTTAAAATGACGAAACTGTATTTTGCACGTTATACTCATGTAATTGGTACAAATGTCATTAAAATAGGCTGCCAAGTGGCTCAATTTTTAGTGAAGACATTGCTGCTCAATTAATAAATAGGAGAGATGCTAGACCACGAATACAAGTCACTAATATTACAAACACTAGAGTATAGAAAATAAGAAACTAGAAGAGAAGAGACTATCACATTTGACTAAAAAGTCAGCCGTAGAGTTACATCCCTGAAACAATGGAAAAAAACAACATTATCAAACCCCCAAACCAAATTTCGGATATCTTAAACTAAAACATTAATTTCCCGATGAACTTTTCATATGTTTTTCGAAAAATTAATAAGAACTAAATTATCTCCTTCTATAATAATTTGTTTAATATTTAAGCGAATAGCCTCTTTAAGGCCTTGTAACAAGGCTAAGGTCTCGGCTTGAAGAACTGACATAGGAGTAACCTTTTGTCGATCAAGGCTAATGACATTACTTAAATGATTTCTTATAATATGGCTTATAAAAATATTAGAGTTGGTTTGTTTGAAAGCATCAAAATTTAATTTAAACCAATTAAGAGGTGGTTTTTCCCAGGCCGCATACGATTTCCTTTTGCGCCTATTACTTACAAAGTTAATGTGATGATTAATTTGAGAAGAAACCCATAGCGAATTCTCTCTAACTGCCAATTCAAAGGGTAATAAAGTATTATCCCGAATTGCATGATTAAAAATAATGGCATTTCTATTATTCCATATAAAACACCAAAGAAAACAAAGAACATCGCTATTTGCATTTCCATTTAACGTAGATACAAGATTATCATTAAAACTACCAGAAGAAATTATTTCAAAATATACATTTAATATTAATTCCAAATTTAGAATCACTTTTTGAGTAAAAGGACAATGGAAGACGAAATTGTTATAGTTTCATCATTCATATCACAGAGGGAACAAGTATGAGGAACCGAATTATAATATCTATTGAGTCTTTTAGATGTAGGAAGACAATTTGTACAAGATTTCCAAATAAAATTCTGAATATTAGGAGGAAGTTTAGACTTCCAATTCCACGAGAAACCTGAATAAGGTAAATGACGCCTAGAATTGATCAATTCAGATGCCGACTTAACAGAAAACACACCATTAAATGCTTTTCCAAATAATAGTATCATAAACATTAGAAAAATGAATTATTAAGGAAGCAATTTTTTGAATAATTTAAGGCGGTAATAATTGGTTTAGGGCATGAACATCCCATGTTTTATTTATCATAATAAAATTTTCCACTTTTAAATTATAGTCGCCATTATCATAAAATTCCAACAAATTCGAGCTGTCAACCCAAACATCGGACCAGAAATTAATCTTACTACCATTTCCTACTAATCATTTTATGCCTTTAAAAAAAGAATCCCTTATATTTAGCAATCGGTCAAACTGCCATGAGGACGATTTGTTTTTATAATTAAAAATATGTTGGGAGTGAAGATATTTTTGATTTATGATTTTGACCCAAATATTCAAGAGATCAGTTAGAATTTTCCACAATAATTTCATCTGAAGAGCGACATTATTGTTATAGGAAGTGCACAAACCAACACCACCATTTTCCTTTGGATAAAAATTTTGTCCCATCTAATAAGAGGGTGATGATTAGGTGTGAATTTATTCCAAAAGAAGAATTTATTAACTTTATCTATCTCATCACAAATACCTTTTGGAAGTAAAAAACTCTGCATTAAATAGCTAATTTGCCCTAGAAGATTTGAATGAATTAACACAGTCCTACCAACTTGGGAAATAGAATTGGTCTTCCATCGTGACAATTGTTGTTTTAGTCTAGATATTAAGGCTGAACATAATGTTATGAACCCTTCCCTTTAAAATAGGGATTCATAAGTATTTCTCCATAGAAGTAGTTATTTGAACATTTAGGATACTAGGAAGAGAAATAGCTGTAGGGCGAGAAATGTTTGATGAAGTCTGAAATGAGCTTTTATTATAATTAATGGAAAGACCAAAAAGCGTACTAGATTTATACAAAAAGACTTTAATAGAATTCATATTATGTTGTGTTGTATTTGCGAAAATAATAGTATCATCCGCTAAACTTAGAAACGGAATACAATTCCCATTCCTAACCAAGCCATTACCAACTCTAGTTGAACTCTCAGAAGACTCAAATTGCAATGATCGAGCAAAGTATTCCATAGCTAGAACAAAAATGAAAGGAGACATTGGCCCCCCTACAGAATATCACATTCAGGGATAAATTCCGAACCTGGCTCATTATTAATGAGAACCAACGAAGATGAAATAGTGGTACAAGTTATAATAAGATTAACCCAATGAGAACAAAATCCAAATTTTAATAGTATTTGCCGAATAAAGTTCCAATCAATTTTATTATATTTTTTTTCCATATGAATTTTAAGAGCCATCCATCCTTCATTCCAAGTTTTTTCTTATGGAAGGAATGAAAATTTTCATGTGCTTTTAAAATATTATCTTGTATAAGTCTTCCTTGAACAAAAGTACCTTGCAAAGGATGAATTAGAGACGGTAAAATATTGGACATTCGAGAGAAATAGTTTTAGTGATTAGTATATAAATTGTATTGCAAAGACTTATGGGTCGAAAATGACCGATAGTTAGTGGATTTGTTTTCTTTGGAATTAAAGTTATAAAAGATTTATTAATAGACTGAAGCATATAGCCAGAATGAAAGAAAGCATTGACTGCTAAAATAAACGAAGATCCAACAATGTGCCAATAATGATGAAAAAACTCAAAACTGAACCCATCAGGTCCCGGAGTTTTATCAGGTGCTAAGCTAAAAATTGTCTTTTTAATTTCACTTGATGTCGGAGATTTACGCAGGATATAATTATCTTCCCGAGTGAACAGCTCACGAATAATATCAAGATCATGACTATCAATCCTACATAACGGATTACTTTTAAAGCGCGAGCTCATTTCTTGTGAAATATGTTTTGAAATAGAGACATGATCAAATACTACCAATCCTTGAGAAGTTGTAAACTGTGTTATTCTTTGCTTAAAGGAGCATATTTTAGATATTGATTGAAAATACTTGGTATTTTTATCCAAATTTTGTAGATGTTTAATTTTAGCCCGTTATTTCCAAAAGGAATTTTGAAACTGTAGCAAAGCATTATATTTATTTAAATGTCTATGAAGTTTAACTATTATATTAAAATTATTTGGCTTATGAAGTAATTCATCTTGAAGTACTTGTAGTTGATTTGATGCAATCTTTAATTGTCCATAGTTATTATTGATATGGTGTTTAGCCCATACCTTGGCATATTTTTTTAACAAATTCAATTTCATCGATATTTTGAACATGAAGGAACCATTTACTTGATATTTCCACACTCTAGATACCAATTTTTCAAGTTCAGATTTTACAAGCCAAGCGTTTTCAAACCGGAAAGGGAACTTTGTAAAAGCATGGAAACTATTTAACTTAAAAGATATAATGCAATGATCTGACATAGTAAAAGGATGGTGATGAACTATTAAAGAAGGGAATTGAGAAATTAAGGAATGATGAATTAATAATCTATCCAAATTTTCAAACATATTGACTGGTGAAGAAGAACTTTTTCTCCAAGTAAAAGGAAAACCTGAAGTAGGGACATTTAATAAACCTAAATTAGAAATAATATTACTTACTCTAATAAATCTTGAATTTGGGGGGGGGGAGAATTCCACCTTGTTTGTCATGGTCAAAATTTATTTCATTTAAGTCACCAACAATAAAGAAGGGTAAGTTACATGATAATAATATATGTTGTAAATGTTCCCAATAGGTATTCTTATCTTCTTCTCTAGAGGGGGCATAAACAAAGGCTATTAAGAGAAATGTTTCTTGGAAAATATATTTTATAATAATTAAATTGGTGGAATTATGATATAAGTCACAATTTTAGGTCATAAGAATCCACATTCCTCCTTTTGTACCAATACTAGGACTGAAAATTATTTTTTGGAACCCACATTTTTGCCAAGAACTACTAAAAGATTCAATATCCGTTTTAGTTTCTTCTAAATAAAAAATATGTAGCTTTTTTCTAATAAATCCAACCTCTTCCCAGAATTTGGATCTACGAACATCCCTAATATTCCAATAGGCGATACTCATAAAAAACATTTTTTAAAAAGGAACTTGTATTTGTAAGAAATAAAGAGATTTGATAAATGAGAAACAAGAGGAGATAAAAGAGTAGTGTAATTGCATAATAATGGACATATTCGAATTTATAATTATTATCACTATTGACCTAGAAGCAAAATAATCATACGACAATACAATAGAGATTAGGAATGCAAGAAGTGTACTAATAATTTTAAAAAGTATCCTGAAAAGGTTTACAATAATAACGGCTAGCATTAGTAAAGGAAACCAAAATTTTAAGATCAAGACCTAAAATTTTGAACCGAAATTTGAAATAAACCGTCGATAAACTTAAAATCCGTTGATTGAAATTCAAAATTCGTTAGGATGACTCGATTTGTTATATTTTCAGAATATATAATATATTTTAAAAATTATAGTATATTTTATTATTATAAGTAATAGATTACTATTAATTATTATTTCTTAAATAAAATAATATTTTAGTAATTGTAAAAAATTCGATTTTCTTGACCTAATGGGTCGACCCGATCCACTCGAAAACCCGCAATGACCCGACCCGATTTACCTAGACTTGGGTCACGGTTCATCTAAACCGGCGGAAACCGGCAGGGCGGTTCCGGTTCTTGAATCGGCGGGTCCGGTTCCCGCTACGATTCCGGTTCCGGTTCGTCCACCCCCGTAACCGGTGAACGGACAGTTTGGAACCTCCGGTTCCGGTTCCGTCGGTTCAAACTGCCGGTTTCCGGTTTAACGGCTATATTTTTTGAACGAAATCCGAATCCGCGATCGCGGCCCGAGACCCGCGGTCGCGGTTTTTTCAACAGAAGGCTCGGTTTTGGGCCAAAGTCAATTCCGCGACCGCGGGTCTCTGTCCGCGTTCACGGAATGGGAAACCGCGATCGCGAAATTCAGGCCGCATTCGCGGTTTTGGTTAAAATGCCAACGGCTAGTTTTTAACGGCTAGTTCATAATTCCAACGGCTAGTTAATAAATTTACCTATAAATACCCACTAAATGATCTCATTCCCACCCACACTACCAATCTCTCTCAATCTCTCGATCTCTCAAGTTTACATCAATCTCTCAATTCTCAATCTTTACTAGTTTTTACAATTGCTTTGACAATTGTTCTTTCAAAAAATTAGCACAATTGTCTCTTAAATCTTATTGCTTTGTAATTTTAAGGTTCAATATCTTCTTAATTACATATTTCTTTACCACTCCTTGCTCTTTGTTTACTTGTTTAGTTACATTTTAAGAAAATGGAAGGATTTCTTAATATTGATCAAATTTTGACTCACAAGAGAGTGGTGAAAATGTAGAATTTGTACCCCCTATTAACTTGTCGGACTTCTCGGATCCCAACGTGGTACAACCGAGATCGTCCACTCCCGATGAAAATGAGGGAGTGGATGTGGATCATGGATCCGAGGCGACTGAGGCTCCAACCCTTAAATCAGAAATTTTTACAAAACATTTTCGAAAGGGAGCTTATGATGCATCTACCCAGAAATTTAAAGCTCATTGTAACTATGTCCTAAGGTTTACACATGGTTGTCGGGATCGGGCTATTGAACATTATCCGGTCACGTGAAGAAACCACACCCCGACAAGATAGGCATGATGTGAGGACAATTCCAACTCTCCGGGTTTGCAACTTCGTCTTCCCATAATCCTCATTATAAACCTCATTTATTTACTTATAACCATAATGATATCATGTATGCCTTCTCCGAGTCTATTTGTGTTGATCACTTATCATTTAGTTTTGCCGAAAATTTAGGATTTAACAATTGGATGACTAATCATGTACAACCCGCTTATAAACCGACTACTAGGAAGTCAGTAAAAAAATGTGATGAAAGCATATAAAACCCGTAAAATGGCATTGGTGAATTTTTTTGCTCAAAATGATATTAAAGTTTCAATTTGTAGTGATATTTGAAGTGATCATTGGCAAAATCATTCATTCCTGGGCTTAACATGTCATTTTATTAATGAACATTTTAATGTGCAAAAACGTGTTTTGGCTTATAGAGTATTTGATTTTTCTCATACCACTTTAATGATTAGTAACATTATTCGTACTATTTTGGAAGAGTATAGACTACTTCATCGAGTTTTTTCTATCTCGTTTGACAATGCATCTAACAACACCGCTTCAATCCGAGAATTGATTCCGCATTGTCAACCAATTCTTGGAGCGAAGTATTTTCATGTAAGATGTGTTTGCCATATTTTAAACCTTTGTGTCAAAGATGGTTTAAATATTATGTCGGGTTTAATAGCTCCTATTAGATATGTTGTTAGTCGTATGTGGGCTAGCCCCCGAACCGCCGGTGATTGGAAGTCATTTTGTGATAGCAAAGGTGTTCCATACCGAACTTTTCCAAAAGATGTTTGCCACCGTTGGAACTCCACTTTTAAACTACTTCATGCATGTATGCCTTACAAAGAACTTTTGACTTCTTTTGCGTCCATATATTTTCCCGACAATGCCATTATTTCTCAATGTTGGGATTATTGTTATAAAATCTTAGAAGTTTTGAGAATATTTCATGATGCAACATTAACTTTTAGTCATGTTTATAAACCTTGTGCTCATTTGTTTTGTTTTGAATCATTGAATGTGGCGGGCGGTTTTTGTGAGGGGTGTAAATTCCCCAAACTTTGTGGTGCTATTGATGCTATGAAAGTGAAATGGTTGAACTATTATAAAGTTATCCCCGATATTTATCTTGTTGCTTGTGTGTTTGATCCTAGGTTTAAGTTGAGTGGTTTAGAAATGTTTTTGAATGGTTATTATGATGCATTGGATTTGGATGTTAATGATGATATTGCTAGTGTTGGAGATATACTTAGTAAAGTTAGAAGATCAATTGAGGAATTGGTTACCGAATATTCATCTAGTGTGAGTTCTTCTCCATTACCTCCACATTCATCCTCCTCTTCGAGCTCGAGTGTCCTCGGTGCTACTAAAAGGTGGGGGGAGGCTAATCTTTTGCATACCCTTACCAAGAGACCGAGACATTCGAGCTCGAATGAGGAGTTTGAAACATATCTAACAACCCACTTTGAGTTTGGTGAAGAAGAATTTGATATTTTAGCTTGGTGGAAGACCCACAAGAAGACTTTCCCAACCTTGGTCAAGATCGCGGCTCAAGTGCTTGTTGTTCCCGCCTCGACCGTATCGGTAGAGCAAACATTTAGCGAAGGAGGACACGTCCTAAACGCAAAACAATCGAGTTTAAAGCCCAATGTCTTGGAAGCCCAAGTGTGCGTATGTGATTGGAAGAGGGCGGAAATTCATCAACAAAAGACGGAGGTATCCGACACTTCCGACTCGGACGGCCAAGACGATCACTCCCAATCCCAATCCCAAAGCACTTCCGATGGATCGACGTAGATGGTAAGCAAAGCGGGGTTTTATATCGAAAGGTAAGAGAACTACGTGGGCTTTGATTCCTCTATAACCCCGAGAGGATACATAGACAACTTAATTTTAAGTCCAAGCCCTTTAATTATCCAACTTTTTTTTGTTTTGAAGAACAATTGCCTTAATTGCCTTGATCCGATTTCCACTCCGCGGTTGCGGAACCCAAACACGACCGCGGGTGAAGATCCGCGATCGCGGTCCCGGCTCTGTTGAAAAAACAGAAGTTCTATTTTTTCAACAAAGCCGGGACCGCGATCACGGAACCCAATCCGCGATCGCGGAGTGGAAATAGGATTTAAACCGGGGGAATTATTTTTTTTAAAATTATTTTTTTAAAAAAAATCCCCGGTTCCGTTTGGAACCGGGAGAAACTGTAACCGGGACCGGAACTGTGACCGGAACCGGGGAATCGACCCATGCCCGGTTCCAGTTCCATGGTTTCTAGGAACCGGAACTGCCGGTTCCGGAACCGGACCCAGGTCTAACCATAACAAAATCAAAATGTAAGATGCAACCACAGACAATTATAGCATTACGAGTACAACCCAATCAAACTAAGCAAAAGAGACTTTAAAAGTGGGGGTAAATGTGGTAAGGATAGAAAAGAGGATAGAGAGAGTCATGAATGTGCAGCAGTCAGTGACTCATAACCGAGACAAGCAAGCCTTTCCTCAAACTTCATAATAAGTACCTTAACATTTCTAGAAACTGAAGCAGGAACTTCAACATTAGTGTCAGAATGAGTACCTTCTTCATATAGAACTATGTCGTTGACATCACCAGAGTCTTCCAGAACTTTGTCGTTGACATCACCGGAGTCTTCTTTGTTAGCGACTTTTCGTAAGACACCGACTTCTTCTTTTTCCTTGGTTACTCTTTGATCACCTTCTTCTTTCTTGTCTCCTTCCAGTTCATGCTCTCTAAAACTAGAGCCCTCGTTTCCTTCTTCTTAGATTTTTTAACTCCATTGCCTCCAAATTTTGAGTTTTAACCAAATCCTTCTACAAATCCTCCTTAGCACTCTCCTCGTCCCTTTTGGGTGTGTCACTCGATCCCGGAAACGCTACCGGTTGCGCCGTTTGGCGCAACGTTCCAGTTTCAAGTGACACGGCTAGGGTTTCTTTGTTTGTGTTCAGGTTCATGAAGCTTTTGGATGAGGATGGAGGTAGGGTAATAAAGGAACTTGTTCTGTCTTAATGGGAAAGTATCACTTCAATCAAATCAAGCTATGCTTAGAAAAAATTATTTCCAAAAACAAACTGATCTTCTTAATATTCTGATGTGATTCACACGCCAATTTTCACAGTTGCTGACCCTGCTCATGTCGGCGACCACCAAACCAAAAACCTGTTTTCTCACCTCAACGTATCTCTCCGTGACTTTTGCACAATCCATGACTTTCTCTAAGAAAATGTACTTGGCGTTGGGACTGCACCAGGAAGTGCCATAGCAAACCAAGTAAGAAACAGTTTTGTGGATTTGTCGATCATGATGATAAGTTTCCGTTTCATAAGAGAAATTCAAAACAGGCTCATAGAGACTCTCAAACATGATAGGTCAGGGACAAGCATTAGAATCAACCGTCATTTGGGCTTATAAAGAGGCTTAGGATCACCAGGTTGATTCTTTTGGGCCAAAACAAAAAGCTCTCAAGGGTTGTAAAGTAAACCAAAAAGTTGCAGAGGTCATCGACAAATCAATATGCATGGAGTTTCCTAGTTATGCTATCTATCAAAAATGTAAAGACTTATACCATGAAAGCATGATTCTAAGACACATGAAAAGCAATCAGATTTCAACCAATCATTGAGGGAATTCATGTAGGGAAATAGATCATTCAAGAGAGATCATAACTAGTTCCATGCGGAGTTGTTCGAAGTGTTCACGATTCAAGGCTTTTGTAAAGATGTCAGCTCTTTGGTCACTTGCTCTACAAAACTCCATAAAGAGCATGCCTCTTGCACCTACAAACTTCCTTTTCTTCATCAGAGACAATCTCAAAATTCTCAAAATTCAGAGGCTGTAGAGGTGAGTCACCGACTTGTTATAGGTTATGAACTTCGACAACTTTGTCTGCGACAACAAGTAAGTCGGTGACCTATACATCTTTTCTCATCTATTCATCACCTTCCTTCTCTACTTTAGAAAATGCAGGGTTCTTGTCCTTCTTGCTCGATTTCTCCATATCATCGAACAAATCCATCACATCTTCAATTGCATCAAACTCCATTTAGGACTAACTTGTGATTCTTCTTCAACATTCTTAGTGCTTTCTTCACTAGGCCAGAAGTCCCATACTTTCCTTGATTCTCAACATCACCATCTTCATTTTCTTGATCATGCTCATCTGACCCCTCTATGTTGGTGACTTTAGCAATGTCATCAACTTCAGTTCCTCTTTCAAACTTCACTTAAGGAGCATCATCTTCCTTTTCCACACATGAAATTTCTTCTTTGCTTTAACTAGCGAAGGTACTATTACCTCCGTGATGTTGTCGAAGTGAGATGAACTATCTCTCATTACCCTGTCATATGTCTTGAACACGCACTATGAATGAACCAGGGAGAGTTCCCTTTCACTTCGATCTGCAAGGTAAACATTAGTTTTTCCGAACCCAGAGTTGTCTAACTCCTCTGGGTTTAGAAACAAAAGAAACATTTGGAGCACATGTATTACAAGAAGCACATTGATTAACCCCTTGGATACAAAAGATAAGAGAAATGCTTATTGATGATAATAAATACCAAGGATATTTGAAGGGTTGATGTATATAGTACTGTTTTACACCATCGACTTGTTAGCCATCTACCATAAGATGATTGTATCCTTACAATTAAAAAAAACAAAGAGGAGAATGATATTTGAGGGGGTAATGACAACAAAAGCAAGAGCTTCGTCAAGAACCAATTTCGATGGTAGATGTCGCGAAGGTAGTTTCCCACTCCAAGTGTCTCCAAAAGACCCTAAGCATAATCAAGGGTTATAAGATGAGGATATTCTTCTTGCACTTTGATCGAGAACCGCATTTAGTGTATGTTATGGATAAAAAAATCCAAATTGAATGGTACACCTTGGAATGCAAATATCCGAACTAAGGCAACACCATTATATGAGACTAGGAAATCTCAAATGTCAAAAAGTTGTTTCCACATAAGGATGATGGAGACAAGAATGATGATACCTTTGAGTGACAAATATGTACGAGTGAGAAAAAACTTGACAAACAAACACTCAAGGTTTTAAGTCCTTCAAGGTTAAATAAGCCTAAAAAAAAGAGAGCAAAGACTAAGGAGGAAAATAATTGAATGACCAATTCCAAAGAAGAGTACATCTAATCATATTGGGTAACCTTTATCTAAATAAGATTGTGTTCCCTAGGAGTTTCTATAAGTTGACTCTTCAAATGATGATATGGTCATTAATGAGGAAAATATGAATCTTAAAAGGAAGGTTCAAAATGAAGATACACCCCAAAGATGAAAGGGGGTACCGCCAATAAGAGGCGACACATCTCATTTAAAAATCGAAGATGAAGTTCACTCTACGACTCGTCTTCAATGGATAATCCTCTAATCCAAATGAGGGTATCAATATTTAACTACTTCAAATTCAAGCATGATAAGAATGCTTGATACCTAAAAAAAATCTCTTAGGAACTACATCAAGACTTGATCCCAATAAGGGTATGTAGGAAGTTCGACATCAAATCAATATATGTTGAATTCAGTCACAAACCTCAAAATATAATTTGAGTTTTAAACCAAATCTAATATATGCAAATGATAGTCAGAATGATTTGAGCAACCCTTCCTAGAAGGTGGGTTCAAATTGTCTGGTGATGCGTACAAATAGATAAAAAAAATGTGCATGTGATAGTTGGACTACTTCTAGACAACCCTTCCTAGAAGGTGAGTTTGGATTTTTGTCCTCGGATGCACCAACATAAAAATAATACCACAATGGTCTAATTAAGAACTACGGTTGGCTTGATCCCTCACAGGGGGTACGTAGGCAATCTGCTCAATTAACTTGCATGATGCAGCCACATAAACAAACAAGACTTTTTCTTCTCCGAAAAGGAATAAAAGAAGAACTCAAATTCTCTTATCTTATAGTCATTTGATTATAATATCGGCTATATAGAGAGTTGATATGGTCCGAAGATTTAAACGCTATCGTATTAACATTTGATACGAGACAAATAAAAAGAGAGAAGAATGAACATTCATCTATAAAAGATGTTTTCAAAAAGAGAAACAAATTCAATTGCCATAGGCCAAAATTTCTTGACCTGGATCACTATGTCAAAACTCAATGACCGATCCAACTAAGTCTTTTCAACCACATTTTCCTCCTATGGAACCATTTGATCAATACCTTAAACTTTGATTAAAAAATATCTTTAAAGTCATTGTACTATCAAAATTTTCTTCTCTCTCAAACCAAAAAGGTTCATAGCCCCCTAAACACTCATGTCCTTGATACAGGGACAAAGAAAAATTAAGTGACCTCCTTCATATGTGTGGTCATTCAACACCCCCAAAATACATATAAACACCATGTTTCTTGGTTTGACATAAAGTCACTTCTCCAAGGTAGCCAAAAAGCACAAACCTTTTGACATTAAGAACTCAAAATAAATTCTTGTCCATCACAAGAAAAACCTCAAACACGACCATCTAGCCTTTAAGTCATACAAAAAAAAAATCATATTTCGAAAAACATTCTTTCGAAATACTATACTCATACCATATCATTGGTCAAAGTCAATTCTTTGAGAGGATTTCTCATTACCTGACCATATTTAAAAGGAATTATGTTATATATCCTTACTCTCTTCGGACTATATGAAATTAAGCTCTTTCTTGATCATATTTCATATGAAGAAAAATATGGTGCTTTTGTCTATAATCATATATAGCACCTAAGTTCGAACTTTGTACGCACTCAAGTCTTCAAACGCTCAAAGTTCGGGGGGTATCTGTTGACGAGCTAAATTTCATGAATTTAAAGTTTTCATGATTTTATCTTATATGGTGAGAATTAATCAAAATAATAAATTTGGTTAGTTTATCATGAATTTAACAAAAAAAAGCTCTCATTTTAAAAATGGGGTTTTAGAAATCATTTTGGGCCCAAGTTGAGACTGATTTTTATTTGCTAAAATCAGCCCAAGCAATAATTAAAAGAAAAGAAATTAATTTATTTAATTAGGTGGAAAGGGAGGTTATTATCGGTTAAGGGTGGTTGATTTGTAGTAACTTCTTTCCAAATCCTCCATTTAAGAACAAAAAATAGATTCGGGGGTGGTTTTGGTTTCCTTCTTTTCTTCCCCCGCCTATACTTGATGGGCACAATCAAAACAGAAAGATATAAACACAGATCGGAAAACTTCTCTTTTAAAAGTTAAAGATGCAAACGGAGGTTAGATACAAAAAAAGGGAGAAGAGGGGACATGTATGTACAGAGAGAGAGGTGAAACAAGGGGGTCTTCTCCTGTACGCATTTGATCAATGAAGGCATGATCAACCCATTTGGTGGGAAAAACATATAAAATCCTCATCCAGCATGCACGTACATGGACTTCAATGTCGCCTTCATCATTTGATTGATTAGTGGAGGCCAAAGACGAAGTCGGTGGTTTGTATAGCCCATCTCCTTCTGTTTCGTACATCCTTTGAAATCAGATGAATATTGTCTTGGAACTTGATTAATGGTGTGACCTGGGAGGAACCGCGTGGATCCGAACATCACATCGTTGATCATATTTGTGGCATGGGAGGAACCGAGTGGATCCGAACACCACACCAAAGTAGACCTTTTCTAGCCGTTATAATGCCCAACTGATTTCTCAAATTTGTGATGGAATTAAAAGGGGTCAGAACGGTGGACCGGCTGGACAAGATGATGATCAGGATATATAAGGCATGATCAGACGCAAATATAAAAAGAGGGGAAAAGATTCTGATTATAAATGGCTTTATGTATGTTAATATGTGCCTGAGGGTGATCTTAAAAATTGCAGAGGGAAGAAAATATTAAAATGGTTTTAAACGGTGGGTTACAATTGAAACTATATCATCATGATCGTAACCCTTTGAGAAAATTAAGACTGATTAAGTGATGGCTTTCAAGATAAGGGGTGTCCATGTTTGGAAGTTCTTAAACGCAATCTTGCAGACGGATCATAAAAAAATAATATGCATGTGTATATATATGTGATGCCGGTGATGGGTATGCATAATTATATCATGCAATTCCCTTGTATCATGTGTAAAACAGGAACAAGAGCCCTCAAATTTAAAGCACTTCAATTGCACAGATATGAAACGGTGCTATGTTAAATTAATTATGGTGCCATACAATTTCATATTTAAAGAATACAAGGGTAAATGTTCATGTTATATTTTGGGTGTGAAAAAGTATTGAAATACTAATTAACTATAGTGATGATATCCATTCTAAGATAATCGATCTTTCTTGATGCCAATCTTCTGTTGGTTATGGTTGGTGTACTTGTATATATATGCAGAGGGTATGTATATATACTTGAGTTTGATCACCTATTAAAAAGCTTCATATAAATAGGGTTAAAAAAAAGATTATCTAAGCCCAGAAGTGGAAAATGAGTATGTATGCACTTTATTACGTGCACAATTCATGTAAAAATCACTATTGCAAAGATCACCCATCAAAGCAAGATAATAGCAAAAGTAACCTATCAAGGAAAAATATTTATAATTATAGGCCAACTTTACCTATAATGATATTGACCACATAAATAAGGTCAAAATAAAAGTTAAGTTCATCATGAAGAACTACGTGAGGACTTGATGTTCTTTCATGAACTACGTAGGAAACTTGATACAAATTAATCAAATCAAGTTCAGTCGCAAATCTTAAACAAAATAAAATGAACTATATGTTCTTATGATAGAACTACGTATGATTTGATCCCTTTTAAAAAGGGTATGTAGGAAACTCGACATAAAGTAAATGCTCGTCGGGTTCAATCACAACTTTCAATTAAAATTAAATGAAGACCATATAACATATTTAATTGGTCTTTATTAAGAACTACGTTTGACTTGATTCCACATCATATAAGTGGATACGTAGGAAATTTGATATAAAATATAAAAAAAATGTCATATTCAGTCACAAAATTAAGATAAATCAAACAAAAAATACATAAATCCTTTAATCACATGTTTGATAGTGAAAAGGTTAGATAACCCTTCCTAGAAGGTGGGTTTAATCTTATTCACATCACGCAAATGATAGTTGGTTTGAATCCGAGCAACCCTTCCTAGAAGGTGGGTTCGGGCTCGTTTCAATGATGCGTGAAAGTCAAACCAAACCAAAATTAACACTTCGAACTACGTAAGGCTTGATTCTCTTTAAAGAGATACGTAGGCAACCCATCAAAACTAGGTGCAGCCCAAATCATAAAAACCACTTAATAGTTTGTATCGGTATTGCTTTTAATCAAAAGAGTCAAAAGAGAGGGTCGAACTAAAATAAAAATAATTTAAATATGTTTTGCAATTTTGTGTACATTTTTGCTCAACAACCAAGATAGACATGTTTGTTGTTAATGTGTGCTTGGAAGTCAATTTGTGATGGAGAGGAGTTTTGAACTTGGTTTTTCCACATATTGTGCACCTTTGGCTCAGGATACTACTGTTGATTCCCTTTGCTTTGGTTTACCACCACATGTATAGAACAACTTGCATTGTCACTACACATTGGGGCTTTGTCTTTAGGCAAATAGGGAGCATGGTTGGTACCTTGAGCATTGGGTGCTCGGACATAACCAATTCCAGAACTATCGACCTCCTTCATAAATTTCTTACCATAGTCCCTTTTAACTTCTTGCCCTTTATTAACAACAAACTCATCTAGCCACTTCTTTTTCTTAGTCTTTTCATTAATTTTAAGACTTTCTAACTTACTGGACAGTTTAGCATTTCCAAGCTTAAGCATAAGTCTTTCCCCTTCTAAGTCAGTGACTTGCTTTTCTAGGTCACCGACTTGTTTTCGCAAGTCAGTGACCTGAGAATTGAAATCAGTGCATGACTCACAAGCAGTTGACTTAGGAGAAGAAATCTTTTCAAGTTCAATAGCTTTGTTAGACCAAACTTTGTTATCATCAATCAAGTTGGTTATAATGTCATCTTTATCTTCTAATTTTTTTGTTAACTCAATGGCTTGAGTTCCCATCTTTTCAATAATAGCAACCAATTGATCTCTAGTCTTTTTAGCAAGAAGAGAAGAAAGATCAGGTTCATTTACCTCTTGAGATGACTTGTCTTCAATGGCCATACAACAGTTTCCCCTTGTCGGCGACACTTCGTCGTCGTCATCAGACATATCCAAAGTCGCCATCATGCTGGTGGCAACTTCTCCAACATTTTTCTTGGGACATTGTTTAGCATTGTGTCCCTTTCCTTGACAATGATAGCACACCTTATCTTTCATATCTCTACCTGATTTAGAGGGTTTGGGAGAAGCCTTGTTACGAGTCAACAACCTCTTCATGGCATTGGATTTGAGATCAACATCGTCATCAACCTCTTCTAAATCTTGATAACCTTGAGCCAAGTCGAATGCCCTCTCAACTTTGAGAGCAATACCCTGGATTTTATCAGTTTCAAGTCGTTCATATCTCCTTTGTTGAATGCCTCCATACATGGTGAGTTGCCCAATAAGATCTTCTAGAGTCAGTGACTTTTTCTCCTTCTGAGTGAGCAAGGAAGCAGCGATGGTGTCCCATTTCTTGTTGAGTCCTGAGATCAACTTGTAGGTTTGCTTCCATTGAGGAAGCTTCTCTCCAAGGAATTCCAATTGATTGACAAGCACTTGAAATCTTGAGAGATAGTCACAAAGAGACTCACCCTTTTCTTGAAAGAAATTCTCATACTCTCTTTCGAGACTTATGATCCTATCTTTCTTTACATCATCATTCCCTTGATGTAGCCTTTTAAGAGCATCCCAAATTTCCTTTGCTATCTTGTAGCCAATGACCTTCTTGAGATCACCATCAGTTAGGACATGGTGGAGAACTTTCTTAGCTCTTGCATTTTTCTCCAGTTTCTTGAAGTCGGCATCATCATATTCAGCCGTGGTCTTCTCAGTTTTTCCATCCGTCTTAAGAAAGGTTTCTGGACCAATCTCAACGACTTTCCACAATTTTCCATCCAAAGAGCAAATATGAGTCTTGATTTGCTTGACCCACTAGTCATATTCACCGACTTTGAGGATGGGAGGCATCCAAAAGGACTCGATAGACATGTTTCCAGCAAAAACAAGTACTAAACAAAATCTAGGGCCTTGGCTCTGATACCAATTGTAGGATCGTTAGTACTTAAACGAGTCGGCGACTCTTGCGAAGTCGTCGACTTTGAGTAACAGTAGAAGTCACCGACTTTGGTAAAGTCAGTGACCTTGAAATAAGCAGCGAAATTTATGAATTGCAAGAAAACATACTAGAACACAACGATGTATAGTGGAAACTCTTTGTAAACCAACTAGTTTACTCGGAGAAAAACCACTCCCTTCCGAGCTTCTCACTTGGTCGGATTTCAAGAGCACGTTCGGATCGCTTTATTGATTTCTTGAGTTGTTACAAATCTCTCCCTGTACAAGATTGAATCCCACAATCCTTGAACCACGCTCTACCTATGTTTCTCACAACTCTCAGCCTCATGCTATGTGATAGCATGCATTTACATAGTAGTTTTAGGTTAGTTTTAGTCTCTTTTAGTGGTTTAATTTTACATGCTTAGCTTAGTTTCTTAGCATTTTTAGTTTTCTTGTGAAATCGGAATCTACACGCCTATATGTTGGATTTCAGGTGTTTATGGAGGCTCGAAGAGGTTGAAAGACGAGCTAAGATGACGGAAGAGTTGCCATAGAAGATTTGAAGTAAGAGGTTGAAGATTGGAGGCCAATAGAAGCAAAAGGAAGAACATGGGCCAGGAAGGGCAAACCGCAACCAAGTTCTGGCTGTCCTGGACCATGTTTTGGACTGCAGGGAAGAACATGGGCCAGGAAGGGCAAACCGCGACCGCGGTTTGGGGGTCCTGGACCGCGCTTTGCCCCGCGTCGGGATTGGGCCGAGATTTTTGATTTATCTTGTTGCTTAAAATATATCTTAACCTAATTTTTGGAGGATTATTACGGATTATTGTTTCTAGCCCCTCTAGAGAGAACCCTAGTTGGAGATTATTGGAGACTTTTCTAGATCTGTTGGATTGGAGTTTTGAATCGATTTGAAGACAATTTGGTATGTTGTTTATTAAATTTGATTTGCTTTCCTCCCTTCTCACGTCTAGCTAATTCTCTTATTCTGAGGTTGGGTGAACCCAATAATGAAGTAGGTAGATCTGAATTGTGATGTTTGGTTGAATGGAAATTTGATTGAAGTTTGATTTAATCCTAGGTTGCTTTATGCCCTATTTGCTTTGCATATAGGATTCTTGTTATAATTTGAGACCGATAGGAGATAATCGTAACAGGATATTGATTGAAAGTACCAAAATTTGGTTCTGAATGAGATCCCTAGGTATTAAACTAGAGAGTTATTTATGCGATAGCAACTTAATTTCTCTTGTGTGAGTTTCAACTATCGTAGTAGTTCTAGGGTTGGATAATTCTAGCGGAACGCGACTGCGAATGCTGGGTTTGTTTTCCCCTAGTCTCTAAAGAGCTTAAAGGGTCTAAAACTGATTAACCTTACGCGACAACGATTGTTAGTTGAGTCTAGGCACATTCACATATTTTCTGAAAAGAGATTTGTGTTGATTTTAGATAGTGAGTTCCTTCAAACGACATTCAAGTTGAAATCCAAATAGACATCACTCAAAAATCTACTGAAACATCATTGTGGGAATCCTAACCTTGGAAGCTTTTCTCCACTGATATTTCCTTGTTACTTTTAATTACTTGTTTACATTTCAATTTAAGCATAAACTCTTTTTCTTATTTATTTGACTTGATCTACTTGTTCGAATATCAATTGGTACTACAAAGTTCCCTGTGTTCGACACCTTGATTACTACAACCGAACTGTATACTTGCGGTGTAGGAAAATAGCCTATCACTATGCCTAAGAACTCTTGACTACACCACTCGATCGAATCCCACGATCGAGTCACTCGAACAACCAACTTTCTCTCACAAAATACACAAGATGCTCTCTTTTTCTTCTCACAAGATATTCAATGTAAAACCCACGACCTTCTAACCTAAAAACACTGAGTATTTAAGCTAGAAGTCTTGATTAAGTGTGATATTGTTTGCTATTCGGTTAAGGAAATAATATCGCACATAATCTCACAAGATCTTTCCTAAAATAACATCTACGCACATATAAAATATCACAAGAGAATCATTTCATATTCTTTTGATTTTTGCACTCTTTTGTGATGATTTTCTCCTTAAATAAACGCCCCAACTGTCCTGCAAAAAAATCGCACACGATCTATGCGTTCCTTCCATAAATAGTTTTCCTGTCAGCTGGTCGTGTCAGTGACTTTGTCGAGTCGCTGACTCGACATGCAACTTCAGAGTCACTGACTTCCTGGAACCATCAAAACACAACATTTCAACAATAGTTTCTTGCCAGTTGTCCTTTGTCAGCGACCTCTTCTCAAAGCTTGATGACACTGACTCCTCATTCAAATTCTTTGTCGCTGACTTCTCTTTGAGTTTGGAACCATCACACACACAAGTTTTCCAACAATATTTTCCCACCAGTTATGCTTGTCAGTGACTTCTTTATAAGAACTTCATGTCGCTGACTCTCCTTGAAACTTTTGTGTCAATGACCTTTGGAACCATCAAAATCAAATATTCTAACATCACTAATTAAATATGGAAATTGGTGATCATCTAAAGGAGAGGCTAGTACATGTAAATGCTTGTGGGTACATTCAAGTCAATGATGAAACAAAAAGGGATTCCTTTCCTCCTGTAGATATCGGACAAAGCACAAATTAAGATTGGTGTTTACATGCTAATATTAGTGCTAATAGAAGAATAGCATTAATCAAAGCAACACCAAAAAATTAAGTACAAACACAAGTCTACGTACATGAAGGTGGAGACAAATGATAAACAAATTCAACAAGTTAAGAGTCTTCAAATGTGCTTCCATGGGCCAGCCCAAGTATAAAGCCCATATAATCTTTTGGACTAAAACATCGAATTATGTCCAAAAAGGCTACGAAGATTTGATCCCATCAAGGGTACGTAGGAAGCTCAACATATAGCGCAAATGCTCGTCAGGTTCAATCACAACTTTAAATTAAAATGTGTTCTTGACTGAACTACAATGATTTGATCCCACTAAGGGTACGTAGGAAGCTCGACATATAACGCAAATGCTCGTCGGGTCCAATCACAACCTCAAATTAAAAAACGTCCTTTTTAGAACTACGTAAAGACTTGACGCCTATAAAAGGCTACGTAGGTAACTCGATATTAAATCCAATCGAGTACAGTCGCCAAATCCTAAATTCAAATCCAAAATTAAAGAACTACGTAGACTTGATCCCCTAACGGGTACGTAGGAAATTCGACATCAAACCCAAATAGGCATTGGATTCAGTCACACCCAAATTAAAAACAATAAAATCAAACCAAAAAACAGTGGAGAAATTAAACAACCCTTCCTAGAAGGTGGGTTTAATATTATTCACAACATGCAAATGATAGTTGAACCGAGCTTAGGCAACCCTTCCTAGAAGGTGGATTTAAGCTCGTTTCTCTAATGCATGAAAATACAACTAAAATTAAACGCTTGAACTACGTAAGGCTTGATTCTCGTTAAGTAGATACGTAGGCAACCTATAATAATTCGAGTGCAGCCCAAATCATAAAACAAACTCAAAATTCTCCACATGTGTTTATATTATTAATAGAATTGTAAAGATGTACAAATAAGGGTCGAACTTAAAAATTAAATTAGATGTGTTTGTGCATAGTTATTTTCTTTTAACAATTTTTATCTAAAAAAGGGAAGAAGAAACAATGACAATCTCCCCTCACTTCACAAAAGGGCCGAAAAGGACAAGAAGAAATAATGACAACCTCCCCTCACTCCACAAAAGGGTCGAAGGAAAGATTTCCTTGGTAAAAAGAAAGAAGATGCAAGGATCATTGATCGGGTAAGATATGTTTGTTCGTTTATTGATCTTAGTTTCAGTTTGTTAAGTGTTGTGTAGACTTGTGACCATAAGGTCAAAAAAGTAAACTTCAAATCAAAAATTTCTATGTGATGAACTTGGTGACTAAAGGAGTATCTTGAAAAGGAAAAAGATTCCGAAGAGGGTTCATAGACGATGGTACTAGTGAAGAAAATCTACTCCAGATGCAATGATCGAGACTACTTTAACTAAGGACTTGTCCAAAGTTGAAGAAGGCTCAAGCATTGAAGGGGAAAAGGGAGTAGGAATTATCAAGGGTACCGGATGTACATTCAAAAATGATGTTATGAGCCTTGGAAAGTGATGAGAGTGTTCATGTGGTCTTAGATACCAAAGGAAGACTTGATAATGGGATGAAGAAGAGTCTTGTCATCAACATAGTGGAGATAATGAAGTCCCAAGCAACAACTCAAAATACGTTGATCTTGACAATGGAGACAATGATGACACTAATACCACTAGATCAATGTCTGGTCTTGAAGACACTAGTACATTTGAAGATAATGATGATAGTACTCCAAAACCAATGCAAGCAACTCCTTCAACTAAGGACTCGTCTGAAGTTGAGGAAGGTTCTTGTGTTGAGGGGGAAACAAGGAGTAGTAGGATTAATGAATGTTAGTAATTATTAGCAAAAGAAGGATCATCCACTCGAGAATCTCCTTACACCACTCGAAAAGCCATGGGTAAGTATCTGATCCTCTCTAGCTAGTGTTTATGCTTTTATTGCTTTTATCTCTCTTGTAGAACCCAAGATGATTGGAGAGGTGCTTCAAGATCCGGATTGGGTGATGGAAATGCAAACGAAATTGAACCAGTTTGAGAGGAACAAGGTTTGGAGGCTTGTACCAAAGTCTAAGCACAAGGTTGCCATTGGAACAAGATGGGTGTTCGGAAACAAGCTTGATGATAAGAGATTAGTTCGAAGGAAACAATGCTTTTGATTCCGATGTTGAAACCACAATGAACTCTTGACATAACTAACATTATAAGTGATCCCACTTCAAAGCCTAAGGAAGTGCTCGGGGTGCCACTTCAAGAGAGGACTTGCTGACCAACGTTGGAAGGGAACCATGAATTCAGGGGGAAGATAAGGGATTGGAATTTGTTGATGTCACAAATTGTCAAGATGGAACAACAATGTGGTAATGGTACTTAAGGAACACCTACGATAGATTATCAAGATATTTTCTTAATTCAGGTGTCTTGCCTCCGATCTAGGTAAGTGTCTCTAATCTCATTCTTGATGTAGTCTGTGATTAGCTTGTGATTAATTCTATGTTCGATAAAGTTGCATGCATGAGAAAAGTTCTTTTAAGTTCAATCATTGTAGGACTGAAAACAAGTGGTGGATATCTTCACCAAAGCTTATACAAAAAACCATATAAAAATCTGAGGATTCTTGTAGGGATGATCATCTTGAACTAATCAAGTCCCGATCCACTATTCCCTCCATGATTGGCTAGAATAATCGATTGATACCGAGAGAACAGTGCTAGATAGTGTTTCATTTTCTACTGATTATATGTTCATGATGATATGCTTTATATGTTTAGCTGATACCTTGGCTACATATTTTCTTATAAAATTGAAACTTGTTTGCATTAACATGAAAACTTTACTTTTGACCCCAAAATGACCGACTTGATCTATTATATTCCACATTTCAAGCTGAAATGATGGTTGGTCATAATCCACCCCAATCCATGGTCCAATTAAATGTTTCCTATGAGCTAATTGTTTTTCTAAACCCCTAAACGAGATTCAATTATCGGCATCATTAAAGTTCTCCCTACCTTGAATGTTTTAATGTTTTGGATATGCTTGTGTTTTTATTTCCCTAAACCCTATATGCTATCCAAAATCGGCCTTTCCCTAAACTCTTGATGTACAATCAAAGTAATATTATAACAAGTATAAACTAATTAGAGTAAGGCCCTAGAATCAAATCATTATCATTTCCAACTCAATTCAAGTAAAATGTCCAACTTTTATTGTTGGGATCATCGCAACCCTAGAATTAGAGAATTAGCTAGACATGGAGAAATTCACCAATAAATTAATCAAATAAAGTATAGAAAACAATAAGAGAATGAATCAATGAGAGCAAAAACATACCAATCCTTGAGAACAAGTGCTAGAATCTCTCTTAATTCAATGGAGTTATGTAAATTCTTAAACCTAATAATAATCTTCATCCTAAAAGACAACTTTGCCTCCAAGATGTCTTAACAGAAAGTATTTATACAAGGTATAAAAAATATCCATTCTAATCTTATTAGCATGTTTGATTCCTTCAAACCTGGGTGTAGAGGATTAGTATGTGGCTTGATTGCTTTTCTTTGCACCAATATGTGGATTGTACTCTTTGACATGTTGAGATGAGTTGCTAAATCTTGTATGCATGATCTGTCCCCCATATTGATTGTTGTGATTGCATTGTTCTGAATTTGGATCCTCTTCCTTCCACAATTGTGGTAATTTGTACTGACCCTAACCTGTCCCGCATGTTCTTGTTGCTTGGATGTCTTCCATAGTCTGGAAACTGTCCTTGAGGACATATTAAATTCGAGGGCAATAGATGTCAATGCATTCCTTAGAAGTTGTCCCCCGTTTTCCATGTGTAGTAGCTTCATTATGATGAGCATTTTTTCCCCGCTGAGCCTGGTAGTGTATGGTTGATGATGTGTCCCTTGTTGTGTGCTTTGCCCTGATTCTGTTTAATGTTGGCCGGTTGCTTGGTTGAGTTGATCATGTCCCTGATTATTAATGACATCATCTTCAGCCTTTGGGGCTTCATTGAGATTGAATGCATGATGTCCCTGTCCATTAAAGTCAACGTCATCTAAATTTGGGGCTTCATTAAGATCAAATGCTGAAGCCATATCTCCAGGCAGTGATGCAGATTAAATACTCTTTTGTTTTCTGAAATTTTTGTGTAATTGCTCTATTTTGAGAATGAATGTGAAGGTGTAATGGTGGGAACTGGTATCTGTATTTAAAGGTTTGTAATATGTATGTAACTGAAATAGGAAATGTAACAAAAAACTAGTGCATCTGTGTGTGTGAATGGTGAGTTTCTATTGGTTAATGAAAATGTATGAATGCATTTGATTGGTTAAAAGTAAAAGTGGAGGATAAGGAGTTTGTAAGGAAAACTGTAATAATGCACTACATTTATTACTCACTGTACACACTGTACTACAGTCTGCAAATTTTGGGCTCCTTAATTCCCGTACTGTTTGTCCTTGTGGACAAACAAAACGGGACAGAGAGAGTATAATCTTAATGTAAAAAGTCAAACATTGTGGTTTTGACAAATAAAAGCGAATAATTTTTTTTATGTATTTTTACTTATTTTTTAAATTATTGTTTTTATCCTCATCTCTTTTAATCTTAACCATCTATTCTTAAATCCAAAAATTCTTATTTTATTTTTAATTTTTATATTACACCTCATAAAAATGTGAATCAACTTGGGTTTCTAACAATTAAACGTTATAAATCTAACGCACCACATCACATGATTGACTTATTGGCCCGAATGAACACAACTGAATTTTGTGGTAAGCAACTTCACAATAATTTCCGAACGAATCGGACAAGACCCAACGCGGCAGAATATAGAATATTACCTGGAGAAAAAGACCAAAGTCAAACCTTCGTTGAACCAAATTGCTTACTACGGAGTATATTTTATTGTTAAAATACACCAATGTTCTCTACTAAATTTGCAAGAAAACTAAAATGCAACCCGCTTATGCTCTGCTACTCTTACTCTTCTTCTTCTTCCCTTCCCCACTTCCCAGTGTCAAAGCCGACTGCAAGCGGGGCTGCGACGTCGCCCTCGCCGCCTACTACCTCTCCGACGGAGACAATCTCACCCTCATCTCCTCCTTCTTCGACACCGACTTCTTCTCCGGCGTCCTCCCCTTCAATCGAAACCGCTCCGAGATCCTCAACCCTGATCAGTTCCTCTCCGGCGTCCCCATGTTCATCCCGTTCTCCTGCGATTGCCTTCCAATCCCCGGCCCCGATCCGACCCCAATTCTGGCCCATACCTTTCCCTACGTTATCCAGTATGGCGACCGCTACGATACCATTGCCCAATTCAACTTCTCCAACCTCACCACCGAGGATTGGCTTGTCCGGGTTAACTCTTACGACGCTAATCGAATTCCCGATAATGTGCCGATCAATGTTACAATTAATTGCTCCTGCGGTGACGAGCGGCTTTCTAGGGATTACGGCTTGTTCGCCACGTACCCGCTCCGCCTGGGCGACACTCTCTCTAGCTTGGCGGCGGCAGCTGGTGTTCCGGCGGAGGTGCTTAGGGATTACAATCCCGGAGTTGATTTTGGGAGTGGGAAGGGGATTGTCTTTGTCCCTGCTAAAGGTTTGATGTTCTCCTTCATTACAGTATTATCTAATTAAATCTATTTATGCTTTTTTATCATGATTATTTAGTGGTTCCATTGTGCTTAGGATTGGATTTGCACTTGCCTAATCACTTTTTTATAGAAGATTTTTATACGTGGCGGAAGTACTTTGTTGTGTGTTAAGAAATAGTAGTCAGTAGACAATTTACAATGCAAAGATAGTTGGTGAATAACCTATCAAACTCAAGAAGAAGATGCTTAAGAAGGATCATTGTGTATATTGTTGAGGTTGAAATGCATTTGGTAACTGTGATTATATATTTTGCTCGAGATAATCAAAATATTGTCAGTTTCATCGGGGGTCATTGGGGTTATGTGATTTGTTTGAATATAGAAGACTTATAGGTTGACTTGGAGATTTTATTGTTGGGTGAAACTTAATATCTGAGATGAGTCTTCATATGTAGTTAGTCTTCAGCCAGTTCAGCGTGGCATGTAATTCAACGACTAGAGAATTTTCAATGTGACTAGAAAACAATTAAACTTTATCTTTACGAGCGATAATTCAGATTCTACAACCTCTACAATAAAATTGCTATTCAAGACTCCAATTTGTTGACAAGGTCCACCTAAGAATATGGACATTTGGAAAAATTGGTATCCAACGACCTTTCAATTTATATGGTATTCTTGTACAAAATCGTGTATTGACTCATCTCCTTTCTGTGCCCAGATCATCTAGTATCTTAGCAGGAACTCCAAGTCACATTTTGCTTTGGCTTCTCAATGCTTAACTGAGCACTCAAACCTTTTACCAATATTAGGAAACTCTTGGTCAGATCTAAGAATGATCCATATACTATCCTCATGAATGTACTCAAGTTTAGATAAAAAAGCGCATCTGATTTGGACGTGCCTTTTTTGCGTGACTGCATCTTGGAATCTTGTTGGGAAATTCATTTAGCTAAGTTATCCAAAGTTGCTGAAACTTGTGGCAAGAATGCAGGATGATTGCCTTGGACTATATTAATCTTACTTTGTTGACTAGTTAAATTGGTGGAATACATATTCCCCGCACCATGTGCCTTATAATATTAATATCCATACTTCAGTCATTATTGTTGCATTCCAGGGATATGACCTGGTGAATATGCATCCTTTGTGGAAGTAGATGGTGGGTTGCAATAATCCAACCCTGGAATAATATTCTCTAGTCTGATAGCAATGACCCTGTGGGAGGCAGCTGAACGGAATGATAATAACCATAAAATTATTTGTTTTCTCATTGGTTGATTGGTGATGGAATCTCTGCATTGGAGCAGTCACTAGAGTCACTTATAGCTGCATTTCAACATCTAGATACAGATGCACTTTCTAGCAGCAGTCCTTTTTTTTTGTTCTTTCTCTTCTGTTGATCAGTTTGGGTTTTGGATTTATGAGCTTGGTATTTAAAACCTTTTTTTTTTTTAAATCCGAGTTAATGTTGTATGATACAACAACATCAACCCAGTGTTAACCCGCCTTCGGTGGGATCTGGGGGGCCATGATGTACACACCCTTGCCCCAATATAAAATCGAGAGGGTGTATGAAGAAGGCCCAAATATTATCATTGCCCGGAAGACCCAAGGAAAACTAAAATTCAACTATGTGACAAGGATAACTGAATCTAGTTAGAATGCACCAAAATTGATATAGGGGTTATATCCATCTCAAAGGCATTGTATAAAAGCCAATGAGCATGAGGATGCGCCCCATAATGTTGTATGATGTGTTTCAAAATGATATTTCCCTTTTGTTTTGCATGTGTCTTTGTCATATCTCATTTTCCTCCCTGTGGGTCATGATAGACGTATATTTCACTAAATTTGATTGGTCATTTTCTTCATGCAGATCAAACTGGTACTTTTCCACCGCTAAAATGGAGGTATTTTCCTGTGCAGCTCCTAAATAGTTCACATAAATGATTTGACCTTGGTTTACACTTCTTTCAAATTATTTAGTAACTGACAAAATGTCACTTCATACATTCTTTCAGGAAAGGTGGTACACAATTATTCTGATACCTGTCACTGCACTTCTTGTCAGTTGTCACATATGCATAGATTTTTACTGGATAACTAGGCCCATTCATAGACAATTCCAAGCCTCTATTTTTATCTATTGACATTATGTTCATGAGCAGGAATTTCTGTTGGACCAATTGTCGGCATTATAACTTCTGCAGTTCTTGCTGTCTTGATTCTTTCATTTATTCTTATTTACATCCATTACAAAAGGAACAGAAAAGGTAATCGTCAAATTCTCACCAAAGTTACATTGCCTCATCAAGCAAATGATTATTCCAATACCAATTGGATCTCTGTTCAGTATATTCGGAATGACAGTCTCATATTATCTTAAAATGATATGAAGCTTAAGAAAAATTTCTGATTACATGCTTCTCAGATTGTGGCCAAAGTTTTGGTAACTCGGAGGCCATCAATGCAAGTGATGATGCTCCAGAGTCTAGAGGTGTAGCTGCTGGCAGGTTAGTGGAGTTCTCTTATAAGGAACTTGCCGAGGCTACAAATAACTTCATGCGCAACCAGATTGGTGAAGGTGGCTTTGGATTGGTATACTACGCCGAACTAAGAAGCGAGGTCTGCATACTTTTTTCCCATTATGTTTATGAACATATATCTGTTCATCATTGTTGGAAGATTCATTACGTATTCATTTTAGAATTAGATGGATCAATAAGGGAGATGATGTCTGCTCTTAACCAGGTAGTGCTTCAGCAGGTCAAAACGCTATGTTGTTTCTCAAATTCCCTGAATTTATTGAACTAAATTATTTATGCATAATATATGCATAACATGCTTTTCACCTTGCACACCATGGTGAGTGAAAGTTTGAAACTATCCTTTGTTCTATTGATATCTATATAATAAATTAATAATGAAGTTCTTTTACATTCGGGGGTACATCCTCATGCTCATTGACTTTTATTATACACTGCCTTTGAGATGGATTTAGTCCCTATATCAATTTTGGTGCATTCTAACTAAATTCAGTTATTATTGTCACACAGCTGAATTTCAGTTTTTCTTGGGTCTATCGGGCGTACCCCCTTTCCCTTGGGCAGGGGTACCCCATCTTGACCCCCCAGATTCCGCTGTAGCGGAGCCTCACTGGGTCAATGATGATGGAGTTCTTTTACATATGATTTCATATTTCTTCATTTATAGAATTTTATGGTGGAATATTTCATATGTTGATGCAGAAGGCAGCAATCAAAAAGATGAAAAACCAAGACCCAAAAGGATTCCTTACTGAGCTGAAGATTCTGGCAAATGTTAATCATGTGAACTTGGTAAACAGATAGAAATTATTTTACCAACTATTAATCTGGTAATTAAGAAAGTTGATTCTTGTACTGTTTATGTATTGGTTAGGCCCATTGCATGAATGTACTTCTTCTTTTGGACTTACACCTTCATTCTAAGTTCTAAGTTTTAAATGCTAATTTCAGGTGCGATAGATAGGATACTGCATCCAGCATGGACTATTCCTGGTTTATGAATTTGTTGATAATGGAAACTTGACTGAACATTTGCGTGATACAAGTAACTCCATTTCTTCTCAAGATCAATGGACTATTTCTATACTATAAATTTATTCATCTTATTTTGATGGTCGTTCATTCAGGAAAAAAACCATTGTCCTGGTCTTCTCGGGTACAAATTGCTTTGGACTGTGCACGAGGACTTGAATACATCCATGAGCACACATATCCTGCATACATCCACCGTGACATCAAATCTTCAAATATCTTAATTGACAAAAACTATCATGGAAAGGTAAATGGTTTGATAGACTGCATTCGTTCATCACTGAGAAACCTCAATCTTTCTTGAGGTTTGTGTTCTTGTCAAAGGCTCTGAGTTGATATTATATAGGTTGCAGATTTTGGATTAACAAAGCTTACAGAGGCTCAAAGTGGTGCTTCATATACTAGTAATGCCAAGGGCACACTTGGATACATGCCCAAGGAGTATACTTCTTCTCCTTTTCTTGATATTCTCTTCTTCTTCCTTGTCAATTTATTCTCCCTTAAAAATACTTATAATCTGCCACCATAATCGGTTACTTCAGATATACCTGCTAATCTCTACCTGAATTGATCACCTAAATCAAACCCAAACTATATTGAGATTTTTTGGGTTATCATCCCATAACCTGAACTGTTGTAAATGTCTATCCCAAGGCATTTAGAGAATTGGAAAATCAGCATGAAATTTGGCTTTACTAATATACTTGGTCTGAAAATTTGAGACGACTTTCCTAGAAAATATTGTGAATTGCTGCTTGGCTGCAGATATGTTCAGTATGGCACTCAATCTTCCAAGGTAGACATATATGCCTTTGGTGTTGTCCTCTTTGAGCTAATTTCTGCTAAACCAGCCATTGTTATCACCGGTGGCGACTCTATTGAATATAAGAAGCTAGCATCCGTGGTATACTTTTTTCAGTTCCCTCTTACGATCTCCTATTTTTTTTCATGCTATCACAATGGAATCTAACTATAACAATCAACTGCTCTCGGTTTTTTAGTTTGAAGATGCTCTATCATTGCCTGACTCAGAACAAGCTCTTCGTAAGCTTGTTGACCCAAGGCTAGGTGATGATTACCCAATTGATTCAGTCCATAAGGTAGGAGCCAACCTAAATTCATCTCAAATTACAGAAGAGAAGACTCTGTGACTTTAGCTTATTTTTCCCCTGATCCCACACATTCATCGAAAGTACCAACTTTGTAACCTCGTGACATATGGAATTCCAGTATAGTTTCCCTTTTAATTTTTAGTATTTTTTTCCTTGTAAACTTACGCTTGAACTTGTATAAATGCAGATGGCCTTGCTTGCCAGAACTTGCACTCGAGATGATCCAACAGATAGACGGCCAATGAGATCAGTAGTGGTTGCATTAGCAATGCTTTGTTCTGCTACTGATGATGGGAATGTTCGTGTGTTTGCCGAAGACTAAATAAACTCTTAACAAATCTTATGCCAGGAAGTTAACCACCCTGCTGAACTTCACAGGTACGTACATCCATTACCATCTATGTCAGAGGACACTGCAACAACAAGAACTTGTAACCTTGTCAATTTGTAACAAGAATTCACTCACAATTTTGTTGTATACAAGCAATAGTCCGTCCGTTCTGTACAATAACACGTTCATTGAGAATCACTTATATACATAGATGAAGCGGTAACGACTGTTGGTGGTTTTGATTTTTAATATATAGGATGATTCATTCATCTATCTATGTATGTACGGGGTAGCAAATACTATCACCATATTGTGTCACATCACTCTATATTAAAATAGATATTTAAAATAGTCATAATAAAATATATCAAAAATACTTTATTTTTATTTTTAATGGCTTGAACAACATAGATTTCTAACAATTATAAATATTAAAATGGAGATGGTGGCTTGGCGCGGCTTTGGGTGCGCAAACGATCTGTGGTCCCAACGGAGATGGTGGCGTGGCGCGACGTTGTCGGAGCTGGTCGGGCGAGCCACAAATCAGAGCACTCGCTCTGTTTTTCGACGAGAACAACAACACAATTTTGAGCACAAATTGGACCGATTCGAAGAGGTTTTTCGAGAGATTCTAGATTGGAGTATGTTCTGCTTCTACTCCAGATCGAATGGCCCTTTTTATAGGCCCCATTTGTAGCCTAGGATGCCCACAATTCAATTCGATATTCAACCCCCGAAAATAAACAAACATTTTTTTAGAAATTCGCAATTACACCCATATTATTGGCTTTTGAATGTGTCGGCCACCCTCATTAACACTCAATTACTCATTCTTATCCACCCACATCCTTATTCATCCTTAATTCAAGCCTTAAGTCCACAAATCCGTCCCAATTCATGAAACACTAACCAAACACAACTTTAACTTCGCCTCCAAAATTGAGACCTAAAAGTCCATTAAAACCTTCAATTGCTAGCTTCATTGTTTAGAGCATTAAACCGGCTTTCCATAGCCTCCAACCTCGTCAAAATCTATTGAGAAAAGAGTGAGATATGGCCATTTGAATAAACCGATCTCAAGGTTAAAGATGACGAAAATCGGGTTTAATCAATTTTGCCCAAATTGCACAAACATCCCTCTAATTTTTCAAAAGTGATAAGAATACCCCTCACCCCTCCACTTTTTTACTTCAAATGACTCAACTTAAAATTGACCTTGATCAATTTTATTTGATTAAAACTTTAACTAAAAACATTTATACAAATTTTAGAAATTGTAATTATAACGCTAGTACATACACCATATCTACTCTAATACATTATAAAGCAGAAACCAAGTCTGTGTAAAAATTTGCGCCACGTGGCAAAATCTGAATAAAATAATAGACAAACTTTTTTCAACATAAAAAACTAATAATAATTTTAGAAATCATTATCTTAACCACTTCATAAAATATATAATGGATAGATATCATATTATATGCGTAGTTTGTTTCATATAGTACCTATCACATTAAAAATAAAAAAAATTAATATGCACATATTTAAAAAAAATAATAAACACTACTTAAAAAATGCATTTATAAGGATTGAAGTTTTTTTAGGGTAAGATTTTAGATGTTATAAAAATAGATAATGTATATATTTATTGATACCGATAAGCAATATTATATATTGTATCTTAAAATTATGCTAAAATATTTTTATCGAATTATTGAAAAAATTACCGATATAAATTTCTATCTATATCTACGCTAAATCGCTAATACATTATAAATAAAAATAAATTATCTATAAAATTTGCGCTATGACACTTTAAGAACCAATCACTTCTTTCAATTTATTTATTTATTTTTATTTATTATACTTAAAAGTGAATGTAGAAGGTTTGATATAGAACAATATTTTCCATATTTATTTGTTTTTAAGATTAGAAAACAAAAAAAATCGTTAAATTTTATATAAATATCATTAATAATTATATTAATAGAATAATTATTATAATATACATTACCTTTCTTTTTTCGCTTTAATTTATTATAATGTGTTACATAGCATAATTTTTAAAACTACCCGTAAATCTACGAGAAATTTTCTTTTATATTAATTTTATACATAATAAATTTTCTTTTATCTTTTATCAAATCTTGGACTCCAAGTATATAGTTTTTTAACTATATGTTGATATTTTACAATATAATAAATTATATATAACTATATATTAAAGCTATACCTTTTCGAGCCACCAGAACAATTCTGGCCCCACCTCATATTTAAAAAATATAATATCAATTTTTATTATTATAACTTCTTTCTATTAAATTCTTTTTTAATTATTTAAATTTATCTCTAACATCAAACAAATATCTATTTAGTATAACAAGATCTTTTGAAATCTTTCTTATACAAGTATTTAAAATTAAAGATAAAATATTTAAAATATTTTAAAATAAATATAAATCTCTTAGCATATATATTTTGACGAATTTATTTCTAGATATATATTGATTTTTTTATAATAAAAAATTCAGGATAAATATTTATAATGTTTAAAATTAATATAAATTGACAATAAAATATTTAATAGATATATTGAAATATTTGATAATCTCTAAATTTACGTACATGGAAAGTAATAAAATTTGAATAATATAATATTTAATCTTATCTAATCTTTACTTTATCGAACCAAAATATGAGTTTGGTCCCATCTTAAATTAAATTAATTAAATTTTAAATATTTTATATAATTAAATTATCTTTGTCTTTCATACTTTATTATATCTTATTTATTAAGTTAACTATTATTTTTAAAATTCTTCTCTCTTCCATATTTGAATATATAAATTTTTTTATTCATATTTTTATCTTCTTTTTCTAATTAAATATATATAAAATATCATCAAGGAAAAGGAGAAATATAATTATTTTATCTTAATAATATATCTTCATTCTCAACATTAAATTTAATCATTTATATTGATTAACAAAATTATACATTCAACGAACAATAAATTACTTATATTATATTTTTATTTATTAATATCCTATTTATAATGTCTATAAAATACCGAATCATAGTTGTACATGGTACGACGGGTACAACTAGTTACTTATTAATACATTCTTATAACTTTTACTAAGAAGTAAGACTCATATCTTGTATGATTACACTTTATTATATTATAAAAAAATAAAATCATAATTCATATGATTCATATTTACCACATTCTAATATGAGAAAATATCTCATGTAACCTTTTAATATGGTCTTAAGTTTACAAAATAATTTTATAACATTTACAATGTTATAAGCTAATAACCTTATAAAATAAAATATGCAAATATTTTAAGAAAATAACTCATGTAACCTTAAGCTTATAAAATTATTTTATAACATTTACAATGTTATAAGGTAATAGTCTTATGAAATAAAGCATGCAAATATTTTATTAGAGAACGTTACATTTATGCAAATATTTATAACATTAAAGGGAAATTACGTTACCCTTTCAAAAAGAAGGGTTATTAAATAGTTATTAAATTTGACATCCCGAGAAATCAAAAAGGTGAGAGCTCCCCTAGGCTTTAGTTGTCATGCGACAAGATCGAATACGGTTAGGTTTCGATCGGACATGGATGGCGAGCCAGTCGATGTTGGAGAAGCCGATTAAGGAAAAATCTCCTCAAAAAATGTGACGTCCCGAGACACAAAAATATGGCCAGTTTCGATCTCACAGACTCCCAGCCTCGTTTCCCTAGCGTATACCCGAGGAATATACATTTATGGCTCTAAGGAGAAAACTTATCATTGGGCTTGGGATTTTTAGAGGTGGAACACAAGCAACCAAAAACCTTGATAAGATCATAAGATGGGGAATGGCCATATGATATGATGGTTTCCCACACACTCGCAAGAATACGAGATATATTGTAGTAGTAGACCAGGATCGAATCACGAGGATTATGTCTGCTTTAGCTAATTCTATGAACCAATTCATAACCCAAAATATAGTGATTTGTGGTGTAATTCTACCTAATAAAAGCAAGTAAAACAAGTAAATATTGATGTCAGTATATATGTGAAACAAAACCAATAGAAGTCCTTTAAGCATTTAGAAATCTAGATGATAAACCAAACATGCCCCACTCTCGTGATGCATCAAATTTAACTAAAAGACCTATAACTTCTATGACAATTAACTTTGTGAGAAATTGATCTCAAGTTCAATTCTAGTTTTCCCAAATAGAAACAACCATCTCTCGATGTGTTCTCTCTATTTTGTTTACTCAAATAGACTACCACCTCTTGATGCACAACCTAAGCCAAACTCTAACAAGTTTAAACCTATTATATTAATCCCCTAAAATCAAATCATATTAGTTTCCAACTCAATTAAAGCAAAAGATATTGATTTTGATCCGCTTCACATTGTTGGGATCACCCAAACCCTAGAACTATAGAACTTAGCCTAGCATGATGGAATTCATAATTAAAACAATAAAATTAGACATGGAAGTAGAAAATAAGAACAATAATTGAAAGAGAAAACTTACTAGAATTGAATTGAAAGAACATACTTGATCCAAATTGCAATAATTCTCCAAATTGAAAACAACTAAGAAGAAACCCTAGAAAAATCTCTCTCTTTCTCCCTACTAGAAATTAGACTAATAATGCATAATAATGGTCTAACTTGTGCTCAAAGTATTCTTAGAATAGTCATAAGATTTATGTAAAAAGATATCCCAAAAAACCAACTTGGGCCCAAACAAGTAAGAAAGCCCAAAATTTCCGGCACGCGAAGCAGTTTGTCACGACCGGTGACAGGTCATCTGAAAGCACGATTTTACTTGTCTTAGATTGGATTGGATCGTGATGGGTTCGACGACTTGTGACAAGGCCTCTAACCTCTTCTTTGGCTTCCTAGCTTGCATTTTGACTTGTAATAGCTCATCCACAAATCTTGAAAGCTCTTAGAATCCTCAAATCTTCATTCCTTAGTGTTATTTGTGGTTCTTAAGCTCCACCAAGATGTTGTCCTCATGTCATATTCTCTATTAGACTCCAAAACACCATCAAATGATCTATAGAATTAAAAAAACTTGTGTAGACCTCCATACTATGAATAACACGAAAATCAACACAAAAACACTAAAACTAAACCTAGAAAGAAAGAAAACTACACCTAAATGCATATGGAAACTAATCAAAATATGATGACATCACCATATAATAACTTGTGTGGAGTTTTATGATGGAGCAGCTCGGATGGCGTACGATTAATAAGATAGCAAGTTGTCAAGAAGCATTTGCCCCAAAAATGAATAGGCAAATGATCATTAATACCAAGAGCCCTAGAAATATTGAGAATGTGTCAATGTTTGGGCTCAACCCACCCATTATGTTGTGGAGTATAAACACAAGAGGTCTCAAACAAGATTCCCAAAGACTGAATGAACAACTGTAGGGGTGTAAATTCTTTCCCGTTGTCAAATCGAATGCGTTGGATCATTTTAAAAATTAAGTTTATGCCATTGCACACAATGTTTTAAGCAAACTTGCAACTTTATACTTAGATTTCATCAAGAAGGCCCAGGTAGCCCTAGAACAATCTTCGCCGATCAGATTTAATTCTCAATCCATTGTTCTTTCGACCAGTGCTACAAATTAATCATCTCTTTTATTTAATCATTATTCTACTTGTTGATCGTGCTAAATAACTATTCTCTTATTCATTCTTTTTTTGAAGTTTGTCTCATATATATTTCTTTAATATTCTATCATTGTAACATGTTTACATGTTTAATTCAACGTTTGACTAAGGTTTTCCGCAATATTACGAGTCTCACATTAATGTGTTAGATGTGCCTAAAACAATTGGTACCCACCGCGGGATCCTTAGCCAAAGAAACCAATTAAACACTACGATTCCTACCCACTATCAACATGACTGATGAGTCCAATAGCCTTTTTGAAGCACATGAAAACCAGAAAGAAAGCTATGGTACTCCTAACATGCAAAACCTACTCCCCATTGATAACCAAAGATCACACCTCTACTGAATGAACCCTGGAACTTGGTAACCCAAACACGGTGAAAGAACAAGGAGTCACTTCAGAGTCATCTATCGTAGCTGGACCGATGCGTTCTATGCTCACCTTGCAAAAGGGTTTAGAGGAGCAAAAAGAGGCTTACAGTCAGTTTACAAATGTTTATGAAAAAGAAATTGAATTTCTAACTCTTGAAATGGATTTTCTTCAATCGTAAGTACAAAAACAAATCGAGTCGTGGGCGCACATGAGACCAAATCACCCACGGGTTTTAGGATCCATGGATAGTGTCACACGACAATTAAACCTTGATGACCCAAATCTAGTTATGCCAAACGACTACGGAAGACAAGTAATAGGGTATCAGGTAAACTACAACTCACTTCGCCCTGTCCGAGAGGATGCAAAAGTAATATCATTAAGAGAACGTCTTAAAGCCCTTGAAGATCGAATCACTTAGGTTCGAGGGGCTCCTCAACCAATAGTTGTCAAAAGGTGAGATGGATATACAAATTCCCCTTTCAAACTGGCTATCATGAGAGTTGACATCTCGCAAAAATATCACGTTCCCGACGTACCAAAATACGAAGGGACAATTGATCTAGACCAACACATAGTGGCCTTTAAACAAGCCATGAACATAAGAAGAGTTTCATTCGAAATCAAGGAAGTTGTGATGTGTCGTTGGATTTGAAACACCCTATCTGGTCCGGCTCTAAATTGGCATTTGTCCTTAAAACTTGGTAGTAATTCATATTTCGCTAAACTAGTTGACAAGTTTAGACACAGGTTTGCAAGTAGCCAACATACCAAGAAGTGACTCGGTGCAAAAATTTGGTGAGTCTTTGAAAAAGTTTCTAAACATGTATAATGAAGAACTTGTCACGATTATGGGGTGCGCCGCCACCACTGTAGTATAAGCATTTCGGAGACAAATATCCTCAAGTAACCCTGCATTCTACCATGAATTGACTAAGGTGCAAGCAAAGGTGTTAGCACATGTTCGCTTGGAAGAAGATGACCTTTTTGTTGCTAAGTCGTTTGGATTGTCCAGACTAGAGTGGCAACACAGGAAACGCGAGGCAAGATAAAATCCATAACCCCATGCACCGTTCAGATCAGACCGTTAATGTTGCAACACCGCGCCGACACAGTTGGAAAAATGACCTGAGGATCCCTCCGAAGCTGTCGCACTACAACTTTAATGTCAACGGGACCTAGGTAGTCAAGACTTTGAGTAAGATAGGAGATGTCGTAAGCAAGCCTCGAAAGAGAGATGTCCCGTAACATAGCAAGGACACCTCAAAATGGTGCAATTTCCACTTTGATCACGGACATAGGATATATGAATGTATCGCCATGAGGAAAGAAGTCAGCCAGTTACTCTGAAAAGGGTATCAAAAAGACCTCATTTTAGAAAGAGCGCATGAAGAACTTGATCGGAATAAAGGTAAAAAAGTTCTCCCCTCCTTCAAAGCATATTAACGTGATTTCGGTAGGTTCTGATGTTTGTAGAGTTACCTCCTCGATGGCAAAAAGGCGTGCCCGAGAGAGTAAAACCGAAAAACCACAAGTTACCCCAGAGGGACCACGATGTCATGCCCATCACCTTTGAAGAGGTGGAAGAGGATGAGATACACCATAAATGTTTGATTATCTCTTTAACTATTGCAAATTACTTGGTGAAACGAATATTAATTGATAACGCCGATTGAACTAATTTGTTGATGTTGGATGCCTTATATAGCTTAGGGTTGGGACTCAATGACATCGTCAAGAAATCAACCACTATGGTTGGATTAAGTGGGGAAGAGCGAAACACGATAGGAGAAATGACCCTTCCTAGCATTATCCGTGGAGTAAATTACCATGTAAAATTCTTAGTCCTAGATTGTCCTTCACCTTTCAATGTAATTCTGGGTAGGCTTTGGATACATGGAATGAGAGCCATACCTTCAACATACCATCAATATATCTAATTCCCCTCGCCCTGGGAAGTTCAAGACATCAAAGGGGAGCAAAAAGTGGCTAGAGAATGTTACTCGGTAACCATGCGAGCCATTACCTCAAGTCACACCAAACTCGCCTAGAAAAAGAAGCCATCAGTATAGTAATTACATGATTGTAAGATGCCAACGCATTGTGCTAAACTCGAAGTCCTGGAGCTGGAGGAAGTAGAACTAGATCTTGAGAATCCGGTCCAAAAACTTAGAGTTGGTGCAGATTTGTCACCAGATATACGAGGGCAACTCATTGGCTTCTTACGATCCTACACTGACCGCTTCGCGTGGTCGAATGAAGACATGGTGGGCATCGATCCTAGTATCATCCACTACACCATTCCTTTGATTTATGATCCACGATTTAGCTGTAACACCCCCTTTTTATACAGGGATATTACCACCAGTGACCTCATGATTAAACTCTCAAAGTCACCCAAGGCTTATAGTAATTACAGAACTTAACCAAAAACTTTAAAATGCGAAAGATACATACATATATATATATATATATAAAAGATGCGGAGGTCGAATACAATAGTTGAATAAATCTTGAACGGATACAAAATTGAAATGGAAGGGTCCCACAAGTCGGAACCTCAACCCTTAAAATTATTCTAACTTTTTCCAAGCTAATCACCTTCACTCTAGCTGCTCCTCAAGCTTGCTCTTCGTGGTCCTCGACATAGAACTCTACTCTTGATGTGTCGCGACGAGAAATGCGATGGGCACCAGCCGACCATGCAAGGAAAATAAACGGTCGGTTAGTCTTGTGACAGACTAAGCAAATGGGGTTTGGAAGGTGGTTCGGTTTTTAGGAAGGGACGAGTTGGGATGTCGGGTACCGAATGAAAGCCGGTCCCATCCTCGAACCTCGGACCTCCTATGAAAACTATGATTTGAAGGAAGAATGAGAACGACACCCAAGGGTGAGTCTCGGTTTAGAAAGAAAGGTTTTACTTATGTTGGGAACTTGGGTTTCACACATTTAGTCAGGTGGGTGATTAAACCCCTCGTTGATCACGTTTCCCTCTACCAACCTCACCGCATACGTGTTGTGCGAATTCAGATTGGAGCCAGAGAATTACGGAATCCGAGAGTAAGGATGGCATTCCATTTTGTACTAGCCTTCCTATCATTTTAATTGTCGCCAACGGACGCCTATTTAATCTCTATGGATTTTAAGAATCACAATATCGTTCCACTTGGAATTAAGCATACTTTTTAAGTAAGAAGGATGTGGGTTACGGCCCCACGAAATTTCTCAAAGGTTGGGTGGCGAACCCAGACTAACACGAGCTACGTGCCATCACCCCTCATCGAGCGAGCGGGTATTGACCATGGTCTTACAAGTAGAGCATCAGCTCAAGAATAAAGTTGAATGATTCGACGCGTATACAATAAAGTACGCACATACAAGCCTACTCATCTAGGCACACATATCACAAGGCAACGACCCTACAATCGATCTAGCGTAACCTAAGTACGACTAGAGATAACATGTCATTAAATCTAGAACAATATAAATCCTAGATTGATTTTAATTCATACATAGTTCCCAACAAAGTCATAAAACAATTTAAAGCACATGAAAACATATAACAAGATATGTAACATGCTTGTTAAAACGAGTGATGCATAAAAGACGTTATATGGAAATCGAACCCAAACCACTTGCCTTGAGTGTTTGATGATTCGAGGTAGATTGCGTATCGAGATTAGGACGACGTTGAACGCCTTGTTCCTAAGAATACGCTTAAGTTAGCATGAGTATGATATACAACCTTAGACTATCATGATTCTAAATAGTTCATGAATCATGATTCATCTATTATGACTCTTATGTTAATTATTATCACAATTATCTCATAAAATCATTATTTAACTATTATATAAAATAACATATTATAACATACCTTTTTAACCCCAAAATACTTTTAGGAATTAGAATATCTCAGAAATAATATATAATACTTAGTATACTCGAAAAAGTATTTAAAGACCAATTTTTATTTTATTTTACGAATTATTTTATAATAGTCTAAAACATGCTAATTTCTTAAAATAACTTTTTGTTTTCCAAAAGTCATGCAATTTCACCCAAAGTATATAATGACTAGATACACTCAGGAACCGATCAAAAATTACATTTTCACAAACCCAGTTATTTTATAAAAATTCACTCTTTAATTCGAAACTAGTCCTTTTTTTATAAAATACTTAGGTCATGAATAAAAATATTACAACTATATTATAAAATACCTTATATTATATAAAGTCCAGAACCGGACCCTTTTACAATTTTCCAATCCATTTTAGTCTCGGTTCGGATTAATCCAAGTCGAAATATATTTATTATTTATAAAAATAATATATTGCACAAAAACCATATATTATAATTTCAGAAAATCATAAAAATTATACTCTTTTAGGAACTGGTTTAAATTTATTTTTATGAGAAATAAACATATATGAACCGGTCACTTTAAAATAAAATAAAAAATACAAAACCGGGTTCAGGTGAACCCGTCGTCTCCCTTCGCCAGGCTCTTTTCGACTGGTTCTGTATTTTTATTTTTTTTTTCCTTCCTCCATTTTAACAAGCAAATTTGTGTTCCTTTTACAAATTACGAACCTAATTCAAGTCCCTTATGAAGAATGGGACGGAAAGGGAACTTACAAACCGAAAATTTGGTTGAGTTAGGTGACATTGAAGACTCCGGTGACCCTCAGAAATTCCGGCGACTCCCCGGCAAAGAACCGAACAGCGAACAACCCAGAACTCTGACCTTCACTCTTTGTTTGTCCGACTCTTGAGAATTGAGACTGAATTCATGTGAATTTGCCCAATTCGAATCCCTTCTTATAGTGAAATTTGACCTTTCAATTTCCCCCAACTCAAACCCCCAATTTAACCCTAATTAAATCCTTACTTGAAACTCCTAATTTTAATTCGGATTAATCCCCATCAGACGAGTCGATTGGCCTTCTACTGACGTGGAGGCCATTAATCGGATAAGCTCGGAATCCAGAACGTCGTCCATGTTGGTTGAAGGTTGAAGATGACTAAAATTGGCCTCATCAAGGGTTAAATAAAATTAATTCCTTAATATTGAAAAGCTGAAATAGTCCAATTAATTGGTGGGGTTCTCCTTGGGTGACTTTACAAGTCACGGGTTCGAGTTTTGGAATTGGCATTAGTCTATATTTCTACTTTTATTTTTTTATTATTATTTGTATTTGCGTTGTCAAATAAAATAATCCACTTATGAAAATAATATATTTTTTTAAAACAAATAATTTATAAAGATTAGATAATAGGTTTCCCAAAATTATATTTACTAAAATAGTTCATTTGGTCAAAACTTAACTTAACGCATTTATTAAGGATTTTAGAAATATACCACAATATTTCTACATAAGCTTTATTACCTATAATTATTCTTTTATAATTTTATTTAATACATAAAACCCATGTTATTGATGATTACATTCTATCATATTATATTAATTATAAAGCCATAATTCTTATGGTTCATAATTAATATTTATAATATGAATAATAATTTATGTAACCTTTAAATATGGTTTTAAACTTATAACATTTATAATGTTATAACATTATAACTTTAAGAAATAAAATATGTAAATATTTTATTATATCAAAGGGAAATGTAAAATTACATTTTTACCCTTTATAAAAATGAGGGATATTACATTAGCGACCACTGAATATGGTCGCCAAATCTGAGCTAAAAAAATAAAAAAACTTAGCGACCATGTGGTCGCAAAATTAGCGACCACGCCTTGTGTGGACGCTAAAACTTCACGGGAAAAAATAACGTTGGTATTTAGCAACCACATGGATGGTCGCTAAATCCAGCGGCGATGTGGTCGCTAAATCCGAACATGGATTTAGCTACCACATGGTCACTAATTTGCCATTTATGTATTTAACGACCATGTGGTCGCTAATTTCCAACTTATGTATTTAGTGACTAGATAGTCGCTAATTTCCAACTAAAGTATTTAGTGACCACGTGGTAGCTAAGTACAGGATTTAGCGACCATGTGGTAGCTAAATCCTGAATTTAGCTACCATGTGGTCGCTAAATCGGATTTAGCTACCTAGTGGTAGCTAAATCTTGGATTTAGGTACCATGTGGTCGCTAATGCCTATTTACGAAGTGGAAGCTAAATACATAAATTGAGATGTATTTAGCGACAACATGGTCACTAATCTCAACTTATGTATTTAGTGACCATGTGGTAGCTAAATAACCTTAAACCGTAAACCCTAATTCCAAAACCTTAAATTTGTTTTAATTTCAATTTGTAATAAGTAATTAGTTTTATTTTCTCCATATGCAGGATGAGAAATAAAACCCTACACCCTAGAACCCTAAACCCTAAAATCTTAAACTCTAAATTTATTTGGCTCCAAATCTATAGTTATAGAAATAAGATCATTAAATGACAAGCGCGCGAGATTTCAATATATAACAAAGTAATTAGTTTTATTTTCTCCACAAGCAAGATGGATGATTAAACTTTAATCCCTAAAACCCTAAACCCTAAATTTGTTTCAATTTCATTATATATGAAGTAATTAGTTTTATTTTTCTATATGCAAGATGACATTCCGGTCATTTCAGATCCTAACATTACAACACTAGCTCATGGACCCACTAGAACAATCAAGACATATCCTGGTTATTTTGTGAATGGTGATCAATTCCATACGAAAACACACACATCAATGCGGGCAACTAACAATAGTGGAGTTTGTGTTATCAAAAAAAACTTTCACAGCGATAAGGACTACTATGACGTGCTAGACGAAATAATTGACATCAATGCCCAAAGGTTATGCATATATACACCGTTGAGGAGGCTATTTTACAAAATTCACCACTTCAACGAGTTATCGATGATTTAACCGATGTTGATCGAGTTAGTCTGCTAAATGACCCAAGAGATACTTTTTATTTCATCGATGTTGATGCCAATGCCAGAACTCACGGAATACATGGATTAAATAATTATGTAGATCAAATAACTAACCGAATTTCACTCAAATAACTAACCAAAATTAGAGATCACATGATAGCTAAATCCGATTTAGCGACCACATGGTAGCTAAATTCAGGATTTAGCGACCAAGTGGTAGCTAAATACATTTAAAAAAAAAAGAAATCCCTAAATACATAAAATGGGAGGTATTTAGCGATCACATGGTCGCTAATTGGCGTCCATGTGGTCGCTAAATACATTAAAAATATGTGGGGGGGGGGGAATATTTGACGAGGCGGTCTTTTTAAAATTATTTGGAGATTAGCATCCATGTGGTCGCTAAATACATACAAAAATATGGGAGGGAATATTTGAGGAGGCAGTCTTTTTAAAATTATTTGGGAATTAGCGTCCATGTGGTCGCTAAATACATAAAAATATGGGTGGGAATATTTGACGAGGTGGGCTTTTTTAAAATTATTTAGAAATTAGCGACCACGTGGCCGCTAATTCCCAAATTATGGTGGGAATAATTCAGCATCGACGGGGTTTTTAATTTTTGGGAATTAAATCCAAACCTGGATTTAGGTACCACGTGGTCGCTAATTAGCTACCACATGGTAGCTAAATACAACTCTGAATTTTTTTTAAAAAGAACTATTGAATACATAAAACGAGGTGTACGCTAATTAGCGACCATGTGGTCGCTAAATACCTTTTATATCGAAAGATGCAATCGTCTTCCTCATTTTCTACTTCGAACTCTCTCTCGCTCTCTTAGTTTTCTCCGTTGTATCCCTCCTTCTCCTCCACCAGCACCTCCTCCCCCTTCTCTTCAATTTCCACTCCCCCCTCCCCACCCCCTCCATCACCACCTCCTCCACTACCATCGCCGCCACCGAGCACCATCGTCGAGCCCCTCCTTCTAGGTACCATCCTCCTCTTCTTTGATTTTTAATATTTTTTTATTAATTGTTTTTTTGGATTGATTGTTGTTATTGTTGTTGTTGGAATTGATTGTTGGATTTCATTGAGACTCTTTCTTCTAGGTACCCTTCTCCTCTCCTTTGATGTTCATATTTTTTTTATTAATTGTTTTTGTTAGGATTGATTGATTGATTGATTGATTGATTGATTGATTGTTGTTGTTGTTGTTGTTGTTGTTGTTGTTGTTGTTGTTGTTGTTGTTGTTGTTGTTGTTGTTGTTGTTGTTGTTGTTGCTGTTGTTGTTGCTGTTGTTGTTGCTGTTGTTGCTGCTGCTGCTGCTGCTGCTGCTGCTGAAATTGATTGTTAGATTTGATTGTTGTTGTTACTGTATCCTTGATTGTTGTTGAAATTGATTTGGATATTAATGTTGCATGTTGTTGTTAATTTGTTGTTGACTTAGAATGATTCAAGGGACAAATTTGCATTATTTGTGATTAATTTGATACATTGAATTGTGGTGGTGTTGTTGATACATGTTGATTTGGTTGCAATTGTTGTAATTTGTGTTGATTTATGTACAATTTAGAATTTAGGAGATTTATGCATTTAGGATTAATTTGTTGTTTTCGATTTAGAATATGATGAATATAATGGATTTTAGGGATAATTTAGGATTGAAATTTAGTTTGATAGTTTTGATGAATATGATGAATTTGTTTACATTTATTGATTATTGTTTTGGCTTTTTGTTGTTCAATAATTAGGATGGTTAAGAGGATTTTAGTTATTTTTGTTGTTTAATTTGATGAATTAATTAGGTTATTAAATTTATTATTGTGTTTTTTATTGTGAATTTGGAACTAATTATATTTTTATAATATTTATAAATTGATTGATGTTTTTAATAATATTTATAATAACAGGTTAATTATTTAATTAATTGTTTTTGTGTTTTTTATAATATTTGTTATGAATATGTTAATTAATTATATATTTTTATAATATTTAATATTTTTTTAATATTTATAAATTCATTTGAAATAAATAAATTTTAAAAATTAATTAATATTTTTTAATATAGTAGGATTTAGCGACCATGTGGTCACTAAATTTGAACCCAGATTTAGCTACCACGTGGTCGCTAATTAGCTACCATGTGGTAGCTAAATCTAAACTCAGATTTAGCTACCAAGTGGTAGCTACTTAGCGACCATGTGGTCGCTAAATCTGAACCCGGATTTAGCGACCACATGGTCGCTAATTGGCGACCATGTGGTCGCTAAAAATGGTTCGCGATGTGGAGACCATGTGGTTGCTATCATATGTGGTCGCTCGCTAAATCCATTTGCAACTAGAATTTTAGCGACCAATTTATGGTCGCTAAATCCATTTAGCGACCAACTCCATGTTTCATGGTCGCTAAATTGACAGTTTTTTGTAGTGATCACACATATACTCAATGTCGTCGACAATAAGATGCCACCAACCAAGTAGAAAAGACGTAAGTTCGCCCCTGAGTGAAACCGAGTAATTAATGACAAGGTAAGATCTTTACTTCAATCTGGTAAAATAAGAGAAGTTAAATATTCTGATTGGTTAGCCAATGTGGTTGCCGTAAAGAAGAAGAATGGGAAGTGGCATGTATTTGTCGACTTTAATGACTTAAATAAGGCATGCCTTAAAGACCCATTCCCTTTGTCTCATATCGATTCAATGGTGGATGAGACGGTTGGGAACGACTTGATAACATTTATGGAAGCATTTTGTGGATATCATCAAATACTAATGCATCCCAACGATCAAGAAAAAAATGGCATTCGTGATGAACGTAGGAATTTGTTGTTATAAACTTATTTCGTTTGGAGTTAAGAACGCAAGTGCTACTTATCAAAGATTGGTTAACGAGATGTTTCAGGAATAATTGGGGGATACCATGGAATCCAAGAAAGTTGATGGCCACATACAACCTCTATAGGAGGCTTCTTAGATTCTAAGACCATAAAAGATGAAGCTGAATCCAACAAGGCACTATTTTGGCGTAACAACCGGAGAGTTCCTTGGCTACATGGTGTCGCAAAGAGGAATCGAACCAAGCCAGGAAAGTTCCTAGACCTTCAATCACCTTGATGAGTCAAAGATGTACAAATGTTAACTAGAAGAGTGGCGGCCCTGGACAAGTTTATTTGAAAATCATCAGACAAAAACAAGATGTTCTACGACATCTTATGGAAGAACAAGTCTTTCGAATAGACATAGGAACATGTGATCAACTTCCAATTTACTATGTAAGTAAAACTTTGTTAGACACTGAGGCAAGGTAATATTTTGTTGAAAAACTAGTACACGCATTAGTTAGGGCTTCTATCAAGTCGCGTCCTTATTTTGAACGTTATTTGATAACTGTGAGAACTAACTTCCTAATGAAGAGTATTATGTCAAAAACCAGAATTATTAGGTCGACTTGTTCGATAGCTGGTATCTCTAAATGGTTATGACATCAAATGCGAACCAAGAACCGCAATGAAGTCGCAGGCTTTGGCCAATTTTATGGCCGAATTCACTCCTACGCAACATGATGACGACATATAGGAAATGATGCAAGTGGGCAACATGTTATCTGATGGAAGATGGTTGCTACATACTAACGGAGCGTTGAACCAGGTCAAAGTCAGATTCGGGGTAGTACTGAAGTTGCCACAAGGAGATAGGATAGCCTAAGCCGTGTGTTGTACATTCAAAGATACAAACAACGAAGCATAGTACAAGGCGCTCATAGCAAGACTTACTATCTCCAAAGATCTAAACGTCCAAGACATCGATGTAATTTGTGATTCATTACTTACAGTCAATCAAGTAACAAGTTCTTATGCTGCTAGGGATTCAAAGATGACAATATACTTTGAGAAAGTACAAATCATCCTAAAAAGCTTTCCATACTTGCAAATTGGACAATTTCCTTGGGATGCCAATACACAAGATAACACACTGGCTAACCTCGGGTCAGCTATCGACCCTAAGGAGAAAGAAAAAAAATTCCTTTCCTACATTTGGACGCACCGTCAATCAACAAAATCACTGAGGTGTTAGAAGGTCAAGAAGATAACACGATGTCATCATGGGTGACGTCTTTCATGAAATGGCTGCAGGACAGAGTCTTACTAGACGAGAAAAAAGTTACTCGGCAAGTTAAGGTAAAAGCATCTATTTTCATGGTTAATGATAAGCTTCTATTTAAGTGGATGTCCTTAGGTTTATACGCAAGGTGTGTCAAGGAAGGCGAAGTGGAAACAGTGTTACGTGACCTTCATGATGGCGAGTATGGAAATCATACTGGGGGTCGCAATCTGACGAGGAAAGCTAGCAAGATGAGCTACTACTGGTCCAAGATGAACAAAGATGCCATCAACTTTGCGAAGTGGTGTGACGCATGCCAGCATCATGCACCAGTCCCGCATCAGCCACTAGAGTTACTCCATCCCATATTTCCCCTTGACCTTTCACGAAGTGGGGTAATGGATATTGGGGGCAAGTTACCTCCAGCATTAGGACATCGTGTTTACATCATGGCAATGACAGATTACTTTTCCAAGTGTATCGAGGTAGAGGCATTCAAAGAGGTGAAAGACACTCAAGTTATATCATTTATTAAGCGTAACATCTTGATCATGTTTAGCATCCCATCCAGAACTATCTACGGCAATGACTCACAATTCATTAATGAAAAGATGGGATCTTTCTGTCAACGTTACAACTTTCAGCTCATAATGTCGACGTAATGTTAACCGCAAGCTAATGGACAAGCAGAAGCTAGTAACATGGTGATCATGAATAATTTGAACAAACGTCTTAAAGAAGCAAATGGACGTTGGGTAGACGAGTTACGAATAATTCTATGGTCTAACCGTAGAACTCCGAAGACATCAACATGACACACTCCTTTCTCGTTAGTTTATGGGTGTGAAGCGGTACTTTTGGTTGACCACAAAAGAAGCCAATCATCATAACATGTTTCATCATTTGGACACCATTGATGAGATGCGAGATGATGCAGTTATTCGCCTAGCCGCCTACATATAGGGGGTAGCTTAGAGTTATAACAAAAATGGGCAGCTAAAGGCTTTTCGAGTAGGGGATTGAGTATTGAGGAAGACTTTCCAAAATACTCAAGGGTTGAATGCTAGAAAATTGGGTGCAAACTGGGAAGGCTCATACATGATCCCTAAAGCCATCGTGCAATGGATGAGAAACTTGTTCCAAGAAGTTGGAATACGACACGCTTGAAGCTCGATCATTTCTGAATTGCCACAAAACACGCAAGGATCCACAACAAATTGTGAATGGGGTAATTAAATCATTTCTTTTATAACAATAAGTATACTCTTTTACATACTTTATGTTGGCCTTAGACACCCGAGCTAAGAAACTAACAAGGGATGGCTTGTGACGTTATAGCCTAAACATAGGCCCCACCTTTCAAACAGGCTGATATGTGCACGAGACTAGTCGAAGATGCTAGAGTTGAGAATACCTAAGATTCTTTAGAGCAAGGGGAGATCTTAAGTATGAATAATAACACGAAGAGATGTACACATAAGACATATTTCGCTTCATTAATAAAGATTGCATTACATTCTTTCATCTATGTGTTAACAAGTTACATACATATCTCCTTAGCATTTTATACAAAAGCGCTTATAGGTTTAGTAGACATATAAATACTTTATGTTAGTTTATTTTCTCAGAACTTTTGTCATACTTTTGGAGGCTAGGGTTTTCTCTCAAGGAAGAACCTTTGAACCTTTGTAAGTTTGATTTTAATTTCATTATGCATTGCTAATTTCTCTAGTGTTTGGCTAGTTATTGAAGTCATGATTTGTATGTAGTTGTGAGGTTTGATTGATTCTCAACAAACTTGAATAGAAATTATTCCCTGTGCTTAATTGAATCAGAATTATTCTAGGGTTTTATTAGATTAGCTACCTAATAGAATTTCTAGGTTAATTTACAACTGAATCTGATTAATTACCGGTTGGAGTTAATTAGATCAAGAGTAGGCTTTAATCAATTTAGTACCGGTTGGACAAGTTGGTTAAAGAAGGGAATAAATTCACAAATCACTTAGATGTCTGGTTGCTCTAAGTTGTTTGTTTATATTGATAACTTGAATCGTCATGCTGTTATTTAATTGAATCTAGAAGGTCTTCTAGGTTGTTATTTAATTAGGGTTGTTAGACTAGTAGTTCTATCAACTAAATATGAAGTTTGGGTTTTAATCCTTAGTAGGATCATTATCCACAATAGATTATTCAAGTAAGAAGAGAATCAAGAGAATCAATGATCAACGAATCAATATCATGATGGATTTAACTAGTTGAACACGTTTGTCTCTCATTGATTTAAATCATCTTTTGCATTCATATTTACTTTTCAATTTGCATATTAGTTTAGATATTCATTCCTTAAAACCCACCATTTGGTTACTTGGCACACAAGTAATAACATTAATACACGAGTCTCTGTGGGATCGACTCTTGCTTACCGCTCTACTGAGTTGGTAAAGATAAGGTTTCTTTAATAGGTATTAACGACCACTGAAAATACCTCATCACAACAGTACAGTATTTTTAGGGAAATTCACCGATATTCATAACCTTATGATTAAAATTTAGAATTTTGTTGTTATCACATTTTGGGACTATATATAACATGCTTTTGGACTTTTATTTACTTATCTGTAGAATTAGTAAAAAAAATATATATCCTACAAAGAACGATTGCTTTGATCTTGTCTCTATTTTTTATAGATCTGTCATCAAAATTGGCTCTAATTTACAGCACAACTAGAGTAATTATCATGGGATAGAACAAAGGCCACATGAAAGTTGTTAACACTGGAAGATAACTCAAACTAATTAACAAATGTCACAAAAACCCTCCCCTGCTATTCTATTAAGTTCGCATTACGTAGTCTGAAGCTGATACGAATTCATGGAGCAACTCCTCAATCAAGCCTGAAAAAATTGAGAACTCAATCTCTGTTGCATCCCGAGACATGTCATCATCATCTTTTTGCTTCTTCCACTTGTTGCTTTCCTCTCGAAAGTCCATGGCAATCATCATATCAATCGTGTTAGCCTCCGCCTCTCGCCAAGACTCTAAGCGCTTGCAAACCCTCTTCACAATTAACACATTGTGTTTAAGATCTCCCGAGGAGGATCCACAGTCTAACCCCTCTTCTTCACTGATCATATCGGATATGAGCCTCTTGATCCAAGGAGTTTCAAGGTCCTTGATCAAACTTGATTCACAAGAAACGTCAACAAGGATATCAGCACCGTTTATTTCAAATTTATGTGTTGTTGATTGAAAATCTTCTTCGGCTACTATCCTGTCCTCGAGTTTAGTCGGTTCTAGCTCGGCTAATTTCTCAAAGTTTTGCAACTTCAACAATGCACGGCGCTTTGCTCCTGAAAATAATTGTATTCCAAGGACAACAAGAGTAATTAGCAGGGCCACTATATCTACATGGATTCTTGTCCGCAATTGAGCAAATTTCTAAACCAATTTTTGCACATTGTTTTTCAATATAGTACCAATTGAGCACAAAAATAAAAACATTTATGTTTCCACAATTAGATGACCATCAAATCGATCAGTAGGTCCCCAAGTACTGATTTAATCAAATAAATGATGTATAATGTTAACCAGATTGAAGGAATGGTCCATTCTTTGTAATTTACAAGGGAAAGTGCACAAACATACATGATGGTAGGCATTAGGCAACAGAAGAAGGGGCCACATTACATAGCTCATCCTAAGTATCTGAATTGGGCACCCACCATAGATTTCATATAGTGTCAAACTTATTCAAAATCGTCAACTTTCATAAGAAATTATTGTGTTAAGTCATCTCCCTTACCCACCACACCACACACATTCAATACAAGCCAAATGCCAAGATATGGAAAAGGACTAAACACCAAATCAAACGGAACTTTGCTTGTAACATTCATTACTCGTGTGGATTTTAAAAGATGCTAATTCATATCATTTTTTGTTTGTTTGTTTGCTTACTTTGTAAGAACGCGTAGCCGTCCTTCCTTTGACACTCAACTTCATCTTCTCCGTCTTCATCTTCAAAAGGAGGGTGTAATATGGAGACGGGACTACTTTGCTCTTTGTCTTCTTCGTCCTCTTCTCGCAAGGCCTTTACTTGTGGGTTTTGTTCATTACTAACATTTTCCTATATGAACAAAAACAATAAGTGTACACGCATTAATAACTTATCCTTTTCATTTAACAATGACATTTATTATTTAACGGAAGATGCGTTATTATTTGGAAGCTAATTAAACCTATAATTGATCATGGCTAGTAGGCTATATCCATCTAATTAACCACTTTATTCTTCAAATTATATAACAAATCCATCAATCATGTATTTGCATAAAGCACTCTATATTCATCTTCACTATATATGCACTGAAAATGCTTGAATAAATGAATACGAGTTTCTAAACTTTGTTTAGAAATTAAGGTCAAGTTTAAATTTCAGACGAATGACTCCGAGTAAAAATCAAATGCCGACATGCCGTCATTTCTTTTCCTGCCGAAAAAAACAATTGAATTACCTGTAAATTGGGGCAACAACAAGACATAGTCGGAGACGAAAACGCAGGTGACCTCCTCCTGGGCGAAGGGAAATCCCCATTTCCAATGCCGCCATTGTTGGTTGCATACTCTCTTTCGAAACCCTTAAGAAATCTAACTTCCTCTCGTGATGTACTAGTAGTGGTACTGCAGAAGGAGGATGAAGAGGAAGATGATGATGAAGATGACGATGAGGATGATAAACCGCCTGTCTTCGCGGAATCAGCCCATCTCACGACACCATCATCCCCTGTTTTCTGGATCCGAGTCCGGGTCCGGATTCTGAGCCTATTAATAAGGGAACCAAGTAAGCCTAAACCCGGATTGGGAAATCGGGTCTTGGATTTCGGGTTGTTATGGACTCTCAAAGCGGCTTGGAGGAGGAGAGCAGCTGTTTTGGGAGGAACGTGGAGAAACACACCATCCGAAGGGGATTTGTTGTTGTTGTGATTGGGTGCAGAGGATAACAGAGGAGGCTTTCTGAATGGGTCGGGGGAAGAGGAGGATGAGAGGGAGCAGAAACACGCGTTTCTGGACAAAGTGGAAGGAAACGACGCGTTTTGCTTGGGGTTCTGCACCTGGAAGGGCTCTTGCTCTTGTTTCAATAGCTCCTTTAGATTATTTCTGGGTTCAGGAAGAGGAGTAGCCATGTTCGATGTGCTTGTGAGATGATAATAATGCACAATGATGCTCTCCTGTTCTCTGTTGCTTAAGTTGTTGTTTATTAATTTTGAAGACACATATAGAGATATTTGGGGTTTTGATGGAAGGGGGAAATGGAAATGGAGGGATTCGTCATTTAAGGTAGGTATATATACTATTTAGGGAAGGAATGAAAGACAATTTATTTATTTTTGGGTGAAAGGAATGAAAGGTAAATTATATTTGGATTTTTTTTAAATATGATTTAATTGTAGAAAGAAATCAATTATTTTTTATTTAAATTTTTTTATTTTTTTAAAGATTTATGTGTTTTAAAATAAGGGTTTAGTTTCTACGTCCGATTTCTTATTCTATATTTTAATGTATAGGATAGAAAAATCGATTATATTTAACTATTTCTCATTTTAACATTTACTCACTTAATCGACCTCATACTTTACATTTTATATAAAAAATACCCTACTTTTTTGGTTGTTTCTAAAGACGGACCACCTATTATGTACTATTTTTGTTGGTTGTTTATTTTTATTTTTTTGGTCGAGATTGTTGGTTGTTTATTAGGGGTAAGAACAACGTGTTTGTTTTCCCAACTCCTTGAGCGAGAGATTGATTTTTTTTTCCAAACTCCACTCAAACTAAACTCACAAATGACGTATCAGTCACGGATTGGGTTTGTCATAGGTCGGGCTATGAGTGGGTAGAGCTCTTTCACCCAATGACGGATTGAGGTGGGAGTTGGTGTAAATTTTTTTAAGATTTATCGATCACTTTTAATAAAAATAAATAAAAAATAAAAAAACAAATTAAACCCCGAAAATGATGTCACTAGTATTACAGATTCACTGTCGACAACTCCACCTTCCGGAATAATATAGGTTGTGCCCCCACTTTCAAAAGAACATGTGTCCGTCACTGCTTCTATCACCCGATCCTCGAATAAAAATGGCTCACATGACCCACTCATCACTCGTGAAATCTTTCACCCATATTCGATCCACCCATCATCGCGGGTGAGTCGGGTGACCGGCCACCCGTGAATTATTAAATTATAATAATATTTTTTAATAAAATTCTAGAGTTAATAAAAGAAGCATTGACGCAAAAAAGAGGTGGCGATTAGAGTGAGGTAGACTAACAGTGAAGTAGTCAAGGAGAGTTGTTGGTGGTGATGTTAAAGAAGACAATAGAGGAGACTCAAAAAAGATGGTAAAAGGAGCGGAAGTGACAACGTTATTGGGGAACTAGAGGGAAGTTGAAGACTGTAAAACGGAACACGGTAGTAGAATTTGGAGCCGACAATGTTAGGTTTGTCGAAGATATTAGTAAATAGTATGTATATTAGGTAAAATTATGTGGGTGGGTCGTGTGATGGGTCGAGTGAACTGGGTGTAAAATCTCACCCATATCCGACCCATCACTCGTTTTATGGACCCATCACCCGCTTTTCTTTGGATTTTCACCCATATATTTAGGTCGGGGGAAGTGGGTGGGTCGGTCACCAACGGATGATGTCCAACCCTAGTCAAGGGGCATGTATTAAGTCTGTATGAAATAATAAACGTTGTTCATATATAATATTATGGGTACTTTGTAATCATATACACGAGTGTGCATGACCTTAACAAAGTGTACGTACCCTTTATTATAACTGAGTTTGCAATTAATTATACGATTATGTACTCTAAGTTAATTATAATAAAACTTGTGCACACATAATTATAAAATCTTACATACTCAATTATATTAATCATACACATTCAGTTATACAATTATGTACGTACACACGGTTATTAGAACATGCACTTAGAACGTTGCCACGCTCAATTCTAAGGTCATTCACACTTAGTTTTAAAGTCATGCATGTACACTTAGTTATAAGATCATGCACATTTAGTTATAAAACTATGCATAATTCGTTAAAATGGCCTTACAGACTTAGTTATGACATCGTACAGACTCGATAACAAAACTATGTGTGCACATTTATATATAAGATTATGCATACTCACTTAAAATTCGATTTTTTCTAAAAAGAAATCGGTCAAGCTAAAAAATTTCGACTTCCACATTTTTAACTTTATTGAAGTTTTAATCTGAATTGTGGGGATTTTTGTATGATCCAATGGCCAACGTGCGCTCTTGTTTCTCTTCATATATAATCATTTTTCTCACATTATGTAACTTCATATATATATTATATATGAATTATGTTCATGTGACGTATAAATTACTGTAAAATGGTGAACTTTTATTATTTTTCTCACATTTTTAACTTCATTTTTCTCACATTATGTAACTATTTGTATGATCCAATGGCCAACGTGCGCTCTCTTATTATTGTTTGTTTTTTTTTTTTGTTTTTTTTTCTTATTTTTTTTATTTTTTTATTGATCATTCAATATATAGTTATGAGATAAATCTAATGGTTCAGATCAATCCTCATTTTAAATAAAAGGTCTTACCACAAGAGTGGTGTTCACTTGAACCAAAACCTGTATAGATTATTCATAAAAATACATATATGACAAGTCAATAAATACTATCATGCATAACTTTGAATAGAGAAAGCCGCACACTAAATAATAGCACATGGATTTTAATTCTAATTAATGCATTATATATGTCGCGTTATGATATATGGTGGTCAAAACGTGTGTTTGATTAGACATGCATAAAAGGTTAAAACATGTTATATGTATAGTATTATTTAACAAGAAGGATGATTTTTTGGACTATCTAACCTGGTTCAGTACTAGTGCGAGACTAGAGAAGATGCTTCTCCAAAGAGTTGCAATTTTTTTAGGTTATGGCCACATCTGGAAAGATCGGCTAGAAAACCATGTCATTTTCCCAAGGGAAATAAATCCTGGTGCATGAATTTATGTATCTTCTTCCTACCAAATAAGCATATTCTGAGCATGTTAAGGGCTAGATGCATGTAAGACATATATATAACCGACATGAACATTATTAATTGGTAGTAATATCTTTTGGATATAGATCATTTGTTATTTTATAGGCTATAGCATAGGATTCTTTTGTAAAGCTACTTGTTAGCCACATTGATGAATGGAAGCTGCACATATGTTTTTGTACCCAAATAATAAACGGTTTGAAATTAAACTACTTAGCCCCCGTTTGGTAGAACAAGGAGGAAAGGAAAGGAAAAGGAAACAAATTTATATATAAAATGATAATGATTCTCTCTTTTTGGCAAGAAAAATTAGGGAATGGGGTAATGATTAGAGGAGAATAGGTGATATGGTTACCTCATGTTAAGGGAGTGGGGAGTATTATCTCAAGTTTTACATAAAAAATAGAGGAGGAGGGGTAATGGTTACTATTTTCATCAATGAACCATAAATTAAAAATAGACTAGATTCATGCACTTAACCATTTCCTTTTCTCAGCAAACACCAAACGAGTCCTTAAGTGGCGTACACCTCCGCCGGTTCCATCAGCTGGATGCATTTAGTAGCAGAAATGAATCAAACAATATAGGGATCGGCGGTCAACTATTGACTCTATATATCTTTTTTTGGTCGAATGACTCTATATATGTTTATCTTCATCTTTATTTAAAAATAAAAAAACAGTAAAGTTCATTTATTAAAAGAGTGGGGCTCGGTGTACTGAGCATATGTTATATCTAGGGATAGTGTCTTGTTTAGTTGTTTTAGATTGTCGGTAAATTTTATTTAATTTATTAGGACCACTTATTTTGTACTATGATATTTTTTCGGACATCAATTTCAAAATTTTGTGTGATGATTTTTTTTGAAAAATTTTCATTATATTCTAATATTTAATGATGTTATCTATTTTTAATAATTAATTTTATACTAATAATTTTTTTAACTAAATTAAATTTTTTAACTAAATAATTACCTTTAAATTTTTTGAACCTTTTTCTTTTAAATTTTCTAAAAATCTATCTATATTTAATAAAACTAACGTTCTAATATATTTAATACAAAATTAAAAGAAAGGAAAAATAAAACATAAGATTTTTTAATATATAATGATAGCTTTTAATATATTAATATATAGTCATATTTAAATAATCACGATCTTTACACACAAATTAGCTTTTAATTTGAGTTAATAAGATAAACTTAAATGTTTTCTAGATTCTAGAATACTTTTTATCATTAATATCCAAACTTGAATAATAGATCAAGTTAGCTTAAATAATTTAATTTAATAAAATCTTCTATTTAATTTTTTCTAGAATATAAAAACAATAATAATTTATCAGGAAAATAAATTGTATGTATCCAAAAATAATAATTGAAAAAGATGGTTTATACACATGCCTTGCACATGATTTATTATATAGATTTTTATATATGATTTAATATTATAAATTAAATATTAATTATCATTTCAAAATAATCCAAATATAATAGTTATGTTATTAATATTTCTAAAAAATAGTAATATTATTATATTTTATAATGACGATTATGTTTCTATCACTTGCCAAATTTTAAGATATTGATTATAAGATCTATTGCACATATTTAAAATTTTATTATTGATTTTTTATTTATAAGAATGACATCTTTTTAACTAAAGTGTACCATATTTTTATTTATGGGTTTTTATATTATTTTTTATAATTTTTAATACCAATTTTATGTCATTGTATATGATAAAGTTTTGTAATAATATGGATATATATGTCCTTGCAATATAATAATTATATATCCATAAATATCTTAATTTTTATATTAATTTTATATATAAAACTATTATTTTTTATTTTTATTTACTAATGAAAATTTTGTAATTAGTATAGAGCATAATTTTAATTATAATTTTTATATTCATTTTATGATTTGTATATCAACTTTTTGTTGATAAGTACGATATTTTTTCTTTTTCTATGCATAATTGTTCATTTTTTAATATTATATTTGTAATCAATAACTATTAAAATATTTTTAATTAATATGGATATAGATAAATTATGTTTTGCAATATATTAGTTTTCTACATATAACAATATTAATTTTTTTATATTATGCATAAAAGTTAATAAATAAAAAATCAATAGTTCCTTAATGTTAGGGTTGGATCAATCGAGTCGATTCATTCGGGTTCATATTACGTCATTTCGGGCACGGGTTTTTTTCATGTTCATGTCATTAAATATTTACATTTAAATCGATTAAATTAGTTAAGGTTTTTTGTGTAGGTTTGAAACGTCCTAACAGGTTGAGAGCATGTACCTTTAATGATTATGGAAACAGTATTATACCAAAATAATATCTTAATAATAAAACAATATTATTTTACTATTTAAATTATAATACCTATATCCTATGTAAATTAATATATTTAATTTTTTGTTTAAAAAAACCCGGAAAAGGCACGGGTCATCAACTAGTAAGAAGCCTATTTTCGGGAACTGAAATCCTATTAAAATACTTATTTTTTGTCATTTTCGCTGACTAAATTAATAAAAGAATTCATATGAAAATGGATGATTAAGGCAAGCCTAAGAGCTTCCATCCCTATATATATGGCTATATGCATTGATAATTGTATATTTGGAGAATTTTAGGCTTTTTTGGTTCAACGAAACTCTATACCATTCCCGGAAGTGGAAAAAAAAATATAGGAAGCTTTGCTAAATTTGGGGCCTTCCTCCAATTATTTCTTATTCTTTTTTTCCTCCTTTTAATGAAAAATCAATTTATTTTCATTCCAATTAGACCTGTCAATCGGGTCGGGTTGGACGGTTCGGGTTCGGTTTCGTCATGGGTCACGGGTCAATCGGGTCGGGTTGTAGCGGGTTTTCGGTCGGGCCGGGTTGACCAGCGGGTCAAAAATATCCTTTTTATGATTATTAAAATCAATTTTTAATTAAATAATAATATTTAACTAGAATATATTATTTTCATTTATTTTGATATAAAAATATATAATAATTTTCAAAATAAATTTTAAATTTTGTATAAATATACTAAATCGGTCAACCCAACGGGTTTTGGGTTTCAACCCAACGGGTTTAGAGTTCTATCGGGTTCAGTTGATTTCGGGTTTCGGTCTTGACCCTAAAATTATCGGACAGTTCGGATCGGATTAGCGGGTTAGGTAAGCCAAAATTATTTTCGCTATTATCCACCATAAAGGAACTTTTATTTATTATGCTTGTTTTTAATTAAGTATTTTATTATAAAATTAAATACTACCTTCGTTTCACAATATAGGTCCTTTTTAGCTTAAAATCTTGTTTCACAATGTAAGTCTCTTTTTAATTAATTAATACTAAAACTTGCCAAAAAAATAACATTTAATTAATGTATTTCTAGTTCCAATGTATTTATAAATACTAAAAAATGTCACTCATTGGGTGATATTATATGATTTAATCTCATATTAATTTTGTACACAAAAAACAAAATCTTATCAATTCCACTTTAAGCATGTCTTAATATATGTGCAAAATTCTAAAAACCCCTAAATTGCGAAACGGAGGGAGTATAATGGTTATTCGTTATGTTGAAGAATTCTATCTTAGTCGAAAGATAGAATTTTCGCGTGGATTGGGGAACTAGAAATCGCTTGTGGCGCCTAGAGCAATTCGACTACACCTAGATGATAAGATTTTCGATCTCCTCTCTCCCTCTCCTCCATTATAAATACATGTCTTCGCCATGTATGATGAGGACATCATATTCGTTGAGCTCGCTAGCAAGTCTTGTCCTTTACCTCGACAAACTGCTCTTTTGACTTAGGCATCGGAGGTGGATTAGGTGGTCCTCGCCCCCTGTGTTCATTGTTTTGCATGTTCTAGGTTGAACAGGAGCTTAGAACAGAAGGTGAAGAAGGGAGCAACGAGGAGTATTCAATCTATGCATTAAAGATGATTTTTTGTGCACTAACAGTTGGCGCCGTCCGTGGGGAATGAGCAATCGATCCACGCAATTATGGTGTCGGATCGATCCCAGAAGAGCAAGAAGTGACTTTTCGTAGTCCTTGGGCAATTTCGCAAAGTGAAATCGAGCGTGATGCCCTCAGCGAGTGAAACCGCGACCCCGAAACATGGAGCCGCGATCGCAGACTAGAAGACCTCAATCGCAGAACCGAAAAGCACGACCGCGACACGTAGGGCAATCGCGTGAACTCCGATATTCGCTCAGAGGATCGAACCCTAGCACACATCAATCATGCGAACTCTGATATTCGCTCGGAGGATCGAACTTTAGTACACGCCGAGCAAGGCGCCTTGCTTGAAGACCTGAACCATGACCCGACCTCACTCGCAAGCACGACCGCTCATCCTTGCAAGAACTTGGGAGTTTTCTTCCTGTGATTGGGCTTCACGCGTCGAGATGCCATTGGAGCTGCTCATTGGCTTACTACAAACTTTTTTCCTATTCATGTGTTTTTTGATTCTTTTTTTCTAGTATTTCTGCGCGCATAACATTATACATATATACATACATTGTAGTTGCTGCTAGTATAATATAAACCTTTAGATTGAATCAAGTGATACCATATTACCATCCTAATTAAGTTGGGGAATTTAAGTTAAGTGCACCAAACAAGTCATATTAAAATGTCCAACGATTCTATTGAAATTAATTATGAGAGGGAGGTTTAGTGTTTATAGGGCTTATAGTGAGAAATGAGAACAAAAGAGAGCCATTGGATTAGAAAACTGAACGGTGGAGATTAAGAGATAAATTATTTGGTGAAAAATAAAATAATTAGGGGCGGTGGCATTTAGTGTAATTTTGAACAATATCTAAAGCAGGGGACAAAAATACCCATGAAAACCTAAAAGGCCACTATCACCATTGAAGGAAGGATCGCTCGCTTGCCTCCCTCGCTCCCCCGATCGCCTCGCTCCTCTCCCTCGCTCGATTGATCACCTCGCTCTCTAGATCGCTCCCTCTTCTATAACTCGCTCAATCACTCGTTTCGCCCCAATCTTTACCTCTCTAGAAGCTATGGATAATAGTATGAGACATGATTCCTCTCGTCGTAGTTGTCGTTTGGAGGTGTTGAACGATCGATCTTTTTTCTTGTACCAATTTGGATCGAACAATTCGATACTTAAGACTATTGCGTAAGAGTTCTCCTGAACCCTAAATAGCTGCATTCTACGTCAAAATCTACAAATTCTTCTCCAAATTTGATCGGTTTGAACTCGTACTTCTCAATTGAATTTTAATTTGTTTATACAAATTTGTCAAATTTGATCGGTTTGAACTCATATCTTATTTGCCTCGTCAAAGTCTACAAATTGTTTCTTCCAGAAGGTGAGTACCAGTTGCCTATTATTTCTTACCTAATTAGTATATGCCATGTTTGTGCAGGTTGTGTTGCACAAATGTGTTGACTTGTGTGACCTTCTACAAATTCATTGGTTGATGGAACAATTTTTCAACTTTTTTGTGATTAATATAGCTCAAAGTGGTCGTTTGTATACTTATATACAACGAATTGGAGAGCACACACATCTGCTTGAGAAATTCATGTGATTTATTTTCTGATTAGTTGTGATCCTGTTTAATGCCTTCAAGGATATCAATAAAGTTAGTCCCTTTGCCTCAACACCTAGCTAGCACACTAGAAATGTGTTGTTCATATTAGACCAAATCTCGTAAACTCATATCAAATCAATATGGATTAATGAAAACTGGGGACTTGATTGTTAGATTTATGATGTTAACTTGTATTTATGCAACTACTCAATAAAGTGCATTGAACTAGAACTCTGGTAATCTTTTGCAATGAATATGAAACCATTGTATGAAATTAATGTGTGAAACTTTGAATGTGTTACATTCGTTGAAGAATTGTCAGCTTAATGCTTACTGTGATGCTTAACTTCTGCCTTCCTTTTTGTTCAAATGAAAATGATTATAGCTGAAATTTATAACCTATAGGTAGTTAATCACCAACTCTTAGTAGAACCATACAATACCTCCCACTTTGACCTACATCTTTTTCATCTATATGTTCATAATTTATTAGTTATCGCTTTTGCTTTAGAATTATGTGGTTCCATATTTTTCATGTTCATAATTTAAAAATCAACTGCTCTTTTGGTTCACGGTTTTGTAAGCTTATTAGGTTCATAATAGGTGTCTCGTTGGTTCATAACTTTGTATAATATAGTTCATTATAAACGTCATGACTTTAGGTTCATCATAGTTGTTTTATTGGTTCATGATTTTGAATGCTTAGGTTCATAATAGGTGTCCCGTTGGTTCATAACTTTGTATAATACAGTTCATTATAAGCATCGTGACTTTAGGTTCATAATAGTTGTTTTATTGGTTCATGATTTTGAATGCTTAGGTTCATAATAGGTGTCTTGTTGGTTCATAACTTTGTATAATACATTTCATTATAAGCGTCATGACTTTAGGTTCATAATAGTTTTATTGGTTCATGATTTTCAATGCTTAGGTTCATCATATGTGTCTTGTTGGTTCATAATTATGTATCATACAGTTCATTATGAGCGTCCTGACTTTAGGTTCATAATAGTTTTATTGGTTCATGGTTTTGAATGCTTTGGTTCATAATAGGTTTTTCGTTGGTTCATAACTTTATATAATACAATTCATTATAAGTGTCATGACTTTAGGTTCATAATAGTTGTTTTATTGGTTCATGCTTTTGAATGCTTAGGTTCATAATAAGTGTCAATGTACTAAATGAAATTTGGTAGCCTATTAACTCAAATGGTAGAGTGATGTGCTTATGCACATAGATATGGGTTCAAATCCCATATAGGCTAATTCTTCTCATGGTTTATGTTATTGGTTCATACTAGTTGTTATTTGGTATTGAAGGACAATTTGCAATTTGGATTTTGTAGTCGGATGCACGGATCCGAGCTCGCATCTCTACAATCCTCTAGCCAATTTTGATGATGATTCATGTCCGATAGATTCAAATTTTGAGGATAATTGACGAATGATTTGGGCTAAGCAAGCCTATACCGCCTAAATACATAATGTATAATGTAAATACAGATTGTACCTTTAATTTTATCTTCATTTTTATAGGGATATACATCATATCTTCATTTTAGAGACTCGAATGAATCTGTTTCATAATACTTCAAAGTTCCTAACATAGAACATAATTAGAAAACACATAAAAAACCATATATGAACAAGTCAAAACTGGCTACATATACCCTTCATACTTCTCATCCATGTAACATGAAACCTTGAGAATGCAACCTAAGAATTGACTCCAAGTACTTACAAGCGAGTGATGCTCAAATGCAACTGTGAAATTTGTGTTGTTAGCAATCATTTTTGATATCTTCTCTAGGGCTCCCTCGTCTTACCTTGTTCCAGCACCCCATATACACTTGTCTTGCGTTCAACATAAATCCCAACAAGAAACTCGAAAAGAATGTCGGCCCCGACACCCACTGCCAGGTCAATGGTTTAGTGGCCCCTGGTGCCCAGAAGCCTCACAACTTGCAGCAAGTTGAGGCATTAAATAGCAGGTTTCAAACAGAGCAACCTGAAAAAATATCGTTGTTCTTTTGGTTAAGATGATCACTGTGGTTCATAATATTACACATTAAGGTTCATTGAAAATAACAATGCGGTTCATCTAAATTAATGTACTAAATTTGTTAAGGCATTTTATCAAACACTTGGTGGACAATCAAGCAAACATACACAATCAACCTCTATTTTCAATGGAACTCATCAATACTAGCATCATTAAGGTATTTTTCAATCAAATAAGCATTTATATTGACAAAAGAATCTTTGGAATTTCAGCTCTTCATCACTTTATGCACATGAGCAGATAAATTCAGTTCTTCCCTTCGCCATCCAAGTCAATGCCTTTCATTAACTCTTCAGCTACTATCGCAGGTGTGATCCTTTGAAAACTTGAATTCTCCAAAGAATCTTTGGAATTCTCCATGCCTTATTCTCCTCTTCTCTGTTTGTAGCCTAAAATCCTATCGATTTCGTCGACGGCCTTCTCCAACTTCAGTGTAACCAAATTTTGATAAAAACGTCAATATTCGCCTCCAAATCCGCCATTTTCACTCCAAAACCATAACTAAATCTTCGTTCTTGGTTATCCTCAAATCCGAAACATCCATCTCCAAAAGAGAAGGTAGAAGAGAAGACGGTCGGATCGAAGGACACGGTAGCGACATTGTTGAACGGAGGTAGAAGAGAAGGTAAAGTTTGAAATTCAAATGACGAAAATTATAATTGTACGGAAAGGGAAGTTCTAATATGAGGGACAAATGACTTAAATACCCTTATGATTTAAAAACCTATTAAAAGAGCGTGGCCCTTTAAAACCGTTGATTTTTCAAATCTAATGGTCCATATTTGTTCTCATTTTACATTTTAAACTTTATTCTCATTTGATCCTAAATCTTAATTATGATCTTGTCCATCAAGGGCTTCCATTGAAAGGATATGCAAACTCTCTCAGGCTGATACATCATGAAATGTGGATCCCCGATCATTGATACTTTTTAAGTTTTAACTATGATTTCTCAGCACAAAAAAAAACTATATGATTCAATAATCTTCAATTTGATAGAGTCATCCGCATACATAAACTTGCAAACATGGGCTTTCAAATGGGCTTTTAAAATGACCAAGTCACAGTCTGGGCCAGTATGCATTGGATTCCCCAGTTACTTCTCCCAGGAATGTGAGCCCATCATTAACCTATATACCAGATCTACACATCCTTAATTTTCGGTTTATTGTCTAGCTTATTTGTTTAGTATAAATAAGTAAATATTTAAAATAAATTTAAAAAGTTTGTTCGAATTACACCACATAATACAGGATCTTACATTAGTACTATTATTAGTATTATATTGTTAAAGCGTATGTAATAAATAATATGACAAAAAACAATGTATGATGTCATGTAATCCAAATGCAATTTTATCTGTTAACCATCGTTTACCGACTAATGCAATCGAAGCGAACATTAAATAAAATTAGGTGACTGGACTAACTACTAAGCTACCGAATATATCCATCTGTGTATAAATGATTAGATTTATAAATGAAATGGAATCTCAAATAATATCTCTTGGTAGGTTGAAGTGAGTTAGATAGGGATTTAGGGAAGCATAATTAGGGATTTTGTAGGGCCACTAATCTACTTTGGTAATCATACAGAGGTTAATTGTGTATTTATAGTAGTAGTAAGTAGTAAATGGATGATCATTATGTATTCGTTCAGTTGCACAAAAGGTACAGCCAGCAATAAACCTACTTCCACCAACTCCCAATTTAATTACTCCAATAATTAATAATAATTATTTGACCTTAGAATAAATTGAAGGAAACTTGAAGGCTGCTGAAAGCAATTAGCAAAGAAGATTGTTGTATTCATCGCGTACAAGGAACATCCACCAATATGAAATATGTATATCATCCATACATTATATACATAGAAGCACATATCATTGTATCAACTCTTCAGAATATTTTATATTTATTCAAAAAAAAAACTTGAAAATATTTGAGTTTTTGTACACAGATGGATTCAGGGAAACATGGGGGCCCGATGGAAGGAAAAGGAAGGAGGCACACTCCAGCAAAAGGGGCAGGCACTCCACCCATCATCACAGATCCCCTGTCACACGAGATAATTAACACCAATTATTTCATTTTTTGAATTTCTATTTTTTGGAATAATTTTGATATTGATTTTGAATAAATTGTTCCCCCCATTTCGCTATTACGGTCATATTAATTGATATTTTTGCCTTTTTTTTTTTTTGTTTTTCCAAGTATCCCTAAATCCATACAAATTGAAGAAAATCTCTTTTCAGATACTACAAAAGGCCCATTGGAGATTTGTAACCTTGTCAGTAAAGCTCATGCGAACCAGATAAACTAACTTATGTTGACCAACTTGACCAAATGGAGGGAAAGATGATAAGACTTAGTTTTTCAAAAGAACGAGGTAATTTATTTATTTATTTTTTGATAAATGAACGAGGTAATTTATTAATTTAGATTATATGTATAAAAGCTCCCATCAATTAGATACCATGCATATATACATGTCAAAAGAAACATTTGAGGTTGCTGATAAACCTTTTCTTGGCTCATCACCTTCAAATTTTGCATATCCAAGTCATCCCAAACACACAAAGCGCAAACAAGGGCTACCAGGAACAAAGACAGTTCGAACCATTTCCAGTACCAAAAAGCTTCAACTTCAGTGTCTCAAGAAAGTTTCGGATCATCCAGCAGCTCAAAACGACAGAATCCAAAGAGAAAAAGGACTGAATTCTGACACACATAAATGTTACATGCGCCATTTAACCAAGTTGTAAGCAAAGTTCATCAGGCACAGTAACTGCTCTCAAGCCCTTTGGCCCAAGGTAGGTAGCCACGAGTAATTTATGACAGACAAATTAAATAAATAAAAATCACCTGTTTTACCAAAGTTAACAAATAGATTTATCTTCAGACATGATTGAAGATAGAAACAGACAGAACTTTCCAAACCTGTCTATAAGGGTAGATGTTACCCATCCTAAATCAGCACATGTTTCATTTAACACTAATGAAAATGTCCAAAAAATTTGAAAATGAAATGCTAGCACCAGAAATACACCCTTCAAACCCAAGCACCCTTATCTATATATCAAGAGAAAATAAAATAAAAAGAAATTTAAATTACATCACGCAAACCTAATCTAGTTATGGACAGCAAATATTGCCTGGTCATCATCTATTATCATTATTAGTGTAGGGTTTCAATGCTTTTGCTGAGCTCTTCCAGCTTCTTCATCCTCATCTTCTCACTTTCACCTACCAGCTGATTGTTCCATTAACACAAAATGCAAAAAAAGAACATGAGAACGGTTGAAACCAAATTGCAATAAATAGTTTTAACCCTGTTTGTACAAAGAGAAATAAATTTTACCTCAACAAGTTTGTTGATGAGTTGTACTTTCTCCTTGTTCTTGTCATTGAATAAATCAAGTGCATCTTTGTATTCTTTTTCCTGTGACAAAATTGATCATGTTCTCAAATTTATCCAAGGTTATATATGTAATAAATACACGGAAAAAAAAACGAGAATTATGAACATTCACGGCGTATACCTTCTTCTGCACCGTCAAGCCTAGAGGTTTGAGGTCTTTGTTGACTGAATCAATCCTCTTCCGAACATGTGCAACTTCCTTTCTCATGGGATCAGCTAACGCTTCAAGCTCCTGAGCAATTGCCAAGCAAGTTAAAGTGATGAGTAATTGAAGTTACATCAAAGAAATCATTATAACAAATCAAAAAGCAATCCCAAATGATAAGCGAAAAATCATTTATATCACAATGCCTCTAAAGTCTAACTATCACAATTACCTCTTTCTGGTCAGTCTATATAATTATCATTTCACAAACTACTGATTCTGGTGGAGCCTAGAAAGAATCTAGTTGAAATTGGACAAAGAAATCATTGTTAGGCAAGACTTGGGTTTGGATCTTGAGTTTAAAGCGATGAAGGTTTCAGAGATTTGATTTCTAAATGTTTCTGAATCTGCAAGTATTCTTTTTCTCATATCTATCAATTTCCCCGGAATAATTGATGAGTTACTAGGGGATAAAATAAAGCAGGGAAGCAGTCAAAAACTAGAGTGATTAATTCATTCATTTCGCTAAAGCTATGATTAATAATCATATATTTGGATACAAAACTGACATTTCTGTTCCTATAAACCAGCTTTGTTTTCTCCATAGAGAAAAAGATAATTATTCTCTAAACTATGGAATCTTAGTTTATTATTACAACACTAATCACCAAATAATTGTTCTTACAAATCAGAAATCACACAGCAGTGTTGTCTCATGCACAGACTTATATTCAATTTTTTTTTTTAAAAATCATTTTGAGCTGAATACTCAAAAATCAGTTAGCAAATCACCAATTATCAGAATACCAGCCACCAATTTTATTTTTTTTTTCATTGTAAAAAAGAAGAGGACAAAAAGAAAACTCAACAACAGAACAACGGCCGTTCTTTGGAATTCAGAATCTAATCACACAAAAACCAAAACTCGGAATTAAAATCTCAAAAGAGTACAAAAGTTAGGGTTTATACCTCCCGAATCATGGCCAAGCGTTTGGTCTCCTCCTCAACACGGCCGAGCTGAGCCTGAACCTTCTCCCTGACCTCCATCTTCTTCCTCTCGATCTCCTCCTCTTTCGCCTTGAAATTGGACAGCGCCGATTTGGAGATGTCATCTTCGCCTCCGGAAGAAACTATGCTTCCGTTGAAGCTCAAGTTCCCTGAACTCGAAACCAGCGCTTGCTGTTGCTCAACGGCTTGCGGTTTCTGCGTCGTCGTCATCTTGTTCTTCTTCTCTCTCTTTCAGTGAGGGGGTTTGAAGGGAGAACAGAGGAGAGAAACCCTTGGCCCTGCCTAGAATTCTCCTTTTTATCTTCTCTCTCTTTTCTTTTAATTTTGATATTGTTTTTTTTTCGGTTTTGCTTTTTTTTGAAATGGAGTGTTCTGTGCAGTTTCCCAGCTGGGGTTGTTTTTTGTGCTTAATCTTCCTCCTCTTTGGTGGAGGGCTTTTTATAAAGTAGAGAGAGAGGCAACCCAGCTGGGTCATTCTAATTTCTCTCTTTTTAATTGTTTATGATATTATGAGGCTGGATTTGATCAACAACCTAAAAAATCAGTTTAATTAATTTACAAGGGGCCTTGGAAAATAAATGAATAGGGGTCCGTTCGGCGGGACTTATTTTTGACCTTATACAGCTTATTCAAGCTTATGGTAAAAAAATAAAGTCTTTATTATGTGTTCGGTAGTGGGAGTTGACGATGATTATTGTAGCTTATGGGAGTTGATGGTAGTTTATATTTCACCCAAAATTTAATCTACCCCTTGCAGCCTTATCAAGCCTTATGTGATTTATTTCTTTCGATTGCCCTTTACTAATTTAATTTTGGAATATTTAAAATTTAATCTTCTTTTTATAAATTTATAAATATATCCTTTTTGGTAATTTTGCATCCATCTTTTATAAAATTAGTCTCGATCAATTTAATCTACCGAACACCTACATAATTTTTCACAAAAATAAACTAATAATTTCAACTCCTAAAATTACCTAGTAAAATCAGCATCAACCATTAAATCAGCATCAGCATCAACATCAACTCGTATTAGGTTTGATGCGTCGAACAGACCCTAGAAGAAATATAAAAAAAACGGAAAATGGAATGAAATAAAAAATAGTTGATAAAAAACAAAAATATTGCGGAAGTGGGGGGTTGAAATGACCCAACCACCAACCACTTAAAACGAAAAATAAGAACAAAAGTAGTATCATTATCATACCTAGAAAAAAAATCTTCAAATCTTATGCAAGCTCAAATTTTGTAACGGTCCATATCAATCATTTTATACGGAATATAATTCAACTTCACATTCTACAAAAGTACGTTTGATTTGTTCAATTTTTACTGGATAGTGGATGTATTTAATACTACAATTAAGTCTATTAATGTAATGTACTAACATTTTGAAGCATCAAATTTTACTTAATTTAAATGCAACGTCAATTTCTCGGACAATCAAATATATGGAGGTCACTTTATTTATGAACTTAACTGACAAGTGATGGTCATTAAAGCTGTCAAACGGGTCGGTCAGGTCGGGTTCGGGTCCGGTTATTCGGGTTCAGGTTGTGTCGGGTTCGGGTCGTAACGGTTCACCAGTCAAATCGGGTTGGGTCATTTCGAGTTTTCGGGCGGGTCGGGTCGGTGCAACAGGTCAAGAAAATCGAATTTTTTACAATTATTGAAATATTATTTTATTTAAAAAATGATATTTAATAATAATCTATTATTTTGATATATTTTAATAATAAAATTTATTATCATTTTCAAAATATATTATATAAATTCAAAAAATATAACAATTGAGTCAACCCAACGGGTTTCGGGTTTGAACCCAACGGGTTTCGGGTCTATCGGGTTCGGTTTATTTTGAGTTTCGGGTTCGAATTTTCGGTTCTTGACCCTAAAATTTTCGGGTGGTTCGGGTCGGTTTTTCGGGTCGGATCAGCTTTTGACAGCTCTAATGGTCATAGACACCATATATATTTACGAACCGAAACTTAACTGTTTATTTATTTTATTTATATTTAACAAAATCCGTACAGGGTACGAGCCCTTACACTAGTTGATCAATTGTTTATTTTGGAGAAAGTTATGGGGAAACTATTGGAGATTCTCTAACACTTGAATTTACACGTATCATCTCTTCCCTTCCAACCATCATCCCCTCTAAATTCTCTATATTGGTCATCTTCATTAACTCCTCACTCGATCTCTCTCCCACCTATTCTATCTTGAAACCGAATACGTTGAGAGTTGTGATACCACACACACCATTCGACGACCTCATTCCCCTCTTCGTTTTTGCCACCTCTTGTGTGTAGCCTAACTTCATTCAATTCATTGCCTCCTGCAACACATTCTAATATAATGTTCGAGATTATTGGACCTGGAACTAGCCGGTGTTTTCGGATTTATTGCCGTCTTGGGTGTTGCTGCAACTGGGTGCTATGGCGATCGACGATGGGCTTGCTTTTGTGGACACTCTGAGTTGGAGATTTTCAAGGGACGGTAATTACATTGTTGCCTCGGCGTACAACTCAATCTGTCGTGATATCGACACGCCCTGGGCTGATGGAATCATTTACAAGACTCTTTGGAAGATTAAAGTTCAAGAGAGGGTTCGCACTTTTATTGGCTCACGATTCGGGGGAGAATCTTAACCAACTGCGAAAGGCATCGACGTCATCTCGCAACGACGAACCTCTTTCCACTGTGCAACAGTAGCTCGGAGATGTTAATCCACTTATTCTGGGACTATCCGAGGGTGATTAGGTTATGGCGTTCTATGATTATGCCGGATGAACTTTCTGATTTTTTCAATCTTCCTTTTGCAGGGCGGGTTCGTGTGAACCTGTTATGCAGCAAGCGGACTGAGGATAACGTGGATTGGGTGGCTGCCTTCTCTATGGCATTTTGGTGGCTATGGAAGTGGAGAAACGATGCGGTGTTCGAGAATCTTAGGGATATTCATGGTGCTACTGATTTTGTCATTGCTCGAACTAAGGAATATGAAGTTGCGTGGGCTGCTAGAGTCGACGAACGCGAACTAAATGTTTGATTGCTTGGACGAGGCCGGAGCTGCGCTGGGTTAAGGTCAACGCCAACGGCTCGGTTCATAGTAATGGAGATGCCTCAACTGCGAGAGTCATCAGAGACGCCGATGGGAAGTGGATTTGTGGGTTTGTACACAACATCGGACATTGCACGGTGCCCATGGCGGAGCTCTGGGGCATGCTCAACGGGCTTCGACTTGCTTGGAATAAAGGTTACCGTCATGTTTGCTTCAAAGCGGACTCCTCGCTGGTGATTGAGCTTCTCAAGAATCCACCTAGTGCAAGTCACCCCCTCTTTTGCATGTTTTTGCAATGCCAAGGCTTCCTCCAACGGGATTGGAATATCCGTTACTCCTTCGTCTTCAGGGAAGCGAATTGTGTCGTCGACTCCCTTTCCAACTTTGCTCTCTCTTTTCCGCTTGGTTTTCATTTCATTGATGAGCCACCTGTGTGCTCTAACTCTCTTCTTCTGGACGATGCTCGAGGTAGCACCCTGCCTCGTTTTATTTGTTGTTAGTCTTGCTTTTAATTAAGTTCCGAGAGCCTTTGCCTTTCTTTACAAAAAAAACATTCTAATATGTTTAAGTAATGGCTACTACAAAAAAGGGATACTTGATAATAGTTTGTATTATTATTGGTTTAAAGCAGATACTTGGTATTATTACAAGTTATTTTTCAACTTCGTATTATTTTTGGTTAAGGTTGTATTGTAATAGTTCATATTTTTGTTGTGATTTTTAAAGTTCGTATTATTATTGGTTCAAAGTGGATACTTCATATTATTATAAATTATTTTTCCAAAATAATATGAAGGCTTATTTGGTGAATATTTTTGCAAAATATGTGGTGTGGTCATTGAAAATTGTTGGTTGGTTATTTATAATAGCAACTTTTGTTGTTGTCAAATGTGAAATGATAATTTATATGATAAAAATTTATGTTATTTATATGTGAAATGGTAATTTCTAGGATGGAAGTTGATATTAATTACATCAAAATTCTAGGCATTGATGTTTATTAAGGTTAGGTTAGCAAATTCCATGGACATATCAGACATTTTGCCAAAATTAATCTCTGTCAAAAATGTCCTTATATTATTTTTGATTAATACGATCAAAGTTGATGTTATTTTTGGTCAATTTCAAAGGTCATATTATTTTTAGTTAATAGATAAAAGTACATTATTTTTAGTTTTTTATATATTATTATTCCAATTCATTTAACATATGTTGTAATAGCATAGATTAAGAGTATGATTTTTTAGAAATAATATATCTATATATAATAAATCTTATTAAAAAAAATTAAATAATTCAACAAAAACATATTTATTTGAAGCTTTTTTAACATGCGCCTTGGGATATATTTTAGAGAAACCGTTATAATACTCCGCATAATAAGAGTCTAATTAGCTTGAAGAGTGATACGAAACCGTATAGATCTCGTGTCGAATTTAATTAATAAAGTAATCGAGTGAAGGGAAGAAGGGCCAAATACGGGGATAAAGAATGACTTAGATGAGATAGGGGAGAAGTCAGACGAGATGAAGGAGACGAGATAGAGAGAAGGAGAATTAGGGTTTGGGGATAATTGTTTTCTTCGTTGATTGATTAACTTTCTAAAATACAAAGGAGAATATAAAATAATAAGCCCTACCACTAAACCCTAATCCCAACGGTTCAACAAACGCGTCCCGGGAAAGAAAACCCGAGAAGGAGTATTATAAACTCTGTATAAAAATACATTAATTAAATACTATAAATAATCTATATCATAACGTATCAAAGAGTCTCATGAACATTTTCACATAATTTTGGTATTTTAATTGAAAAAAGTTATCGCACATACAATGCAAATGATAGGCAATTATCTACATATATATCTTACTTTAAAGGCCAAATGGTGATAAATAACACAAACTTTCACTCTGTGGTATTCAATAGCACCAACTTTCATAAAAACAAATATAATCACCAACTTTAAGGGTAGTGGTGTTTAGTGGCACAAATTTTGAAAAAAATATTCACCAAAAGATGGCGGTTAGAGCTGTCAAAAGATGACCCGACCTGCAAACCCGACCCGAATCGCCCTAAAATTAGGGTCAAGACCCCAAAAATTTGAACTCGAAACGGGAAATAAATCGAACCCGATAGACCCGTAACCCGTTTGGTTGAAACCTAAAAACCCGTTGGATTAACCCGATTTGTTATATTTTCAAACTATATAATATATTTTGAAAATTATAATATATTTTATTATTAAAATATATAAAAATAATATATTATTAAATATTAATTTTAAATAAATAATATTTTAATAATTGTAAAAAATTCGATGTTCTTGACCTATTGGGTCGACCCAACCCGACCAAAACGACCCGACCCGATTTGACCCGTGACCCGTTACGACCCGAACCCGAAATGGCCGGACTCGAACCAGACTTGACCGACCCGTACGTTTGACAACGTGATTGACGTCGAAATGGGACCAAGACATGACCAGAGTTAAGTTCGAACCGAGTCTAAGAATATCTTATGCCGATAGACACCACCATTTTTTAAATTGGTGAGTATTTTATATTTTTTTCAAAATTGGTGTCACTCAACACCACTACCTTTAAAGTTGGTGATTATATTTGTTTTTTGGGAAATTCCGGTTGGTACCCTCGAGTTTTTGATTTTTCAGAGTGGTGCCCTGAAAAAAAAATATTCCGAGTGGTACCCCTGAACTTTTGCAAAAGTTCGGTTGGTGCCCTTGATTGTATATTTTCGTTAATTTATAGCTAAATTAGTATGTTTTCTAATGAAAAAAATTATTTTTGTATTTAATTAAATTAAAATACAATTTTAATTTTATAATAATGAAAATAAATCATATAAAATATTCAAATAAATTTTATTTTATATATATATGTCAAATAGATTTTATGTTGTATAATTCAAAGTTTTTAAGTTAAAATCAAAATATTATAATATTTATATTAAAATAAATATATTTCAAGATGAAAATTTTCCATGTAGATTTTATATAGTAATTTTGACAATTTTTGAAAAATTGATAGAAATTAAAATTTTAATATAACTCGAGAGTACCATAATGAATGTTTTTATAAAAAATTAAAATTATAACAAAAAACCTACATGAAAATTTGTATTATGTAATATATTTATTTTAATGTAAATATTGTAACAAAATTAAACTTAAAAATTTTAATTATACAACATACAATCTACTTGACAAATATATATATTATTTTTAATTTAATATTTACATGATTTTTTAATTGTTATTAAACTAATTTTTTTTAATTTAATTAAATACAAAAATATATTTTTTCATTACAAAACATACTAATTTAGTTATAAACTAGCGAAAATTTACAAGTAAGGGCATTAGCCGGACTTTTGCAAAAGTTCAGGGGTATCACCCGGAATAAGTTTTTTTTTCAGGGCACCACTCGAAAAAGCCAAAAACTCTAGAGTACCAACCGTAATTTTCCTTGCTTTTTTAAATGTTGGTGCTATTGAACACCACAAAGTGAAAGTTTGTGCTATTTAATTACCACTATTTGGCCTACTTTAAACTGGATTTTCCTTTTCTTAGGGCAGTTAATTAATTCGTGAGTTATGTATAAAAAAAAATTAAAAATGCTGTGTAGCATATATAAAAGCAAGACTGGAATTCCTTGAATTGCTAAGTGAAGTGGTCTTCTTTTGGCCTGGTGCCTGCAACTGCAAGGCTGTAATACAACTCATCAGTATAATGGGTGTTTCACATGGATGACATAGAGAGATATCATATAGTACACAATCAAAATCATCATACATATCTGGCGCGCAGAATTTATATATATATAAATACATTGTATTAATTAATTAGTGGACATATATATGTAACTTAGCTTCCCATTGAGTTTGTGTACGTAGGTGAACATGCTGGAAAAGGAGGGGAAACGCATCTTCTTGGTTGTCTTGAAAGTTAACCTATTTCCCACAAATGTTTTCAGACCATACTGCCATCTCCTCGTGATATTGCTTCATTTTTTTTTTCCCCTTATCTTACTTATGTGGTCAAACAATTAATGTGAATTATACTCTTCCAGCTAAATATTGAAGTTTATTAAGCTCATCAATTCAACTTTATTTTCCATCAAATTGTATTTTTCTCGAGTCTAATCGACCTAAAATGTCAATATCTAAAAATATAGATAGACCTAAAATGGCATACATTTGGCAAGTGGGCATATATGAGAAAAAATAACTTATCAAACTATGGCCCAATTCAAATTGGTGTGGCTTAGTGGTCGAATGAATGGAGCAATTACGGGAAAGTAAATTTGGGTTCAATTTTTACCTACGTCTCTTCACTTGAGAGAAATCAAGTGTCACCTTCCTTTTTTAATTGGGTCGAGTCGATCGACGCAAACTGACTTATCTGATTCGTAGTCCTTGTTGAGTTAGTTTTTTTTTTTATCAGATATGCACTTAAAATTTGTCATTGAAGGTAAAGTTTCTTGTCATCAAACTGAACAAACTATATCTACCAACTATCAATATCTACTTCCAAATAGTAATATAATTTTCTGGTTGGAAAAGTTGTGTTTCCGCCAAATATATTAGTGTAGTAATTGCTATCTAGCTGGTTTTGAAAATTTGGTAGGGAAACGTGGATGTACGTACATATTAGGGAGAGTACTAAACAAACGAAAGCAATAATAAATGATTATGAAATTGGATGCAAACAAACGAATAAATGCAAGAAAGCAGACAGCCTACACATAAATGATAAATATATGAAGAGTAGATCCAACGGTAAAATGCATGTGTACAACAAGAGATAGAGAGAGGGAGAAAGTAGACAAAAGAAAACGGCGGGTGACCCACCGAATCAACTCGTGTCTGTCTCGTATAGTACTATAGGAAGTTAATTAGCCGTTGGGACTTACTTATTGTGAGGAGGAGTAACGGACTAACGGTAACGGAGGCGGAAGGCGGCAGCTAAGCCAATTCAGAACTCTCCCCTTTGTTTACCTGCGCGCCAAACCTTTCCACCCTTCAACTTCGCGCAATTTATTACATGCATCGACCCAATTTTAAACATTTTTGAATCTGTATCCAATTTATGCATTCACTATTCGTAGGTTTCTATTTGAAAAGTTGGGATTACGGCCCTTATCACGTTTTTTAAAATAAAGGTGACAAGTTTGAAAAACACTTACCTTTTTCCTTTATATAGATAGTGGATGTACGTATAAAGGTTACAACAAACTTGGGATCATCATTTATCGCACGGTTAAAAAGTTTTGGATTTAGTTACTATACTGTATTTGTTAATTACTATATTTATATGGATGACACACTAATGAAACGAAAAATCTAGCCGAGATATATAAGAATCACAAGTCCCTGGCTAATGTGAAATATTAGTTTCAATTTATTTAATTTTATAAAAAAAAATCCATACAATCTATAATGATGGTCAATTTATGAACTTACACTATCTTCCACCTCCCTTGAAAAAGTTCTATTGATGACAATTATTTTTACTTAAAACTCAACTTGAACATATTTTAATATCATAAGATTCATAAGCTTGAAGAGTTTTATAAATAATGTAAAAAAGATTACTTGAGTAGTAATAATATCGAGGATAACTCTATATACCCCAAACATCAATAGAGATCAAAGAAATAACATCCTTAGATAAATTAAACAATACATAAAATCTTAAATGAAAACCAAAAAAGAAAAGGAAACAAAATAGTCTGACACTGACAATCAATGGTTATCAGAATCCCGATCCGATTCTACGATCCTACGATCTAGAACACGCGAAACGATCCACGATCCCAAGTAGGATTTTATTGGAGTAGGATCTTAACTGATTTAGAATACAATCTCAATCCGATCCCGATTTTACATACGATTTTAACGATCCTATAAACGATTCTAACAATCGTACAAATGATTTTTACGATCCTATAAAATGACAATTATGACTATATATTATTAATAATTTCACGGTTAACGTATCATTTCCATTAAAATAGTTGATTAAGTCCATCATACAACATTTTTAATAATCAAATTAATAATATTTATCATTTCCTTACTTCATATATAACAAAATATACAATCTATTAGGTTATCCTTGCATACTTTTAGTTATAATGTATGATCTTACGATTCAGCGATCCGATCTTACGATCAGATCCAAAAGACCCTCAACGATCCAACCTAGAATCCCGATCCTGATAACCATGGACAATCATAATCGTTTTTTGATAGATATCTCACGATAATACAAGTAGTATTAACCTGTACCAAGTAATCCAACTAAATCAATGAATGAAGGTGAAGGGGAAATAGAAGTTAGAGAAGAGAGGCAGAGAAGAGACGTGAGAAGGAGAAGGGAGAGAAGAGAATTTGGACAAAAGATATTTTTCTTATTAATTGATTCCCAAAACATAACAGCTTAAAGGAGTATTTATAATAACCCTAATATCTAGCTAATAAGGAAAACCTAATTGCTGAAATATTAAAAATATATCCTTACTAAAACATAAACTATATTCTAAATAGGCATAATATAAATAATTATCCTTAAGATCTCTTTAGCCATAATTGTAGTGTAGCACACGACCACCAAATAGAGGTAGCAAACACACAAGGCTCAGAACTCCCCCCCCCCCCAATTATGAAGCACAATGAGGTGATATTACTCTGAAACCAAGAAGCAAACTCCGCCTACAAGAATTTACTAGCCAACTTAAGCAATTCCTCCACAACACAACGACATTGGATAAATACCTAGGGTGCCCAGTAATCAATGAAATAGTCATGAAAAACACTTTAAATCACTCACCCTCAAAACAAGAGATCAATTATCAAAATGGAAAGCTAATGCAATCTCCCAAGAAGGACAAAAACTCTCATTAAAGCAAATCTATCAGCACAACCAAACTACCTGATGCAATCCTTTCTCCTACCAAAAGCGACAATCAAAGAACTAGACAAAATAAACAAAAACTTCTTCTGTAATAAGGACTCCAACTATAAACCATTGATCGATCAACTAGAATTCAATTTCAATACCTCCCCACCAAGGGGGTTTAGGAATCACAAAAGCTGAGGAAATGAACCATGTACTCCAAATGAAACTTCTATGGAAAATCATTGTTGAATTCGATAACATATGGGTTAAAATAGTCACAAAAAATACCCAAAAAAGGACACTTTATTCAACTACGCTAAAAACGAAATACATCTTGGCAATGGTCCAAACTCATGAGCCTTCGCAGCCTTTTTATATTCGGGCTGATCTGGTAAGGGGTGATGGGCAAACCATTCGTTTCTGGAAGGATATCTGGACTGCTAATGGAACAATAAATCCCAAATTAAGCAGCCACCAAGGTTTCAATTGGGATGAACATAGTAGTAACTATCTTCACGATAATAACTCGTGGGATGAACCAAAACTCCACCAGATCCTAGACGCAGAGAACGTAAAACGCATAATCCAAATCATTACACCACTAAGGCACTCAATAAAAAACTAGATAGGGTATATTGGAAGTCAAGCAAAAATGGATGGTTTTCAACGCATTCAACAATGCAATGGATTCACAATAACAAACGGGAACCCTCTATTGACCTTGATTGGATTTGGAAAATGAATATGCCCCAAAAAATTAAAAACTTTTTCAAGAAAATTACCCATAACAACCTACCTACAAAACTTAGGCTTGCTACAAACAATATTTAGAGTCTACCTACAAAACTCACGTCTTCCGAAAAGCCAAATCTATTGCGGACTACATCGTTGGATCATTTCGATGTGTCTCCTCCTTCCCGATTGCCTCCGACCTAGTTATCAAAGACCTCATCCGCAAGGATGCTCTAGGTATTTTATCTCTCTTTAGAGTGAATTTCCCTAATTCTTTTCCTTATAAAAAATCTAAATTGTTGTTTTGATCAAAAAAAAATCTGAATTGTCGTTTTTAGTTTTCCTTGCGTCTTTCGGGCAATGATAATACTTGGGCCTTCTTCATACACCCTCTCGATTTTATATTGGAACAAGTGTGTGTACATCATGGCCCCCAGATCTCGCTTGAGGCGGGTTAACATTCGGTTGATGTTGTTATTGATATTATATTTTCCCACTCTTACTAGAGATTTATCTTGTGTATATATTGAGGTGATGAACAATAACATGAAAAAAGATAATAATAACGTGTAGATCTTTTTAAATATGTGGTGCATAACAATTCATAAACTACCAACTATTCCCACATGGATATAAATGAAAGTGGGGGTAGACCTTGTCATCGAGCTACTATGTCCATGTACGAAGACAATAACACTTGTGGTGTTTAGAGTACCAGTTTTCAGATCACAAAAATAGTACTACAGTTGTCACTTTCCCTTCAAAAACCGCTGCTTCGTATAAATTCACGGAAAAGTTTCTGCTTCTCTTGACAAAACTGCGCAATAAATACTCAATTGAATATTTGTGTTGCATTTAATTACAATCTCAAACTTGTACTCGCTCGAACTATAATACGAATGATCACGCAAAATAGCAGAGCTACAGCAATGAAAGAATAAACAAAAATTCTAATGCAGAACAAGCCAACTTTAAGTTCTCCAATTTGATGGAAAAAGCATCCCAAGTAGTGATTTATTCACTTGCCTAGCAAAATTTACAAGCCACTTACACGCTTTATAGTTTATAGAGCACCTAAAGAAGGCAGGTTTCATGGCAGAAGGAATCTTTCACCATGCTCTCTCCATTATGTTGTTGCGGTTTTTGGTTCACGGCTGCTCTATGTAATTGCTGAGAACAGTAACCAAAATCATTGTTTTATACCTTAAATGCTCGTTCCTTTCAGCAGTCAGCAGGCGCGGGTTCATCATCTACAGCTGCATAGACAACTGCTGTTCTAGAAGGAGTATAAACCAAAAAGGAATGAGGCCGGTTATCGTACCATCCTTCCTGCAGATCATGAGAATTTGTGATATTGTTAGCTCTTTACAATAGAATGAGCTTTTTTCATATGCAGGTTCGACGAGTGAGATATTTACCTCAGTGAAGTACTCTGTAGATTCTTGTAGTCTATTGCATCCTCCGAACGCTGGATTGTCTGAATCTAACACCATCTGGAATGAACATCCAACATAATTTGGCTTAGTCAAATGCCATATGAGAAAAGATTGCAGGAAAATCGTCAGAAACCAGACCTTGTATTTTCCTGGTTTTTTGCAGCCAACTCTGTAGCCAAAGTAGCTGTTTGACCAATGAAAATTGAGAACAAAAACCAGATTCCCTCTCTCGAAGACAACCACCCTATCACCTTCATCCTTGCGGGAAACGTATTGGTGGTCTGAAGTCATGAACTGCACAAAGTTGCAACCAAAGGTTGTAAGTACTCAATATTAATGACACTTGGAATTTACGGCTCAAAACAAACATGGTAAATGTAAGGCATAAGAATTGAGAAATAGAAAAAAAAAACAAGAAACTTACGCCGTATCTTTCTTCAAGGTGGTGCATTGCTCGATCAAATTCTTGCAAACCGTGATACCTCAAATACTCGGCATCTCCCTGTAGTATAACAACCAGGTGATTAAGGAGGAAAATGAAGTTACGCGTGAATGGAAGAAGCAGTAAAGCAAAAGAAAAGAAGCAACTGTTCAGGGTATCAGATAAAAACATCAATTAGGTGAAAACATAGGAAGTGTCATGTATTTTACCATGACAATTGGTTATAGTAATAAGGTGCATTAATATCGATTCTGAAATTTCAATATAGATGCATACTTCTTTAATCTAATCTTAAACTAATGCTATCGACTTTTGGGTGAATTCCATTTCCAATGTGTTAGCATATACCCCAGAAACATATTGACGTGGTTACAAAAACCAGGTCACCCATCTGCTGAAATACGTAGCTCAAGAGCATTAAAATTAGCAGGTGACACAAAGGACTTGCCAGATCAAATCTGCGCCTGCATTTGTCATAGCTGTTGCCATTTCCAGGGACAAACTTGCCAGTGGGAAGATACTGATCAGCCCTGGGGAAATCAATCCACTCTGCAAAGGACCAAAAAAGTTATTTGAGTTTCACCGTACATAGATGAATAGAAGTCGCGGCTGATTTTCATTTCTGGTCATTATTGATTGAATAAATTGCTAAAAAAACGACAGCGCCTACCAGGATGGCCAAATTCGTTTCCCATGAAATTCAAATATCCTTCTCCACCTAATCCCATTGTGATAAGTCTTATCATTTTGTGCAATGCAATTCCTCGGTCTATACAGGGAGTTGATGGTCTATCTAAAGCCATGAAGTCATACATGTCCTGAAATATTAGGAATCCGTATGTTACCACACAATCACAAAGATTCAAGCAAACTCTAGTTGTACAAATGGTTACTGATCCCCGACTTTACAAGACTCCTAAAAAAAGGGAAACGGAAAGAAAGAGTGTCTCAGTCTAACCTTGTCCATCAACCAAAATGCAATTGTTTTATCACCAACCAAAGCTTGGTCATGACTTTCAGCATATGCAATACAATTTTCCTTCCATCTTCTGTTGGTGAGAGTGTGAGTAATGTCGCCCATTTGCCAATCTTCATCCCTTTTCCTGCACAGGTGATAAGATAGGCAATAGAACTATCAATATTGCCTTATGTCACTAGTGCAATGGGACAAAGAATTCATCTGCACTTTTTTCTAACAAAAACATTTGATAATGGGGGTAGGTTATACAAATGTAAATACTATCACATCAATCCAAAAGCATTATTTATTAAAACTTGTTATAACTTATAATGAATGGACTAGTAAACTTCATACGAATTATTTATCACCAAGAGATTTTTCATTTTCAAAGTGGAAAGCGATGTACACCTGAATCCTGTGTAACAGGGCATACAATCACAAATCAGCCAAGATACCCAATTTACAATCTGCTCTACCCTACTGGCTTGACAACTACAAACAAGTGTCCGATCACAGCTTCAGATTATTCTCATGGGTTAATTTTCATTTGCTAAATTTAGTTGAGAAATCTCTGTAGAGTAAAATGTTATTTTATACAAAGAAGGTGCATTTTTATTGAAAAAAGAACATGATGGGGGGCAGGGAGGAATTTCTATCAATACATACTTGAGAAGCTCTATCCATTTATCAGGAATAGCCATATGAAGACGGTAATCAAAACCAACACCACCATCTGCAACAGGTAAACAGAAAGTCGGCATTCCACTGACCTGTGAAATCAACAAGACATGAGGATGCCAAACTAAGAAAAAAAAATGAAAACAAATTAAGAACTAGATCTTAGCAAGCTGTTTGTCTCAATGAAATGCATTTTGGATTGTCAACATATAATCAGTCACTAAAATGTGATGTTTTAATAAGAGGAGTTTTTAAGATAAATGAAGAAAAAAAGTGCAATATTATGTTTAAAAAAAGAAATGATGAAAGACACGGGCAAGAGAATACTCTTGATCTAGTTGATCAAAGACAACCATCAATAGAAAGAATACAATAATGCCGAACATGACAGAAAGAAGAAGTACTATATCAAACACCAACCTTGTGTAAAACTATTTGAATAAAATAGATGGTTATAAGATAAATTAACCAAAAGCGAAGCAAACTATCATTCAAAGTGAACAGAGTTTTCGTGTATAGCCAGATATAAAAATTGCAAGCAGAAAAAAATCAAAACCAAAAGATGGCAGAATAACTTTTGAAATCAATGAGTGACATACATCTTCACCTATGGTTACAGCCTCAGGGTACAAGCCATGTATCAGGTCATTCACCAGCATCAGGTAAACTACACCATCAACATCTGTAGAAGAGCCGAAATACTCGCCATAATTTCCAGTAAATGCCATCTGAAAACATGAGTATAAATGTACATTGCAAGCACTATTAATACCCATCTCGCTAGAAAAATATATAAAAATGAAATTGTAGTATCTACTGTAGTGCCAAATCTTAACATCAACACTGAGAAGTGTGTGGATGCATCATTAGGCAAACTTTAATCATGACTACAGAAAGAACATTCTAAACATGCAAACAAGATATTTTTAGGGAGCTACATTTTTCCTTCAGTCAACTGAATATTGTACTATTTTTCTACCCAAGATGTGATTTGATGAATTTATTTCCAAATGCTCGTTTGCACAGAATGGGTAATAGCACTTTCCTTTTGAAGCAAAAGAAGGGGTTAAAGTGACCCCATTTCCCTAATTTTGTTTTGAGATGAATGCCAGAATACAGCGTAACAGCTTAGGCCTATTATTAGTGTAGTGTACTATGAGGAGGGTTCTGAAGAGAACAGAAAGTGACTGTAGATAAAGGGCAAGTGTTCATTCATTAAATCAGATCAATAAAGAAATAGATATTACGGATCAGGAGAGGAATAATAAGCTTATAGATTCACAGTGTTTCAGGTTGGCATGAGTGTTCGATCATTCATAATGAATTTCTATATTGATCAGCAAAAAGAAGCAGGTACATCAACAAAATGAGAGAAAAGAAAAGAAAGGTGGAGGTGGAAAGTATCCACAAGCAAACCCTCAAATATCAACATAGTCTATGCAATTTATATAAGCTTAATTTAAAGACAGAATTCAATCTTTAAAAAAAATAAATTAATTCCCAAGTTAGAAGCACAAGGACATATATTTGGGGAAGATGTAAATGAAACTCTCTTTTATAGCTTGCATAGTTGCACAGTTTGTACACAACTGTGTTCTGAAACTCAATTGCATGTAGCACATAATATTATCGGGTAAAGAAAGGCCACAGTGAGATAAACTTTTAAGAAGTACCTGCAAACCATGATGTGTATACATCATTGAAGTCACGCCATCAAATCGAAATCCATCAAACTTGTATTCCTCTAACCACCATCTTGCATTTGAGAGAAGATACCTAAGTACCTAAGACAGATAAAATTGGACATGACAGGCAAACATAGACAATGCATTTATTTAGCTAAGTGAAATATAGAAGAGTATACATACTTCCCAGTTTCCATAATTGAAAAGGCGAGAATCCCACATCCAATGGTAACCACGCGCCCCAGAGTGAAAGTAGTGCGTATCCGTTCCATCAAACATGTTTAAACCATCCAAAGTATTTTTGGATGCATGACTGAATCATCAAATATTTGCAATAAACACAGTGAAAAGAGTAAATTTTGAGAAGCACTGTCAATGTTTTAATACCTTAAGTTAGATTCTTACCTGTGAACAATATCCATCAGAACAAGAAGACCTAGTTCATGAGCTTTATCTATCAGAGATTTCAGATCCTCTGGTGTACCAAAACGGCTGCTTGGTGCAAAAAAGTTTGAGACATGGTACCTAATATGTAAGAGTGAAATAGTTCATCTGATCAATAAGATACTCAATGCAAAGCAGAAAAAAGAGTAAATCTTCATGAAACTATTATAGACTCTGAAGGATAGCAATCAATCACATTAGTGAGAAGAGTTACCCAAAGCTAGCATAATACGAGTGTTCTTGTATAGCCATTATCTGAACTGCATTATATCCAAGCTTTTTGATGCGGGGGAGCACATCGTCTCTGAAGTTAGCATAGGTATTAATAATTGGCTCCTGCAGACCAAAGTGACAAAACAGTGAGGAGATTAGATAGGTTCAGAAGAATCTTATAACAGAAACATCTTCTTGACAATCACAAGGGGTTTTATTAAAAAAAAAAAAACAAGAGAGAAGTATGGATATTATTACTCTTCTTCTCATTTTGTTCTTTTTTATCTCTGCTTTTTTAAGCCTGGGGGTTTGGGTGGAGATGAGGTGTATGCAGCTAGGAGGTTTTGAATTCATGTTATCACCAATTGTTTAAGATGCGAGTAATAGAGGCAGTTACAACCACCAACAAGGTGAATTATTAGTATTAAGTAATTTAAGGGAGAAAATAAACAGATTCAGGTTCTTTTAAATTTCAAAACATAGAGATGATTTCAGTTTTCCTTGGGTTTGTTGGGCAATGATGATAATGCTTGGGCCTTCCACATACACCCTCTCGATTTTATGTAGGGGAAAAGGTGTGTACATCTTGGACCCAAACCCCGCCCGATGTAGGTTAACACTGGATTGGTCTTGTTGTTGATGTAGAGATGATTTATCCTCAGAAAAAATTTGGGTGAGTCTCAGTTAAAACTATCATCTAGTTGGATAATCAAATGGTTAGAGTATTGATTACCATATTTATGGTAACTATAAGAACATAATACGCAACAAAATGAATCAAGCAGTTCATGGAATAAATTTCAAGAAAGATATACGCACCTTACTACTCATGCCAATATGCGACTCATAAATCCTGAGTGATTTCGGTCTCTTTGGCTGAGGATGTTTAAAAATATACTTCTCCTTCTCTGGTGGATCATAATAGATTCCATGAAATGGAATTTCTCCAGGGGGCTGAACAGAATATTTGATCCAAGCAGGAATGGAGTCTTTGGTTCCAGATGGAGTTTCCATGCGGATCTAGCATTGAGTAATCAAATGTATTCAGGGTTACAGTACTGTGTTCCATTGGTTTCAACATGCTTATTGTGTTCTATCACCCATTGAGCAGTAACAGTACCAATTAGGAACTGCATTTTAAAAAGGTATTCTTCCAAGTTTACCTTGACTCGAGTACCATGGGGGATTGGTGACGAGCCATCTGCGTTGTTTGGCAGGAAGATCTCCCAGACACCAAAATCATTCTGTTTAGCACAAAGAAAAATTTTAGTAACTGCAATGATATTGTTTGTCACTATCAAATGAAGTGATGCCAACTTTAACCAAGTAATACAAAGTAGCCTTTATCTAACCAAGGAAAAGAAAGCAGCTCAAAATATGCAGAAAGATTCTTGTGTTTATGATATGCATGAAGAATGATAGAGTTCTAATATGCCTTTGATAGGGAAAAAAAAAGGCGTGAGTAGCGCATTATATAGGCTTAATTCTTTCTACTCTATAGACTCCATATGTGTGCAAAAGTCCAAAATGACATATTTTGAGATGGAGATAGAATGATTCACTGATTCAGTTCCTGATAGAGTTGCAGATAAAAATCCTTATAGTTGACAATTGCTTTAGATTTACTCTTCAGTGCAAAACAATCCTTCACATGACCTTTCAGCAATTCAATAAATCTTTTGAAAAGTGTAGACTTTCATATTTAAATTTGAAATAGCTGCAGAACTACCATAAAGCCATCTTGAGCAACAAAAAATCAAGGCTCCACAATAATATAAGCAATGCAAACAAAAGCGTCCATAATAGAGAGCAAGAAGGTGGAGATCACTAAATGCCATTAATAATATAATAACTAAAGTTATAGAGAGATCTTTTTACCCTCACTTATAATCTGCCATGTGTTAAAAATAATGAAAGAATAAGGTGAACAAGCAATAACCAAATTCATATCTGTATGTTACTTTCCTAATCTCAATGAAAGAGATATCATTGCTTAGAATTCAAATTCGATTTCCTTCCAAATAATTGCTAAAAACTAAAGCATTGGGAAATATACAACCAAGGAACAGAAAAAAAACATAACAGGAACCCAGCTGTGAGTATATCCATCAAAAGAAAGAGAGCATACCCGACGCATAGCATTCGCATTAGGATTCCAGTTGTTGAAGTCTCCAATCAAAGATGCTGACTGTAATGCATATATACACAAGTTTATATTTTGTAAGAAAAGTACCACAAGTAATCAACAGAAAAAACAATTTGCTCCCACTATACAATGTCTGCAAATGTTGGGAATCAATGGCTCACATATGACAGAGACAACTTCTTTTTTATATCGATTGATAATTAGAAAAAGGGTTTTCTAACACAGACAACCTTTTAAAAATGATAATGCTTTGACAAACCACATGTGTTATAGTTTTTTTTTAATATATAAGCCACCTATATGAACACCCACACATTAGAAAATTATAACTTTTGGACAAATTGCCCCAATATGCACATGACTATACATGACATTGACATATGATATGTCACTCATGTATTTTTTTTTAGGTTTTTATTCGAAAAAATATATTTTACACCTTTTTTTTTCTTTTATAATTGTCATTTGTACAAAATATTACAAGGTAACTTTTATTGACATAATCTTAAACATCTTAAAATTAATTTGAATTTTGTCTTCATCACTAATAGTTATATTCAATGTTTAATTTATATTCAGTTGGTACATAAAGAAGTGACTACAACTAGATATTATTACATAAATCTCTAAAATAAATTTCATATCAATACTTAGTAGTACAATTAATAATTATGAACAGATAGAAAGACCGCTTGATAGAGGATACTAATTTTTATATAATAAGTTATAACCAACAAAATATTGTAAATTTAACCATAAAACTGGTCATTTATTAATTAAGTGCATGCATACCAAATTATTTCCATTTTTTGAAAATACATGTTGGTAGTTGAAGTGAGTTACCAATATTTTACAAGGTTACTTAATAAAATTCTAAAGGTAGTTTGTTTAAAAAATGAAAACAATTTGAAGTTGGATTGAGACAAAAAAAAACTAAAGAAAAAAAAACAATGAAGACAGACCAGATTGTTATTTGTTGTCCAACACACTGAATAGTAGCAGGCAATAATTAGTAGACATAACGAGCAGTTACTGAAAAACATCATTTCAACTATTAGAGTATAAGAATACTATCACTAGAATCTCATTTGATCAGAAATGCAGATATGTAGATCATTTGCATCAAATAATGCAGATATTTAGCAAGAGCAAGAACACTGAGATGAAGAGAAAACAAACCAATGCTCCAGGTGCCCACTCTCTGTAAGTCACCCCTTTTTCGCTGGAAGTAGTTCAAGATGAAAATTAGTAACAGAAAGATCCCATAAAAGAGATAACTAGATCCTGCAAAACTTGTATATAATTATATATGACATTTGTAATTATATATTAAGTCACCCTTTTTAGCACTTCTTTATGATTCTTCCTAGAAGCATGCTTCAGATTTGATAAATATAACCAAAAATAGAAGACTCTGCAATCACTTATTTCATTTGCCTTCGAGTGTATTATCAATGAAACTCATTTCAAGTATGCATTAGATGCAACTAGGAACACAAACTCTTGATGTACCTGCGGATAAATCCAAGTTGCTCATATCCACGAGAAAATTCCTCCAGTCCACCTTCATGAATGTCAATAGCTTCACGCATCTTTCTATATTGTGCAAAACTGCATATGGAATTGACAATGTGGATATTGTCAAATCTTATTACAATATCATGCCCCAGACCTCAAGATGAATATAAATAAAGCAATCAATCATTCAATTCAAGGAGATGAAGAATATATTCCAGAAAAATGAAACCCCGTACATCTACAAATACATGCTTAATGTGACCAATAGGTCAGCTGCAAGAATTCATATGCAAAGGACTTTTGACAGATCAATCAGCTAATCTTCAATACCATAGCAGATTAGGCTCTTAAAAAAAATGAAAGCAACCAAGTGCCTGAATTTTATTTATAGAAATATCTCTGCTTTCTTATTGTTCCACAGATTCAATTTCTTTTTATTCATATATTTTGTAATTCTGCACAATCAACATAAAAGAGCATCTTAAAGTCTTCCTCAACAAAAACATGTGGTACTCTGATTCTATCAAAAGAGAAGAGCAGCTCACCGATGCTCAAGATGTCCACGATAATTGTTCAGAAGCGAATCATATTCATATATTTTCTGCCCAGACCCAGGTGGGGGAACTGTATTTTTTGCTCCATTTGAATCACCAGCAGTAGTATAGTGCACTTTACCACCTTGCTCCATTGGTGCCAAAGTTTCAGGATATAGCTTGTCATCAATCTTGATTTCATTCATATTCATTTGGTCAACCTTGGCATTTGGTCCATTAAAACCATCAATTTCATCTATAAAAATTCCTCTAAATTTGACCATTTCCTAAGCATGATAGAGCAATAGCATACTAGAGATATTAAGAACACACTAACATTTCCATAACTAAGGCCTGCTAAGGCTGATGATGTAGTCTTGTAAGAGGAAAAGCCACACCCTAAAAACCAGATGCATTTCTATTATTACCTCCTTTCAATAAATTCTCTTCCTTTTTCTTACCCTTCCCTCCAGAATATGGGTAACAAAGCATGAAGTAATAATTGGGCCAAAAGAATATTAGGAAAGGTGTAAGGTGGCCTTTCATCTTAACTTTTTGTTTTTGTTTATTACAGTAAATCAAATATGCATGGATTGTGTATTAAGATAATGAGTTCTCCTTCAAGTGCAGATAAGTTGTCCCCATTACCACAAAATCTTTACTTATCATGTTACATAAACTCATTGGTCATTACTTATTTAATAAAATCCAATCATTTATTATCTGGTCATGATATGATAGCAAAGTCAAAACCTCACAATCATTTTATCTAGGATCAAAAGTTTGAATGAGTTGAATGCGAGACTACTTTGAACATAGGTTTAAGTGATGTTTTATGCAATCCAATTACCTCAGAATCACTTTCACTGCCAGGAACAAGTACTTTATCTGAAGACGCTGCTCTCGTTGATGGGAAGTTGGAATCATAAGTAAAACTTTGAGCAATGATCTTCCCTGCAAATTAGTCAACAAAGTAGTTAGATAGTATACGCTGTATAATCATACATTATGACTCCTGAATAACAGAGTTGGTGAGGATGTAAGATGCTTGTCATGTGAATAAAATGAATATGGTATTGCATAGTACGAAATAAAAGGTCACTTTAAGAGCAACCTATATGGAAACTGCATGATCATAAATTATAGGTTTTCCTTGCTACAAAATTCGATATCTCACGTCCAATGACCCATCATACCCAAAATATATCACCTAGACACGTCTAAATACTCTAAATTAGCCTGATTGCATTTGCATCATAGGAATCATATGCTTTTAGGATTAAACCGTAAAAACAACATGAAAAAACTAGCAACTGTCAAGCCTTTCACTCTCCACCTCCCAATCAATAGATAAAACAATCTGGTACCAAAAAAAAATAGATAAAACAATCACATTTCCACCAAAAGGAAAAAATACAGAGGAGGGGGAAAAAAAAGCGCCCGCACACACTGGAACCGCTGAATCACCATCGCCTAACCTCCTAATGAACCCCGAGCAAAAAATAAAAAAGAAATAGAAGAAGAAGCGAAATCACTCTCAAAATGAAATCAAAGCTCATGAATGATCAATCCAACGACAGACAATAGCGAGATCAGCATCTAATTGATCATCCAGTAAAACTCGTTCAATCAAAAGACAAACCGTAACACCAGGGACAAGAGATAAACAGAGAGAGAGAGAGAGAGAGAGAGTACTGGAAACAGAGTTCTTTCCGAGGAGGAGCGGGAGGTTCAAGGCCCTCCGATCACCATGAAAGCTCGAGCCAAACGGCTCCGCAATGAGCGGCACAGCAGGCAGCCGAATTCCCGATAGAGTGTACACCATTTTTCTAGGGTTTCGGCGATCGATCAATCAATCTCCAGAGGGAGAAAGAGGGAGTGGAGAGGTGGGAGTGTGTGTAGCGAGAGAGACGAGAGAAGGGGAGTGATTTTCACTTGAGTTTTGAGAGGGGCGGTTGCGCTAACAGCCAAGGAATGGGGACACGTGTACGACGCTGAATTGCATGGGAAATAGAAATGGGCCCCACCATTCCCCCTGCTTTCTCACGCCCCTCCTCCGTTCTGTTGCTTCTCTTTCTCTTTGAGGGGTCGGTCTGACGGGGCAGGCTTTCTGATTTTGTGGGCCCCTTGGCCCACAAACCTCGTTTTGAGCTTTTACGCAAATGGCCATATAACCACTGATACCAGCGTGTCATATGATACCAAGATTTGTTTCACAAAAGTTGTTCAGCTTTTGTAGAAGAGGAAAAGAGGTTTTCTTAGTGAGAATTACAAAATGGGCTAAAATTGTAAGTATGATTTTTTGCCCAAATTTACAGCCCATTTAATTCTATATATAAATATGATATGTGGGTCCATCCAAATTTACGGATTTGGATATAAATCAGAATTAAAAAACAGTTAAAATTAAATAATAGAATTAAATGCGGGTCCACAAATCTTTTGTTTTACTTTGAATTTTAACTAGGTGGATGGCCCGTGCTGTCGCACGGGTTCTCATTGATTATGTTTTATATTATCTAGGTGAAGTTATATTTTTCATATATTATTCGTATATGTTTTTAGCTTCAGTGTGATGTATGAAAATATAAGCACACAGGTCATCATTCCTAATATGATGCAAATATTAAAAAAAATATTTAATTTAATTAAATAGACCGTTGAAGTGTGGGTGATTAATTGAGTACAACGATAATATAATGTTAACTATAGTAAAGTTAGAAGGAATAAAATTTTGAATGTAAAAATTAGTTTATGTTAAAAATAAAATTGTAAATTCTCATCTATACGATTATGCAATACATTGATATTGTACCTTGTTTTAAATAACTGTCATCACTCTTTTTGCAATCTTCTACTATTCTATTGGAGAAAATATAACCACAATACAAATATAAACATAGAAACGAAATTATTAAAAGTTGCAATTTGCATAAAAGAAAGGCATTTTGGGAGTTGCTTTTTAATATTTATTTCACATTTGCTTTCATAAAACAACAATATCATAATATGTAGCCATCATATAATTAAACATGAATAAAAAAGTTAAAAATCCAAAAAAAATTACATAAATATTTTCGTTGGATTATATTGTGAACATGATCGATCCTTTTTCCAAACACAACAAAAACGATGCAAATAATTTATCATTTCTGTTTTTTCTCATCTCTCTTTGTTCAACACCCTTCATTTCTAATCATAACTCAATCATCTTTAAACCCAAAGAACCTCCCAATGAACCTCGTATTTTTTTTTTGAGCAAGTGAACCTCATATTTGATATTTAAAAGAGGTCTTAAAACATCAATCAATTGAAGAAGGTAATGATTAAATTTTAGAAGGTCAACCCAATTGATTTCATTTTTAAAAACATTTAACTTAGCCTTCAATTTAGAAAGACAATTGTGGGCTAAAAACCACCAAATTAATGGTCATAACTAAGTGTAATGGAGAGTTTTGAAATTTGAGGAGTTAGGTCAACGTTAGAAATTTTACACATTAAATTAAATTTTTATTTTTATTTTTTTCCTGTGTAACTACCACTTTTCTATTAATATTAATTTGATTTCATAAGTTTTTTCAATGTGAATTTAATCAAAAAGAATTTGATAAAGCATGCTTGAATTTAAAAATAATTTATTTGTTTTTTATATAGGTTGGTTTTGAATAATTTTCTTATAAAATGATATTAATTATATTATAAAATATTATATTATTTATATGTTTAGTTTGAAACTAATTGATATAGGTAGCCTTTTGTATATTGTATACTTGTAATGAATTTATTAAAAAAACCTTATAAATTGAATATCTCGTAATTGCCTCTTTATTGTCATTAGCAATTAAAGAAACAATTTATAAAAATTGATAATGATTTTGTATTTTTCTTTCTTTTAGAAATAAAATTTATGACCAATTATGAAAGAAAATTGAATATATATATATAAATATATTACAACAAACAAAGAAAAAAAATATATATTGCTCAAGAATTTGTAACTTTTTTCTAATTTTCTTGGACATACTCTTAAACATTAGAGTTGTCCTAATCTATATTCATACCTTCATATGGAGGTAACATACACTTTGCATATATGAATTTTTGTGTTTATGTTAGTATATTCGCATCTTCTCCACTATCAACTTGGCTTCTTACTCTTTTTAAGCTTTTCTCTAATCTACCATTTTTTTCACTTGTTGTATCTACTTAATCCCTTTGTCATAAATATCCAATTGCTTTATAGAATTTGAAAAGACATAAAATTTAATAGGATAAATTGAATATAGAATTTCAAAAGACATAATTTTCTAGTTTTTAATTCCATATCATAAATTGTCAATTACTTTACAGAATTTGGAAGGGCATATTTTAAAAAATTAATCAATTTCTACTTATTCCCTTTGTCATAAATAGTCAAATGCTTTATAGAATTTCAAAAGACATATTTTTACGTTTAATTTTTAGCCATTTGTATTTTAGAGAATCTTACAATTCAATTTGTCTTCTTTCATCATCCTAAAAATATAGATTTGATTTCACCTTTGATTAGATAAGCAATATACCAAAAATATAATAATCTTACTATAACAAATAATACATCATATGAATAAATAGCTTTCATAATTTAAATAAAAAACGATTATGCTTTACCTTCATAATTTAGGTTGATGATCCTGCCATCCTTCTTTCTCATGAACATATTCACATTATCTTATAATCCACATAAAAAGAAGACAAATACACCAAAAAAATATGAAAACTTAAAACTAACTATAATTTCCCATGAAAGTGATTTAGAGTAAGAAATATAATAATTTATGAATATAGTAGGAAAAGAAATATAAATAAAATTCTATTTTTCATTGAATTAAAAAACATACAAAATGGAATGGAAGCTTTAAAATGATGAACCAATTACCTTGTTGCTCTTTGTTCGTATTCCGTAATTTCTTTCATTATGAAAAAACAAAAGTATCTCATCTAGTAGTTTACTCCCTCTTTTTGCATGTCGTAGAAATCATATTAATTAGCTAAACTTTATTCTCCAACACATAAATAAGGATGACACAATACATGATACTTTACTATTGGATAAATAAATTCTCTTTTTATTACAAAAATTAATGTAATAAATTTAATCTTATCTAGTTTTGTAGGGGTTATGGAATGTGATGGGATAGACAAAATGAATGTGAGGGGTTAAATAGGTTACAAAATTAGAGAGTTAGAAAGGTGACAAATGGAAACATCAACACCTCTTTATTTATTTATTGTTTTATAAAAATTCCCATTTTGAAATTTTAATATAATAATAGTGATGAAACTTCATATATATATTTATAAAAAATATATATAATTTTAGACCCAAAAATACGAAATAGTTTGACAATTTTTTCAAAGATTTTTGTCATCAAGATCAATGATTTTAATAGTGAAATTTTTTAGCAATTAAAATACATCTAATAATTTTTTTAATATAATTCATCATATGAATGTAGAATACATATTATAATACAAATTTACTTTGAATAATTCACATATATATTCCTATTCTATGATTTTAAGAGTTAAATATATGGATCATTGATATATGATATTGTTTGTCAAAATGTCTTATTGATGCGGGATACATAATATCATACGGTTGGTGAAGTTATATTTGGACCATATTTATTTTCTCCTTATATTTTGATATTTATTGATATGCAATATGTAATGCCAAAAGCCTATTTAAGGTGAAAATTGATGTCCTCATTATCATTGCAAGAGAAGAGGATTATTTTCTAGATTGAAAGACTAATAATACCATTAGTTTAATTTGATATTTAGATTTCTTTTAATTTTTCTATTTTATAATATATATATATAGATAGAAGATTATAAATTATTTTTATTATATATGTCTTTGCATTGTTTTTTAATGAAGAACATAGGTTAATTTATCAATTTCGATTCTAAATTTATTGTAAAGTTTTCTTAATCTATTATAAAGTTAAAAATTCTTAATTTATAAGTTTATAATTATAATTTTTTATTAATTCTATGAGCATTGATGACTAAATAATTTTCTCTATGTTATAAGATATATAAATGGATCAGATTATTTAGGCCATTTAAATGAGCATTAATTGCTTTCGACCAAAAAAATTGAGCATTAATTGGTCAAAAATTTTCTATTTTATAGTATATATAGATAGATAGATAGATAGATATAGATATAGATGTGTGTGATATGACACTTGTGTCATGCAATCACCCGACGCCGGTGAGGTCGGAATCCGAGTCCGACGAGGAGGGTGCGAAATTAGGTACGATATCATGTGCGAATTCGGGGCCGAAATTCTCAAATTCCGACCTAATTTTATATGTTTAGCTTCAATTTAGGTTTTGAATTGATTCATGGAGAAACTTTGAATTTAGGGTTGCAATCCCTGCACACTAATCAATCTAGAGACGAATTTGTAGACTTTGACGAGGCGGAGAAGATATGCCGGCGGTGAAGAATCCGAATTCTTTCTCCCCAATTTCGTTGTTACATCCCGATTCTCTCTCGATCGAGTTTCCTTCCTAAAGCTGTTGAATGGGATTGGATCTAGGGTTTGAGCATCGTACATAGTAAATGAGGAGATAGGGTTTGAGCCTGCCAATAATTCAGCCCAAAATTTCGTTTTACCTCTTGAAAAAACATTTCCTCCTATAAGCCTGCCAATAATTCAGCCCAAATTTCATTTTCCCTCTTAAAGTAATATTCTCTTTTATTAAGCCCGCCAATAATTCTTGCACACATTTTTATCGAAATTTTTAAAAAAAGTTGAATAATTTATAAATAAGTAGGATTATAACAACTTATAAAATCATATTCACACTTTTTTAGTGTAATTCTTAATATCATTTAAAATTCTAGATGATGAAATTAGCAAATAATGTTTTATAAAACATATTTACAAACAAATTTATGAACCCTTAAACACAAAATAATATAACTGAGCGCAATATTGCCAAAACAATAAAACTAGGAAAAGATGAGTTACTAGTCATATTTTTCAAAAGTATAGGTCTTTGGTCCAAAATTAATATAACGTTTTCTTATAAGAATGAACGGTTCTAAATGAATATAACGATTTCTTAAAAAAAATGAACGATTCTAAAGGAATATAACGATTTCTTGTTAGAATGAACGATTCTAAATGAATATAACGATCTCTTATAAGAATGAACTATTATAAAGGAATATAACGTTTTCTTATTAGAATGAACGATTCCAAATGAATATAACGTTTTCTTATAGGAATGAATATAACGATTTCATATAAGAATGAACAATTCTAAATGAATATAACGTTTTCTTATAAGAATGAACGGTTCTAAATGAATATAACGATTTCATATAAGAATGAACGATCGTAAATGAATATACAGTCTTCTTATAAAAATGAATGGTTCTAAATAAATATAACGTTATATTGTAAGAATAAACGGTCTAAAGGAATATAATGTTTTCTTATAAGATTGAACGATTCTAAGGAAATATAACGATCTTATATACATATAAGAATAGGTTGTTGCCCCATTTATTGCTTCATTATTCTAGCTCCCCGACACACATATATATTCCATTATGATTCATGATTGCAAAAGAGATCACATAGCTCATTGGTTATACGCATTAAAAGGATGTAAATCAATAAAGGATCGAACCTCAATAAAAGTATTTTTTGCCATTAACATAACACAAATATAAATGACCCCTCCCTATAATCATAAATGTATTTTATATTTATATCTATATACTTGAGAATTAATGGCTATACATTTTATACATATTATATGGTTTCTATACAAGGTCATAAGTTATTTTAATTAAACATTGAATGTCAATATAGTCCTAAAAAAGTATTCACACTTAATTTCAATTCATTTTTCATCTCTAATATATTAATGTTCCCCATCATGATTCGAATAATGATATGAAGTTGGAAGTCTTCTCAAATAACTTTTTACTTATGTTTAAAATCATAAAAAAGTCAATATAATGATTGTAAGAATATAAAATTATAATAAATAGTTTTTGTAACACCCCGTCTTTCCACAGGGCGCTACTTAGAAATAGATCTTACTAGGTACTACTTAAATGGGTCGACAACAACACTTTAGGATCTTGCAACGCGGGCACGACGAGAAAACATTATAAAAACATTCAACCTTTCATTTAATAAAACTTAGAAAACATAGTTATGCATGCATTCCCGAAAATATAAATATTAAAACCTGATAAAATCCTATCATTAACGAATTAACCTAGTACCAATAATAAACATCACCCAATAATAAATCCAATATAACAATAAACTCAACTCCCTAATATAACAAAGAAACCAAAGTAACCCAACCATCTATGACACGCGCTCTTCACCGCTCCGCCATCTGGCCTTGGTTCCTGTAAGGTTCCCCTGGTTCATACCTGGAACTGAAAAATATTCCCCGAAGGGTCAGCTACTAATCTATCAAGTTAGAAAGTATGCAAAAATTGCAAGACGTTTGAAAAACATTTCTAATGTCAGCATCCAAGTCCACAAACGCACTCATAACTCTAAAGGCCAATACCTAATTTAGTGTTGGTTAGTCACACATAGCCACATACACATTCACAAACACAATCATACAACAATGCCATTCCTCCATCACGCAATCCAACCTCCAAGGCGCTCAACCCCGCGCCGAGTGCAGAGGTAGACCCCCTCACTCCACTTCACAATCTCCCTTCTAACCCCGGCTAAGCCTCCACTGGAGCACTTGCCAAAACAAACAGATAATATTTTTCATTTTGAAGGGGCACGGTTTCCCTGTCACACGGACCATACATAGACAACTCTTTCTCTCCGCCAGCTATGATGGGGCCGTGCCGGAAACGGTATCAACACAGAGAAAACGTTCGAAAACTTCTTTCCGATAAAACTCGTTTAACAATGAATTCGCACACAACAACACAAGAAATTCCAAAACACTTCCAAAAAGATGTTCGGGACTAGTTCCCAAAACCAATCCTACAATAACGGCACAAAATCTAACGAGACAGAAAAGAACCGAGCAAGTCGAAAATGACTTACCTCGAACTAGGGATCCTTTGAAGAAGACGGAAAGTCAAGAGTGTGGACAAAATCAATTTCCTAGAAGAAGTATTAACATGACAAATTGAATTAGATTCAACGCACACTTGAACAAACAATACTTATTTCACGAATCCCAACTTAAAATCCCACGTTCTATATACTGATTAATTTTATCATTAACCCACCACTGAACCACGTACCCTTCCATAAAAAAAACTAACGCTTACTTCTAATTCTCCAAAAGAAGTAACATGTACATCAATACATGTATAAAGTAACATATATATTTATATATAATATATATAACAACATTTATAATTCCAATCTTCCATCCAGCCCAACAACTGAACAGATGAGATATGCAGGGCCCTCCCCTGTCCCTCTTCTTCGGCAAAGACTTGTAGTCCCTCGCCAATGGTTCACGACCTGTCGAATTCCGGCCGAGCGATGACACTCTCTCAGACCCAACACCGCCCAACTGATTGAAACTAGAGAGGAAAACAGAGGAAGATATCTACCTACCGGTGGCTGATCCGATCGGCAAGCGGCGACAGAAGCGAACTCCGACGGCCTTGCGAGTGCTCGATCTAACGAAGTGTTCGGAATTAGGGGTGTTGAAGGTGCGGCTCGCTCGCTGGCTTCACGACACGACAAACCCCGAGGCAATGGCGGTGGAGTGTCCCGGTGGTGCGACGATACACTAGGCCATTGGTTAAGGTTGTTCGTGGATGAGAGCGAAGACGCGAGTACTGGTAAGGCTCCGGTCTATTTAGTCGAGAGCGAAAAGCGGCGGACGAGAAAATCTATTGTCGAAGGTGATTAGGATTAGGGTAGCGGCTGATACACTAGGTAGTTAATCTAATACTAATCGGATAGAACGAGATTAAAACCTAGTTGGATACTTGAATGACTTATCCAATAACTTGGTTATTAGATAGGTTTAATAGAAAAAGAATATATAAGTATCCATAGATTTATATGTATATATTAGAGAGCTTATGAATAATCCAAACGACATGAGTAAAAAAAAAAAACTTCCCCTACCTCGGGTTAGTTGTGGGGTAACTCAAGGAATTACTTGTAAGGCAAGAAAGTCGCTTCCGACCTTAATAGGGTAACACAAAACCGAGTATTACATTCTACCCTCCTTAAAAAAAGTTTCGTCTCGAAACTTTTATAATTGTTATACATGAACATCCCAAAATGATTCCCGAGGTTTCACAACCTCTCCCCCTAAAAGGGGTTCATCCTCGAACCTAATTTGTAAATAAGGAGCTAAAAAGTCAAATCACAACGCATAACACACTATTATAAACACGACAAGTAACAAACAAGTCATAATTCAAGCACCTAGTAAAAGCGTCAAACAATATAAATGGACAGGCACACACCACCAACTACTAGTTCCGAACTCTCACTCGCCACAAACTCCTTCACTCGGACACCTCTACTAAACCAGGGCACCGTTTTGGGTAGGTCCCACTCCTCCTAGTCTTGATCTCCCAGGTGGCCTCCTCAATCTAGTATGTCGGACCTCCACATATCCTCTAAGTTTAAATGTTCCTCTAATTGTGTCGCGATCTTTAGCCATGATCAGTTTCGTATGCTTAAATTTCTCGTCCCTCAGACCTCGTATAGCAACGGTTAGCTTAATGCTACATTCCATTCTTTAGAGTGTCCAGCGAATGTCTTAGCGTTGAAGAATCTTCTCCATCTACACACTGGTATCGCTAAATACGTTCTTCACCATGATATCTCTTGAATTGCATTCCTTTATTCAAGGATCACCGCTAAACTTTGTCGATCTATTAACCATCACAGTCACCTTACCGAAAGATAACAAACTTCCAACTTATGTGATTCCACGCACTTAGGCCATCGTGGTGGCTTTAGCTTTAACTCACCCTATCCAGAGATGTATTTTTATTCCACAACTGTAGGACGTTACCCCTTCAGTTTCTATAACATACAAAGTTTGGGGCATCATTAACACTTGCCTAAACCTCAAGGTCTTGCGATAAGCGCGGTTTGGTACACCATTCACCCTAGTTACAACTCTCCCGATAATCTTAATTTATGTCACCTTCTTGTTTACTTTAAAACTGGTTCAAAACAGTTCAGTCTAGGAAACTCATGTATGCCCCATCAGTGGTATCTTATTAATTCCAAAAGTTCATGCTTCCTTTAAGGCTCTACCAGTCTACCTATGTTGTGAACACGCTAGTTTTCCACGGGTTCAACCTTTACTTCCTCGATCAGGATTACTCATTCCCCATAGAGGCATTAGATCTCAAATTAATTTCATGAACAATTTACATAAGTGGAACCATTGAACTCCCAAAGTGGTCTCCAAATGGAAAGCTTGCTCCTCCGTCCAAAAGCAACTGAAATATCATAGCTAGGTACAAATCTCTACACTGGGTCTTGATACTAAATAAGGCTCTTATTTGAAACTTCAACCACACTAATGGGAATCAATTAAACTTAATGATATCCTTACACCTCTCGTAATATTCAACCATCTTTCAAATATCCTCTTCCTGTCCCCCCTCAACTAGCTAGAGCTAGTTCGACCTTTGAATTAGTTTTGGGAAATCCCACATGTTAGTATGGACGATCCACCTAATCATTAATTCGCAACAACCAGATCTTGGTCCTTATGGTCGAGTTAGATTCTGCCAGACCCTTCATGATCTCCTTGCATCAACCTTCTCCCTCGTTAACCCAACAAAACTTCTCGCGGAGGTGTACCCGACTTGCCTATCTTTTCCCCAGTATGTTCATTTCCCAAGTCCTAACTCCAACACCCTGTTTGGCTCGGGACCATACACTTGATCAGTTTGATCCTTGATCCCAAGTTACAGTTAGAATTCACTCCTCTCGCTGAAATGATAGTCGTGATAGTTCCTCATAAGATATCCTTAAAGGCTTGCACCACTTAGGTAAATAGGGGAAATGTATGCACTACTTGAATCTTGGAGGACTTGTATCAACTAACCGATATATTCCGTGTTCGAATAAAAACAACTTACGACATAGTGCTTTCATCTCAACGTATCTTCGCTAATGTCCTTAGCTCTCCTAGGTCACGTTAAACATCCTCGTTGTCCTTTGCACGAATGTCCACCCATATGGAGTTCCATTGTCCAACTTGACCACCAAGTTTTCGACTGTCAAGACTATCAATCCAATCCAATGGAGTTCCAGCTCGGACTAATTAAGCTCTAGACCTTGTGGTCAAGGTCTTGTTAGGAACATTATTACTGCATAATACTTCCATCTCAATGGGTTTGGTACTAGTTTAAATCTTCTTTGAGTGAACTAGGCAATGCCATTATCTATCCGTGCTCTAATTATTGTTTCTCACATAATGAATCCATAACCAAGTATACTTCTATATAGAATCTACTCAACAGGTTCCATGTCTTTTTTTTTCCATGAGCGCTGAGCGAGTTTTCACTTCCACTCAAAACCTCATTTACCCTACAATTGTGTCATCGCACCCACTACTCTCCCCTAGTTTATACGTGAGGCTTTAGTCTCGTGCAACTCTAACTAGAGTGTCCCTCAATCACTTTCATCCATAGTTTGTTGTCTGAACATGTTGTTTTTCCTTGAACCTACGCCTCTTGTAACCTCAAACTTCCCCATATGGCACGATTTTTCTAGTCAACTTCACACACGATGTCACCTCAATACTTGATGTCTTATCATAAGTAGCTCGGAAGATATTTTCTATGCAGGACCCCTTTGTTAGTCTTTCATTTCTTAACTCCTTTTTTTGCTCAATTTCACAACATCCAATGTGAGGGGTTACCTTCACACGGTCTTGGACAGTTCAACTATTCTTCCAGCATAGACTTCAGGGTATGACCCTATCTTGTCAACTCTTTGACCTTATCCTAAACTCACTCTTCTTTTGATAACCTTATCATAAGTCAGGTCAATTGCGAATAATTTTAACTTCATCCTATTCTCCACTCTGTATTCTAGGGTTTCTCTTTTTTTTAATGGGCAATCACTCAGTCTTTCTCAAGGCGAGTAACAATCTTTCTTTAATTGTCACTCTTAGTTGAAGTGTAACCATCACCACCCCTATCACCTAATTACCCAGGTACTAGTTCTAGCTTCGCTTTAATCTTCATTACTTTGGTCAACTGGTAATACCATTTCAACTCAAACTAGATCCAAACAATGCCTTCATTCTTTATGATGCTAACTCATCATTCCAGTCATCCCAAGCACTTAATGAAGGTGACTTCCCAACCACAGGTTTCCAGGTCATGGTCTTAGCCTAATTGCGTCTCCAATCATCAATTTGGGTTTACTTGTCGTGATTAGCAATTTAGTTGATATTATTATTTTTTATTTGCCTTAACTCAGGCTTTCTCTACCATATGGTGCCATACTAAGGTTACTACCTTCTCGAGAATCATTTGTAAAACTTCCGTGTTACCAAGATCTAACTCCAACGTCCATCAATATCTTACTAACTACGCATGTTTTTCATGTGGCACTTCCAAATCTCTCTTCTCAAGCAAGCATTAACCATGGTATTCTTTAGCCAAGGTACCCGTGAAGAAATCTTGACTCATTTCTAAATAACTTTTCCAAAAGTGATTTTCATGAGAGTTCCTGCCCTAAACTCCTTTTGAGTCCTTCTTTTTCTTACCTTCACCATGTGGGAGTTACCCTTCACTCTGCTTAATCTCATTTACACATTCTTCAATATGGTCCGCATGGATTCATAATGCATAGAATCGCTCTTCCAACATGTTGATCTCGCCTCGTATGATTAAATTCTATGTAAATGAGAGCAATTGTGAACCCTTAATATCTTCCACTCCGAACTCCACGATAATCTCCTTAAGTCTGAGGTTCATCTCTTCCTAAAACAAGCAACATCCTTTCTTCAACCAACATTCCTAGTTGGAGTTCGGCTACTTCCAATTTGATAACTTTATGCTTAGGTTAGATTTGCTCTAGCTTGCTCCATTTCCTTCTACGTCGACCACTTTCTCATTCTCTTGTACTAGTTTCAACATCTTGATGACCAATATTACGAAGCTCTTGGAGAACGTATAAACCAACACCTCAATCCTACTCTTGTTGCTTCCTCACACTTCCATAATAATTCTAACACTACGAACGAGATTAGCTTATGTCAAACTTATACATAGAATTAGAATATTAAACTACTAAACTGTAACACCTCGTCCGGTGAACCAGGTTGCTAATTAGTTGTAGACCACACCTGGGTCTACCAGAACTAGCCTGACAACAAATTCATCGGTATTGGATCTTGCAACAAAGGTACAACGAGAAAAACCAAGAAAACATCCAACTTATCATTTTTAAAACAACTCGATAACCAATGTGAATGCAACCGACTGCTAGCACTAAAGCCAACCTACTGGCTACCAACATTAACTCAATATTACTATTAACTAGACTGTCCTTGCAACTATGGACTCAAGCCCTCAAATCCCACTAAGACACGTCACGTCGAGATCGAGCATCATTGTCCAAGAAGTGATCTCCTGGAACATTTCCCATACAAGAATGTTTACCTAAAACGTTGAAAGTGGAACACATTAGCTAACAATCCTGGTATGGGCCAAAGAAGCAAATCAAACATGTAGAACAAAACATAGATTATCAAAATAATGCACTCAGTCATTCATATACATACCAAACCAATATGCACACCAAAACACGTCGTATAATTATATAGACTAGCATATCAATTTCCAAACCAACACTGCATTCCATAATAACAAATAAGCACGAGATTAAACAATGTAATACTCATGCAACATATTTCATAACAACCAACAATAATTCCTCCATAATCCAAACCATAATCATTCTCCAATTCAGGCAACTCGAACCTGCCTTCGAAACATGGTACACGGCTAGCGCGCACGCTTAGCTCGTGCCCATTTTCTTTCCCATCACCCTTCTTTCCCCGGCTAAGCCTCTACTAGAGCACTTGCCAAAACAATCAATTTTTGAAGGTGACCTCCACATGCCGCATGACTATGTCCGGGGTCTCTTCTCCACCGACTTTCCCGTGTCCATAATCACACCCGCAGAGATCAAGTTGCACATAGTAAAAACTATTGAAACCATTTCAATAACATTCGAGTATGAAAATATACTAGGCAATAATATTCCAAAATAGAGTTCCAGACACTCAATTTACTAGCTTAACACATAACATGATTGCAAGCTAAGTAAGTCTAGAAGACTTACCTCGAAACTGGAATTCCAATAGCACAAGTGAAACATGAACTTGACAAATGATTTCCTAAACAACAAGATAAGACTTTATAAATGGAAAGACAACTTAGGCTTAGAAGACACAATAAAGGTTTAGACTCGGAATCACTCCATCCCTCAATGTAACCAAACCCGACAACACGAAAGCCCACACCTCTTATCCATGGACCAATCCACCAACCATGTTATTTTGCCCCCAAAAACAGCCCCATGACAACCCATCCATGCCACCACCAACCACCCACATGCTGTAACACCCCCTTCCTACCCTGGAGGTATTACCGCCAGTAACCCCGATTAAGACTAAACCGAAGCTACCCAAGGCTTTAAACTGACTGAACAAACTAAAAACAAGGTAAATTATACCATTTAAAACCTAACCAACTTAAGTTAAATATTATAGCGGAAAAACACGTAAAAGGTCTTATACAAACCTTAACTTAAAAGAATAAATAAATAGAACAACCTTCTATTTAAACAAAATCTTCATCAAGTCTTCCTTGAGTTCTTATTTCTGAAACTCAGCTTCGCTTTGAAGTAGTTCAATGATCTTCACTCAAGTATAGCCATTGGAAACCTTTCTTCAACTTCTGGAGCTTCAAACATCTGAATCCGCCTCTTGAATCAACTTCCAAGAAATACCTGATGTGTCGTAAACCAACGGTGGACACCAGCCGACCATATAAAAGAAAAGAAGATAGACGGGTTAGTCTAATGATAGACTAGCAAGCGGAGAATCTAACTTGGTTCTTATGGTTGTAACTAAACATATTGGCATCCAAATCCGAATAGACTCGGATTATGATCCAGCAGTTAGCAGTCTTATAGAGAATAAGAAGGAGACTCGCATAATCACGAGTGAGAACACCACCGCTTGTGGTTTCTTTTAAGAAGCATAAACAATTGTTGGGAACTCATATTCATCACATAACATTTTGAAAAGCCTCCATCGACTATTCAGATTAACTTAATCAAAGTTTGATTAAGAATCATTCATAACCGGAAGCAAGAATGGCCTTCCGACTGGACGAACCATTCAGGTATATTAATGTGCCTAACTCACTTATCTTATATTACTTTCAAAACTTTTCACAAACAGGTTGGTGATTCATATTCGGCTCGAACTACTGCCGAAATATTTTGGTATTGTAGAGATCATCGGAGTATTTCCTCCATGGTCATCTACCCTGTACCAAGATCACAGGACTTAAGCTATCCTTGATCTTTCATTTGCATATGGTGAGGTAGAGAACAGAGAGGCCTATTACCCTGTCGTCTACACTGCACCGCCAATTGCACTTAGCTAGAGTGCCCATCACCCCTCTCACACGAAGAGCAAGGGAAGAGTCATGACCCACCATTAGGATTAGGCCCCTCCTAATGTAATATTCTTCTAAAGAGAGGATATGGAACCACGTTCCCCTCCCTAAACTACCTTAATCAACAACAATGTCTCAGCGTGAGACAGCATACAAGGTCACCCATAACGGACCTAAATCCAGTTCTACCGCAAACTGAATAAACAACATGGTCATTATTTCTAACAAATATAACAACCTATCATATTTTATTAAGCACACAAGTTGTTCCCAACACAAATATTAAATGGGATTCAATTCCTCATTTAATAACCATAATTCAAGAGAGAACCGTCCACTTGCCTTAGAAGGCGTGCTCAACGTCCTTAGCAATTCCAACAGTAATCTTTATCATCCCTCTAACAAATATAACAAAAGGATTTCTCAGCAACGAGCTCACAGAAACACTTCTTAGTTGTATTCTCAACTCCTACAACTTCCTAATCGATAAACGATTTAATTTCCGAATATCGATATATAGTAAATCCTTAGTTATCATGCTTCAAGGAGCCATCTTGGCGGAATTATAATTAATAATCTGCTTCACTTTTGAAACAATTTTCTAAATAAAAATTGTTCATTAGCAACAGTTCTTAAAGGTGACCAAATCTCGGATCAAACGGATTAACAACGAATCCCGAGTAATTAACCGAAGTCCTTTACCTGACAATCTGTATCAAAACTTGTATTCGCTATAACTGAAGATCCGAACGTCCGTTTCCCGAGCGGTTTGAACCTGTGGGACCGTATCAACGTCAAGATTATAAAAACCATAAATTTAATTAGCAAAGCGGAACCGAAAGGCCCTTACGGTGGCTCCGCAACTAACCTGCTAATTAATTTCGATCGTATATACCTTCACTCGAGCCCATGGCTCGTTTGGCTCGATCATGGCTTGATCCCCGAGCCCGAGGGTGGCTGGGCGTTGCCCGACAGCGGATCTCATGGTGGTTGGTGGTCGGACAGCCTAGTGGTCGCCGACGGCATCACTTTGGCGAGGCAAAGAAGACCGGCGGTGAAGAGTTCTTCCTCCCGAGCCAGCGTTCCGTCCTTGTCCTCTTGCTGGTTCCTTCTTCCATTACAACAGCCAGCCCACACAAAAAAATGGAAGGAGAAGAAGAGATGAGGTAGGAGATGAAGATGGAGGTGGAAGGTGGAGGTGAGGAAGAAGATGTAGCCGGCGGTGAAGAATGATTCTTCCAAGTCCGTCGTCGTCCGCTTTTGTTTTGAAAGTGAATATGATAGACTTTGACTAAGCAAGAGATAGGCGTCCCAATCCACTCTCTAGTTCCTTCGTAATTAAGAAAGAAAGGGCGGTTTATAAAACCAAACCCGTCTCGAAACGGGACTCGTGTTAAAGCGGTAAAATTATGTACCTCGGGTGGAAAAACTCACTAAACGAAAAATATCCCTAAAATATGTAGACCAATAAAATCAATTTTTCATGATTTTATCTTGCTACCTTCAATTTTTAAGGCTTCCGTTTCGTATTTTAAATCCCTTCCGGTACATAATTAAAAAGACGGCTTATCCAATAAATATTATTTTTCCGCTGAAAAATCCTAGAATTCACACCGATCCATAAAATCATTTCTTTGTGATTTTAAGATATCACCAAGAATTTTCTAGGATTTAATCTCCAACAAAAATATTGGATTAAGCGTTAAAACGGACAAAGGGGTTAAAAGGATATCCGAGAAAAATTCAAAAATATCCTAAAAACCCGCAGTTATTACACATGCTTACCCACACAACATCAATTTTCAACACCCTTCTCGCCAAAAATCCACCAAAACGCCATCTAAGATTTCCCAAGCGACCCGCCATAAATCAACCACTAAATCAAGTCTCCTTTACCCAAAACCTCACACAACTCAACAAGAAAAAACAAGGAAAGAAAAACTCACCAAAAGTGAGGAGAAGGACGAGCCTTGTCTTCTGGTGGAAGGGGCGACCAACAACAAGTGAGAAGGTGGTGACAAAGTGGTTTAATGGTGGAAAGAGAAAAGAAATGAGAGAGAGGGAGAGAGGTACAAAAATGGGAGGAAACCAAGGCTTTCTCAAGGCACCTTTAAGCCTTTATATAGAAGAAATGGAAGAAGACAAATTCGGTTTGGCTTCTGTAAGAGATAAAGATCATGCACACAAATCTAGAAGACATGGCACGAATATTAAGGAAGAGGGATAAGCATGCACATAAATCTAGAAGATAAGATAACATGGCACGAATATTGAGGAAGAAAGATAAGCATGACACAAAGATTGAGAAGATAGAGCACATGGTACGAATATCAAAGAAAACGGATAAGATCAAAACTTTTACAAGTCTATCTTCATTCTATTAATAGACGAGATTACTTAATGACTAAGAAACAAACTAATGGATAACTTTGACACTAAATTTGTTTTGAATATATAAAATCTTGGTAAAAACGAGGTTATCCGAGATTACTTAATAACTAAGCAATCCCGACACGAATTTCGAGAAATATTAAAATATCAAAATATTCCCGAATATTACATTCTACCCTCCTTAAAGAGAGTTTCATCCCGAAACTTCCTCATATATACATAAACCTATAACGAATCCTAAAGTTTCACAATCTCTTCCCCTTAAAGGGATCTAATTGCAAAACGACTAGTGATTCGCAAGAGAACAAATCACATTCTATACTAGCATAACCACTAACAAACAATCAACCAAGTCAACACAAATAAGTAGATCAAACAGAGCACATATTAGTTTAGGCTTTGTAAGAGTTAAAAGGGAGGTTTATTACATAAACTACTGGAGGTCCTTCGACAGATGGTGGCGGAGTCGCGACGTGTCACCTACCCCCTATATGCAATATGCCTACCCCAGTTAAAACATTTTGAAAACACCGGCCGGTTTTAGTTTTCAGTTGGACCTCGGGTACACTCGTTGGTCAGTTCCATGTGCCTTGTTGTCAACATGGCTCTGATACCAATTTGTAACACCCCGTCTTTCCACAAGGCGCTACTTAGAAATAGACCTTACTAGGTACTACTTAAATGGGTCGACAACAACACTTTAGGATCTTGTAAAGCGGGCACGACGAGAAAACATTATAAAAACATCCAACCTTTCATTTAATAAAACTTAGAAAACATAGTTATGCATGCATTCCCGAAAATATTAATATTAAAACCCAACAAAATCCTATCATTAACGAATTAACCTAGTAACAATAATAAACATCACCCAATAATAAATCCAATATAACAATAAACTCAACTCCCTAATATAACAAAGAAACCAAAGTAACCCAACCATCTATGACACGCGCTCTTCACCGCTCCGCCATCTGGCCTTGGTTCTTGTAAGGTTCCCCTGGTTCATACCTGGAACTGAAAAATATTCCCCGAAGGGTCAGCTACTAATCTATCAAGTTAGAAAGTATGCGGAAATTGCAAGACGTTTGAAAAACATTTCTAATGTCAGCATCCAAGTCCACAAACGCACTCATAACTCTAAAGGCCAATACCTAATTTAGTGTTGGTTAGTCACACATAGCCACATACACATTCACAAACACAATCATACAACAATGCCATTCCTCCATCTTGCAATCCAACCTCCAAGGCGCTCAACCCCGCGCCGAATGCAGAGGCAGGCCCCCTCACTCCACTTCACAATCTCCCTTCTAACCCCGGCTAAGCCTCCACTGGAGCACTTGCCAAAACAAACAGATAATATTTTTTGTTTTGAAGGGGCACGGTTTCCCTGTCAAACAGACCATACATAGACAACTCTTCCTCTCCACCAGCTATGACGGGGCCGTGCCGGAAACGGTACCAACACAGAGAAAATGTTCGAAAACTTCTTTCCGATAAAACCCGTTTAACAATCAATTCACACACAACAGCACAAGAAATTCCAAAACACTTCCAAAAAGATGTTCGGGACTAGTTCCCAAAACCAATCCTACAATAACGGCACAAAATCTAACGAGACAGAAAAGAACCGAGCAAGTCGAAAACGACTTACCTCGAACTAGGGGTCCTTTGAAGAAGACGGAAAGTCAAGAGTGTGGACAAAAGCAATTTCCTAGAAGAAGTATTAACATGACAAATTGAATTAGGTTCAACCCACACTTGAACAAACAATACTTATTTCACGAACCCAACTTAAAATCCCACTTTCTATATACTGATTAATTTTATCATTAACCCACAACTGAACCACGTACCCTTCCATAAAAAAAACTAACGCTTACTTCTAATTCCCTAAAAGAAGTAACATGTACATCAGTACATGTATAAAGTAACATATATATTTATATATAATATATATAACAACATTTATAATTCCAATCTTCCATCCAGCCCAACAACTGAACAGATGAGATATGCAGGGCCCTCCCCTGTCCCTCTTCTTCGGCAAAGACTTGTAGTCCCTCGCCAATGGTTCACGACCTGTCGAATTCCGGCCGAGCGATGACACTCTCTCAGACCCAACACCGCCCAACTGATTGAAACTAGAGAGGAAAACAGAGGAAGATATCTACCTACCGGTGGCTGATCCGATCGGCAAGCGGCGACAGAAGCGAACTCCGACGGCCTTGCGAGTGCTCGATCTAACGAAGTGTTCGGAATTAGGGGTGTTGAAGGTGCGGCTCGCTCGCTGGCTTCACGACACGACAAACCCCGAGGCAATGGCGGTGGAGTGTCCCGGTGGTGCGACGATACACTAGGCCATTGGTTAAGGTTGTTCGTGGATGAGAGCGAAGACTCGAGGACTAGAAAGGCTCCGGTCTATTTGGTCGAGAGCGAAAAGCGGCGGACGAGAAAATCTATTGTCGAAGGTGATTAGGATTAGGGTAGCGGTTGATACACTAGGTAGTTAATCTAATACTAATCGGATAGAACGAGATTAAAACCTAGTTGGATACTTGAATGACTTATCCAATAACTTGGTTATTAGATAGGTTTAATAGAAAAAGAATATATAAGTATCCATAGATTTATATGTATATATTAGAGAGCTTATGAATAATCCAAACGACATGAGTAAAAAAAAAATTTCCCCTACCTCGGGTTACTTGTGGGATAACTCAAGGAATTACTTGTAAGACAAGAAAGTCACTTCCGACCTTAATAGGGCAACACAAAACCGAGTATTACAGTTTTTACTCTTGAAAAAGTTATACAAACGTATAAAATAAAATTAGATTTTATCATTTAAAAAGATAATCTATATATCTATATAAGATTGGGGTTTATTAGCTATAAGATTTTTACTATCACAAATATTTAATATTTTTACAATAAATTTAACCATTCTTTTCAACAAATCGTTAATATCTAAATGTGGGATATTTATTTTCTCATAAAAAGCTTTAATATTTTTTTTAACATCTAAAAATTACCATAACTTTTTAATCCTTATCTTATACTATAGTTATTGTAGTAATTAAAGGTCACGTTATTATGAAAGATATAAAGTGAATTGCAATTGATTCAATATAATTTAATATTTGTAACCGTTTACAACTTTTTTTGGTAGAAACCGTTACAACTTTTTAATCCTTATCCTAAATATTTAATGCAGTAATTAAAGCCCACATTATCATGAAAGATAAAAGGTGATTGAAATTGATTTAATATAATTTAATATTCGTAACCGTTTTTGAAATAAATATTCCACAAGCTATTGAATGGAATGTTATGACATATTGAAGTTTTAGTAACCGTCAATATGAATCAATTAAAATAGATGATGTTTCATATGTATAAATATCAAATGTAGTGGTTAATAAGGAAGGAAAATGGAATTCTAGCAAAGGTCAAATTCTAAACGTGTCTACCATTTTTTTTTAATTTTACAAGGTTTGCTTCCATATATTATCCTCTTTAATTTTTATTTTTTGTGATATATTGATCTTTTTATTCGTATAACATATTATCCATTAGTGTATTTATTAATTCTACCATTTTTTAAAATTGATATAGGTGTTTCAAACCCCCTCTACTATCTACAAGAGGATCTATAATTCTTAATAAGAGGGTGGCAATCTTGAAAAACTATCATGATGGGAAATAATGAGGTTGTAAACTACAATTTGAATCGATTGGGGTAAAAAAAATATCTATTTATATGATAAGATTTTTCCCTATGATGAAGTAAATATTTTCCTTCTCCAAATTGAGAAAAAATAGTCTGACTTTATTTGTAATTTTATTAACAAATCAATTCACGAATTTTATTTTTTCCTCATTTATGTTTAAAAATTCTTTAAAAACGTAAAATTAGTAAGAAGGGCCTCAATTTTGTAAAAAAAGTTGTATTGATTGTCAATTATACTTTATTCAGGGTTATTTTTTTGCATGACTAGGCGGTTTGCACTCGAAATATAAGTCTTAGCTAAAAGTAATGATTGTTTATGAGACAAAATGCATGATATACATAAAAAACTTTTTCATTGTAATTTTTTTAAATATGCTTGGTTTTATTTCGACTTATCATATAAATTGGATTGCATATACAAGAATTTTTTTATAAAGAACTAGATGAAGCACAAGGAGAAAGACGTACAAAGTTATTTGGTTGTAATTTTGGATCTCTATAGAAAAAATTAATCCAAACAACTATTTTCATGATTTCCACGATACAATTTTGTACCACGAATCTTATTATAGTGGTTTACCTTTTCTACTTCTATTATAATTTGCTTTTGACTTTGGTATGGATCAAAAAACAAGCTTGGATTTCAAATCTCAATTCAAATCATCATTGTGAAGTTACCTAGACTCCACTTCTCTAGATTTGTCAAAAAAAAAAATCACCATTGACAAATACAGTTCAATGTGATATATTAATGTTTTCATCCATCACTTGAAAAATGTGATACGAGTAGTATGCATTTTATAACATTAATTGAAAAATATATGAAAAAAATAATTTTTAAAATTTTTTTTTGTGAGGAATATACCTACTTAACATGTAAGGGAGAGATTTTGGAAAATAAATACTTCACCTTGAATTATACGAACTTTATTTCCACTTTTGTTGTTATTTTTATTATGAATTTTATAATTTCATAAACATTATATATTTTTACTTACTTATTTTTTGCCAAATAATTATCAGAATTATTAACTTAATAAATTAAAAATGTTAAGTTATCTCTTAATATAAAAAAAACTATCAAATTAATTATTATTTTTTATAAATTTCTCAACATTCGATGTTTAGTAAATTATGTGACCTTTCATATTATCCTTCTAAAATTCTTCTACATTATCTTTATATATAATAATAATAATAATAATAATAATATAATAATAATATCTTTGACAATTAATGCTCATAAAATTTAATATCATTTCATACAAATCATGCTAATCATGTACTTAATACTAAAACCGCCAAAAGTCAAAATTTAAATTAAATTTGACCACAATGCTAAACTCCCCATATATCATCAATGTTACAATTTAATTTCAATAAATCACAAATTAATTTCCAATTTTTTCACCAAAAATATTACACAATCAATGACATAAAATATCAATTAGAATAGTAAATTTCTTCTTATCTATCTATCTATCTATCTATCTATATTATAAAGAAACAAGTCGCCATTTATGACCAAATATTCAATTAAAATGAAAGAAAAAATTTAAATATTTTAATTAACTCATTGCTTATAAAAATAATAAGTAATGTACAAAAATATTGTCAATTTAATTCCAATTTATGGCCAATTTATTTTGATGACCATTTAACTTTTCAACTTTTCAACTTTTCAATTGTCTTCCAAGTAGACTTGTCAAAAACTGACCTAACCCGCTAACCCGACTCGACCCGCCTGATAATTTTAGGATTAAGACACGAAAATTTGAACCCGAAATAAACCGAACCCGATAGAACCCGAACCCATTGGGTTGAAACCCGAAACCTGTTGGGTTGACCGATTTAGCATATTTATAAAAAAAAATTAATTTATTTTGAAACTTATAATATATTTTATTCTTAAAATAAATGAAAATAATATATTTTAATTAAATATTATTATTTAATTAAAAAATGATTTTAATAATCATAAGAAAAAAAGGATATTTTAGACCCATTGGTCAACCCGACCCGACCGAAAACCCGCTACAACCCGACTCGATTGACCCGTGACCCATAACGACCCATGACCCATAATTAACACTTTAGGATTAAATTTGACTCGTGCGTATGCACGGGCATCACCACTAGTTTCTTATAAGAATGAACGATTCTAAATGAATATAACAATTTCTTATAAGAATGAACGATTCTAAATGGATATAATGATTTCTTACGTAATCAATTTTTGTTAATTTTAGATAGGAAAATCAATAGAATATTATTTTTTATGCTATAATACAAACACCAGAATATATTTTAAACAAACTTTATAAAAACAATCTTTTATTTTTAGATAAGATTATTATTAGATAAGATACAATTAATATGTTAATTTTTTTTAAAAATTTTATTCCCTATATTAATTTTAAAATTATAATTTTTGGATAATTAATTTTTTAAATATGCCACGAGGGCATGTGCACTAAAACTTTTTTATATGAAAATATCATCTAATTTAGTTGTAAAAAATTTCATTGTAATAAAATATAATTAAGTGATTGGTGTATATTGTACGGAGTATATACTTACATGTATGCAACATTTTAACGATTTGGTGTATCTTATGTAGGAAATAATTCATGAATATTATTATACATAATGATATCTTTATTCCCCAAAATAATTCACTTATTCCTTCCCATATTAAAATTATTATGGTAAACTATAATTTTCTAATTATGTAACAAGTGGAATAAAGTGGTAAATTATAATGAATCAATATGGATCGTTGATTTACATTACTGTAATCAATATTGCCCAAAACTAGAAAGAATTTGCTAAAAGGGCAAAAATTATTAACCTAATTAGGCGCGTGTAACGAAATCCATTTTTTTAGGTTTTTGTTAAGTATATAAGGGCTTTTATTTTTATTTTTCTCTTACCTGACTCTCTCTCTCTCGATGACTCTCTCTCGACCTAATCCTCCGGCGGCCATGGCCTCGCCAAATCCCTAGGGGAAGAACCCCCCTTCGCCATGCTCTCCGGCTCCGAGATCTTCTCTCTCGAGATGTCCTAAACTGAAGCCCTTACTCAGGCCTTTCGTAGATCTATCGGTGTCCGAGAGGAGACGAAGATTATTGAAGTCGAAGTGGCCGGTGGAGATCCAGATTGACTGGCATGCGGTGTCCCCCGCAATAGCCGATGACGCTCCAAAAGTATCATGGAATCTTCGTGGAAAGACCAACCGGATTAATGTCATTGCTCCGTCGGCGCGTTTCTTCACGCAGATACGCAGAACAGGAGGAAAGAGAAGAATAAGGCGACGGAGAGCGAAGAAAAAGTTGTTGCACCAAAGTATTCCAAGGCTGCTCGGAGGTTCAACAATGAGAGATTCCGAGATCTTCCTCAACAGCTTAGCAAAGTTCTCCCCGCTGTTGGAGGTAAATTGGATGCTCTTTCTTATATTCTAGGGTTTTACATTTAAGTTAATTGTAATTGGGGATAGAAGTTGAAGTAACTTTAGAGATATTAAATCGAAATTATGGATTTTTTGCAATTTCTTAGTAGTATATGTTAGCACCAGTGATTCAATACTCATGAAATGAATGAATTTGAAGAAATGGTTGAAAGCTATGAAATTTGTAGATGAGGCATTTTGTTTCAGTATTTGATTGTATATTGCGTGCCCTGTTATTATGCTATTGCTCACCAAAAGAAGAAAATTTGCAGTGGCAGCAAGGAGGAGTTGCGAAGAGCTTATAATTGAAAGGAAAGTAAGTGTTAATGGCTCTGTTTGCATGCTACTTCAGGTTAGATAGTCCTTCTGAATTTGTATATGTATGCTACAAATGTGTAGAGGATCGGAAATACAATATATTATGTGATGTTCAAGGAAATGGTTCTCAATAGCAACTAGCAAGAATTGACATGTGGATGTTCTAACTGGTGTCAAGCATTTTAAGCTTTCGTGTCCCTTGTTTACATTCCTTCTGCATATGACTTTGAAAAGCTTCTTAAGGTTTATTTTTATTTAGCTATTGACATTTATAGATGATATGCAAAGTTATCCCATGATTTATGTCTTTTAGTTCAGTTGATGGCAAAGGTCCTCGTTTCAGAAGTGTTCTTTGAGTTTTTCTGAATCTGTTGGAAGTTTAACAGATTTACTATTTGTGTGGCTCTTGATGTTGATGACAGAGTTACAAATCTGAGATTGTGAATGCTTATTTAGTAAGATATGATTTTCAATTCATGTCATTACAAATCCCTTCTTATACTGATGCTTTACTGGTTTTTGATGTGTAATAGCTCAATTTGCTGAATGCAATACCTAATTTGTATATAGCGTGAGAAAGAGTATCATTTCAGTTGCTTGAGAGACAACAGGCTTTGTGATTTGAAGGTAAAGTCAAAATCTTCTTTTATATTTGATTCTTTGACAATGCTGGTTCTTTTTAATGCTAAACTTGTTCCTGCAGGCACTTCCTATTATTCTGCTTCTCAGATTGAAATATGCAGTGCTCATATTGACTAATTGCTGCTCAATTTAAATTTGCAGAAACTCTGGCTTGTTGGTTTTCTAGAGGAAGACAAGAAATGCATAGGAAAGCATCTTTGGTGCTTGAGGATGCTGTCATAAACATTTACCCCGTTGTAGCATATTGTGTTGGCAAAAAGGTAATGGAGGATGGCTTGGTGCAAAGCAAATGGTTCACAAAAGAGGAAGATGAGATGATTAGAAAGGTTGTATTCGACTATATAGAATCAAGGCATCTGGGTGAAGATGAATAGGGTCTTGATATGATTCTTCATGTTAGAAAGTATCCAAAATTAATGTATTGTTTGAATGAGATAGCAGCTGCATTGCCTTGGAGGCCATCTCTGAGTGTTTATAACAGGGGTCACGTGTTCTTCATTATCAACTGATATCTTTCATAAATAAATTAATGTAATGATATCTTTCATTACCAAATGAAAATTCATTTAAGTGCAAAATTCAGTATAGCAACACCTATTATAAATCAAACAGAAAAAAGAAATTCATTTACCGTAAATTTTGTATAGAGTGAGTTTTATAACTCTCTTGTATTGTTAATTACTTAATTTGGTACTCACTTGATCCATCTTTATCTTTTATAAACGAGAAGATGAAACAAAAATCTTCTTACTTTGTGTGGAAAAGGTTTATTGGTAAAAGAAAAGACAATTTATGAAATAATCGTACGCGATGACAATCAAACCGTGTCATCAATATTTTTTTGATGACAATTTATGAAAAAGTGATGACAATTAAACCATCATACATTTGTGGTTTATGAAAAAGTGATGATAATTTATGAAAAAATCGTACGCAATGAGACATATTTGATGACAATTTGAATGATGACACTAAAAAATTATATGTGATGACATCGTCATCAAGTAGCAATGATAGTTGATGACAATGGAAATATTATCAAGTAGTGATGACAGTTGTGATGACAATCGAACCGTCATTAAGTAACGATGACATTTGTAATGACAATTGAACCGTCATCAAGTAGGGATGACATTTGTGATGATAGTTGATGACAAACAAACCGTCATCAAGTAGGGATGGCATTTGTGATGACAGTTGATGACGGTTCGAACCGTGTCATCAAATTATTTTTGATGACATATATTTGATGAAACTAGAAAAAATTGTATGTGATGACACTTTGAATAATGATACTAAAAATTATATGTGATACACTAAAAAATTAAACGTGATGATATTTGATGACACTAAAAAATTAAACATGATGATAAATATTTGATGACAACTTTGTTTTTTTATTTGTGATGACAATTGTTTTTTATGCGGTGATGACAACTATTTTTATGTGGTGATGAGATTTGGTGACAACTATTTTTTGTGATGATGATAAAAACGAACAAACTTTGAGTGATGACACTTGATGACGGTTGTTTGTCTTCAAGACCATTGTCATCAAGGCCCTTTTGATGACAAATTAATCGAACCGTCATCAAGTAGCTATGATAATTGATGACAATCGAACCGTCATCAAATAGCGATGACGATTGATGAGAATCGAACCGTCATCAAGTAGAGATGACATTTATGATGATAGTTGATGACAATCAAACCGTCATCAAGTAGTGATGACAGTGATGACAATCAAACCGTCATCAAGTAAGGATGACAAGTGATGACAGTTGATGACGGTTCGAACCGTGTGATGACAGTTGTTTTTATATGGTTCGCCTTTGATGATACTTTTTGTTATCAAAAAGTTGTCATCAAGACATTTTGATGACACTTTTTGCCTTTTATTACACTTTTTGTCATCAAAAAATTTTGATGACGGTGAAATTAATTGTGATGACAGTGATGACGGTTGTTTTTATGTGGTTGAATGTCTTTGATGATACTTTTTGTCATCAAAAAGTGTCATTAAGACATTTTGATGACACTATTTACCTTTTATTACACTTTTTGTCATCAAAAAATTGTGATGATGGTGAAAAAAACATTGTGATGACGGGGGATGACGATTTAATGCCTTTAATGATACTTTTTGTCATCAAAAATGTCATCAAGACATTTTGATGACACTTTTTTACCTTTCATTACAATTTTTGTCATAAAAAAATTGTGATGACAATGAAATAAATTGTGATGATGGTGAAAAATTGTGATGACGGTTTTGAAAATGATGATAGTGATGATTGTGATGATGGTCAACGCCGGTCAACGATCGGTCAACGACCGAGTCAAATCGGTCAACGGGCGAGTCAACTCGGTCAACGACCGAGTCAACTCGATGGGAGTGGGGTGGGGATGGGGGATGGGGGGTTTTGCCATTTACCTAATTTTTGCACACTCCTTAATATCCACCTAATTAGGCTTTTTTTTTCTATTTAATTAATTCATCCCCAAAACTATAATCCATATCAAATAATAATGAATCAATCAAATAAAGGAACCTAATCCACAACTCCTTTCATCTCATCCGTTCATTCCAATAAAGAGAGAAAATCTTAGCCACACACCTAGTAGTGTTAATAAAAAAAAATCACTTCCCCTTTAGCCCCTTTCTATTATGCCCAGTGGCGTAGCCACCTGGTGTCAGCCCCCATTGGAATTACAAAATAAAAAATAAAAAATACACAAAATTATAGAAAGAGCAATTGATACGAGAGATTTAATGAACTAACAAGATACATTGAATTATGTGATTTGACTAATTCAAATATATCCTAAATAAATAGATAAATTTAAAGTAACATTTATTTATTACTACCAAAAATATCACCAGTGTAAAAAGTACTACTATTACGAGATCAATGACTGAACATGAAAAAGGTTTTCAAAAACAAAAAATAATTTTTATACAGAAAAATATAGAAATTTATGAAAAAGTACAAAAAAATTTATATAGAAAAATACATTTTTTTATATAGAAAAATATAATTTTTTTTTCTGTAACCAAAAATTTGATCAAGAGGAATTTAGCCCCCTCAGGAAAAAATCCCTCGCTCCGCCCTTGACTATGCCCCTTTTTTTTTTTTCTGAAGTCATTTCCATCATCTTCTTCAACTTCTATCCATCTTCCACACAATCCTCATCTCTTTCTCGTGGACAAAAGTCGTTGAAGACACCCAAGAATACAAGAATCCCGACAACCCATTATCGAAGAACACAGGCGTGTCAAGAAGATGCTCCATTACGAAGATTAAAATGGGGAACTGCAACTCTGCAAGTCTTATTCCCCGCACACCCATAATCCCAATTGTTCTGCCAATTATCCGTCACATTCTTATGAAAAAAAGTAGGGAAAATGCAAAAAACACTACTATAATTCAAGCCTATGGTAGCGGGTTGTGGTGGCGGTTAGGCAATTATAGCGGTTTTGGTAGCGGTCAATAATATAGTGGCGGTTTATGGCGGCGGTTCAAGTTTTAGGGGCGGTTTAAGCAGCGGTTTTTTAATTCATGGCTATTAGGGCGGTCGTTTCAGCTCTATAGAGGCGGTTTTGGAGATAACTTTTTTTATTATTCTAGTCTGCTAATAATATCACTAGCGCGCGGGGAGCAAAATATTGAGCGCCTTATTCTTTTTGAGGAAGCACGCCCAAAACCCAACAATCACCAAACAAAGCCTACCCTAAATCTTCATATGCCTCAAAAACACAGACGCTAGAAATTAGAAATTAGACCAAGAGCGAAAAGAGGAGGAGCGAACAGAGCAAGAGTACAAAGACGCATATAGAAATTAGAGTTTCTACATCGATCGAACAGAGCAAAAAGAGCTAGGAGGAGAAGTATTTGCAATGGGTTAAAAAAACACATGAGCTAGGTGGTCGGAGATGATGGGAATCTACCGGTGGAAGGTGCAGAGAGTCGGAAGGTGAGGAGAGGTGGGAGAGGAGGAGCGGTCTCTTCGAGGAAGCTCGCTTCTGCTCTCTGGCGGTTGCAGGGTTCCGACGCCGTCGATGATGGCGGCGCTGGAGAACCGGAGCGGCGCGTGTCGAGGAAGGCGGAACCGCGGAAGATCAGTTAGGGTTTATGGTGAGTTTCTGTTTTCTGCTTCTGATTCCTCCTTTTTGGTGTCAGATCCAAATATTATTTTAATTCGTTGTTGGGATTTCAGTTTGAAATTAAAACTACTATGTGTTGATTCAGCTATTTTTGCTTCACTCAATCTGTTGCAAATGTGTTCAAATTACTGTTTGATGGATTTATGTGGTTTTATATCCTTCTTGCTCATATGAATACTAGATACCAAATATATGTTATTTAGTTTCATGTAGAATTTGTTAATCATTTTATAGTTGCTACATTGCATTTTTAATGCTTTGATATGTATGCTTTAGTTTTGTTGTTTTGTTGGTCATGTAACTTGCTCATTTCTCTTTTGGTATTTCCAGTGATAGAACATGCCTACCAATTGGGCAATGGAGCGCAAAAACGTGAAATGTTGATGGAGTTGTATTCTATTGAACTCCAACTATTTAAGGATTTGTCCAATATTAAAGAAAACAGGTGAGTTTTGTTCTGTTACTGATGAAGACACTAAATAATACCTCTTCATCTTGCTGATAGAGTCTATTTATTTTGGTCATTACTTTGGAGTGGTTTCAGAAACTTGTGGTAGCCTAGTAGTCTATATCTCATGGAGATTATTATGTTTCGGAGAGGAACTATTGTTTTAGGTAGGTTCTCAAATGGATTTATAACAATTATAGTTGCAAGTTGAGAACATTGCTACAAATATTTTTGACACTTCTTACTTATTTAGGAGTTCTTCTTTCCTGCATAAGAGCACAAGAGGATTTTTTATTCATATTGCCTTTCCGAACATTTTTCTACTTATTAGCTTCTTGACCCATTCTGCCTTTTTTCTGTGTTGTAGTCTATAATCTTCTACACTAAACAAAGATAATAACTACTTGGTACAGTCACAAGTGTTGGATAGCTAAACATCTATCAATTACAACGTAAAAAAATCTAAAAGCTGTGTATTAGTGTGTTTTTCTTTTTCTTGCAGCAAAGTTGTGTACTATAGGCTCCTTTTATAGGGGTTGCTCTTTGTGCTTGTTTCTTTTGACAAGCAAAAGAGACCAGTTCACTGAAGCTTTAACTATGGTTGTTCCAAGTAGTTTCCATGAGATTTGACAACCTTGGTCTGTGTGTATATAATAAGTCCAAAAATGTATGCTTTACAGTTTTGTTGTTCCACATAGTAACCTTGATATGTAGATTATGCTTTCCAGTGCAGTCTAGCAGTCATTTGACACCTCCCTGGTACTTTATGCTACAGGATTGACATTTAACTCTATTTTATTTTGTTTTCAGATGATCAGATATTATTTCTAAACTAGGCTTTCGATCAAAAGTCCTCAGTTTTGTGCCATATGACTTCTGTGCTTCAACCAATCCTTGACAAAGCAATAGTTGACCACTCTATCATACACAAAACATTAGTAGAGTACAAAGTAATGTTTCCTCTAGTTTCATACTATTTTCTGTAAGAAGTAAGTCAATACATCTCCATTCTTCCTTGAGAACTTCAGAATTTGTTATTGAGAAAAATTCACTCCATGTTATATAGTTTAGGATGCTCTCAACTTCTCATAAATGTATATTTGTTGTTCGGTTTGCTAGTATTGATACCAAATTTTTCCTTGCCATTTGACTGAATTGTTCAAACTTTTTATTGAGGAAATTTACAACTGGTGACAAGTGAAGACGAGGTTGTAATGTTTGGAACAAGCTCTTTCTTTCATTATTGGTTTGTATTGTGCTTTGAAAGGTAAGAGATCAACAGAAGATGTTAGTATAATCACTATGTTTCCACTGCATCATCTGAATTCATAAGCTATAGATAATATGAATATTAGAATTAGAATATATTGTCTAGTTAGATCTAGCATTTTTACATACCAATCTTTACTTATTATATAGAATTGTGAGAATATTATTATTTTTCTATGAATGTCAACAAAATAAGAAACTCCAAGATCAGAAGAACTGAGCAACAAAGCATTAATCAAGAAGTTAAAGTATCAACAATAATCAACTATCCCCAAAGATCTTATATTGAGAATATATTTTCTTTGCTTCCTATATACTTAATTTTCTTGTGTTTGTGTTGGCTCAAATGACCCTCTCTTGTGCTTATGTATTGGCTACTTGCTACCTCATATATTGTGCAATATCTTCTGCTTGATGATAGTTTTTTATATCTCATTCCTTTTCAGGACCGGTGGCTGGAAAATTCTATACTCTTCTTGGTAACTTTCCATCCCTAAATGAATGGGAGAACCATTTGAAAGCAATTGTTCTAGATGTTGCCAAATGATGAAATTGTTTGACAACCCTTTACATTCTCATTTCTTTCATGTTGTTCATGTCATGCTGAAGAGATATTTGGAAATGAGAGATGTGATGGAAGGACCTTGAAAAAGGTTATGTGCATTGTCGGATTTTTGGGTATTTATATCTTCTTACTCATTCTCTTTTCAAGATAGTATAGATCTTCACTAACTATAGCTAATATAATAATAAATATTTCTCTGCTGATCATACATGTGCAAATAGTAATTCAGATTAAGATTTTATATCAATTATCGGAGCTGAATAGTGGGTTCATCGCATATAAGAATATGTAGGCTGACAAAATTCAATATTTTATTTTCATGATGCAACTATGAGGCCGCTTCGTCTAAAAAGAACCACATGCTTGTAAAGGAGCTGACTACTGGAACCGTAGCATCATTTTTTTGGTGAGTCAAGATTTACAAGCTTCATATATGTACCTCACTATAAATGCAAAGGAGTAGCTTATATCCAAAAGGTTTTCTTCCTAATAACTATATATACATATACGTATTTACTCAAACCTCTATTTTCCCTTAAATAATATTTTTCCCTTTTTAGCTTCACTTCATTGGATCAAATTTCAATAGCATTGTATTTGAACTCTTCATTCAATCACATTTTATTCAAGAGTTGGATATCTATATTTATTGGTTTAGTAATTAAGGGCTTGGACACAGAAGGTGTTCCATGAATTGTGTAGGAGAACAAGATATGAGTTACAATATGGTACTTAGAGAAGTATAGAAGACACTTATTTTTTAAACATTCAGCTGCAACTTAGTATAAGTTTGGCCACTTTTTGTTTTAGCCTAGTTGCTGAATTTTGGCTTTTAGATAATATTCTAGGCTTTAGTGAAAAGGCTATAGAATTATAGATTATTTATTAAAAGGCTTTAGTGTTTATGATCATTAAAAGGCTTTTAGATAATGGTCATGTCACTTCACAATATTTTTGCTTGCTGTTCAAATTGAAGTGGATGGGGCTTAAATCATTTGTATTTGTGATATCTATTTCGTCCAATTAGTTGCCATATTTACTTGAAAACTGAAGCTTGAAATTATCATGCAATTTATTCTAGCAGGTGACTTAGGAGTTAGAAACATCATGTCTATATTATATTTCTAAGGAATGTGATATGCTGATATCTGGTGGTGACTACACATTATATTATATTTCTAAGGAATGTGATTGCTTAACAAAGATTTTACAACTTGCTTAATTTCTTGGTAAAATAGCTTAGTTCTTCTACCATTAGATTAAGCACTACCATAAAATTTCCCTCTTCCATATATTGTATGGCTACTGGTATATTAGAGGGTTAGAAAGGGCGAGGACTTGTTACCAAAACCATTAGAGGGTTGCCATTAGATTAAGAACTAAGCTATTTCTTGGTAAAATAGCTTAGTTCTTCTACCATTAGATACCCATGAACTCGACAGTAGAGCCTGATAATGGTCTAAGGAAAAGAAAGGAATTTTGTGAATTCATTCTTCTCATTCTTTGCCTATGCAGGTATATTAGAGGGTTAGAAAGGGCAAGGACTTGTTACCAAAACCAAAATCCTTGTGCTGATGGGTTTTCTTGACTCAATGCGAGCCGATTGATTCTTCAAGGGTGACTCAGATGCTAAGCAGTTGTAAGGTAGAAAAACAAAAATGGATCTAGCAATGAAAGTGGATTAGAGGCTTGAAACCTGGCAGCCAAAATGTTTCCGCAGCTTTTGCAAGGTATGGTACCTTCTCTAAGGATGTCATTTAGGAAAAATAGCTTACATTTGGGAAATAAATGTATTTGTGAACAAACACCTAACTTTAGCTTATTTATTTTATTTTGCAGGTGTTTTTTTGGTTAAATGATGATTAGGATGGTCAAGCATATTTTGTAGGTGCATTTGTGTTGTGACTGAACACTTGATTTACTTGTTTTCGGTGAACACTTAATAGCAAATTCAAGTTGGAACATTTTCTATGTAATTAATGATGATTTAATACTATTATAATGTCTCATTCTTATTAGAATTTGTGATATTGTGTAAGTGCAAATGTTAAAAAATATTTCATAACAGGAATTTATAGAAAATAAGTATCTATTTATATTAAAATATCTATAATCAACCGCTGCAAAAGCCTAGCAAAACTACTACAATTTAAAAATATAACCGCCGTGATTGCCCAATAAAACCGCTGCTACTGACAACAAACCGCTGCTATTGTCCACTTAAGCTGTTGTAGTTGCTCAATAAAAACCGCAATAGATAATAGATCGCCGCAATAGCTCAATAAAACCGCTGCAATAGCTAATAAACCGCCACAATAGGTTGTATAAAAAACCGCCTCTATAGATGGTATAGCAGCGGTTGTTTGGTCTATGGCAGCGGTTTCTCTTCTCAATCGGTAACCGCTGCCTTAACTCTAAAAAACCGCCACCATAGATTTATAGCAACGCAAGCGGATGTAGCGGTTGAACAACCGCCACTTTAGGTCTTTAGTAGCGGGTTTTGACCTTTTAGTAGCGGTTTTTGGCCGCCACTAAAAGCCTTAATTGTAGTAGTGAAAGGAAATAATTATCTTCATATATAGCCTTTAACATTTACTCTTTGTTGGTTCTTTTCAATTCAAGTGATGCCAAAGAATTACTGGTTTGGCAGAAGACCTCCAATTCCATTATGGAACAAGCACGTCAACATTGTAGTTGGTAAGCCAATAGAATTTGACATGCCTAAGTTAAAGTAGATGACAATATATCTTCCATATTCACGCTCAAATTGAAAGATTAAGAGAATTGATCTACCACAATAAATTGAAATAGCCTTTTGCTAAGCAACATTCAATATATTCGTTCTCACGCAATCTATTAAGTCGAACAAGAATTAATTCAAACATACTAACCTCAAAATTCTAAGACTGATTTTGAATATTGTTCATGGGAGATGAACATGTTTTTGGTGCTTCACTGGTATAACAATGGTGAAGTATACCTTAAATTGATTTATGATGTACAATGGGCTTCAATTGGAAGAGTTGGAAAAAATTAATTATAAAAAATGGATTTGGAATATGATGTAAAATTGACCCATTAATACAAGCTATTTTATACAAAGCTGAAATGTGGGTTCTTTCGAACCTATAAGTTTGTTTACAAATCAGATTTAATAAATATTTAAAATTAAATAATAAAGTTAATTATGGACCCACACTTTTCCTATTTTATTATTATTTTAATAGATGTGTCTTGACACTTGGGTCATGCAATCGCCCTCCAGTTTATTATGCACAATGCACCCTTATTTTATGCCTTTTCTGGTAAAGTTTGTAGTTTTGTTGAATTACTTGGCGAAAGACCAATACAATTTGCCTATATTAAAGGCATCTTTGCTGAGCATTTATTTTCTTCTATTGGTAATCAGGACGTATTTTTTAATTTAAATTTGAACCGTAATTTCAAGAGAGAAAAATTGTACTGTTTACGGGAAAAAAAACCACGTGCAGACAGAAAATCTAATTTTGTGTATTTCAAGACTTAAGGGTCTGTTCGGTACTTCAAACCTGATATGAGTTGATGTTGATGACTTAAAGAATGAAGACCACTTAGGACTAGAGCTGGGCAAAAAAACCGTAACCGAAAAACCGAACCGAAAAACTGACAAACCGATCACTTTTTACGGTTAACCGAACATAAATTTTTTTAATCGGTTACGGTTAACCAACCAATACTTTTAACGGTTCAACAGTTCGTATACGGTTATCAATATTTTCACGGTCGGTTAACCGATGAACCGATAATATTTTTACTATATATTATATGTTTTAAAAAAGAGAATTATATATTTAATTAGTTTTGTTAAAAATAAATATAATTTAATAAATAATAACTCAAGGGGTCCAAGCTCTTACATGCATCGTGATGCATCCCTGCATAGAAATGAATTAAGTTCACAAGTAATATTCTGGACATCCGAAATATTATCAGTGGCTCAGTGCACACTTTTCCATCCCGTATTAACCTACTATCCATATGAAATCTTTACATGTTGTTGAACATGGAATATCAAGATCATCAAGGACTACGGTACTCTAGGAAATTTCTCTCAAATCATTCATTTTGCGGCCATATTCCATCCTATCTCTCTCTGGAGTTACCTTAGGTTATTGAAGGGGTAGATTATTTTATTGAAAAATAAGGTAAATTTTGTATTAAGGAACTGATTTTATTATTAAAAAATAATAATTAAAACAAGTTGGTTAACCAATAAACCGTACTAAGTTTTACGGTTAACCGATAACGAACAGTACAGTTATGGTTATTAAAATTTACTAACCGAAGTTTCGATTAACTAATGTCCGGTTAACCGAAACTCTGGTTAACTGACCGTGCCCACCCCTATTTAGGACCAACAAATTGGGTTGTAACTTGTAAGGTGTGGGAGACTGCACCAAAGGCCCATATCCCAATTTTCTTGTATTTGTTTAAGGTTATTGCATTATTATGATTATTTTTTATTATAAATCTAAAATCATTTATACGAAGGGAAAAAAACTAGCATGTCATAGAAAGACAAGTAGTAGTTTTTTTTATAGTGTAAGGATTAGGGTCGCCACAAATATTACTTGGGCACGCCTAGAGCATCCACCAGGAATGAGAACTTGTTACCATGGTTATTAAAATCCTGATTCAATTCAACGATTTTAACAATTTTACGATCCAAAATGATGGAGCGATTCTCGATTCTAGATAGAATCTTATTTGTGCTAGAATCTTAAGTGATCACAATAAAAGCTTATAAAATCTTTTGTGCGATCTGATTTTATATACGATTCTATAAACAATTATAATGATTCTAGAAAATGACTATTCCTATCTATATATTAAATTTGTTCAAAGTTCACCTTTCAATTATATTCAATTCTTCTAACTAACATGTTTACTTATTACATTCATACATGTATAATGTTTTCACTTCTTATATAATAAATCGACAATAAAAGATTGTTTTTACATACTTTTAGTTATAATGTAGAATCTTACGATTCAACGATTCGATTTTACGATCCGATTTGGAGACCCTTCTACGATCCGATCCTATAGAATGAGCAAACTGCCGCCCGTGAGACTCGAAACGGTGTCCTCGGAGTACTACCCCAAAGTCTTAAACGCCGAACCAAATGCCCAAAGGCACAAGTAGTAGTTATTAAAAACCTTTGGTCTATAAAAAATAGTTATTTGGACTGTTCTAATTACTTTTTAAAAAAGTACTTTTATTTGTCGTAAAATATATAAAATGAATTATTTTGTACACATTTCAAAGCAAATTTTTGTTTAAAAAATACCAAATACGACAAGCTCTTTGTCAAAATTTATGAAATAAAAAGGGTTATTGTAATTTATTTTTTAGTTCAATTTTAAAATTTATAGGCTAAATGTAGACAAATCTTCATCAGTATAAGAAATAAATAAACTCAATATTGTGGTGATATTAACATAGAGGGGATCAGAAGTAATCATGCATGTTTCTTCAAAGTTCATTAGATTGTGCACATCTACAAATAACTAAAGGAATTTTGACGATAGGAGATAGAGAGCTTGAAAGCTTGGTCTATTGTGTCAATGGAGATTGTGGGAAAGACAAAAATCACTTTCAATTATAAAAATCCTTTAAAATTGTATGTTTATAGAAAAATGCATAAACTCTCAAATTGGACATTCTATAGAAAAAAAGGGTCAATATTGTGTGATTTCAATAAGTTGAGGACTTTAATAACTCAAATAAAAGATTATGAATTATCAAGTGATGAGCTTGAAAGGTTGATGACTAAAAATGCATTTTATCTGCTTTTCAACATCGACTTTGTAAAAAAGAATCGTCCAAAAAGCATAACATTTATCCTGCATGGAAAAACTTTTCAAACTAATTGCTACCATAACTTTTCAAAGTAATTGCCACCACATGCCTCCATTGATTCATCCATTGTAAACTTTATTGTGTTTGTTGTAAACTCTAATGCCATCCACAAGTGAATAAGCTTCTCTTTCTCAAATTCATAGGCCTTCCTGAATAGTAAAAGGGTTTTCTTTAGAGAGGACTCTAATTTTCTAATGGAATCAAAATAGGTGGGAAAGTACAATATATCATCCTCCACTCCATTCACATGCTCAAATGCTTGGCATCCACAATATACCGTTCTGCACTTCATTCTCCTGCCCAAATGCTTGTTTGCCCCAAAACATATTGTCATATACTTCAATCTCATGCACAAGTTCTTTTTTACCCTATTTTTCTATGTGAATCTGTATTTACATTAACCTGGATAATATTAATAAAATCTCGAACTCAAGAAAAACTAAGAATTGAAGAATTTTCTTTTTCCATCAAAGATACTTTGTTCAATAATATATTCCATTTTAGCCTTTGACCCAACTCTTAGAAAATTTAATGATTAGTCTAAAATATAATATAAAAAATTCTAAATTTATAAATTATGAATTATTCACCTCATTTGTAACCAATGGGAAAAGAGACTTTGCGTAAAAAGAGTAAACAACAACAACAACAACAACAACAACAACATCGTCCTATTATAGACTCAATGTTACAGAATCTAGAGTCAAACAATACCCATCCTACTCCCTAACACGTAAAGATGGTGTTTTTGATAGACCCAAGAAAATGTACAAACACTAACCACATAAGTGAAAAGCATAGAGAGTACTTGAACTTTTTAAGCCTACGCTAATCACAATCCATGTTGCATAAATTTGGATAAATAAGATTCTCCTTTAGAACACAAGGAAGAGTTTTTGGTTCGACTTGACCACCATGAACCACATCCTAATATTTTGGAGACGTTTGCTAAAAGTTTCTAGTTAGATTCGATTCATTCAAATTCTTTGAAATATTTTTTTTTCAAAGATGTTTACACCAATTCATTGTTTTGTTTGAGGATGAATTGGCGTTCTTCATCAATATGGGTAATTATCCCAATAAATATTTTTTTTTCTAAAGTAGAGAATTTAGTAACTTCTATAACCTCATATCATATTATAAAGGATTATAAAAGTTTTCTACAATGGAAATTAAGAATTTAATTTAAAATATTAAGCAAGTCGGATATTCAATTAAATAATCACCCTCCTCTTTAAAAAGAGAGCTTAAATATTTTATTTAAATAAAATTAAGAACATATTATGGAGGAACATTAAAGTGGTAAAGATCTCAAATAAAAATAAATTAACATAAATTTTGGATTTTATTAATAATGGAGTGTTACAAGGCTAAAAATTAGTACAAGGTAAAATAAATAAAAAGGAGGCAAGAGCGGGAGTCGAACCCAAGACCTCTTGCGTCTCCCCCTCACACACACACACACTCCAAACCGCTATGCTAATGTAACTTGACTACTCATAAACCCACTCTTTTTAATAATAAGCTCCACTTTTCTTCTTCAAACAAGTCAAACCAAGTCTGATAGTGAATTGACGTTAAACCAGTGAATGAGAAATTTGTCAGCCATTCTCCATTCTTGCTTCTAAGACCCCCCAAAGGCTTGCATCACCTTGTGTCATCATCAACTAACACAAGTTCCACCAATCTCCTTCTATCTCCTTCTCTTTCAATGGCTAATTTCATTAATGGTGGATCAAGGAGAGCTTCAAATTGGCCTATTTAAAGGCTGAAAACTTCATAGAAAATAAACATGACCAAACTTACTTTAGTCAACCAAATTTCACCGCCCCTAGGCCATACATGGTCAACTCAACTACAAGCCATTATTTTATCATGTAATATAAGTTACTAATGAATAGGTGAATTTGTAGAATATTTAATGAATACATGAGATATTATCAGAAGAATGATGATATCCTAGTACACTTAATTCAGAAGTACACTACTTGCATTCAATCTAGTATTGAAAATACATTCTTGAACCAATACTTAGACAAATTTAGTTCAGAAGTAACCCAAATAAAAGCCTAGAAAAGTTTTAGCTCACAAAGTGCATCCATGTCCAAAATGTTGGTTTCTAGGGTTGTTTTAGCATTAGGGTTTGCATGCAATCATTTTGATATGTTTGCTTTGTCTTGTTGAAGGGAAGTCGATCCTTGTAGATCCATGAGGATAATCAAGGCAAGACGAGTAGATCCAACGAAGGATAGTCTCGTGGGTGTAGGCCGTGAAGGCAATCATCATCGACCATTATTCATGTTAAGTAATTCGACTTGGATATAAGACTACGAGTCACGGGATGAGATCCCGCTTTCCTTCAACGTATATTGCCCCTATTCCATGCCAAGGGTTGTGCAATACCGCTGTGGGATAAAACGTAATTAAACAAACCAATGGAAGTGTTGGCAAGACACAACCTTTGAAGACAAGCGTACCTTGTTCGAGTCTATCGATTCCTCTTCGATCTTCACTTCTATGAAGTCGTCTTCCATGGATGCTTGGGGTTCGTCATTGACTTGAACGTACTGCCCACTCCATGCATCTTGAGGTTTCTTTCTTGAAGAAGAACTTCGATCCATGCCGCCACACGACCACTTGAGAACACTCTTGTGTTTTCACTCAAATCCAACAAGAAACCCTAGATTCTTGTGCGTCTTTTCCTACCGATTTCTTTGGGATCAAGTCTGGTTTTTTCTCATGTGTCTCATGCCTCAAATGGCCGACTTATGCCCTATTTATAGGCGTGAGAATCTTGCCCAAAACCGGCCATGGGTGGCGGTTACAATCGGTTGAAGACGTGTGTGGCCGAGAGTGATTTTAGGGAGTTGGTTACAACTTCCTTCCTCTATCCTTGTCATCATCAAAGGGGCGTCCAAATACATCCCCCCTTGGACTCCAAATGCCTCCTTATTTCAGCAAATAAAAGGCCCATTAAAGAGTCCAAAAATCCAATCCAATAAGCCATGTACACGGCCCAAATGGCAAAGCCAACAACCCATGCCATGCGTGTGCATGTGCGGCCCACGAGCCCATAAGGCGCGCCCCTTGGGCCGGCCCACCAGCCCCACCACCTAGCTAGCAAAGCTAGGTGCCAAGCTAGGTCACCTAGGAGTGTCACTACCCCTTAGCTCCACGAGCTAGCTTATAGTGAGTTGAGCTGGCTTAAGCTAGTGTGAGCTAGGTTGAGCTGAATTTCTAGCTTGTTGAGCTAACTTGAGCTAGTGTGAGCTACATTGAGCTTCCATGAGCTAGTTCCAAGCTACATGAGCTTCTTATAAAGCATGTACAATGAGTCTTGAGCTTGTCTAAGCTCCTAGAGTTCACTATAAGCTAGTATGAAGCTTGTAAACTTCTTTCTAGTATATTTAACTATGTGCCAAGCTAATCTCTAGCTTTGGTTCTTGCTTAAAGCATCTACCAAGCTTAGAGAAGCTTCCTAATTCACATTAGAATATGCACAAAGTTATAAGACTCAACTACAAAGCTCAAAACCATACCTTAGCCTCACAATTCATGCTCGACGCCTTGGACAAGTGCCCTAGGCGCGCCGAGTGCTCCACCGCAGCCTCGCAACCGCGTCCCTAGCCCTACCGTGCCATCGCACCACCTAGGCGCGCCCTTGCCATGCAACGGTGCACACGAGGTTCCTACGTCTCGGTGGTGGTGTGCGACTAATCTATTGGATCTTATGATAACAATTAAACCATGGAAAGTCATATATGTCAATATATCCATCGACATTCCCAATATGACTCTAAAACCTCAACATGCTCTAATAGGGAGTTGATGACTTGACACAAATCACCAACATTCCTCCCCCATTTGAGCCATGTCATCAAAACTTGAAGTTTATTAAACAAACTCTATGTATCAATGTAAATGTCCGTAGACTTGAATTTACACCTTGTAAATGTCACATTCATGCACTAAAATCTAGTGGTGCTCCTAAGGTTTGAACCACATCAACTTGTCTAAGTGCAAGTAGTAACATTCACACATGAGTCTCTTACGCTTATCCTTTTCCTTTTGACGCTTTTATAAACAAGGCTCTTTCGTCCCATATCCTCTCACATATGCTTTAGTCGAGTCATCCTTAGTTACTCTAACTTGGAAGAAGCCTTATACTTCCACATATGCATAGTTGAGTTTCCTATCATGCTCCACATAAGCAACCAAAACTCATTAATGAAATCGTTGTTTCAAGACTAGGTTTCATGTGGCCTAGAGCATAAACCTTGATGGGTAATAATAATATCTAAAATATTATGAATGCTCTCCAACTCTACAAATTGGCCTTCCACATTGAATTCAGCCCACACCTTTCGATGTAGGGGAATTGGGTATCCAAATCTAAGAGTTGTAAGGATTGTTACCCCCATCCCTCGATTGAAATTAACACAAACACTTATGTCAATCTTCTCGGAGAGAAATCAACAACCTCGATGTGCTTAACAAAAATCAAACGAGTTGACACTAAGTTATGGCATGTGCCTCATTACAAGGTTCCCTCATACTTAGATGCCACTTTCCAACTTTAGAAGTTGGAGTATCGCAAATTGCCTCTTGAAAACTCCAAGAATGCCGGCCCATCACCAAAATTGGAATTCATGACCAAATGTGCACTTATAGGTCTTCCAAATTTTAGTGATCCAATTTGCTTTCAAACTTTCCAACCTAGGAAGTTTCTATACACATCCAATGCCTTTAGCATCAACCATATCTTTGACAAATGGCCTATGTCAAGATATCCACATCTTAATATCCACTTGAGCGTCCCCAAGTCATGACACACCTTACTTATAACCGTGTGTTCATCAATCCAAAGATGTTTCTCAACCATGTGTATAATCATGGAATTCTCATTTCCATCTCAATGTATTTCTACCAAGACGAAGATTTAGAATAATCTAATCCACCTTCACCTCTATACATTGACATCTTCATAAATAACCAATGAAGAACAAGGTCTTACTATTTAACCTTACAACTTGGTTTCTACCAAGTAGTTCATGTCATTCTAATATAGATTCATTAGACACTAACCAAACACAAGTGGCTAAACTTTCTATATCTCATCATGCAAAGCATATAGAATCCTTTCAAGATTACCTAATGACATTACTTCTCTTTTGGCCATTCAAACACAAAGTAGTCCACTTTATGTTCCTTTCATCCTAACTACCAATTCATGGGAAGTTCCCATATGCTCATATGACAATCATCTTTTCCACAAGTGTTTACACACATGCTAATACTTGTCTTTTATCTACCATGTCATTATTTCCATTAATCCTCTCAATGATTTCTCAACCATAAGACTAATCAACCAAAGTTGTCAATTTCAAGCCTTAGTGACTCTTTGACACTTTCCTTGGATCCGAGGATTCAATGAATTCCTCATAGTCTTTTCTAGACCATAACTTGTCCATTTGAAAGTCATTGAACCAGCCTTGCAAATTTCCACACAAGTTCTATCCATCCAAGCAATGACACCAACATGAGCAATCTAAACAATCATATGAAATATGTGATAGATCAAGTTTCTTCCTACTTCAATCACAAATTAAATTAAACCCTAAAATAGGAAAGTCAAATATGACTTCAAACATGGTTTCATTGATTTAAATCAATCAAACAATTGCCTTGTGGTAGGCGCGCCCATTGTGCCAATCGTGGGCACACCGACGCCGTGCGTCGAGCGCTTCGTCGAAGCCAAGGCTCGGTTTCAACCAGTCTTGGCGCGCCTTGCACACCCGGTTGTGCCATGGTAGCGGCATCACCCAGCCGTGGCGCGCCCTTGCGCAGCCAGCCGTGCCAAGGTCCAAAACCTCGCACCGTGTCGCTGCGTGCCGAGCGCTTCGCACTTGGCTTGCGACACATCGGGTTCGTGCGAACCACGCCTTGCCTAGCATCCTTGGCCTTGCCATGTGCCGAGTGCTAAGACTCAGCGCGCCTAGGCACGTTTGATCCGGAGATCGTGCCAAGGCTTAGGCCCATGTGTTGCGATTGATGCAACACCTCCCTCATGCGACGATCCTCGTCTAGTGCCACGCACCAAGGGGGTTCTAGGCAGCGGCCCCTCCTAGGGCGTGCCTAGGATGCTCCATGGGATCCCACCACGAGCGCTTAGCGCTTCGAGGATCGATGTCGAGCCACGACACCGCTCGGCGCGCCTATGGCTTAGCCTAGGCGTGTCTAGGTTCTAGCCCTAGCCACCTTATGCGCCGATCCCAAACCTATTGCAAAGCAATTTCTTTTGACATTTCCATGTCTTTCTTAAGGCAAACTAACATGCTAACATTCATTTTGTTAACATCAAACCATATTTCTAATTTTAGACAAGTCATATTTATTTAGGATTCAACCATATGATAAAACGGTCTAGACATGAACATTGTTCATCATGTCTAAGTATCAACTTCCATTTGACACTTTTCATGCCTTGTCAACTTACTTGACTTAGCCATGAGAGATCTCACTCTCATTCAACCATTGCTCTCTTACAATAATACTACAAGTCTCAATCTAATCCAATCAAGACTTCCTTGTTTCCCTTTTCCATAAGAAGCATGAATTCCATGAAATCACTTAGTGAATTCCACATGCATCTCATCAAGAGACTCTTACCATCTCTTCTATGTGTTCTTTAGTGCATACATGGCCAACATGTGCATGCCCTCTCACGTGGGGGGCAATCCAGTAGACCCTTACATTAGTAGACCCGAAGGTAGTCTAATTACTCTAGTAGACCCGAAGGTAGTCTAGAGCATGAGTTGTCCCAATCAAAGAATGGTCGACTCAAGGGTAGTCTGGTCCAGTAGACCCTATTAGTAGACCCGAAGGTAATCTAATTACTCTAGTAGACCCGAAGGTAATCTAGAGCATGAGTCGTTCCAATCAAAGAACGGTCGACTCAAGGGTAGTCTGGTTTGGATCATTCTCAACGAACGAAACCAACAATCAAACTTTCCAAGTTGATTCCAAGAATTAGACTCAAGTCCTTTTCTTGCACACATGTCGCTAAGATTAACATTGAATCAAACCATAGTTTATTCCAAATCATAAACAACTACATGATCTTTTAACACGATCATTACACACACTAAAAGCCCTTTAGTCAAGGCATACACAACACACATAGTTCTTAGCACACGTCTAATGCTACATACATACACACGTACATAAAATAGGAAACAAATACAAGTAAAATTCAGCCTTGGCGTATCACGCCACAAAGAGAACAATAAACGGGCTTCTTTGGCCTTTGGTTCCCATAAACCACTAGCCAATACTTTCCTCCTACCGACGCCCCACCATCTCCCAAGGCCACGCCCCTAGGGATGTTTCTTCTCGGTTTAGCACGCGAGTGCTTCACCCTAGACTTGCCATGGCGCTTGAATGCCGAGTACACATGCCTTGCCTCATGATCTCGCCTTGGACCATGATTCTCCATCATCGTGGAGGGTTGAGGCCTTAAAACCTCACTGTTGAGCAAAAATGTACACAAAATTGCAAAACACATTTAAATTATTTTTATTTTAGTTCGACCCCCTCTTTTGACTCTTTTGATTAAAAGTAATACCGATACAAAATATTAAGTGAGTTTTAAGATTTGGGCTGCACCCAGTTTTGATGGGTTGCCTATGTATCTCTTTAAAGAGAATCAAGCCTTACGCAGTTCGGAGTGTTTTAATTTAGTGTTTGGTTTGATTTTCACACATCAGGGGAACGAACCCGAACCCACCTTCTAGGAAGGGTTGCTCGGATTCAAACCAACTATCATTTGCGCAATGTGAATAAGATTAAACCCACCTTCTAGGAAGGGTTGCTTAATTTGTTCACTATCAAACATGTGACTTAAAGATTTATATATTTTAATTTGATTTGTGACTGAATATGACATACTTATATATTATGTCAAACGTCCTACGTATCCACTTATGTGGTGTGTAATCAAGTCAAACATAGTTCTTAAACAAAGACTAATTAAATGTGATATATAGTCTTGATTTAATTTTAATTAAGGTCGTGATTGAACTCAACGAGCATTCACGTGCTTTATGTCAAGTTTCCTACGTACCCTCTTAAAAGGGATCAAATCATACGTAGTTCTATAAATCAAATTTTAATCTTAAAATATTTTTATATGTGACTGTACTCAATATTCTTTATATTTAATATCGAGCGCCTACGTAGCTTTATAAAAAGCATAAAGTCTTAACGTAGTTCTACCATTAAGAACATACAGTTCATTTTATTTTATTTAAGATTTGCGACTGAACTTGATTTGATTAATTTGTATCAAGTTTCCTACGTAGTTCATGAAAGAACATCAAGCCCTCACGTAGTTTTTCAAAAGATTAATTCTATTTTTGACCTTGAATTTGTGATCATCTATATGAGCCAAAAGGAGCCTAAAATTATAAATTTATCCCCTTGTTGGGTCACTCTTGCCATCTTATTGGTTTAATGAGTGATTTGTTGATTAAAATATAATTATTCCCCATGCTACGAAAGTATGCAGAATAAAGACTTCTTATGTGTCTATGCATGGAAGCATGTTTAAATTAAAACCATATATATGTAAGCTTGACTTTAATTTATTTAGATTGAGTCTTATCTTTTTATCATATTTAAGGGAAACTGGACTTGTAATCACATAAACTTTCCCCTTAATTAGTCACCTTCACACGATCGATATACTCATCGTGGGTGACCTTAGTTAAGTAATCAAGTTAAATTTGAGACCCATATATAATATATTACGTACATGATCAAACCGGTCCATACATATATAAATATATATGCAATTGTGTTTAAATTAAGGTATTCCAAACCTGGACACCCTTAATTATAGCTGTATTATATTATAGGATCACTTAGTTAATTAAACCAAGTTTGGTAATTTACCATCTAGATATGTACGTACCTAAGCCAATGTACAAGTTTGACACATGAATTAGATCAAGCTTTCTTTTTAACTTAGGCATAGCTTTAATATAATTTAGCCCCTCCCAAAGAAAAATATTCTTGTTTGATTAATTGCACCACCGAACTAGAAGGAAACAGTGGGCTCAATTGTTTAACCTTGTTGACGTTAGTTATTTAATAAAACCCAATCAAACAAGATTTCAAATCTTAAATGGGTTCTTTTCCATAAGGGAATTTGTTCCATATTTCCACATATCGTCCAAAATGAACACAAAATCTTTTCATATTGGAGATATTTGAGATATTTTTGGTTAACTGGTATGATCAATAAAACCGGTGAAATCCACCGTTACAATTTGATCTGAAAAAGTCCTAAAATGGAAATGCATCCATATAAATTAATGAAGCAAAACCCTTACTAGAATTTTCATAAATATAACATGTATTAATATTCTTTGAATTTTTATGTTGGTAGTTCATGAAACCACCCTTCACCAAACAGGCTGTCATATGGCCCGATCACACGTTAATAAACAATCTTTTGAGTTTATTGAATCCTGAAACCATTTGGGCATTATAACGGCTTGGAAAAAGCTTAATTGGTGTGGTGTTCGGATCCACTCGGTTCCTCCCAGGCCACAAATGATTAATTTATGTAGTGTTCGGATCCACTCGGTTCCTCCCAGGCTACAAAATTAACCAAGATCTCAAAACATATATACTTAAGATTTAAAACGAAATCAAAATATTTTATGGGGTGTGGTGTTCGGATCCACTCGGTTCCTCCCAGGCCACACAAAATCAAACTTAAAACAAAGCACGCATGAGTGCTCTGCCATATACCTCATTCCACAAATTAATTAGTGCAAACATATGATATTGAACTCCGATGTTGCACGTAAGAGGCTTCTTCTTAATTTGTTTTGCCCTTCTCCTTGACATTAATTTGTTTGTGTCTTGTGCAGACTATAAGATTGCAAGCGGTGAAGAAGAACCAACCAGCCCCTCTCTCCATTTTTATGGCACTCAAATATCAAGTACACTCACTTTAATTTTGCCCATCAGAGAAGGTATTTGACTTCCATGTACGACACTTTTTTTGTATCGATCGAAGTCTCGTTGGATTTTTTTACTGAACAGGGATCTCGTCCAGTTTTGGGTAACTCTCTCCCACTGGTTTCATTTTTGTGATTTGCCCATGCAGGAAAAGAAAAACCGACTGATTCGGTTACATCCTCCTCAATTTATAACAAATGGGCAAATGGTAGTTAAGGAATAACTTCCCAGTAAAAACTTTAAAAGGAGAATTTCTTTTCTTTTTTCCCTTTTAAAATTAACTGATGTTGCTTTTAGCGTGTATGTAGAAAGAAATTAACTTCCTGCCACATCATCGCAATTTATTTTAAATTCTTTTTTTTTTTAAATTTCAAATTATTGTTTCAGCTCATTTTAACCCACAAAACGATTTCACTTTGGGCCTTGAATGGCACATAATCCCATTTTAAAATGAGAGATTTATGGTAAATTTAGAAGATAAATTAATTAAATAAATTATCTCAATTCGTTTTTATCACTTTATATAAATTCATGAATAATTTTTAATTCATGAATTTTTTCTCGTCAACAGATACCCCCCGAACTTTGAGCGTGTGAAGACTTGAACGCGTACAAAGTTCGAACTTTGGTGCTATATATGTTTAAAGCACAAAATCACCATATTTTTCTTCCAACGAAATGTGATCATGGAAGAGCTTAATTTCATATGGTCCGAAGGGAGTTAGGATATATAACATAATTCCTTTTAAATATGGTCATGTAAAGAGAAATCCTATCGAAGAATTGACTTTGACCAATGATATAGTATGAGTATAGTATTCCGAAAGAATGTTTTTTTTCGAAATTTATTTATTTATTTTTGTATGAATTAAACGCTAGATGGCCGTGTTTGAGGTTTTTCTTGTGATGGACAAGAATTTATTTTGAGGTCTTAATGTCAAAAGGTTTGTGCTTTTTGGCTACCTTGGAGATGTGACTTTATGTCAAACCAAGAAACATGGTGTTTATATATATTTTGGGGGCGTTGAATGACCACACATATGAAGGAGGTCACTTAATTTTTTTTTAATTTAATTTTTTTTTGTCCTTGTATCAAGGACATGAGTGTTTATGGAGCTATGAACCTTTTTGGTTTGAGAGAACAAAAATAACACAAGGCAACAAATCAAGTCGAGCTGCTCAAAATCCATAAAAAATGTGATAACTGGCATGAGAGTGTTTAATTCGTACCAGATCGACATCCGATGCTTTGGTGTTAGCCATGCAACTCAGGGCACTATTCATCATATTATTGAACGTACGTGACAGCGTAGCGACGTTCTCATCCTCACGGAACAACTCGTTACTGAAAACGATTTTGGTGTAAAGTGCAGTTGGCCCCTATAAGAATGAAGATGGCAAAAAAAACCAACATAATCCGAGGGTGAACACTTTCCCTCGTTACACTGCACGGAAAAAAGAACAGAGAGAAGGTAAAATGGGCATACGCTTATGTCTGTGGGAACAAAGAATCTCCTGGGGAACGGCCATTTACGGGTCACTTCACTGTAATTCAAGATCAGAGCGAACCAGTCTAGAATTTGATTGAATATTTCAGAATAAGGTGACAGTAGACAAATGAAATCCGATTTACGAATCACCCGCTGAGGGTCACCATCACATCCACGTTGCCTGAAAACTACCAAGCTGAAACCCCAAAAACAAAAAGGATTTAGTACGAAGCTGAAATATGGTAAGCAAAAAATGAATGAAGCACTTGAAAGGATAATCATTGTACTTACTCTTCAGGTGCATATCGCAGATAGGTACAAAGAATCCTTTTCATACTTGGACGATCTTTGAAATCGATTTTCACAGACCTATACACCAATTTTTTTTTCAGGAGTTTGTGCATAACATTCCTTAACGGGCTGTTGAGGTGGTTGTGCATTGTCAGGAACCTCAGAATGTTGTGGGACAGAACAGGGTAGTGAGTCATAATTTTGTGCTACTGAACAGGGTTGGGAGTACAGTGTTAAAGCCAAATGACCATCAGTACTGGAAACATCTTGTTCTTGTGCGGTTTTTCTGACAATCCCTCGTGTTCTCTTGGCAGATGCAGGATCTAATCCAGGAAAAACAATCATCTTTTGTGAACATCCTCGTGGTGGAAGTGACAACAATTCAACTAAATCATATACCATACGTCCTTACCTTACCGTTGTTCACTTTGTCAGGAACCTCAGAACGTTGTGGGACAGAACAGGGTAGTGAGTCATAATTTTGTGCTACTGAACAGGGTCGGGAGCACAGTGTTAAAGCCAAATGACCATCAGTACTGGAAACATCTTGTTCTTGTACGGTTTTTTCTGACAATCCCTTGTGTTCTCTAGGCAGATGCAGGATCTAATCCAGGAAAAACAACCATCTTTTGTGAACATCCTCGTGGTGGAAGTGACAACAATTCAACTAAATCATATACCATACGTCCTTACCTTACCGTTGTTCACTTTGTTAGGAACCTCAGAACGTTGTAGTACAGAACAGGGTAGTGAGTCAGGAGTTTGTGCTACTGAACAAGGTCGGGGGCACAGTGTTAAAGCCAAATGACCATCAGTACTGTAAACATCTTGTTCTTGTGCGGTTTTTTCTGACAATCCCTCGTGTTCTCTAGGCAGATGCAGGATCTAATCCAGGAAAAACAACCATCTTTTGTGAACATCCTCGTGGTGGAAGTGACAACAATTCAACTAAATCATATACCATACGTCCTTACCTTACCGTTGTTCACTTTGTCAGGAACCTCAGAACGTTGTGGTACAGAACAGGGTAGTGAGTCAGGAGTTTGTGCTATTGAACAAGGTCGGGAGCACAGTGTTAAAGCCAAATGACCAGCAGTACTGGAAACATCTTCTTCTTGTGCGGTTTTTTCTGACAATCCCTCGCGTTCTTTTTGCAGATGCGGGATCTAATCCAGGAGAAACAATCATCTTTTGTGAACATCCTTGTTGTGGAAGTGACAACAATTCATCTAAATCATATACCATACGTCCTTACCTCAACGCTGTCCCGTGCAACCCCTAGAACATCCATCCAATACACCTGTTGAAAGTCATGTATGTGAACAAACAGTATAAGCTAATGTAAACCATAAGCTATAATGCATCATATAAGGTGGGATGGAGACCTCAAGAATCGAGCTTTTGTTGCGATCCCCACCACCGTTAGCGGGGTGATCCACGTCCTGATCTTCATTTGACACCTTCAATAACAACCAGAACTTTCGGTTTCATTTATTCGTAGATCAAAGTGCACATGAATAAAGGAAATAAGAAGTATATGTGTATGATAGAATGCATGAAATGCACATGTGGTCTTATACTTTACCTGCTCGCCGTCAGCATTATCAGCATCCTCATTGGCCCCACCGCTATAAGCATCGTCCTCAATCTGGAGATCGTCAGCCCCCTTTTCATGATCATCCTCATCCGCGTCGCCACCATCTCCACTGGCATCGCCACCATCGCCAGACAAGCACTCTTGAACGGCTACAAAAAGTTTGGTCAATCTGTGTAGATTGAATTTTCCATGGTCACCATACTGCAACCCCAAACCAGCGAAAATTGAAGCCACGTCACCATTTAGTTCCTTGAACATGGGTGATTCTGCAATCTCTGAAGGAGCGTCATCCGTCGCCGTGCAAAATAGCTTCACCTGCTCAACTAGCTGGGCTACATTGTGCGCATGTTTATGCACAAGAGTATCACAAGTATCTGTCGGCGGCATATCGGTAATCGGTGCGATGCTAATATCTGCATCCATGGTAACCAGCGCGCCTTCACATGCAGGCGGCTCGTGAACGTCGTTGGCATAATCATCCTCTTCTTCTTCTTCTTCACCGGTATGCGGCTTCTGCCCCTCTTTGCAAGCTGCATCAGCAAGAACATCACCATGGGGTACCGGCTTCTGCCCCTCTAGGCCAACAACATCGTCTTCTTCTTCACCGGTAGGTGGCTCCTGCGCCTCTTTGCAAGCAGCGTCTGCTTCTTCTCCACTGGGTACCGGTTCCTCTAATGCAACAACATCGTCTTGTTCTTCTCCGGTAGACGGATCAGGCCCCTCATTTCCAGCCACTTCGTCTTCTTCTTCACCGGTAGGGGGGGGGGGGAGGAGCCTCCCTTTTCCAAATCCGCCCAAGTCTAGCTCTTGAAGTTCCCGGTCCCGGACCATCCTTCGAGTCCACACCTTAATGATTGGATTCTTTCTTGGGGGTGGGGAACCCGGTGCAGAGAAGCGGTCAACATACATCAACTGTTGAAAATGTAATGGAAAAACGATGAGAAACAAAATGGACAAACACAACATGAAATGCCACAAGTTAACATCAGGGCAATACTTACAATCAGCAACATAAGAGGACCTCGAAATTGACTCCCCGGAGTCCCTTTCCAAGAAACCCTGCTATCGATGAGTTTTTGTAAAACGTACTCACACCAGTTATACTTACGGATACCTTTAACATCTTCAAGAAGTTCGAGCAAACCTAGGTTCATGCCCCCGTTCTGGACGCACTCGACTATACGAACGTTGAAGAGCATCATGACGTTCGTAATGAACATGGGGCCGTCCTGCTTCTTGTTCTTTTTAATGTAACCCGCAAGTTGGTTGGGAGTGGGCGTCTTCCCGTTGAATTGTCTTCTGAATTTTTTAGCTAGAGGTGTATTTGGTGCGCGAGCTGGAACATGGACAGGTTTGCGTCCTGCTGGCAGACCTAAATACCGATGCACATCCGACGATGTAATCTCCACACTCTTCCCTTCAGACACTTGTATGCAACAATCTTCTGCATTAAACTTCTGTAGAAGCCAAAACCCAAGCGTCAAGGGGTTCAAAGTAATGGTCCAATCGAGAAAGCAACCAAATCCGGCACGCCGCAGCGCCTCTTTCTGGGAGGGTGATAGTTCCGTTATGGTTTCCACGAACGGTTTAGGACTTGTTCTGCATTTAACTGAGGGATGTGGCCTTTTCATCGCCGACACCGCCTCTTGGGGAGTCTTAAGCCTTCCTGATGGACCAGAACAATTCAGGACAAATGGTGCCGGGGCTTCTTGTTCATCGCAAGATATGTTGCCATCATCTGGCAACCTGCGCTTTTTATTACTCTCATCAGCAGCACGCCGACGCCGAGAGTTAACTGAGGGATGTGGCCTTTTCCTTGTAGACACCGGCTCTTGAGGACTAGAACAATTTTGGACAAATGGTGCCGGGGCTTCTTGTTCAACGCGAGATATGTTGCCATCATCTGCCAATCTGCGCTTTTTTTTACTCTCAACAGCAGCACGCCGAGATCTTCGAACAACCAAGTGTTTTCTCCTTTTCTGACCCCATTTTCCTGAAATTTGTGCGCATGTTTTAGGATTGATACAGATCAACAAAATAAGTGAAATCAGATTTCTGTAAAACACTACAGTTGCATTCTTTTGTATTGTGAGTATTATTATGCACAAGAGGCTGCCCTATTACATTCCTCACATCACCCTTATATACATTACACACATAACTGACTTACCTGTCTGACATTCTAATTACTTAACTGTCTGACGTCTGACATGAGAGTTACTAAACTTTCTTAACTGAATTAACTATCCTGTCATGTTACAGATACAACTTGATGATGTTAAGCTTGATTTTTACAATATAGTATTATGTAAAGGTCATTTTTGTTCTAGTAGGTTTTTAAGGGTCATGTAACAAATAGGAAACTGGCGCGTACAAGTTAGTTTCTTAACTGTCTTTCTGGATACAACTGTGAGGCCGAATACATCTCTGCTACAGCAGGAACATGTCAAGGTATTTGGTTAAAAGGAATTCTAGAAACATTGCAAGATAAAGATACATCCGTGCCAGTTCTGTATATTGACAATAAATCAACAATTGCATTGGCAAGAAATCCAGTGATTCATGACAGGAGTAAGCATATTGACACCAAGATGCATTTTATAAGAGATTGTATTGAAAAGAATGTGATCAAGGTGGAGTATGTCAGGACAAATGACCAGTTAGCAGCTCTTCTAACAAAGCCGATTGGTCTTGGGGTGCATTTCATCGAACGCAACAAGTACGCCCACTCAACCCCGAAATTAGTACCCCCAAATGACTTCAAGTTTAGAAACGAGCGGTAGATGAGAAATCTTACTTCCGTATTCAGTTCTAAACATAACCCTAAAACACGCCCAAAATTTTATGAAAATAGGTGTGCAAATACATCGAACGCCTTGCGCTCGACTGAAGTTCACACAAGCAACCAACAAATCAATGCCCAAAATCGATTTCTAAACTTGAACATTTGAAGAATCAAAACACTATCGCACAAATAATCGAGTGAATAAGACCATGAACATACCGTCGTTGTTGTTGTTTCCACATGCTGAGCATTTGGGACTCATTTTTTACCAGAAACCAGCTAATCGATTGAGAGGTGCCGGCGAGAGATGTTAGAGAGATTTTAGAGGAGGTGCCGGCGAATCGATCGGCGAGGCAATGGAGGGAAACAGTGGGTGAATTTCACTTAACGAAAACAGTGGAACGAAATGAACGAATAGGAATAGGCGAGGCAAAACCTCCCGAGAGTTGAAATAACGAAATTTAAATTTATTGGGTGAGTTTCACAAAACCACAAGCGAATTATAGGTATGTGCACAAAACCACCCGGACAAATTGAAATTTCACAAAAACACCCGCAAATATGTTCCATTTGCAACAAAACCACCCATAAAAATGTTCCGTTTGCAAAAGACCACCCAACTCAACAATTCCGTAAAATTTTCCGTTAGAAAATTGGAATCTGAACTCTGTGATATTAGAATGTTTTCTTAGCTGGATCTGAAAACGAGATACCACCAAGTACATAATTCTATTACATTTCCCGTGAGGTACTAAGAAAATTACCCGACCGAACCATTGAAAACTACACTATGTTATAAAAAATCAATAATAGTGAATATTTATTATAATTATGTTCTATCATTGTTCGATGTCTCGTCTAAATCACAATCCGGCTCACCCGAAATTCGATTAACCCAAAATCCTGCCAAACCCAAAATCTTGTCATACATTACTAAGCTAGGTTCACCAATGTCAATTCAAAGGCTGATACGTACCAAGACACCAAACGCTCACACATTACGTGGCCTATATATATGTAGTGAGGCCACGAAATTCGGCATCTTCCAAATCTTCTCCTAAACCATCGATCTCGAAAATCATGCATGGATGCCTTTCCTTGAACAGCTTACAGAATCCATATGTCAACTCACACGTGACCAACTCAAAGCCATGGGTGAGGATTATGCCCACAGAGTGAAGATTTGGCAATCGTTCTGCAACTACAGCAAGCTAGTGCTGCATTTGACAGCGATTTGTATTCGTATTCGAAAAGGAGAGACCTTGAATTTTGTGCAAGGAGATGTAGAGTATAATCTCAATGTTGTAGTACCTTTTACAAATCGTAAATAGACGACAAGGGTTTGTCTCGTCGAATTATCACAATCCTGTTTTTTTGTTTTTTAGCGTTGGTTTAATTTGAGCTTAATTACTACAACAGTCGTGGGTTTAAGTAGCATTAATTTTATTAGTCACATAATGAAGCACATTGATCTCGATTTTGTGTTTTTTCTTTTTTTTTCTTTATGTCTTTGGTTATTTTAATTTCTTTTACTAAATTGTCGTGCTCATATTGTTTGTTTGTTTTTTCCGCGCTATCTACTTATTACAACTATCGTGGAAGTCACGTATCATTTGATCTAGCATTTGCCCTTATGCGACTCTAAGTCAGGTGTGGCCCCCCTACACCAAACCTCCCAGATACTTACTCTGGAGGTACCGAACCTGGGTAATGTTGTTGGCGTTTTTGTACAGTATTGGTTTATAGTCACAGTGATTCGAAATTAGAACCCAATTACATGCTCTGATCCTATTACCGTCTCACATTTCTGATTCATTAAATACTAAACTGTAGCATACTTCTGTTCCTCTGTTGTGATATAAATTAAGATACGAACGAAGCTATGTACGTATACTGGTACAATTAAAGGTATTAATTACAGTCCATGACAGTCAAAATAATAGTATACTATGTTATTATTTTGTGGTAAGCATGAATGAATGGAGCTTTGTTTCAGTTGTTGGATTATTTAGTCAAAAACAATTGAAGAAACAAAATAAATAAAAACCTGAATTGAAAGGAATTTTAGGAATTGCAGAGCCATATGAAATCTTTTGTACTTGAGCGAAAAACCGCTACATTCCGGTGCAAATCTTACAAGGCGGCTCACTCCAGGGTTAAAAACTCTGCCCACAATCAATGTGCACTCATCCGAAAGAGGTGGAACTCTTAGCCTTTTTCATGTGTTTGTCAAAGAGAAGAAAAAAACAGAAAAATAGAGCGTCTCATATCTGCTCTAATCCTCAAAATCGGCCAATTTATAGGCCTAATTATCTTTAAACCAAAAGGGAGAAATTTGGGAACAGATCTTATTCAGTTGAGAAAATCATGCATTAACATAACTAATTAATAAATTGTTTTTAAAACATTATTTCCAACACACATCATTAATCATTACCACGTATTAGTCATTTGTCACGTCTGTGTTCGTAACTATGCGATATCTTTTTGTTTTTTATATTGCAGAGTTCATAAGTGCACGGAACAAAGTATTGCAACACATCGTGTAGAACACGCAATAATAAACGTCATTCGCAATAAAGAAAAAGAAACACGTATTAGATCGAGTGTAGCATGTGAAACATTTGGCATGGAATTCCTAATCAATGAGGAAAGCATATGCCGTAGTCCTGATAAAAAGTAAGATCATGAGTAAGTAATTGCAAATCAGCAAATACACTGGATGCCTCAATCGCTGTTGTCTGAACGAATGTTTGCATACTCAAATAATGCACTCACACATATGACATATTACTATGTTTCACCAAAAGGTATAGTATAGCTTAGCCATTGATACAAACAATTTCGTTTCTGCAGGACCGGAATGTTATATATTACTTTGTTGAAGAATCTAGTTCTCAAAGTGATAAACAAAAAAGAAAAGATAAAGTCACCAGTAAACTGAGGAAGACTGAAGAGCAAAATACTCGCAACGTCAAAAGAGAGTTAAAGAAGGAAAATGCTGAAAACTCGAAGAACACTCGGGGAAAAATGCCGAGCAACGTCAAAAGATTAAGGAACTTGAGACAGAGTTTCCCAAATCTAAGCGGAATGAAGAAAGCATAAAGACGGAGATTCAAAGCTTAAAAGAAGACTTAAAGAAAACTGACTGAGCAAAGCGAGACAATTACGGAACTTAAGATGGGGCCGTCAAATGCAAAAAATAAGAGAAAAGAGGGGTTTTTCAAGTCTAAGAGAAACGAAGAAAGTGGTGAACTGAATTATCAAGTAGATTGGGCTTGAAATCAATAGTGAGTTGAACAGCTACTAAACTGCCATCTTCTGATGCGGTAGTTTGAACAGGACGTGAATCACAAATGTTTGTTACACTTATCCTTTCACCCTAACATAAAAGACAAAGGCTAACAATATTAGTTTAAATAAGTAGAACCCAAGATTCGTGAGAGGGTAGTAAATCTATTTCAGTTGGGATTATAACCAATAATTTACTATACAGCATTTAGCTGCATTAAACTGTGAATTATTGTGTAATCCAAACATATCCTTATTATGGTACATATAACATAGTGTGCTTTCTTCAATGCTAGTCAAATGAGTAGGAAGAAGACAAACAGTGAGTGAAAAAGAGCTGTTAACCAAATCAGTTAATTATAGTTTGAGTGTTATTTTCGTAACTCTGTGGCCTGCAAAGATAATTTTTTTTGGTAATCCTTAGTGCTATGCATGTCTACGTATTAGAAAAGAGTAGGTGCCTACTTAAAGAAGACGAATTACGCGTGCAGCTTTAATATCAACCCATACCTAATTATTCTAGGCAGAACTGTATTAACACTTTACTAATGAGTAATGAGTATGGTACTTCTCTTAATTAGATTATTTGTCCACTATAAGCTACTCTAATCATGGGATCACATGCTTACATGACCAAGGGCATGTCAAATCCAATTAAGACTCGGATTAAATTATGGAATGCAACCTAACAATACTCATGATAACAATCCTATTCGAATGAACCTTCTCTAACTTTTATAGTAAAAAATTATAAAAAAGCAAATAATTAGGTAGATTCATAGTACTCTTACCTGTCCAACACCAGATAGTGCAGTGGATTCATAGTTGTCCAACACCAGATCTTACCTCCTAAACAATATAGCAATCTTGGTCAATGTATGATATTTATTATTTGATAATAATAAATAAAAAAAGATTTAACATTATCTTTTAAGCTCAGAATTTGCTTATTCGTACCGCATTCATTTCTCTTAGACTTGAGAAACTCATTTTTTCTCTTATCCTTTGCCTTTGACAGCGCCGTTTAAGTTCCGTAGTCTTTTCACTTTGGTCAGCTCAGTTTTCTTTAAGTTGTCTTTTAAGCTCTGAATTTCCATCTTCGTGCTTTCTTCATTCTGCTTAGAATCGGGAAACTCCGTCTCAAGTCCTAATCGTTGACGTTGCTCGGCATTTCCTTCTCAAGCCTTCTTTGAGTTTTGAGCATTTTCCTTACCAACTCTCTTCAAGTTGCTGCCAGCATTTCACTCTCTAGTCTTCCTTAGCCTTGGCCCAGTGATAATTGAATCAATACGGTTCAAAATGGGAACTATTTGTCATCCTAAATCAATTCAACAAACAAAGATTGTAAAGCCACCTTGCCAGTAAGATTACGTACACATAGGGTGGACAACACATGCAACAAACTAAACTACACGTCACTCTAATTCTGTTATTTATATTAGTCTCATATAAAAAATGCACAAAGTAAATAGCATCAAATACGCATAATATATCAGAATATCGAAATTGGATAAATCCTAGCATAACTAATAGAACATATAACGCATATTCACTCCTTTCGGAAAGCCTCCGAGACTTACTCTCGAATGAAATAATCATCGCTTCATTCTTCTCTAATTTTACCGACTCACATCTGAAAATTGCCTAATATTTATCTATAAGACCAATTTGTTGAAGAAGCCATGGAAGTAGAGAAGAAGCTCTTCCACTGCCATAATTTTTACTTTACTCCTTCATTGAATGACTAGAAACCATGGGGTTGACACTGGAAGAAGAAGCTTTCAATGACTAAAAGCCATGGGAGTAGAGAAGAAGCTCATTCCCAATCCCTATTCCAATAAAACACCAAACACCATATTTAGGTATGAAATAACCCCATTCCCATACCCATTCCAGGTACACAATAAACATATATAATCACTTCAGCAACGAAGCTATATTCTAAAATTCTTCGAACAAAAGACAGTAGTGACTAGAGAAGCGATTTTAACCTGAAAATGAGGGCGATGATAGATGCATGAAAGAAGCAACGGGCGGAGCTCAATGGTTAGAGTATTTTTTTTTTGGTCGAAAGCTCAATGGTTAGAGTATGAAGAGCCGCCCGCAAAACTCTGTGAATGTCGACAATCAGGGAATTTATAGTAGTACAGAAAAATAACGATTAGACCCTTTCCCGAACCCTACTTCTCTAAGTGGGCAGGCCCATTAACAAACATTGGCCCATTAAATGTTACAAAAATTGACCTCTCAAGCAATCTTGCACCATGTATAAATAATAAATTGTTTGCACAAGACATAAACAATTAAACATGTACATGCTGATATTTTAACCATGTTTATGTTAAATAACAACATGTACATGTTTAAGACAATAACCATGAGCTATCTAAAGGATATTTAATCAAGCCAAAGCCAATAATAACTAATCCGAATAGTTATTTCCATAAGGGCATTCAATCCAACTGTCCCTAAAATCAGAATATATGATAAACATGAGATCCTTTGCCACTCTGGCAGCTCCTTGGAGTGGTCAAAATGCACCAGTTTGATTTTTCGTGGGCCGGAACTCGTCGTTTTAACACAAAAGCTGCCCAAAAAAAAATGGAACCCCAAGTAATAATGGTTTTTGAGGCTCGGTCAACAGCAGTCTGCAAACGTAATAAATTGGAACCCCCAAGTCAATCTATCAATTCACGCAGCACAATCACTTCAGTAGTAAATGGAACCCCAGTCTGCAAACGTAATAATGGTTTTAGAGCCTCATTTGGTTTAAATTATTTGGCGGTCATGCAAATTATAATAAGAGTATATATTCTGTAAGGTACAATTCAAATTTCAAAATATAGCATATGCCAGCGTAAAATCGGATTATTTTCAACGTAATACATAAGCATTAATTAAGGTTGCATAAAAAACATATATTATACATTAAAATATTAGTTGTGCATTTCATGGATGTCTTGTGTGTATTCGACTAAACTTTACAAAATAAGTTACATGCCTAGGAACTGATCCTCTCCGACTCGATTCAGCCTCGTCGACGTCCCCGTCGCCATCCAACTCCGCTAATACTTGATTATTATTCGCGTAAGTGCGAATCAATAAATTTTGCTCTTGACCAAAGGAAGCCATGACCTGATAGTAATATTCATCGATCTGTTTGATTTGATGATGACAAAGAGGATGATGAGATATGATAATTATTCGTGGTGGGTGTTTCACAAAGAAAAGATTGGAGGGTTTGAAGAATATGGTGTGATGAAAATGGTGATGGTGGCCAACTTATATAGAGGGTTGATAAAATAGCTGTCGTGAAAAGCCGGAAAAATATTACCGTGTAAATGAATCGTTATGAAAAACCCGAAAAAATATTACCGTTGGAAAGTAGCCGTTGCATATAAATTCAAATTATGGAGGTTGCATATATTCAAATTAAAGGCATTGCATCAAATTAAAACCATTTTTTATAAATATTTCAATATATGGTGGTGTCAAAAAAATATAGCATATGAGCTACTTTTGTCTTCTAGCATGGTGGAATGCTAAAATTTTAAATATAGCTAGCATACGAAATTTACCTTATCATGGAATTTGCTCCAAGCACTACAATAAATCGACCTGACCCGACCTTACCCGACCCGCAACTCGTTTTACTTGCATTAAAATTGGTGATAATCAATACCCTAATTTCAAACAAAATTTAGGGTCGTGCTTCATCGGATCCTATTGTAGCAAAGCGATCGGTTTTCTTCCACTCGTTCTAAGCATCGAGAACAGCCTTGTCAACCGTAGATATGAGTCCAATGCAAACACCTCCAAGGTATTGCCTGGAATCTGGATTCACATAGTTGGCATGGTCTAGTTTAATTTTCAGACCGGATTCACATAATTCGCATGGTCTAGTTTAATTTTCGGCCCGGATTTACCGTTGTTGAGGAAGTTTCGGCCTTTGAAATAACCTGAAGGAGGGGAAAAACAGCTGATAACAGTTCCCATCCTAATAATATCATCAGACTATCAGAGAAAGAAGGGGACGTACAACTGAAAAAAGTTCGAAAGGAAAAACCACAAAAACAGTAACAATCCCAATGGAAGCCCACACAAAAATGACCGACAAAAGGGGACAACAGTCAAGAATCCCACATCCAGCAGCAAGGAGCAACATACTCTCCTACAGCAGCAACAGACTTGGAACATATTCAGAGATATAATGAATTTTGCCCGACAGATTTGGCCTGATCACCACTCTATGAGTGAACGGCTGACCAAGTTTATGTAGGACCAGCGTCGCCACTTCTCGACTAAGATCACGGTGATCCATTGGCTGTATCAATACGTCATTGTTCGGCGTGACATATATGGCACATGCCAATGGGAGGCAGTCGTATTGCCTTACCCATTCGACATTCCCGTCCGCCGACAACCGCATAACCCACATTTCAGCAAAGAAACTAGTAATCGCCAACGTCGACCCATTGCCAATAACTACAACCTTGCGGAAGCCCACTAGTGGACTGCAAACTTTTTCCGGCAAGGATTTTAACTCGATCACCCCCGTCGACCCATTGTCTGCCAATATTTTCCCCCAAACCCAAATGAGAGTTACTTCCCACGTTAACAAGAGTTCATTTACCCAAAAACTAAATGTGTAATTAACCCCATAATAAACACAAACACACATTGACACATACACGTACAGTGCGCTATTGGGTTCAAGCAAAAGGCTTTCATACAAAGCAGTAAAATACCAATCCCCAAAAACAACACATAAGTCACAATAAAAATAGCCACCCCCTAAAACCTCTTGAACATAAAAGTTACCCCCAAAAAACATCTTAAACACTTTCCACATTCCTAAAGAAGCAGGAGACTTGGCACATATTCAGAGATGTAGTGAATGGTCTTGGCCTGACCTTCATGCCCCTCCAAAGAAGTACGAGATCCCGTATCAAGGTTATAAACGATAATGAAATCACCTTCACCGTGAATGTGCCGTTGTGGGTGTAGCAGAACGTCATTGTTTCGCTTGACGTGTACAGAACGTTGAAAGGGGAGGTAGAATTTGTATTTCTTTACCCAACGAACCTCCCCGTCCGACTCTTCCAAAACCCACAGGCAACTCACGAAATTAGAGACAGCCAACGTTGACCCATTGTCAACAACTACAACCCTGAGCAAATAGCCGAGGCTACGGTGCGCTTGTTGTGGTAATGCAACCGACACGATCCCACTCGTCGAAAAATTGATGGAGAACAAACGGCACATTGATCCGGCACCAATATACTCGTGGTACAGGAAGTACATCGCCCCTTTGAAAAAGCAGGCCTGTTCAAACCAGAGACGTGATGTCCATTCGATATCAGGTCGGCGAACCCGATCCACCGTCCATGCATGCCTCTTCACGCTAAAGATAGCCACAGAATGCAACCTAAACTGACCGAAAATTAACTTCACCACCTTGTAGTCGTCATTCAGCTCGTCATAACCAATGCCAATATCAAAATCCATCGCCCCTGAATAATCGCCCACAAGACAGCATCCAAGCACGTCTGGCAAAGTGCGGGTCTTTTGAATGGCTGGATTCCACAGTTGTAGTGGCAGAAAATCCTCCTTGGCATCACCCTGTCTAAGCAAGAAAAGGCCATCGCAATAAGATATGATGCGCCACGAGTCAAACAGATCGGGGTCACATAATGCCCGGAGTGAACCGGAAGTTTCTGAGAAATCCGATTCGTTCCGCGTCACACAGTCGTGGTTTGGACCCCGGACGGCCATTAGCATTCGTCCTTGAGAAGTTGCCGCTGACCTGCGCAGATGAAATTTCACAAAAGCACTACTGGTTATCAAAGCCATCCACTCGGTGGATACAACATGACAGCGCACCAAATCCTGAACCGACAGTTCTATTAAGATGTCGTTTCGTATCTCGTTAGGAAGGTACGACGCAGGAGTTGTTCGATCGGAAGTCCACCTATATGGGAGATGTTTATAATTTTCACAACCATTAATTATGTATAAACATTAAGAAACATATACACAATGTACGATTGAAGGACGGTTAAAAAACTACGCTCTACATGTGTGTGTATATCTATATACATAGCACGAAGGCACGAAGTCACGAACGATTGAAAGGACTGAACATGTACAAATGTTAACCGTATATACATAGAGGATTAGACGAGATCATATTTTGATCGTATATTTAGACTATATGGATAGTATATATATTATCCTAAACATATTCAAGATAGTCTTCCTAAATGATATTATTCTATCCTTATTTGACCACGTACGTTTTCATTGACGACGCCGTACACTTTTCCCGATACCACGAGTATAAAAGTAGAAAGTATCCATTCGACCCAAAAAAACTTACTCAAATTATCCATGTCTGAAGTAGAATAACGGCAATCTAGACAAGAATCTGGAGATTATTAAGGCTAGAAGATAGAGGGCATGCTACGCCTACGACCGTTCTTCCTATTTATAGAGCAGTTAATTACTACGTATTCTCAACCGCCCTGACTAAACAATAACCGTTTCGCCGCTAACATCACATCCCTACCTAACCAGTAACCGTCTCTGCGAAGGAACATTGATTAGGCATGTATAATTGAACCGAATAAAAGGCAAATTAAGGGGTAGGAAGTTTGTACTCGTTGTTCAGAACAACATGCAAGTCAAGAGGGGATGGATAGTCCTCCGCCAGAGAAGCCTTCTTTGCATCTGCATCCGCGCTCAATTTGAACTCTTCAAGGACTTGCGTACGGCCTAACCTCCTGTAATAATCCTTCAGCCTGGCCTCTTCCGCCTCCACCGCCTTCATTTTAAGACCATTAATTTGGTTCTCCATGGAAATGGACTGAAAACGACGTTGGAGAGCATTGTAAAGGCGGCTGAGATTCTCAGATTGTTGTTGTAGCCGTTCAAATCGGTCACGAACGACTTTTGGTTGGCTGTATCTAGGGCGCTTTGCAGAATTCGCCATGAACGGAACCCAATTGGTCTTCGGGGAGTGAACAGGGAGATTTCGGAGTTAATGCAAATTTATTTTTGGTAACAGCTTGGGTATTGTAAAATATATGAAGTTTTGGGGAGTAAAAAAGGAGGAAGCTGGAACAAGCTGGATTCAACCACAATAAAAAAGGAGGAAGCTGAATATACAGATATATTTAAAGTATTGGAGTATTACAGATTTAAGTCTTTAGTATAATGTTTTTACCTGTACATGCGCTAGGATACGCAAATTTGTTTCAACCAACAAAAAAAGATACGCAATTTTGTGTAATATTACTAATTAGTTTATATATTTATGGTTAGATTAAATATTGCTACGGCTAAATTACATTAAAGATTGATGTTAATATCTTCACATGCACTATTCCACCAAAAAAATATCTTCACATGCACTAAAACTTGAATATTGAGGAATTGATTTTATATAAATATACATGGTAATATGGTATGGTCTCAAAGGACCGTACAACACCATGGTCCTATACGATCTTTGGTCATACCGGGAAGACTACCATGGTTTACGTCGGATGATGATCGGGTTCGATTAGGATCGTACTCCGACGTGTTCACAACGGGGTTTCCTTGCTTAATTTGGAGGGCAAGGAGAGTCCTCCATTTGACGGAAATAACGAGTTGGGAATTTCATATAATACTGTGCATTTCATACATGGTGTGCACCTCATGTTATATAACCTTACGATTTCGATCCAATTAAATGCTAAACAGTGGGTGTTCCTATATAGTTTTGTTTATATAGTTTTGTTTGTCAATTGGAGAGATTAGTCCGATTTAAGTAGGAGGACGATCTTGTTCGATTAGGACCGTATAACGATATGGTCTTATAAGAGATGTGGTCAACGCGGGAAAGACATCCGTACGTGGTTTAAATTGGAGGATGCTCGATCGGTTTCGATTAGGATCGTAATACGGAATGGTCTTCCATGGTACGGTCGAGCAGGACGAGCGGGGGCCGTCTTCGATCGGGGGCTAATTACGACGTGGTCTTATAAGAGGCATGGTCAAGCTGGGAAGATATTCATTATTTAACTCTAATTCAGAGAATGATCACGCTCGATCATAGGACCGTATTACGATAAGGTCTGGTACTGGCCATGGTTCAAACGAGACATGCATTCGTGGAACCATGGGAATTAAGATCTTAATACAATATGGTCTTGTTCGAAACTGAGGAATCAAGACAACAAAACCAAACGTCGGAGATTTATCGTTTTCAACTAGGTACGTAATTCGACACACTCTTGTATGAGCTAGGTATGGTCAAACCGCCAAGAATTAAATTCTCTGCTCCGGGGGTGATCACGTTCGATTGATTAGGATCATACAACGACTTGGCCTTATAAGAGATATGGTGAACCCGTGAAAGACTTCCATGGTTATATTGTTTTCAGTCGGAGGATGATCGTGTTCGATTAGGTTCATACACCGACTTGGCCTTATAAGAGATATGATCAACCCGTGGCTTCGTGAAGACTTCCATGGTATGACCCCGTCAATGGGGACCGTCTTCGTTAAGGATCTAAATGCGACGTGGTATTATTAGAGGCATGGTCAAACCGACACGGTATTATAAATTATTATAATTTGTTAAATAGACAACTTAGGTATTTGTTGAACTAGTAGCTCCGGTGGACTACATTAGGCGGAATAGGATTACGCTAAACTAGTTACAGTGGAACGAAATTATTAGGAGGGGAGGGGGGGTGGGGGGTAATAAATTCTCTGTGATGGTCAACAGGCAGGACGCAGGTCAATCAATCAAAACGAGCATCCCAGCCAGTCACAATTTTTTTTTAGCGGGAGGGAGGAATCATTAGCCAAATTTGGAAGGAAATTAAGCATACTTCGCGGGGACACCTATTCGATCGTAACATGCAAAACAATTTTCGTGTTACTAACACGTATACATGTACTACGGGGGCCGGTTCTCGGTTCATATTATGAAACTCTGTGTCACTAGAGGGTTCAAAAATGCAAATAATTAAATGCACCAGAACCTAGAATGTGACGAAGTTATATGCTCGAGCGAGACCCAGAGTGCATACAATCCTATATGTAATGTTTATAGGCTCGGTGACCTTAATTAGTGAAATGTACAATATAAATTTGCATTGAACAACCTCAACAACACTACAATAAAAAGGACAAGGACTAGCTAATTTAGTTTGAGAGTTTTTGGACTGAGCATAATTTAACTTGTTATGATCCATAATCACGAAATATAATTGGTATGAGTATAGAAGGGGGAGAAATAGAAGTGTGAAGAAACGTAAGCAATAATGGATTCGTTTTAGAGAGGGGAAATATGTGTATATGATCGTTACCACAGCGTGTCCGCCCCTCCAATTAGCTTATGTAATAAGCTAATTGTCGTGGACCCGTAACATGCATAGCCATTTCCACGACCCATACAGGGTTTAATTTCCTCTCTTTGGATGGAATTATGCACTCATCCACTTTCCGAACACAACAGGGCCCACGTCTCCAATGATACTGTTCATTTCATGTTATATTGTGCATTTCATATTATATTGTGCATTTCATAGTATACATAGTAGGATCGTGTGGCGATATGGGAGCTTTGGAAGACCTTAAATGTTTAGGTCGGATAACGACCGTGTTCTAATAGTATCACAACGCTTCAATGTTAGAAAACGATCTATCTATGGTGAAGCCGAGAAGATGTCCATGGCTTAACTTTAAGTCGGAGATTGATTGCGCTGGTACGGCCGTACGGGCCAGGGTTCAACCGGGTACGACATTCGTGGAGGCAGGTTGAATACTTATCGTGTTCCATTCGGCTCTTAATACGAATACTATATGGTCTTTTTTCGATCTGTGTTCAAACCGGGGAATTAAGACAACAACTCCAAACATCGGAGAATGATCACTTTCGACTAGGGTCGTAATTATACACACTCTTGTATGAGATAGGTAATGTCAAACCTCCAAGAATTCCACGTTTGATACGGTGGATGATCACGTTCCATGGTTTATGTCGAAGGATGATCATGTTCGATTAGGATCAAACCGACATGGTCACGCCCTAAATCATGAACCCTAGAGTGAAGGAATATGTGCAACACTTGATTCAATTTACGGGCTATGGGTGAATATATGAGCATTAGTACGTATATGACACGTTCTAATTATTTTTCAGGTTGCATGTGAAATATATACATTTGACATACAAGTTCATTTACGGCCCAACAGTTTAGAAGGTGAAGATCCGGAATCAAACAGGTTGTGAAATACAGTAGGTAAATTGTTTTTTTTGGGAGGAACTAGGACGACATTATAAATTATTGTAATTTGTTAAATACACAACTTAGGAATTTGTTGAACTAGGAGCTCCGTTGGACTACGCTAATCTAGTTACAGTGGGACGAAATTATTTAGGGGGGGAGGTAATAAATGCTCTGTGATGGTCTACAGGCAGGACGCAAGTCGCAAGTCAATCAATCAAAACGAGCAACCCAGCCAGTCACAATTTTTTCAGCGGCAGGAAGGAATCATTAGCAAAATTTGGAGGGAAATTAAGCATATTTGGCGGGGACACCTATTCGATCGTAACATGCAAAACAATTGATAACTTACACAGTGTGTTCCTAAATGCAAACAATCCTATATATAATGTTTATAGGCTAGATGACCTTAGTGAATGTACATTATAAATTTGAATTGAATAAGCTAAGCAAAACAACAACAAAAAGGACAAAAACTTGCTAATTTATAACTTACACAGTTACTCTCTCTCTCTCTCTCTCTATATATATATATATATATAGAATGAGGTTCTATATTGAGTAAGTGAACTTGTTATGACACATAATCACGTAATTAATATTATTGGTCTAAGTAGAGAAAGGGGGAGAAATAGAAGTGTGAAGATACGTAAGCAATATTCGATTCATTGTACAGTGGGGAAAGATATGTATATGATCATTATCCATTACCATTGTGTGCCCGCCCCTCCATTGCCTCCACTAGACCACTATACTACTCCGAATTTACAGACTCTAATTGACATGGACCCGTAACATGCATAACGATTTCTACAGCCCATACGACGTTTCCTCTCTTTGGAGGGTATTATACCCTAATCCACTTTCCGGAAATAACGGGGCCAACAATTCATATGATACTGTGCGTTTCATATTATAATGTGCATTTCATCGTATACATAGTAGGATCGTATGGTGATATGGTCCCGTACTAGCTATGGAAGACGTTAAAGGCCTAAGTCGGATAACAAACATGTTCGAATAGGATCGTATTGCAACATATGGTCGAATACGAGCTAGCTACGGTCAAGCCAGGAAGAATTCAACGGTTTACCTTTAAGTAGGAGAATGCTCGTGTTCGATTGGGATCTTAATTCCACTAACGGTCTTGTTCGAGCTATGGTTAAACCGGGCAATGAAGAAAACAACGCCAAACGTTCGTGAATGATCGTTTTCGACTAGGATCGTAATTCGACACACTCTTGTACGACCTAGGTGAGGTCAAACTGACAAGAATTCCATGGCTTGATACAGAGGATGAGCACGTTCGATTAGGTCCGAACAACGACTTAATTGGCCTTATAAGAGATGGTCACCCCGGGAACGACTTCAATCGTGGTCTTATACGAGGCATGGTCAAACCAACATGGTCAAGCCCTAAACCCTAATCCCTAATCCTTAATCCCTAAAGTGAATGAATATATATATATATTATATATATATAAAAAAGCAATATTGGACTCAAATTAGAGGCTAGGGGGGAATATATGATCATTATTATATTATACGTTGTAATTATTTTTCAAGTTGTGAAATGTATACATTTGACATATAAGTTAATTTGTTGAATACTAGGCATTATATGCAATACTAGGCATTATAAATTGTTTTTTTTAGTAAGAAGGCTTATAAATTGTTAAATACTTTAGACAACTTACATCTAGTGTTGAACTAGAAGCCCTCCCCGTTACTCCCTGGTTAGGCGCATTGGGATTAAGCAAATCTAGTTACAGTGGGACGAAATTATTTTGGGGGGGGTAATAAATGCTCTGTGATGGTCTACAGGCAGGACGCAACTCGCAAGTCAATCAATCAAAACTAGCAGCCCAGCCAGTCACAATTTGTTTTAGCGGGAGGGAGGAATCATTAGCCAAATTTGGAGGGAAATTAAGCATATTTGTCGGGGACACCTATTCGATCGAAACATGCAAAACAATTTTCGTGTTACTAACACGTAAACATGTACTACGGGGGCCGGTTCTCGGTTCATAAACTTTAACTCTACATCACTAAAGGGTTCAAAAAATGCAAATAATTAAATGCACCAGAACCTAGAATGTGAAAAAGTTATATGCTCGAGCGAGACCCAGAATGCATACAAATATACAATCCTATATATAATGTTTATAGGCTCGGTGACCTTAATTAGTTAAAATGTACATTAAAAATTTGCATCGAACAACCTAAACATTACTACAATAAAAAGGAGAACGACTAGCTAGCTAAAATTGCATCCGGCTAGTCCATTCGGGTCAAACATGTCTCAGGAATGCACTTTTTTTTTTCTCTTTTCGGGTGTCGGGTGCGGTACGGTTTCTGGCAGGTCGGACATGTATTGTGCACTTCATGTAATATAGGGTGCATTTCATTGTTTTACGAGGCCCAAATGCCCAATTGTAATGTGTAGTAAATACACATTGAAAAATACCATGTTATTCGCAATTAAAAAATAGGTGTACAGTACGCTATTGGGTTCAACCGTTCAAACAAAAGGCTTTCGTCATTTAATCACACATAGCCAACCAGTAAATTATATATCCTTTTCCAAAAAATTACAGATAACTAGATAAGTGACAAACATAGTAGTCACCCCAGTAAACGTCTTAAACATAATAGTGACACCACTAAAACCTCTTAAACACTTTCCACTTTCCTAAAGAAGCAGGAGACTTGGAACATATTCATAGATGTGGTGAATGATCTTTTCCTGACCTTCATGCCCCTCAAAAGTAGTACTAGTTCCGGTTTCAAGGTTATAAACGACAATGAATTCATCATCACCGTCAATGCGTTGTGGTTGGTGCACAATGTCATTGTTTCGGTTGACGTGTACAAAACGTTGAAAGGGGAGGTAAAATTTGTATTTCTTTACCCAGTGAACCTCCGCGTCGTCCGACTCTTCCAAAACCCACATGAAACTCAGGAAATTAGAGACAGCCAACGTTGACCCATTGTCAACAACTACAACCCTGAGCAGATAGCCGAAGCTGCCGTAAACCTCATGTGGCAATGCCACCGACACGATCCCACTCGTTGATAAATTGATGGAGAACAAACGGCACGTGGATCCGCCGCCAATATACTGGTGGTACAGGAAGTACATCGCCCCTTTGAAAAAGCAGGCATGTTCAAACATGAGACGTGATGTCCATTCGATATTCGGTCGGAGAACCCGCACCACCGTCCATGCATGCCTCTTCACGCTAAAGATAGCCACAGAATGCAACCTAAACTGACCGAAAATTAACTTCGCCACCTTGTAGTCGTCATTCTGCTCATCATAACCAATGCCAAGATCAAAATCCATCGCCCTTGAATAATCGCTCACACTAATGTATCCAGGCACGTCCGGCAACATGCGGATCTTTTCTATGGCTGGATTCCACAATTGTAATGGCATAAAATCCTCCCTGTGGCCACCCTGTTTAAGCAAGAAAAGGCCATCGCAATAAGATATGATGCGCCACGAGTCAAACAGATCGGGGTCACATAATGCCCGGAGTGAACCGGAAGTTTCTGAGAAATCCGATTCGTTCCGCGTCACACAGTCGTGGTTTGGACCCTGGACGGCCATTAGCATTCGTCCTTGAGAAGTTGTCGCTGACCTGCGCAGATGACGTTTCACAAAAGCACTACTGGTTATCAAAGCCATCCACTCGGTGGATACAGCATGACAGCGCACCAAATCCTGAACCGACAGTTCTATTAAGATGTTGTTTCGTATCTCGTTAGGAAGGTACGACGCAGGAGTTGTTCGATCGGAAGTCCACCTATATGGGAGATGTTTATAATTTTCACAATCATTAATTATGTATAAACATTAAGAAACATATACACAATGTACGATTGAAGGACGGTTAAAAAAACTACGCTCTACATGTGTGTGTATATCTATATACATAGTACGAAGGCACGAAGTCAGGAACGATTGAAAGGACTGAACATGTACAAATGTTAACCGTATATACATAGAGGATTAGACGAGATCATATTTTGATCGTATATTTAGACTAGATGGATAGTATATATATTATCCTAAACATATTCAAGATAGTCTTCCTAAATGATATTATTCTATCCTTATTTGACCACGTACATTTTCATTGACGACGCCGTACACTTTTCCCGATACCACGAGTATAAAAGTAGAAAGTATCCATTCGACCCAAAAAAACTTACTCAAATTATCCATGTCTGAAGTAGAATAACGACAATCTAGACAAGAATCTGGAGATTATTAAGGCTAGAAGATAGAGGGCATGCTACGCCTACGACCTTTCTTCCTATTTATAGAGCAGTTAATTACTACGTATTCTCAACCGCCCTGACTAAACAATAACCGTTTCGCCGCTAACATCACATCCCTACCTAACCAGTAACCGCCTCTGCGAAGGAACATTGATTAGGCATGTATAATTGAACCGAATAAAAGGCAAATTAAGGGGTAGGAAGTTTGTACTCGTTGTTCAGAACAGCATGCAAGTCAGGAGGGGATGGATAGTCCTCCGCCAGAGAAGCCTTCTCTGCATCTGCATCCGCGCTCAATTTGAACTCTTCAAGGACTTGCGTACGGCCTAACCTCCTGTAATAATCCTTCAGCCTGGCCTCTTCCGCCTCCACCGCCTTCATTTTAAGACCATTAATTCGGTTCTCCGTGGAAATGGATCGAAAACGACGTTGGAGAGCATCGTATAAGCGAACGACACTCTCAGAATCTCGGTGTAGCCGGTGAATTCGGCATTGCCCGACCTTTGGATGGCTGTATCTAGGGTGCTTTGCAGAAGAAGCCATGAACGGAACCCAATTGGTCTTCGGGGAGTGAAGAGGGAGATTTCGGATTGGATGCTAATTTATTTTTTGGTAACATCTTGGGTATTGTATAATACATGAAGTTTTGGGGAGTATAAAAGGAGGAAGCTGGAACAAGCTGGATTCAACCAAAATAAAAAGGAGGAAGCTGGAAGCTTAAGCCCGAATATATTTAAGTAATGGAACGGAGTATTACAGTTTTTACTTTTTGCTGAATAAAAAAATTATTACTAGTATACTAGTACTCATATAGACGCTATACAGGGCTATAGGATATTATTTATAACTGTACGAGCACAAGTTGTGTAATATTACCAATGATTAATGAGTTTATATATTTTAGGGTCGATAAAATATTACTAAGGGTAAATTACAGTAAAGTTTGGTGTTAATATCTTAATATGCAATAGGACTTTGAATTCTGAGCAATTGATTACAAATAAATGTACATGTATGGTCTTAAAGGATCGTGTTCCAATATACCGGATCTTAATACGGATTGGTAATATAAGAGCTATGGAAGAGTTTAAAGGTTTCAGTCGGTGGATGATCGGGTTCGCTTAGGATCGCACACCGACTTGGTGCTATGGTGAAACCGGGAAGACTTCTGTGGTTTAAGTCGGAGGATGATCGGGATCCATTAGGATCGTACACCGAAATGGTCTAATATCATAATTATATGCGAATTTGTTGTGATCCATAATTAAGAAAGATAATTTATACAGTAGATAAAGGGGGGAGAAATAGAAGTGTGAAGAAACATAATCAATATTGTCCTCATTTCAGAGAGCGGAAAGATATATATGATCATTAGCATAGTGTGCCCATCCCTCTTGTACAAGGGAGGCTAGAGTTATTCTGGAGGCTAATTGATGTGGACCGGTAACAAGCAAAACCATGTCCGCAACCCATACGGGGTTTACTCTCTTTGGAGGGAATTATGTAGTCATCCACTTTCCGAAAACAACAGGGTGAGCATTTCATATGACACTGTGCATTTCATGTAATAACGTGCATTTCATCGCAAACATCGTAGGATTGTATGGGCGATATGGTCCCATACAAGCTATTGGTCATGTTCAGTTGTACGTACAACGGTATGGTCAAACCGCCACGACTTCCATGGTTTGATTTGGACGAAGATCACGTTCAATTCGGAGCATACAACATAATGGTCGGTACGAGCTATGGTCAAATCGGGAAGACTACCATGGCTTAAGTCGGAGGATGATCCGATTCAATTTTCTAGGATCACACATAGACATGTTTTTACCGTTCGAGTTGTGGTGGACACCGTAGGATCGTACGGTGTGCCCGCCCCTCCCACTGCTAGACTTACTACAGAAGCTAATTGACGTGGACCCGTAGCATGCAAAACCATTTCCATAACCAAAACGGGGTTTCCTATTTTTCGATGGAATTATGTACTCATCCAATTTCCTGAGACAACGGGGTCGACGTAAATAAACTAAATTGTGCATTTCATATTATAGTGTGCATTTCATTGTATACATAGTGGGCACTTATGGCGATATTGTCGTAGGCGAGCTTTGGAGGACTTTAGAGGTTTAAGGCGGATAATAACCGTGTTCGAATAGGATCACAACGCTTGAACGTTAGAATACGAGGCTTGGTCGCGCCCTAAACCCTAAATCCTAAACTGAAGGAATGTGAGAAATACTTGACTCAATTTACAGGCTAGGGGAGAATAATTGAGCATTAGTACGTATATGAAACATTGTAATTATTTTTCAGGTTGTGAAATAGATATTGTTGACATATAAGTTAATTTACGGTAGAGTTTAGGAGGTAATATAATATAGTGAAATGCTTTTAAGAGCCGGAATCAACCTGGTTGCGAAATACAGTAGATAAATTGTTTTTTTTTTTGGTTGCAACTATGACGGCATTATAAATTGTTAAATACACAACTTATATCTAGTGTTGAACTAGGTCCTCCGTTGGACTACACTAAGCGGAATGGGATTACGCAAATCTAGTTACAGAGGGACGAAATTATTGGGGGGGGGGGTAATAAATGCTCTGTGATGGTCTACAGGAAGGACGCAAGTCAATCAATCAAAACGAGCATCCCAGCCAGTCACAATTTTGTTTTAGCGGGAGGGAGGAATCATTAGCCAAATTTGGAGGGAAATTAAGCATATTTGGCGGGGACACGTATTCGATCGTAAGATGCAAAACAATTGAAGAGTTAGTACTTAATTAGTAACACGTACACATGTACAACGGGGGGCGGTTCTCGGTTCTTATTATGAAACTTCATATACCTATGCGATTTATCTAGAAAACACTTGGGTCCTTGATGATCTTGTCCTCAACCCTTTGGAAATATATTCACCATTTCCTTTCTACCATAAACAATATTCACCATTTCCAACATAAAATGCAAATAAATGCACCAGAAACTATAATGTGAAAAAAGTTATATGCCCGAGTGTGATCCTAAATGCAAACAATCCTATATATAATGTTTATAGGCTTGGTGACCATAGAGAAATGTACATTATAAATTTGAACCGAATAACCTAAGCAAAACAACAACGTAAGCAATTTCTACCAAAGACAACAAACGTAAGCTATATTGAATTCATTTTAGAGAGGGAAAATATGTGTATATGATGGTTACCACAGCGTGCCCGCCCCTCCTCTCTTTGGATGGAATTATGGACTCATCCACTTTCCGGACCACATCGGGGCGCCGCCCACGTCTCATATGACAGTGTGCATTTCATATAATGTGCATTTCATATTTAATGTGCATTTCATAGTATACATAGTAGGATCGTGTGGCGATATGGGAGTATACGAGCTTCAATGTTAGAAAACAATCTATCTATGGTCAAGCCGGGAAGATGTCCATGGCTTAACTTTAAGTCGGAGATTGCTTGCGTTGGATTATAGGACCGCATTACGACAAGATTTGTTACGGGCCAGGGTACAACCGGGTACGACATTCGTGGAGCCAGGTTGGATACATATCGTGTTCCAATCGACTCTTAATACGAATATTATATGGTCTTTTTCGATCTGTGTTCAAACCGGGGAATTCAGACAACAACTCCAAACATCAGATAATGGTCACTTTCGACTAGGGTCGTAATTAGACACACTCTTGTACGAGATAGGTAATGTCAAACCGGCAAGAATTCCACGTTTGATCCAGTGGATGATCACGTTCGATTAGGACCGTACAACGACTTTGCCTAGTAATAGATATGGTCAACCCGGGAAAGACGTACTTCCATGGTTTATGTCGGACGACGATCATGTTCGATTAGGATCAAACCGACATGGTCACACCCTAAACCACCCTAGACTGAAGGAGTATGTGCAACACTTGACTCAATTTACGAGCTAGTGGAGAATAAATGAGCATTAGTAAACGTTCTAATTATTGTTCAAGGTGTGAAATATATACATTTGACATTTAAGTTCATTTACGGTCGAGTTTTGAAGCTTATGTTTTAAGATCCGGAATCAAACATGTTGTGAAATACAGTAGATAAATTGTTTTTTTTTGGGAGGAACTAGGACGGCATTATAAATTATTGTAATTTGTTAAATACACAACTAAGGAATTTGTTGAACTAGGTGCTCCGTTGGACTACATTTACAGAGGGACGAAATTATTGGGGGGGTAATAAATGCTCTGTGATGGTCTACAGGCAGGACGCAAGTCAATCAATCAAAACGAGCAGCCCAGCCAGTCACAATTTGTTTCAGCTGCAGGGAGAATCATTAGCCAAATTTGGAGGGAAATTAAGCATATATATTTGGCGGGGACACCTATTCGATCGTAACAGGGTTAAACAATTGAAGAGTTACTTTTTTTTGGTAGACATGTACAACAAGGGTTCTCGGTTCATATTATGACAATGTTATATGCTCCAGTCAGTGTAATACTAAATGCAAACAATCCTATATATAATGTTTATAGGCTCGGTGACCTTAGTGAAATGTACATTATAAATTTGCATTGAACAACCTAAACAAAACAACAATAAAAAGGACAACTAGCTAATTTTAACTCTACACAATACAGTATCTTGTCTGCAAGTTGGACGAATATCATAATTCAACTTGTTGTGATCCAACCATTACAAATGATAATTTGTCTAGGTAGAGAAGGGGGGAGAAATTGAAGTGTGAAGAAACATAAGCAATTTTGGATTCATTTTAGAGAGGGGAAAGGTATATATATGATCATTAATTAGCCTCTATGTGGAGGGAATCATGGACTCATTCACTTTCCGGAAATAACGGGGCGGGCATTTCATATTTTACTGTGCATTTCATATATAGTGTGTGTTTCATAGTATATATAGTAGGTGTTTAAGTAGTCAATACTCTCAAACCCCAACTGAATAGCTGCACTTTTCCGTGCACTTTTCCGGCCAGTTCACGGACTCGTGACTAAATAAATATGGTACAACGGGGGTTCGAGCCCCCCTCAAGCTAGCTAGCCCCCTAGGTTCGTATATGCAACGATTAAATTGTCTTATTATTATAGCCATATGGTGTCATGATCTAGAATTTCACTCAGTAACTGTGCAAGCGACTGTACAAAATGCAAATCCATTTCACTTGATGTATAAACCCCAGATGACTTCCACGCGGTACGATGATAGAACGGTATGTTATTATATGTTTTACGTATCATTGACCCTAAACCCTAAACCGGTAAACCCATCCAAAACTACAATAAAAAGCAATAACCTAAAATGTCATGAATATATCATCAAGTGCATGTGATGGGCCCAGTCATACTTATTGTTAATTCCAGTTATAATTCCAATTGCATATTGTTAAATGTTAATTCCACATTATAATATCATCAGGCCCACTCCCCTTTACCGTATGCCTGCATGTGACATAATACAAACTACGACTACTTGATTTTGAAGGGAGCTTACTATCCCGACCTGTGAAGTTTGGAGGAAAAACCGGGGTTAGACACCACCATAAGTACATTTCGTTGTATTTTTGGAGGGAGATTAGTACCGTAAATTTTTATAGATGATCCATTTTGGAGGGAAACATATTGGGATGGTTTTGGAGGGGAACGGCCATACCATCCCCTATAAATAAGACACACTCGACAGATCACCATTAACCCACATCACCCCCGAATCTATACATCTTCCTACTGAAACGCACTGCGTGGTCAAAATTGAAAACAGTTTCTCCAAAGAAATGGCAACCAACTCCTCATTAACCATCGACTTAGCCCGAACTCATGTGGAGATTCGGATGTTTGTTCGGACGCTAATGGAGGATCCGACGGTGGGGGAGAAGGTTGTGGGTAAATGCCTTACAAAAATAGGGTGGTTGCCCACCTTCGAAAGGATTTTCAACGAGGAGCTGAACTACGAGGAGATTGTGAAGAATCCGGAGCTCCGCCTGGCCGTCCTGTGGGGAGAGCGCCAGATGGCGCTGCCGGTGGCAGACCCCTGCATCCTCATCAAGTGGGAGTCCGACCCAATCCCGACCCAGAAAGGGCCGAAACCGTCCAAGAGGTCGTACAAGAGGAGAAGGACGCAGTAGAAGTACAACTTCCCATATCGCTATGTAGAACCTGTAGTTGATTAGGATTTCATCTTTTGCCTTTTTTGGGTATTACTACTCCGTATTATGGTTATTATCCTTTTGGTTTCGTCACCATGCATATGTCGCCGTATCTTATTTTGTTTGTAACATGTATTGCCTAAACGAATTGTAGGGAATGCATGTTACAAACCCCTTATGTAATATTATTATAAAGTTATAATAATTAATGTCGTGTTTTTCTTTAACTCACCATGACTTGACTTCTTGTTTTTTTTTCTTCAACTGTTAAATGCCACGCAACGACTTGTCGACTTTTATCTTATTAAAAAGTATAATGTAATGCGTTTTTACATCTTTGCCCCTCGTTTTTTGGAAAAACTATCAACATTACTAGGTTTCCCCAACTTCACTACCGGCTGGCTCCTTCCCCAATGTCCTTTAAAGTTTAAAGCTTCTTCTAGACGCCATTTATATCCAACTTGCATCCAGTTTCGGGAGAGAAGGGACTCGAATATACTCGAAGGGTTTGAGCAAGAGCAACGCGAGGGAAGTCGATACGAAGGGACTGGAAGTGAGGTAAGATTTAATTGTTTGGGTTTAGGGTTTGATTGGTGGAAATCGATTCGATTTCAGTGTTTGAGGGTGTAGAACAATTTGATACGATTTCCTGGTTTGAGTTTATAACAATTCGATGCAGTTTTAGGGCTTCAGGGTTTACAACCATTCGATACGAATTCCTGGTTTGATTTTCTTGTTTGATTTTGGTTGCATGCATGTGTGTTTGATGAAATACAAAATGGGTCTGATTTTGAGGTTAGATTGAAGGATCATTTCTCAATTTCTCATTGATTTCTCTGAATTGGCAACTAACTTATCCAATCATTCAATCTTTGTTTCTATCTTACAATCTAACTCAATATTTAGTCAAAAATTGCCCCACATTTCTATCTTCATCATTACTCTTGGATTGCCATTTATATAATATATCTGTCTTCTTAATCACTTGAAGGTTCCATGTCATCAAGCTCAGAGCAATCATATTTCAGGGCAGATGAGATGGAGGAGTATGAGCTTTCCATATACAAGAAACTCATGCGCATGGAGATAAGAGTTCGTAAGCCAAATGGAACATTGCGGTGTCCATTTTGTCTGGGCAGGAAAAAGCGAGTGTGGCCATTCAAAGACCTCATCCAACACGCTGCAGGAATAGCAAAGAGTACAGGGAGAAAGAGAAGTGACAAAGTCAGGGCTAAGCACCGTGCTTTAGAGATGTTCATGAGAGACTATATGGGGGAGGAGCATTAGCTGAAGTTGGTTAAAGTAGGGTCATCAAGGATTGTCATTTTGTATTTTGGGTGACTTAGCTAGGGTCAATCCTTGAATCTTGCATTAGCTTTTCCTTTTTTATTGTTCAATATTGGCGATTTTAAGGTAAGAAGGTCGTTTGAAGACTCGAAGTACTAGTTGAATGGTATGAATTATGGTGCAAGTAATGAAGACAGATGGTATGAATGATGCTATTTTGGGGATGGTAAACAACTCATTGGACTCAGTTTCATTGCATCTCTTATTCTATTCAATTTGCATCCACTTTCAATACATCGATGCATGGTTGATCATGTTTGGTTATTGTCTAGCTTGTTGATCATCAATTGTAGTTTGTGTTGTTATTGGCAACAGTTTCCTCATTTTGCAACATGATTAAATCATACAAGTGGCTTAAAGCATCAAGTTGCAAACATGATTAAAGCATCCAAATTTATTACAACCTTGCATGCAAAATAACAATAACAAAGTGTCTAATCCCCATCTTACACTAACGTACTCATGTTACCTAACAACATTTGCCCCACTTGCCAACAACAACCCCCATCATTGCAACACAAATGCTACCTATTACACACATCACTTCAACCCTGGACCAACACTTGAGCCTATGGATCTCGGATTCCTTTGCTGCCAAAGCCTCAACCAGTTTTGTGTTGTCTTCCTCCATTTGACTCTGTTGGTTTAGCAATCCCTGAATGACTTTGCTTGCTTTACTATCGAACGGATAATCAATCCACTCAAAAAAACCACAACTAGGAACTCCACTTGGACTGTACAATGGGCAAGAGAAGAACCTTCTTCCATAGTTTTTCGGGGTGTGAGCAGTGTAGACTTTTGCCCTTCTGTTACAACGACAAATCACTCCTTCAGTAGTAGATATGTAGTTGTAGCTTCCACTTGACATGATACCTAAACAAAATTGAGACAATGTCATGTGTACTATTAGAGTGAGATAGTTGAATTGATTGGTTCGATTAGGCTGAGATATGTAGCCATTTTATATTATGCTATGCAAAATCGATCACAAAACACCTTAATTAGACAAAAAATAGGAAATAAATTCACATGAAATAGTGGTTTCGAACACCATAAACCCTAATCCATGCACCAATGTCGATAAAACCCAAAATCCTCAACTTACGTACCTGATACGACTCTTGACGATGAAAATGGAGCTTTTGAGTTCGGAAATGGCGAAAAAATGGATCGGAGATCTTGTCACCTACTATGGTCGAACAATGGAGCTCGTGTATGTATTGTTGTGGTCGAACAATGGCGTCTCGAAGAAGCTTATTAATAAAGAAGATGAAGTAGCCAGCCGGTACTCAGTGACGTTGGGGAAACCTGCCAACCTGGTAATGTTGGTAGTTTTTTTTTAAACGAGGGGCAAAATGGGAAACGTCGGAATTAGAAAAATATATTTTGAAAATGGTACTTTTAGATAAATATAATACTCTTTCAACCAAAAAAAAGATAAATATAATACTCCGTATAAAAAAGAAGGGGCAATGTTGACAATTTTTTGGGTGGGTGGTCTTTGGTTAACATATACTTTGATTTATTCGGGTGTTTTTAATTTTAATTTTAATTGGTGGTTATCTACAAAATACGAGTAGCATATTATATGGGTTGTTTTCGGTGATTTAACCTTTTTTTTGGAATTGTCTTCTGCAACACAATTGTGAATGATGGGCCTTCATTTTAGGCCAGACTACGGCCCATTTTAGTCGGCCCATTATTTGGAATTGTAAGGCTAAATAAAACCTAGGCGTCTCATCATCAGGTCTCCACTCCCCAACGCGCCGAAGATCTCTCCAGCGCTAAGGTGAATGAATCTGCTCTCCCAATTCGCAAATGCAAGATTGCAACCATCATATCCTTGCGTAGACACTTATTCCCAATTTTTCTTGTTGTTTCAGGATGCGGTCGAAAAGGGGATTTGAAGAAGCCTTTTCCGGCCCTGCAGAACACCAGACGTGGCACTTCTTTAGGACGATACGTTTTCCGCCCGTGCAGTTGGAGAAGCTTGTAAGATCTTCATCCCCTTACGCAACTATAGACGTTGGTGTAAATGATAATTAGCCTGTTTGGTAAATTAAAATATTTATTAGAGAAAGGTAGGGGAGGATACCATCTGCCATGGTTAATTCTTCCACCGTATGAAATATACCATATGAAAGAGCTAAAATGGTAAGCTATATTTCAAAATATACCATATGAAAGAGCTAATTATAACATACAAAATAGTCATGTAAGCTATATTTTTCTCCCCCCATGGTAAGCTAAAAATAGTAGGTATAATTTGAAATATGTAGTAAACGACTAGTTTTCGACTTCAGAGTTAATCTCCGAGAAGGTTTTGAAAAGGTCATGGTCATATTTTTTAATGTATAATATATATTGTTTTTATACAATCTTAATTAATACTTATGTATTAAATTAAATTTGATCCGATTATATTCAATATTAGGCTCAAATTAACAAGCTTGTTATGACTTTTGTAATGGTATAATTAAAAAGTACAATTTTAAATTGTAACTATAATTAAAAGGAGTATTAGTAGAATAAACTAATGTTTATTGTATGGAAAAGGGTATAAAAGAAATTAAAAGATAATTGGATATGGGGACAAATATAGCAAGTAAAGGGTAAGGTATATATAGGGTTTTACTATTCACGTATGGTAAAAAAAATTTTGGGAAAGTGTGATATAGCTTATGGTGGGAGATGAATATAAGGTATATTTGGGGTTTTTGTGGGATATAGCTTATGGTGGGTCCAGGTGGGAGATGGTAAAAAACCCCAAATATACTCTATCACCCACAGATAGGTAGGCTATATATTTGCCATTTTTCCTTAATTCCATTCTTGCCCTTCTAAAAACAACAACCCAATTAGATATTCCTATTATACCCCTTTTTAATTTTACTTCCATTTTCAAATTATCCTTTCATTTGATTTTAATAAATTTTGTTAATGATAAAAAAAATATACCATTATGAAAATCATATTGAGATGATTAATTTGAGCCTAATATTTAACATAATCGGATTAATTTTTAATTCAATACATAAGCATTAACTATGGTTGCATAAAAAACATATATTATACATTAAGATATGACAATAGCCTCTTCAAAACCTTCTCGGATATCAAATCCGAGCTCGGAAAAAGTACCACGCACACTTATACAAAATAAAATAACAAAGCGATACGAAAATAAATATAATTAAACTAACAATTACGACATATTAGTATTCCGGCAAATTATTATCATTTCTCATATGATCTCACATCCAGCCATAATCAAATGCCTTTATACGCACATAAATAGGTCCTTGGAAATGGGGATTCAGACTAATGATTGGGTGAGAAACAAACCTTAAGAGGAAATCTCTTGAGATACATAAGTAGAATTTTGGAAACGATCCCTCGTACTAATGAGGGAGAGAAAAAATAAACCTCCGATTTATTTTGTTATTTGTTTCGTTATTAGAACTCATAACGGATAGAAGGTTGGGGTGGTTGAATGCAAACGGAACTACGTTAATTAATGGTTTTATATACCCTTGTGGTATTGCCATGTTCAGTATGTGTTCATCTTGCTCGTTTTAGCTATAGTATAACTATAACCCATTGTGGTTTCCTGATGTGTGCATTTCATGTGGTTCGCATTTCATATTTTGCTATTTCATTCAAGTTACTGTACCTTTATAATTTCTTCGATTTGTTCCTCTAGGTTGCCTCTTGTAGTCTTGTTGTATCGTGTTTGATTGTTTGTATTCTGTTAATCGCCGGTGAATCTCGAACCTTTTTACGACTTCAATAACTAATGTGATTTGTAACAATTGAGCAGATATTGCCCCAACCTTTTGCAAGAATGTACAGAAGCACCTTGTCAAACACTGCTACTATTAGGGTCCCTGGCGGCAGTGTTCACTCAGTTGTAATCTTGAAGCAAGGTGGCAATGTGTGGTTTGCCGATGGCTGGAAAGAATTCTCCAAGATGTACTCTCTTGGAAAAGGACACTTGCTAATGTTCGGTTACACAAGAAACTCTCAGTTCTTCGCTTATATATTCGATACTAATACCGGGTGCGAAATTGAGTATCCAAACGATGGCAATGGCGAGGGCGATGAAAGGAGGGTCCTCCATGAAAAGGGTAGGAAGGTTTGACAACACTAATATGTTTGTTGTTGTGTAATGGTATACAAGTTTGACAGTTTCTCCGTTAGCTTGTAGTCCAAAGTTTCGTTTGTCTATGGATGGGATTTCTTTGGTTTTTCAGACTGGTTTCTGTTGGTTGTTTAAGCTGGAAGTGCATGTACAGATGCTGTGATTATGGTACATCTTCATGGAGTTAAGATGATGCTATTAAATTATATTTTAAGTTTCAGATAACTAAGTACAATCTTTGAAGAGGATTGGGTAAAACCCCCCAAATAACAACAAACACTAGTACAACATGCCAGAATCTAGACGTGGGGGAATCGGGTGTTCGGCGTCCAATTTCGCCTTCTCATCAGCCTCAGGCAAACCTCGTTCCACCAATACCTCAATGCGCCCCAAGCGTCTGTAGTAGTCCATGAACCTTCTGCGAGCATTTTGTGCAACCTGTACTTTTGCCTCTGCTTCCTTCAATAGGGACTTTGCAATCCGGATTTTGTAGCGCAAATCCATCACCCTCTGAACAGACAACTCATACCTGCCGAGGAGTTTCTGGCATTTTTCTTTGGTTTCGTCTGGTCCTGAAATACGGAAGACAATCTCTTGTATTCGGTGGAACCGTTCTTCTTGTTCCTTAGAATCACTGGAAATTTCAACAGGGCTTCCAACGGTTCCTCTGCCTGATTGCATTTCAAACATGATACACAATTAACACTTACTAGTTAGTCATCACCCTACAATAAACAGAAAATTGGATTAATTCCGATGGCCACATTTCAAGTTAAACCGCAAGCCCCATTGCCTGGCAATAGAGTACGGAGTACCTGCAGTAGAAGACGATGCCATAGATGGGTCCTGTTTAGGGACAGGAGCAGTGGAGAAACATATTTCGTTCATCATCTCGACGCGGCCCCATTGCCTGAAAATATCCTTCAAACCATCTCCACCGACGACCAGATCTCTGGTTCTCTTATTAGCACGACGAGTTCTCCGGTTAACTTCCGTGAGATTGACTAGTAGATCGCTTTCAGTGTGGTGCGACGCTTCGAGCATGTCTTCCAATTCAGCGACAGTCGTTCTCCACCGTACACTAACGACGTCATCGTCTCTGGGGGAACTATCCGACGAACCACTCCAAGAATTCATACCGATTTGTATCGATCCTTTATCTGGAAACTACAATCTGGAAACTTCTTCAATACGGAGTACATAGCGCAACGGTGGGCATAGGAATTTGTATAGATCCTTAAACAGCAACCGTTTAATCCTTATAGATTTGGTGAGAGAATGATTTCATCTTAACCATTAATTATTTATTGAATGGTTGAGATTTTTCTACCTCTAACCATACAGTTAAAAACGATTACTGTTTGGTTAAAAAACGGAAATTCCATAAAACTGGGGCCGATACGCCTCACATCCTACGTGGAGTAGGCCCACTTGGCCCTTTTTATTTTCTTTGTTTTTTCTCTATTTTTTTTTGTAAAGGGCTAAAAAGTAAATATACCGCCTTTTTATTTTTTCGTCTTTCAGCATCCCCCATGGTGGCATGGTGCCATAGTAAGGTAAAAAATTGGCAGAATACAGTACTAACACTTTTTTCCCTATCAGACCCTGTACTATGAAATGTTCAAATAACTCATATGCTATATTTTAATTATTTTTTCCACCCCACCTGCCCACCATACCCTATACTGTATAAGGTATATATTAAAATATTTATAAAAAAATGGTTTTAATTTGATGCAATTCCTTTAATTTGAATATATGCAACTGCCATAATTTGAATTTATATGCAACGACTACTTTCCAACGGTAATATTTTTTCGGGTTTTTCATAACGACTAATTTACACGGTAATATTTTTTCGGGCTTTTCACAACAACTATTTTGTCAACCCTCTAGTAAGGTGGCCACCATCACCATTTTCATCACACCATATTCTTCAAACCCTCCAATCTTTTCTTTGTGAAACCCCCACCATGAATAATTATCATATCTCATCATCCTCTTTGTCATCATCAAATCAAACTAATCGATGAATATTACTGTCAGGTCATGGCTTCCTTTGATCAAGAGCAAAATTTATTCATTCGCACTTACGCGAATAATAATCACCTATTAGCGGAGTTGGATGGCGACGGGGACGTCGACGAGGCTGAATCGAGTCGGAGAGGAGCAGTTCCTGGGCATGTAACTTAATTTGTAAAGTTTAGTCGAATGCACACAAGACATCCATGAAATGTACAACTAATATCTTAATGTATAATATACAGTATGTTTTTTTTTATCCAACCTTTAATTAATGCATGTATTACGTTGAAAATAATCCGATTACGCTGGCATATGCTATATTTTGAAATTTGAATTATACCTTACAAAATACTCCATATAATAAGCAAATGCCATGGTAAGGTAAATTTGGTATGTTATATTTCAAATTTTAGCATTCCATCATACTAGAAGACAAAAAATAGCTCATATGCTATATTTTTTCCACCCCACCATACTCTATATTGTATAAGGTATATATTAAAATATTTATAAAAAATGACTTTAATTTGATGCAATGCCTTTAATTTGAATGTATGCAACGACCATAATTTGAATTTATATGCAACGGCTAGTTTCAAACGGTAATATTTTTTCCGGCTTTTCATAACGGCTAGTTTCCCCATGAAGATATCATCTCATACATGAAATGCACACAAGACATCCATGAAATGCACAACTAATATTTTAACAATGCAATTTTGTAATAAGAGTTTTTATTAAGCCAATCAATGCAATTTTATAATGTTTAGTCGAATGCACACAAGACATCCATGAACCAATTATCGTATCATTTTGTTATTTTATTTTGCATGAGCTCGGATTTGATATCCGAGAAGGTTTTGAAGATGCCATTGTCATATCTTAATGTATAATATATGTATTTTTATGCAAGCTTAATTAATACTTATGTATTAAATTAAAAATTAATCCGATTATGTTCAATATTAGGCTCAAATTGACAAGCTTGTTATGATTTTTATAATGGTATAATTTTTATCATTAACAAAATTTATTAACATCAAATTAAAGAATAGTTTGAAAATGGGACTAAAATTAAAAAGGGGTATAATAGGAATATCTAATTTGGTAGTTGTTTTTAAAAGGGTAATTTAAACCAAATGAGGCTCTAAATCCATTATTACGTTTGCAGACTGGGGTTCCATTTACTACTGAAGTGATTGTGCTGCGTGAATTGATTGATTGACTTGGGGGTTCCATTATTACGTTTGCAGACAGTTCACCGAGCCTCAAAAACCATTATTACTTGGGGTTCCATTTTTTTCTGGCAGCTTTTGTGTTAAAACTTAAAACGACGAGTTCCAGCCCACGAAAAATCAAAATGGTGCATTTTGACCACTCCTAGCAGTTGCCAGATTGGCAAAGGATCTCATGTTTATCATATATTCTGATTTTAGGGACAGTTGGATTGAATGCCCTTATGGAAAGTTAATTATTATCCTAATTAACTATTCGGATTAGTTATTATTGGCTTTGGCTTGATTAAAGATCCTTTAGATAGCTCGTGGTTATTGTCTTAAACATGTACATGCTGTTATTTTAACATAAACATGGTTAAAATATCAGCATTTACATGTTTAATTGTTTGTCTTATGGTGCAAGATTGCCTAAGAGGGCAATTTTTGTACCATTTATTAATGGGCCAATGTTCGTTAATGGGCCTGGCCACTTAGAGAATTATCATCTTCCACCATAAGGTATAAATGGTAAGCTATATTTCAGAATATACCATATGAAAGAGCTAAAATACAAAATAGCCATGTAAGCTATATTTTTCTCCCCCACTTAGAAAATTTTTTATGGTGGGAGATGGTCAGTAGGGTTCGGGAAAGGGTCCAATCGTTATTTTTCTGTACTACAGTACTATAAATTCCCTGATTGTCGACATTCATAGAGCTTTGCCGCCTTTGCGGGCGGCTCTTCGTTTCAGTATTCAATGTAGTTTACCATGGGGGAGAAAAATATAGCTTACATGGCTATTTTGTATTTGTAATTTTAGCTCTTTCATATGGTATATTTTAACGATTTTTCTAACCTATGCCCTTGGGGCATAAGTTAAGGGACTAAAGATGGTAATATATTTGGAATTTGTATTTATTTAGATTTAATTCTTTTTTCAATAGGGTTTATTAGTTTCCTCTTAGGGTTTTAGTTACCACATTTAGTACTCTTAACCTATGCCCTTAGGGCATAGGAAATATATAGCTTACCATTTAAACCTCATGGTGGAAGATGCTAACAAAGTACTGAAAATCATTAACATAAAGTCATAAACCTTATCCGTAATTCTTAGGACAAAGCACTGAAACATGCCAAAAGATCGAACAACCTTTTAACCATAAACCATCACCATTACCAACATTGTTCTCCTAGTATGCAGTCTTCTTCAAGTTCAAACAACATATTGACAACAACTTCATTCCAAACCTATTGTCCTTATTGACCCTAAACTATCATCATTCATAAACCTTCAACCAAAAGGTCCAAAACAGAAAAAACTTCATTCTTCTACAGTTCTACTAGTCTGAAGTCTTCCTCCTGCTTCTACTCCTCATGAACCAAAATCATGTCCTCCAATGTCCCAACTCCCAAACACCTATATAGTTCCCAAATCACAACCAATACCCTAAACAGCAAAACCAGAGAAAAACCTTCATAGTTCTCGACAAGTACCACATAATCAGAAAATTTCTACCATTACAGTTACAGAGCAGTTGTCATACTAGGCGGGACTGGATAATCAACATCCAATTTCGCCTTCTCCACATCAAAAGGCTCACTACACTCCTGCAATACCTGGATACGGCCCAACCTTCTGTAGTAATCTTGAACCTTCGCTCGTGCAGTATCTGCACCCCGCAGTATTGACTCAGCTTCGGCCAGAAAGGACTCTGCTTGCAGCACTCTAGTTTCCAGATGTGAATTCCTTTGTAACCCTAACTCGTAGCTATGTAGTAATTGCTCATATTTTGCTTTGGAATGCTCTAAGCTTTGAGTGCCGAATACAATATGCTCCAGTCTGGCTACCCTTGCATACAAATCCATTACATGCTCTATATTCGGTTGTTCATCCTGGTCTTCGTCGTCGGATAAAACAACTGTTCCAAACACTATTCCCTGGCCTGATTCAATAAAAGGTCATCGAAAGCAACAAATACATTAAATAAAGAAAACCCTTTATCAAAAAGGATGCCGGATGTGAAAAGGACCCAAAAGGGCAAAAGTAACAACAATCATAAGTACTAAACCCTAAACCGCCCTAAAAAGCCATTGAACAGATGAATTACCAGAAGAACCTTGATCAGGGTGTTGTGACGGCGGCTCAGGTTCTTCCTTCTCCGAAGGAGGAGGATAGCTCAAATCCTTCAGGCCCTCCACGCGTCCTAAGCTTGTGAACAGGATTTTTATTTTCAATTCTTCAGCCTCAAGCTCCTCGATTTTCGCCCTCGCCCGACGCAATTGCAGTTGTCACTGGCACAGTTTCCTCTCCAAATCGGCTTCTTTTTTTAACTCGGCCTCATACGTTGCGTTCATGTCGAAGCAATCAGCTCTCCAACGTGCAGCACAGCGCGGATCTGGTCCATCAGAATCGCATCCACACCCTGCGTCCATGCTGAAGAGGAAAGAAAATGGAGACGGAAGTGAGTGATTACAGACAAGAGAGATTGCTCGATGGAAAGTGGGAAGATGGGGAACTGTTGGGAACCCTACACCCGTTTTATAGCACGATGTCTCGCCAAAAGAACCCCAAAAGGCTTTTCCTCTTTTTTTTTTTTGAAAGGTCCTCTAGTCCTCTTTTGTTTTTTGACTTAACCGAGTAATTTATATATATATATATAGAATAATTTATGTAATAGTGACGATCCCCCGACCAAAAAAAATGTAATAGTGACGATCCGACTTAAAGACTTACTCCGTAAAACTTAAAAGTCTCCCTCCCTCCCATAGTCCCATTCTCATATTTTCAGATCTGAGGAAGTGAGGAGTTCGTCCGACAACTGCCCAAATTTGACGACCCAAACGTCCGGCCGGTAGCCGCCCATCTTGCGGCGCTCTGTCAACGACCAGCCCAGTCCGGGTACCTCCAATAACCAGATCTGCACAACTCCTTCGTCCGGCGCCCGTCCATCAACAGGCGATCGTCTCTGGCCGTCACCTACGCTCGTTCGTCCGCCGCGCCGCTCTCCGTCCACTCAAGCGCCAGTCAAAGCTGGAGGGTAAGTCTTCTGGCCCCAATTTGAAGAACCCTAAATGTATGTCGACCCCCAAATTGTTCAACCCTATAAAGTCTAGAATAAATTAGGCCTCTAATTCTGTCATGTAAACCCCCAATTGTAGAGCCCTAATCTTGAAAATGAAGCTAAAGGACCCGATTGACTTAGGCCAATTCAATCTGACCATTTAAACATTGTTTGTTCCTAATAAATCTGATCATTCAGACATATCTATCATCCTCTCGTTGGATTTAAAAGTTTATTCTTTGATTATGTTCATAATTGGATTGGCCTTTAGTCAGAGTTTCAGTTATTTCTCTTTATTTTCTAAATACTCAATTGTTGCCTTGGACTGGATTAATGAGAATAGGTTACTAAGTTGTCGACTTGGATTCTCACCCAAAAATATATTTATCTTATATTTGAACCCAGGAGACAACTGGGGGATTGTAGAATAGAAAAAAAATATCTAATTGCTACCAATCCGACAAAATGACAATCGAAGAAAGGCGTCCAGGATCTTCATTTAGCTCTTCAAACTCTCGGCAAAGAGGGATTTCCGAATCGTTTTCTGCAAAGTGCTACCATGATATCCCTGCAAGTTTGGTAACTTGCAAAAAACCTCCAAATTGTGGGAAGCAATTTTATGGTTGTACAATGTGGAAGGTAAGTTGCTCCAAATTTCGGCTTTAATTACTTAATTTCATCTTTAAGTTGCGACTATTTCAATTTTATGCGTGCGTCGTTGCTTTTGTTCATGAACCTGGTCTTGCCGCTAGCTGAAGTGTTGTGGGTTCGGCTTGTTGGGTGTTGAGGGATAATAGGGAGTCGGCTTTGCTGGTGTTTGAATGGGGAGAAAATTGTGGCTGTAATTTTCGAAGAACGCATGGTTTTCATTGTTTTGGTAATTATGAGAAGTTCAGCATGAGATTGCAATCTTTTTTGTTCACTCCTACGAAAAGATGTCAGCTTCTACGTGAATAATTAATAACTTACACAATATAGTTTCTGGTTTTCTTTGAGAGTTTGGACTAATATCATAATTCAACTTGTTGCGATCCATAATTACGAAAGATAATTGGTCTGCGTAGATAAAGGGGAATAAATAGAAGTGTGAAGAAACACAAGCAATATTGGATTCATTTTAGAGAGGGGAAAGATATATATGATCATTAATTATCATAGTGTGCCCACCCCTCTACTACTATAGTTATTATGGAAGCTAATGGACGTGGACCCGTAACGTGCAAAAACCATTTCCATAGCCCGTACGGGGTTTCCTATCTGTGGAGGGAATCATGGACTCATCCACTTTCCGGAAACAACGGGGCGGGCATTTCATATATAGTGTGCATTTCATAGTTTACATAGTAGGATCGTATGGCGATATCGTCGAATACGAGCTTTGGAAGACTTTTAAAGGTTTAAGTCGGAGAATGATCGTATTGAAGTCTTCTGATAGGTGGAATCTAGATTGGGTATCAGTTTTTGAAGTCTTCTCCTTCAAGGTTGAATTTTTGGTCTGCAGTTCTATTGCTGATATACATGATTTTACTGATTTTAATGAAGTTTCAGTGGCAACTTCACCTGAACCAATCCACATACTATTTAAACAGGCCATGGTTTTCAAGTTAAATAATCTTCCTACAGTTAAAAGGTTTTTGAGTTAAGAATGATACACTTTTTCGAATTCATTTGTCTTAGCATGTTAAAGGACAAAACATATTCATTCTTTATGTATTGATATTTGCTTGATTCCCTTTGAATTGCAGCATGGACAAGGATGTGGATATTTTAAATGGGTGAATGCTAATGAAGAATCGGTGTCGTTGAATGAGGGATTTGCTGAACATGCATATACACGCAATCCTGAAGATTTGGTTCAAGCGCTTACGAACGTGCGACAAGAATATTCAGTGTTGAAAGTGTTAGTTATTGTGGTGTTAGTTTTAGTAATAATAATGTTGTTGAAACTATGATCTTGTAGCTAGTTATTTAATGTCGTGTACTCTTCCTGTATTGGATGATCTTGTTTGAAACTACTTTTATTAATGGGTAAATCCTCGGACCATCTTGTTCAGATATAACTTAGACCCATCTCCATCAGGCTCTTCATATTCACTAATTGTTCTTGACTTTGCCTCTCAATTTCAGCCCTAAACGCCCCTACCCTTTCTCTCAGTGATTTATAATGCTCATCAGACGAGAGCATCTCAGGTGCTATCAAGTGATTCTCATCCATCTCTTAGGAAGATGTTTCTTCAAGTTCATATGGCCTATCTTTTCCTTTCGCATATTATAATATTACTTTTTTTTAAAGAAATAATATTGTGTTATTATTATATAGTATCAAATAGTTGTTCATGTCTCAACTCCGACCATAAACAAACTATAAGACAAAGTAGATACATAATAAAGAACTACAGACAGCATATCCAATATACACAGTTACACCAAAAGTAAGAGAATGTCGAATGTCGATAAGCTAATACATTAGGGCTTAAACAAACATGTGAAGTTGTCATATGACGTTTCCGATCGGATGCTCGTTCATAATTACTGAGAAGTTCAGTTAGCGTGGATTATTCGCGTAAGTTTGCTTTAGCGGAAAGTAAGTTAGCATCAACAACCAAGATTGCAATCAATGAGGGAGACATAGTCGATCATCGGAGTAGAAACACCAGTGGAATCTCATGAATACCCATCTTTATCAGCAACATTAAACTGCAGTGAAATTTGAATACGAGATTGACGGACCTTTTGGATTGCAACAGAGATGCGAGTGCCTCTCAACATAGCCTTAGAAGCAGCAGTAATCACCCATATACATAAAACCGAATCCATAATGATTCGGCCTGCAGAGTCATCAATGGCAAGAAAACCACCGATGTGAATGTCGATTGCCCTAACCGAACCGTAGACACCCTATGTGAACCAATTGCCAAAATACAGATTCGGATCCATAGAGGGGAAAGAAAGAGATCTAGGGAAGACGGTTTATGGATTCCATCAGCAAATTGAAATAGGTGTGTTGCCGATACATTGGAAATTGATTTGCCCATAAGGCAAAAATAAAAACAAGAAGGCATGAAAAGTGCATCATCGGAAGAAATTGAAATATTGAGATGAATTCAAGCCCTAGCATGAAATTTTTTGTATGAGTGCATTTCGCGTAAGTGTGCAATACGTTATTTTTGCAGTGTGCAATTCTCGATATTTGGTATTCTTAAATTTACGTAGTAAGTATTCTTAATCAACAAGGATAATGATAACGTATCAAATGTGCTATTAGTACAATATAGAATTATTGTTTTATCAACATTACACATGTAACCTTGTACAAAAAGGTAGACGACCCATCAACATGCACTTTCCTAAAGAAGCAGCAAACTTGGAACGTATTCACAAATGTGATGAATGTAATCCACGTCTAGCCACCTAAATGACTTACGCATTTTGGAATCAAGGTTATAAACGATAAAGCACATATTTCCACTGTTACGGGGATCGTCTGGGTGTATTACTACGTCATTGTTTCGCTTGACGTGTACAGCCCGTGCACTTGGGAGATCAAAAGTGTATTTCTTGATCCATCCCACGTTTGACTCGTTAAAAACCCACATGGAAATCATGAAATCTGAGATAGCTAACGTGGAGCCATCGTCAATTACTATAGCTCTGCTCATCCAACCCATTGACGCGTTCAACTCTTGTGGCAGATCGGTTGTGTTGATCATTCCCGTTGACACCTCGAACGAAACCAACTTCCACGTTGTTACACCATCAAAGTAATTATAGCACACGAAGTATAACGCCCCCTTGAAGAAACATGGATTGATATACCACATACAATAATTCCACTTGATATCGTGTCGGGAGACTGGCTCCACCGTCCATGCAAAGGTCTTCACGCTAAAAACAGCCACATACTGCAGCGTATACGCGCAGAAAATGAATTTAACGATCTTGTAATCGTCGTTCTCCGAGTCGTATCCGATCCCAAGGTCGGCAACTTCTGCCCGTACAAATGGGTCGTCGTTACACCCGGGTACATCCGGCAATGTGGGGAATTTATCAAGGGCGGGATTCCAGAGATGTAATGGTGCGAATTCCTCCCTGAAAGTACCCTGTCTCAAGAGAAACACGCCATCCATATAAGAGATTATGAACGACGATTCCATAACATCTAGATCACCAAGCGCAAGGAGTGAACCGGAAGTTGGGTTCATTGCCGTTTCTTGTCGAGTCACACAATCCTGGACCGGACCTTGTACCATCATAAGCATGTGTCGGTGATAAGTTGCTTGTGACCTTCTTAGATGAAGTTGGACAAACCGACTACTCTTGATCATGGCCATCCACTCAGTGCATACAATTTGAGATCGTACAAGATCCTCAACCGACATGTCGAGTAATATCTCGTCTCGAATCTCATTCGGGAGGTAAGTTTGTGGACAAGTTTGGACGTACCTCTGGGACATGATTGCCAAGCGAAACAAGTCCGTATTATTGACGGTTTTGCTTTACAAAGAATATGAGATTAGTAAGGAGAGCAATACCAAGTCCCTATTATTTATAGAACATGTTGGGAACGAGGGAGTTACTGTTACACGCGGGTGTTGGGATCGGATTACACTAATTAAACCGTGTGGGGGGGGATTTTTGGATGAAAATAACCGTTCCTTAAAGACGGTTTGGTTGTTGTACCTAAAAATAATGTTAGACGGTTTGGTGGTTAATATTTTTTTTTGTGATATTGGTTGTAATTTTTTATGAAATTGAATTTGTGCGTTTTAAGTTGGGGTATTCTGAATTTCTGATATTTGCTACTGTCTCCTGCATTTCTTTATCAAGTTGATTGGTATTTTGATTTGTGGGCTGCTTTTGGTGACACACCACTCGATGTACCGAGTATCACTATAATTTTGCTATTACTATCTTCTTCAATGCACTTAATGGTTTTCGGGTATTTGGTACGACCTCTCCGATACCACAACTCCGTTTCGTTGTTGATGACTTACTTTTCGCAAAGGCAAACTTGCGTGAATGTTTTTTTTTGTAACTCGTTTTAAGCCCTTTATGGGATACGAACAGATATAATAATAACACAATATTCTTTTTTTAAAAAAATTTGGTGTATTCATTTAATTAATCACTTCATCCACTTAATTGATCTCGTCATGTACTATAGAACTACTTCATTACTCAGTTCAACTAATAACGTTCATGAAATATAAATGATTGATCCTTCTGTACATTTATGTCATGTCTGCGTTGTCTTCAACTTTGCAGATCAATTGGGACATTCGTAGACCATATACGCTTTGTGGTACGGCCATGTTCAGTATATATGTTATTCTTGCTCGTTTTAGCTTTAGTATAACTATAGCCCTCAAGATCTCGTTGACCGACGCCGACCACTTGAGGAGTATTAAAATGTTGACAACCCACTTCTTAATTTGTTCGTCATTAATAGCGTGAGAAAATATTTAGTCTGTTACACGAGTATTAGGTGTAGTACTCAACGTGTATATATTGACTTGCAGGGATGTTTCATGGAATGCACACAGGTTTCACGGAATGCACAGGAAGTTATCATCCAAGGGAGTCCTGGATAAAATCCAAGGACATCACAATTTTCATCATAAATTTTCATCAATAATTCAATACTTCCTAAAAGAGAGTTACTACGTACCCAACATCAATATTTGCCACAATATAGGTTCACCAAATACGATTAAATGTCATACGTCCCTTTACATAGTAACTTAATACATCATATATAGCTATCCACGGATACATCTTCCCACAAAGTTCACAAACCCAAAAGAGAGTTAATTTCCATGTTAAGTTAACAGGAGTTCAATTACCCACAAACCATTTCATTCGCAATTTTCCGAATATTAACCACAAAAATACACATTTACATGCATCCATGAGGTCAGCCCCTAATAATGTCCCCCACATACTTCTGAAGCTCTGGATCGATGCGTGTGAGCATGCATCCATCTCCTTTCACCAATTTGTGGGCCTGCACAAACTCACACCATCCGGTCTTCAGTTGAACACGGCAGCCCCTCCCTCTTACAAACTTGTACTTCAGCAGGTACGTCTTGTTTCCGACATGAAGCATCATATCTCTGAGTTGTTGGTGTTTCTTTTGACCGAAATTGGCTCGACTGAAGGGCGTGGAAATTATCTGTCAAATAGTCAATAAAGTCTTTAGTTGCATGTGTACATAATACATATGCTGTGTTCAGTGTGGTGCATATATCAACGTAATTATCGACCCGTTGTCAGCATGTACATGCTGCTCCTCCACCGTCAGTATGCATACTTCACCCGGCCCTTTATAAACAGTTGGACCTATAAATCAATTACAAGGTAAGATGGTGTATCAGTTGGCTCTGTACGATACAATATGCATCAATCTCCATATATTAACTAAACCATATACTGTCATACACAGAATGATATTAACTAAACCATATACTGTCATGCACAGAATGATATCTTGTCATAAAAACAAGTGGTATCATGTCATTTAATTATGCGTACATTACACGGTAAGATTGTGTATAAGTTGGTTTGTACCATATAATCTTCAACGCTTTTGCAAACAATAGAATAAGCTTAATCTAAAAGTCTGTGGTGAAGTACTTACCCAAGGACCCCTCAACGGCAGGTATTATCTCTTCATCCTCTTCCTTGATCGTTGGTAGTTTATTGAACACCCGCTTGCTTTGCAAGCTCTTAAATTTCGTACGTTGAAGTCGTTCAGCATATTTCAATTCATTGCCTCCTCTGCCAAATATCTTGACGTAGAACCTTTCTTTGAAGTCGAACCTAAAGCACAAAATGTACCCTAGAGAAAGGGAATACCTTCTTGCAAATTCCGCCCATCCAGTGGTTATTTTTATTCCCTGACCCTTGGAGAGCTTTACTGGCCATTTCTTGGTTTGACACACAATGAATCCAGAGTCTGGTATCGCCCGCTTGTATTCCTTCACAAATGCAAGGGGCAAGGGCTGTGTGCCAACATGTTCAGCAGTGATCAATGAAACAAAAATACGAATATGGTGAGAATATATATGCATTCTATTGTTGTTCCAATATTTTCTTACCATTTCGGACAATGACTCTTCGCTTACAATAACTCTCACGAACCGTGTATCGCACCTGCGATTATCCTTTTCCATCCTCCTGTCATAAACATCATCTATTAACTTGTAGGTCCCACTATATCAGTTGCCTAAAAACAATGCAACACAGACTCCAGAAACACAAACTCAAGACGCATGCAAGGCACATTCAAGATGAATGACTTGCACATTCAAGATTGCAGTCTCAATATGCACGCATTGCACACTCAAGATGCATTCAAAAATTGACAACCGACTTCCTAATTTTGCCATCTTCCTATGCACCACAATTGGAGTTCTTTTGCAAAGCCAAATATACAGAAGCTGGAATCGATTGTACGTATTTTGATTCACCGGAGTAACAAAACTTTATAACACACTCATCAACATAACCAATGCACAATTTCATCTCAATTCCAATACACAAATGTCTATCCAGAAACCATCAACCCTAGAAACCCAAAATCCATCCAGATAACCCTAGAAACACAACATACATTGACCTACCCAAATCCTAAACCCTAGAAACACAAATTAAATAAAGATTGAACTCGATGAATAAACAACTAATCATAATCTCAATCCAATACAGCGAGTAAAATCGTATAAATATAATGTCGGATTTCAGAAGCGAAAGATTAAAACCCTCACTACATGAAAAATCAAGCAAATTTGAGGAGCCTAACCACTATGCCGTCCCGAATCCGGAGGCTATCGACGATCGAGAGGTCGAAACTGGATGCACGGTGTAGTCAGTAGTGGGACCGTTGGCGGGTGGAGTACGACTGCTGCTGCCGTTGGTGTGTCGAGAAAGCCAGAAAGGGTAACATTACTGAAATGGGTAAAAGACTAAAAAGGGTACAGTAAAATATATTTACCTTTTTTTACAAAAAAGGGTACAGTAAAACCCTTTTTTTTGGTGGGATACAGTAAAACACTTAAACCTTTTCAAGTAGTGGGCTTTTGTTTACCAAAAAGAATTGGGCTTTTGGCCAAAATCTCATAAAGACAAAATCGATTAAAATATTAGTACGTTATTGTAATAAAACATGTATTCCTTTATGTAACAAACTAATTCTACATAAAACATGCAAGGTCTGCTCCACCCCACATCTGAAAGTGAGGAATAAATTGGACTAATATATAAATCAGTGGGTTACTCCTTCTATTGCCAATTGGTTTTAGGATAGAACCCCGATGGGCTAATATGCCCGGCAGCCCGCATACACCCAATGCCACTCACGCGCTTCACGAGCGCCTTCCCGACCCCCACGCCACGGCTAACGGCTTGCGGTCATCCGTGGGCAGCGCCGAAGGGGGCGTACTAGCAACGCTTATTGCGATACGACATGTCAGGCTATTCCTTATCTATCGCTCGAGACTCGCTTGCCGGACTAGGGACGGTTTCCCCGATTCACCGATGGCTGCACATACCCCCGACAACGACTAGGAGGACAAGGTTATACTGTTTTTTTTTATTTGGGGTTCTGCTAGTTCATGTGCATTTTATAGCTTTTTTAGTGTGCATTCGATATGTATGTTAGATTGCTCAAGCCCTGGCTGCTGTCAAAATGCATGTCGTTTTCGTTTCACTTTCACATCACGAGCAAACTGTCACAAAATGCACATCTGCACAAGACAACTTAAGTTCCTGCTATTCGATACAACTAGTTCACCTTCATAACCATGGATGCATAATCACAACATCTACCAGAGCGTGAATAACCAACAGCTTACAAGAGTTTGGGAGCTGCACTCAGAGCGTGAATAACCGGCGGGGGGACTTCATCGTACTCCTCGTAATCCTTGCCTGCTTCTCGCAGTACTCGCAGTGCATGATCGGCAAGAGCGGCCACCAACTGATCGTTGGCATGTTGAATTGTCACCTCCACACCAGGACCACGCATACTCTTCTGACATTGATGGAGCGCCTCAGGTGCATTATCCTTCCATTGGGACCTACCATTCAAGACTTCAGATGCTGCACGGGAATTAGTTTCTACCACAAATTTGCCAAACCCCATCGACCTTGCCATACATATCCCGTAGTAAATCCCCCACAATGCCACAATAACTTCCGGATCGGCACACCGGTGGCCTCGTTCCATATGGTAGACATAGCACTTCGATACTGCGCCATACGTGCCCGTAATAGCACCACCTCCACCCGCGGCGATGGGTTTGCCTTTGGCAACAACAGCAAATGTGCTAACCTTGTACGTCTCCCCAGGTGGATGGGGATACCACCCACTAGAGCTAAGTTGTGAGGCAACCGCAATAAATACGAAACGTCTATAAATTTTACATTGAAATAATCCGGTTTATTTTTTTGAAAGAATCCCGTTTATGCGGGTGTCAAAGACTCACCTGTGAATCATGTACGACAGTCCTGGCATCGAAGGGAGTCGCAGGACCGGGTTGAGGAGGTATGTAGCCACTTTGTGATGGACCTCCGCCAAAAGCTAGGCCATGATGCTGCGTGAGATACATACGTACGGTAAATCAGAAGGACCCCGCAAGGGCTGTTGGCCTTTAATAGTAACCTAGATTCGATAATTAGTTAAATGAAATGAGATGACGAGTTGATCATGGACACTTACAGCGTTTGGAAGTCTATGTGACACATGCTGATCACTTAACGCAGTTGGAAGGCTACTTGTATCATGCTCGAGCGAGGCAGTTTCTTCGGTTGTCGCCTGGGAAAAATTTAATATTTTGGCAGCCAAAAGTTTAATGCAACTCCTACATATATATAGTATTATAGGAACGTCGATAAATAATGAAAACCATTGCGTGCACAAGAGATGCTACCTTCTTCACCTTCTTCTTGGGAGTAGTATTAGCTTCCCTTTCTTCCGTTTCGTTCTCCCGGGTGAAACCTTATTTGGACTAATTTTCTCCGATGCATGCAGGGTCCTTCCTATTGGCGCTCAGCCTTTACCCCTACGATCTGGAGGATCCTTCAGACAGTCGTCGGCGGTGTCATCCAGCTTTGCTCTTTTAACGTGCCTCTCATTGTTTTCCCTACTTTGCAACCTGTTCCTCCCAAAGTTCCTGGTAGAATCATCGGCGCTAACAACACCTACCATGGACTCCAACGTTTTTTTCAACTTGTCCAGTCCTCGCACATATGTTCCGTGCGTATCATCGCTGTGGAGTGCCAAATCGACCAAGTAGTCGTTCCTGATAGTGAGCTCGGTGAACCTCTTCACTCGTGGCGCATTGCGTGGATCGTAATAATCAACTTTGATGCGCTCATATTCTCTTACAATATTCTTCCTCCAGCGATCCAACACATACCTCTCGGGGATACAAGGTATCTCTTCGATCTCCATCACTTTAATAATGTGCCTGCATAAAATGCCTCTGAATTCAAATAGATTACAAGAGCAAGTGAAGACCATGCCAACTTTATCGACGGTCGTCTTAAAGGACTTCCGCTTTGTGCGCCACACAGGTCTGACTATTTTCTCATCCACATCATATGTTATCTTATCTCCATCAGCGCTAGACCACCTTGCATTTGTGTGCAAGAGGCCTTGGACCTGTAATTTAGAATTATAAATTTGTAACACCGTCCGAATCAAATATAACAGCGGATGAATATAAATCTATAAGGTGTATGTTTCTGCGTTTACCTCATCCTTCACTTCTCTAAATTTTTCGTTGGTATACGCCTTGTGGAAAACATCTTCGGCTAAAATGGTTCCATCGCAGGTGTAGGGCCTCTCCATAGTACTGGCATTTAACTTCTTTTCTTCTTCAACTAGTTTGGCAAGACCGGTGTTGTATTGAACCACAAAATCTGTCAGCCCACTCTGAAGAGACAAGTAGCCTTTGAAAAAGAAATTCATTCCTTCGCTCCTTTGTGTGGAGGCCATTCCTGCCCAAAAGGAATCCCTCCAATACCCCGGAGCCCACTTTTTTCGATCCCTGTATGCGTCTTGTATCCAGGTATAGTGACCTATCTCAAAAATGTCCAGCATTTCCTTCCACGCATCCTCAAACTCCTCTAAGCTGAGTGACTCATGGATAACAACCATCAATCGATCTTGTATTTCTTTATAATATGCATGGTGCCCTAGGTTCCGATTTGCATTTTGCAACATATGAAAGAGGCAAAGTCTGTGCCTAGCTCTAGGGAAGACGATTTCAACTGCCTTATTGATGGCTTTGTCCTGATCCGTCAAGATCGCATCAGGGGCCCTTCCCATGCACTCTATCCAGCAGTTGAATAACCAAACGAATGTATCCGTGTCTTCATGCGATATTAACCCAGCAGCAAGCACCACAGACGAGCCGTGGTGATTAACTCCGATAAAAGGCGCAAAGGGCATCTTGTACCTGTTCGTCAGGTGAGTCGTGTCGAATGTCACCACATCACCGAAATCCTTAGCCGCCGCCCGACACCTTGCGTCTGACCAAAACATATTAAGTACTGCTCCGGCCGAATCTTGCTGGATTGAACTGAAGAAGTTTGGGTTATCATCTTTCATCTTTTTAAAGAAGGCCTCCACCGTCGCGGCATCACCCTTCAATCTCGAACAGCGACGCTCCATCGATATCACGTTCCTCATATCTCGTTCAGTGAATGGTAGGTTCTCGTGCCCTCCGCTTTCGACAACAAGCGAATTAAATTCTTCGTCACTGGAACTCCGGCTGCATCATTGGTCAAAATCCTCCGCTTGTGGTAGGAGGTCATGTACTTGTAGTTAATCATCAGCCGGCTATTCTGTGGATCCATTGGATGATTGTGTTCCAAATTAGATGTCATAATTGTCATCATTCCCATAGAAATCTTAGCTTCCACGGCTGCTTTACAACCGGCTGCTTGAGATTTTTTGTACGCATTTCCATTGCCCGCCCTTACACACTCGAATCTCAGTTTCTTGAACATGTGATATTGGGTTTCCTTCTGTCCCTTTTTTCTTCCATGGCCTTGCTGCTTGAACTCCGGCAGCAAGGTGCTGTTGCGCGTACGCCACTGAAAACCAGCTTCAAATGCGTACTTATGATACGCATCGGCAATTTCTTGTCCACTATCAAAGGTGCGCCCCGCCCTTGGAGTTTCGGCTTTCCCAGGAGGTGCGACACTCTCATCAACCATTTCGTCAAGACACTCGTCCACGTCACACACTTCGTTTAGGTCGATAGCCATTCAAGGAAATTCTGAAATTAAGGTCAAAGCAATAAATCGATCAAGGAATATGAATACATTGCAATTCACAACAACAAATCGATCAAAAACCATATGATCATTATCCAAATAGCCGAATTCACAAGTAAATTCTGAACTTAAGGTCAAAGCAATAAATCGATCAAGGAATATGAATACATTACATACAATTCACAACAACAAATCGATCAAAAACCATACGATCATTATCCAAATAGCCGAATTCACAAATTTTAATCACATGCACATTATCATACGTCGTTGACAATATCACAACAGATTAACCGAATGCTCGCTATCATAAACATTGATAATATCATAAGCTTATATACCAAAATCTCATGCTAGAATTCTAATAATAACCGAATGCACACTATCTTAGTATCGATACACATTTTTCAACTCGCAATTATCAGAGTACTCCGCTGCACACAATTTTCAATTTCCGATTATCAAAGTAATCGATTGCACACTTGAAGATCATCAACACAACTATGCTTTTGCAAAACTGATTTTCCACACCTAAGCATGCCACATATAAATCAGGATATAATTAGGGAAAAGTAAATAAATTATTTCTCAATTTACTCTCTTTATCTCCGATCATAGTAAACCATAACGCACCTCGTCAGATTTCGAGAAGATTGGCCGGACAAAGAGGAGAATGATCGTATTCGCCGGAGAAGGAGAAGAAGACTGGTTGGAGAATCGACTGGCAACAGCTTATACTTTAAACCCTAACGCACCTCGTCGGAATTCGAGAAGAATGGCCGGAGAAACATCGACGGAGATGGAGATTAAGAATGGTGGGTGACTGGAAAGGAAAAGGCTACGCTTTTTACTGTTCACCCCTTTGCACTTTCCCGCTCTCCCCGCCTAAATCAAAAGATTGCCCGCTAGGCTACGTTTTTTACTGTTCACCCCTTTGCACTTTCCCGCTCTCCCCGCCTAGATCAAAAGATTGCCCGCTCAAACTCTTTTCTATCGTTTTTTTTTGTATAAAGATGCATCACGTGATTAAAAAGAGGCATCACGTGATGCCTTACGTGTAAGGCTCTGGTAAAAGATTCCCCTCAGTGTAAGATTTTGGCTTACACCTAGTGTAAGCGTAGCCTTTTCCAGGAAAAAAAAGAAAAAAAGTAAAATATTTTGACACGTGGCAGAAGGAGAAGGTTGAAAGTCTAATTGCTTTAATTAGTTAGTATGATGAGTATTTTTAATAAAGTGAATAATATTAAACCTTGACTTTCAAAGGCTAATAATAATTAAATTGAAATAAAAAATTTATAAGGAATACAAGGATATTACAAATATGAAATAATAATAAAGAATATTATTATTTTATTCACTCCACCTAAATTATTATTATAATAATTTAGTAATTAATTCTCTTATAATAAGAATATAAGAGATATTTAAAACTTTAGAAGAATTAAAGAAATTCTTATTAAAGTTCGTTCGTACCTCTCGTGTCGATAGGTCGAGTCTCCGTTCCGATTAAAGTCAACGATTTCCGTTCGTTCGTTCGTACACAATCGTAAAAGCTAAGGCAAGTGGAATTTCTCCTTGTAGCCTTAATAAATTCGTCTCGTGAAATTTCTCGATGTTGGGAACAACTTGTTTGCTAATAATAAACGAACCTAGGAATATCAATTGTTAGAAATAATGACCTCACTGTTATCGTTATTCCGTTATTTAATATTTGATAGGACTATTGTGCTAGTCTTGTTTGTGACCTTGATTGTTTACGATATCGTTAAGAGATCGATTCGAATGAATTAGTGAGGGGTGCGGGACTAACCCGACACCTCTATATAACCTACTAAGTCGTATGCCTCCACGCTTAAAGTACAACTTTCAGGATCATGATCCATGTCCGCTCCTATGCAATGGAGGGATGAGTGGCACCGTAGCTAAGTGTCAGAACTGGGTTCCCTTAAGTGGTTCGGGCCCATGCATGCTCCCCACACTCTTTAAAAATCATTAACATAATTGGAAGTTTTCGTCAAAATATAAGATAAGTGCCAATGCACATTTAAAAGACATCAAAACCAGAGCGGTCTCAAATGATCGATCCGGCTCTTGGTCCGCAAGGGCGCGAGAGATTTTCAAAACTTGTATTGAATTAATAACGTTCCCAACATACTTTCTACTCTAAAGAAGTCTACAATCTCGTAGTTCTTCTCTCGATTAACGAGTTATCTCCTCTCGAGATACACTCTTCTCCGTCCCGATAAGCCCCACATAAAGACCTATACCTTAAAATACATCCCAATAATATTTCTCGAATATTATAAAATTACCATAATACCCTTGAGAATTTCCATTCTCACTTGCTTAGTCTCCTTAGACTAATTCCCCTATTTCCGCATTTTTGCCTGGTATTTCTCGCCCTTCCCGACAAATGCCAGACTGTAGGAATGTACACCGAAGTGTTGAAGATGAAGTCTAGAAGGTTCGAGAAGCATTAGGCGAGAATCGAAGGTCAAGGCAAGACGACGTTGAAGGAAGGAAGGAATTCTCATAAGAGCGAGGCATTCCGAAGATAGTACACTATGTCTTCCCTTTTTAAAACCAAGCAAATCATCATCACATGAGTTGTCTTGGGAAAACATACTTGTATTTTTATTTACTTCTTTTCAACCCTTTCTAAATGGGCTTTACTTTCCGCTGCTACATCATTTGTAAAACGACTCTCAATGCAATAAACGAAAGTTGTTATCAATAAATAAAATTCCGCTTTTAGTCAATTTCATCTTCAATTAAAGAACCAAGTCTCATTCGTGAGCATCCGTTTATTTATGTAACGTTTATTTAAATTTCCGCATTTCTATAAGTTTTAGTATCATTATAAAGTTTTGGGTGACTTTGGACGGTAAAGTCCGAGGTCACTGGCGGTAATACCCAGTGTTGCAAAATAAGGGTGTTACAGTATACCCTAGCATATTGAGATTCATGATCAAAGCAATTAAATCAAACATGATATAAGAATAAGAACAATAATTGAAAGAGAATACTTACTAGGAATTTCAATTGAAGAAACAAAAGTAGATCCAAATTTGCAATGAAATCTCCAAATCAAAGAGCGTAGAATTCAAAACCCTAGAAATTGTCTCTACTCTCTACTAGAAACTAGAATAATAATAATGCATAAAAGTCCCTATAAAAGAGTTTTCTAAAAAGTATTTATATAAAAAGGCTAAAAATATCCAAAAATACATAACCCTACGCACAAGAAAGAATTCCTCGCGGTTGCCTGCCGCCGTCTCGACCGAGACGGCACACGGTCTCCATTGAGATGAGCTGCCGAACCACTGTCTCGATCGAGACAACACACAGTCTCGACCAAGACCAGCACTTAGTCAATTTTCTCCTCTTTTCTCGTCACGACCCTCATCTCTGGCTTGTTGGCTCGTCTCTAGCACCTCTTTAACCTCGTATTCTTGTCTTGTAAGCATCCTCAAAAGGCTTTTTTCACCTCTCTTTGACTCCTCTAATACCATTAAGCTCCTTAACAATCTTTAAGACCCGAAAACACCTCCAAAAACCTAAAAATGCAAACAAAGCTTGTGTAGACATCCTTACTGTAACACCCTGTCTTTCCACATGGCGCCACTTGGTAATAAGCCTTACCAGGTACTATTTAAGTGGGTTGACAACAACACTTTAGGATCTTGCAACGCGGCACAACGAGAAAACTTAATAAAACATCCAACATTTTATTTAGTAAAAATTAGAAAACGTAGTTATGCATATCTTTTCCTTCGTTAATAAAAGTTTTGGGACAAAACTTTCTTAAGGAGGGTAATATATAATATTCGAGTTCCGTTTTTCTTCTAGGTCGGAAAAAAACGAGTTTCTTTGTCTACAAGTAATTGAAATCTTGGCTTGCAAGTAACCTTCGATGTAGGGTTTATCTTGTTACAATTCTTTAGTCTTGTCATGCCTTTAATATCTTATATATAATTATTAATCCAATCCAAACTAATTATATACATCGATCACTAATTAGATAAGTATATCTTAACCTCCTAACCCGATTGGTTACACGCATATCTATCTTAACCCTATCCTTAATTATTATCCAACCAGTGTTCTCACCATATTTTAACTTAGCCTCCTTGATCAAGCCGAAACCTAGTGTCGACCGCTCTAACGAAACTCTCGTCTCTCACCGCTACTCACGTACATCGCTACCCTCGTCCACACAACCTCGAAGCATCTCACCGGTAACCGATGTGTTGTTTTGAACTCTTCACTGTTTCACACATCGTAGAGTCTTTCACCGGTCATCGAGAGTGAGGCGTCGTCGTTGTCCAATCGGTGGAGATCTGTAGTCACGCGACCGACGATAACCGGAGGTCGCCGCTAAAGGTCGTCACCACCGTCGTTCCCCTTCTGTGCCCATCGTCGGGACCTTGGGCCTTCGTTCATTCGGTCTCCATTCTTTCCAGGTAATGTTCGAACCCTACAACTTGTTCCGCCTTTCTTTTCCGTCTAGAGTTAGCGGAGTTGGTAGCGAGCGTGTCATAGTGGGGTCGGGTTTACTTTGGTTTCTTTTTTTATATTTGGGAGTTGAATTTATTGTTATGTTGGATTTATTATTATGTAATATCTATTATTGTTACTAGGATACTTCGTTAAGAACAGGTTTTTGTCGGGTTTGAATATTAATGTTTTCGGGAATGCATGCATAACTACGTTTTCTAATTTTTACTAAATAAAAGGTTGGATGTTTATTAAGTTTTCTCGTCGTACCCGCGTTGCAAGATCCTAAAATGTTGTTGTCAACCCACTTAAGTAGTACCTGGTAAGGTCTACTACCAAGTGGCGCCCTGTGGAAAGACGGGGTGTTACACATACTACGAATAATACTAGAAATCAACACAAAATGCAAAACGTAAGCTAGAAAAGGACGAAATCTAATCCTAAATGCTCATGCAAAACCATGTAAAACTAGTTGACATCAAATTTCAAGTGTAAAACAGTAAGGAAGAATGCTTAGAAGAATTGCCAATCCCAAAGAAACAAAAGAAAACAAGAAAATAGAAAAGTTTGTGTTCGGTAGTCCCAAGTGAACACAACAAAGGCATAAAATGCTATTTATGGAAGATAACAAGCAAGGAAGGCGCGTAGGGCTTCCAATCTTGAATGGTTGTTAGAAGACTTTACTTGGTGCCAACTTAGTGAATAAAAAAGATTGTTTTAGATAGATTTTATTTATGGAAATTCAAGTATTAGTCAATAAGATAAAATCTATCTAACTGTTATTCTATCTTATATTAATGGAAAGAACTTGTTCTACCCATGAGTATATAAGGATGATAAGTCTTGGTTATGAAAATACACGTGCTTAACATTGAGAGAATTCTAGGAGCTAAGTGCGAGTAGGGTTTAAGGAAAAAAAGAGTATGGAGAGATAGAGACAAGTTATGTACAAGTTGAGGTTGTGCAATCAAGTTCACTAGGTGGATTTAGAAAGACCGTTTGATGCTTAGGAACACAGGTTCGTCACTAGGAGTTGTGTACACCTAGAAGAATCACATTTGTAAGTTCGACTTGTCTATTAAGATAGTGAATTTGATTGAAAAATTACTTATTTTTATTAATTACTTGCTTGTTACATTTTAATTCTATTGCCTAGTTTGTTATTCCTTAAGGAACAATGTATGTATTCTAACACATCGATCCAATAATTGGTATCAAATTCTTATCACTCTAGATTGTGTGTTACTCGCAAGTATCAACGATGAGTACTCTTGGTTATGAAGTAGGTGTGGGGAACAACAAACCACGCATGCTTCGCCCTAGTCAATATGACTAGTGGAAGACATGGATATCAGTTTGGATCAAAGGAAAGAATTACCAATCCTGGATTGTTATTGAATATGATGGTCTAGAAGTTCCAGAAGATAAGAAAGATAATGTCAAGCGCTAGGGACTAGATGATTTCAAAGCCTTAAAATGGTTGTTGCTTTATCCCCCGGGTGCAGAGTCTTTTTCGCCCCGGGGATGTGACATGTGTCAGATAGGGAACCGGCCTTGCAGACCGGTGTAACACCCCTATTTTACAACATTGGGTATTACCGCCAGTGACCTCAGACTTTACCGTCCAAAGTCACCCAAGGCTTTTAGAATGATATAGAACAATTTAAAATGCGGAATAAAACATAATACATAATGAGAAAAGGTGCTCCCGAGGGAGACTTAGTTCTTACAAAACATCTTACATTGTTTTCAAATATAAAGTTGTTCGGAATTGAAATGCAAAACCTGCTTGTCCTTGAAACGTAATGAAACTAAAGCAAAATGATAGAAAGGTACATCTTGGAAATCCTTGTTCTTCCTTCGTCTTCACTTCACTTCACTTCACGCCTTGTTGGGATTCCTAGATTCTGACATAATTCGCGAGGGGCGATAAAATGCCAGGCAAACATGCGGAAAAGAAGAATTAGTCTAAGAGACTAAGCAAGCGGGAATGGAACTTCCCGAGGGTATTTCGGAAATTTTCAATTATTGTCGAAAGAGATAATAAGGTTGTGTTTACGATGGGCTATACGATAGGACTTGTTTATGTGGAGCTTTTGTGATTCAAAGGAGAGTATATCTTAGATAAAGATAACTCGAAAAGCGATAGAAGAGCTACTAGATTGTAGACTTCTTAAGGATTTCGAAAGTACGTTGGGAACGTTTATTAAGTCATAGAAGTAAAAACCTCTCGCGCCCTGAACGGACCGAGAGCCGGATCGATCATTTGAGACCGGTCCGGTTTTGGTATCTTAAATGTGCATACGCACTTATCTTATATAGTGACGAAAGATATTCAATCTTATTAATGATTTTTTTTGGATAGTGGTGGGACACGGATAAACCGAGCCACCCGAAGGAGAACTTCAATTCTCCGGCACTTAGCTAGAGTGCCGCACAATCCCTCCTTGCAATCGGAGCTGATGGAGATCATGATCCCGAAAGTCGTATGGATGTACGACTTAGTAAGGTTGTATAGAGGTGTCGGCTAACTCGCACCCCTTTCTAGTTTATTCAAGGTAAATCTCTGAACGAGATTGTAATCAATCAAGATAACAACATACTAGCATATATAATCCTAACAAAGGAATATAACGTATACTACGCTAACAATTGTCGTTATTTCTAGCAATCAATATTTCCTAGATTCATTTTTATTTAAGCATACAAATTGTTCCCAACATCAAGGATTTTCACGAAATGGAATGTAAAGGTTGCAAGGGGAAATTCCACTTGCCTTGGCTTACAACGTATACTATTGATTCTTGACGGATGATGCGGTTTGCAACTTCGAACGCGGATCCCTACCTAAAGACACGGGATTTACGAACGGCTTATAAATATGGATTCCTCTTAACTTGGATTTTCTCTTATAATACTTTTATAAGAGAAGCGGAAATCTAAATTATTGTGGTAATAATTTAGAAGATGATTTAAAATAATAATGTTCCTTCATTATTATTTTGGTTTTGTAATATCCTTATTATTCCATAAATCCTTACTTAAAATAATCTCTTTTAACTTTATTCTCTATTTCTTTAATATAAGTAAGCAAGTAAAATTTCATAAAATACTATACTTTGCCTAGAAGTATTTTCCTTATAAACTATAAGTTTTCCTTGAATTATAAGAAATTCACGTTAACCTTTCTATGTACTAGTCTTAGTTTAAAAATACTACTTTTAAATTCCTTAAGGATTTTGAAGCGATATATACCTTTAGTAGACTTTTATTTAATTCTATAGTTCACCTAAAAATAAGGCTCATAAACTTATAATCTACTTTTCTTGAAAGTTTCCATAAATATGACTTTCTATTTTTCTTTAATAGGTAACTTCCTACATTTAACATATATTCAACTATTCTTATTTATTTTATTCCAATAATTCTTTTCATATTCTATGACTTATAAAATATCTATGCTCATAGTTGATAATATATGATCATGGCTTATAAATATCCACTTCATACTTATAGTCTATTATTATAATATCTTAGGTTATAAAATAATATCTTTTCTATATCTAAATGATTTCTTTCCATGCAAGTCATTCCCATAACTATATAATATCATATTATATCAATTTAAGATTACAAATGTTATATTCATATTAGATCTTTAGGTCTTGTAGGAAATCACTTTTCCTAGAGATAGCTTAACCTAGTATTTTATTAAATGATAACTCTAGTAGTATAACTATCATTAATATAGTGGTATTCATATATTGGTCATTCTCTACAATTAGAAATAGGTGACCTAATGTGTGATATAATTAATGTTATCCCTTTATAAAACAATATTTCATGTTAAACTATAGTCCATGTGCTACAAATTTTGAAACAATAATACTTTTATAAGATTTTTCTACCATTTTATTATTATACTATGTCTTAGATATTCTAACATCATTATCGTATAATATAACTAATATCATATAATAACCTAGTTCACTTTATAGTCACATTTATCATATTATAATAAAAGTTTATATCTTGTAGTAATTTCATTACACTTAGAGGTATGCTATTTTAATAACTAATGAATTTATTTATTAACCTTATCATCATTACTAAGAACCTATAATATGATATCTTTTCATGTTAACAATTATCTTCATATGCTATCTATTTTATAAAAATATCTTTATAAGAAAAACACATGTCTAGCATAATATTAAACTCATGATATGATTTAAGTAATCTAGTAGGGTTATATTTACTATAGCAACTAATATCTTTTCTAAAATTATTTACTCCTTCTCTAAAACTAACAAGATCTACTTAATAAATTTTAATAGATTTAATTTTACACTAACTTATTTATTCTACTCATTAAAATACATAAATCAATTTAATAAAAATAAGGGTGTAGAATTATACTTTTCTTAGTTTGTATTACGGAACACATGAGAAGGGCGGGGGAGAGGACCGGCGGTGATGGGGCGGCGGAACCAAGGCGTCGGCGGCGTACGGAGGCAGGCGAAAATGGGGGTGGCGCCGGCGGTCTCCAAAGGGGAAGAAGAGGAGTGTTTGGTGGTGTTTTTAATGGAGGAAAAAGACTTTGAATGGGCTGATTTTTCTTTGACAATTGAGAGTAATCTAGCAAGAAGGAGAAGGATGGTTTGAAGTGTGAGTAAAATGGTGAAGGGGAGGCCTTTATATAGGCAAGAGAGTGCAACTTGGTGATCCATGGCAATTGGTTTGCACCAATGGAGAGGAAGAGGATGATCATCTATTGGTAAAAGTTGTGTTTCTTCATGGATGATGCAAGGTGAGGTAAGAGATGTGTCTAGCAAGGGAGAGGAAGGTGGAAGAAGCTTCCATGGACATGCATTGCTCCCATGTCAAATCAAGTTGACTTGTTTGAAGAGGAAGACTAAAAAATTGATATAGAATTAAAGGAGTGGGGTAAAATGGCAAGAAAGTTCACTTGGTCTAGCGGAATGGAGAGGGGGCGTGTGGAATGAGTTGCAAGAGATCTCGGGTTCAAATCCCGGCTCTTGCATTCTTTTTACAAAGCTTGTAAATTGTATTTTTTTAGGCCTTTGTGTAATTTATTTTATGGAATAAAATCAATTTCTAAAAGACCTTATTTTTGTCTAATGCTCTTCTTATTAAATTACCTCACTTTATTAATCTATGCCCCTCAAGTTATTTTATTGAATTTTTATCTATTTTAATTTTCTTGCTAATCTCTTTCAAAAGAAAATAATAGAAGTTAATTTGATATTTAGAAATTCTCCCTTTTAATTAGAGAAAAAAAAATAACTGATAATAAATATTATATTATAAAAAACTTGGAATATTGCGGATATTACAACCGGTTCTCTAGAGAACCGGCTTTCAAGGTCGGTTCTCTACCACTCTAAAATTTTCAAACGTTCTTTTAATATTATTAAGTAGTTAACTTAATTTATTTTAATAATATTTTGTATAGTTAATATGTAATTGAATATGGATGAAAAATTAAAAATGTTATATAATGGTTAAGTAAACAAAGTCAAGACAAGTTAATTGATTACGGAAATACATCGAAATAAAAACTAAAAGTGTACATTGAAATAAATCTAGAAATTGGATTTGTACAGACCATACCCCGGAATCCCATCCCACCAAAGACTGCTAGAAGGGGGCCAAAACCTAAAAAATACAAGATTGAATACAGTAATGTTTATTGCAAATGGGTGTTCCGTGACGAAAACCTAGAAACTTATATTTTGAACTTTCCCCACGCTACACATGGCTGGGATGTGACTCCCAACTACATGCAATGGTTCGAGCCACACTCTCACACGAAGGTTCTTAGAGCGTCACCTGCAAACCGATTCAATCCGAACCAAAGACCCCCGATGCCTCAAGTAGGCAATTGCATCGTTGCGGTACGTAATCAAAATTTGTAATTTCCTTATAACAATGATTTGCTATATCTATTTGATTGTACATTATTTATTCTCTAATATTATAAATCTTATATGGTTTAAATAATATGCAGGCTCACAACTATGTGAAATGCTACATAACGGATAATATGCATGTCTTGGACCGGTACCCCCGAGTTGAGGCCAATGTGGACACACATTTATGATGCTTTGACGCAAACTCCTATTTCACCTCTTCCTCAAGTGCCCCCTCCTAGGCAAGTTCCCCCACCATGGTAACCTCCTCCCGAGCCTCACCGTCACAACAGTTATCATAGTCGTTTTTATGCACTTGACGAAGGCTCAAGTCAAGCTCCCCAATCTTACCGTCATAGCATGCATTTGGGTGGGAGTTAGCCACACGGATATTCGAGTCAAGACCCTATTTTTTTCTAGATTTATTTCAATGTACACTTTTAGTTTTTGTTTCGATGTATTTTCGTAATCAATAAACTTGTTTTGACCTTGTTTGTTTAACCATTATATAAATTTTTTAGTTTTCATCCATATTAAATTATATATTAACTATACAAAATATTATTAAAGTAAATTAATTTAACCACTTAATTTCATTTTCATATTTAATAAATATTATTTAAATTAATTAACCACTTAATTCCTTGTTTTTTTATACAAGTGTAATGGGGTGGGATAGAACCGGCCTTGAAAACCGGTTCTTCATAGAACCGATCTGCAAGACCGGTTCTATCTCTGACAGCACGTCCCATCCGGGGCGAAAAATCCACTGTCACCGGTGGATTCAGCCGAGGCCCTTAAAATCCAACTTCTTGGCCAAGACGTTCATTAACAATGGTTTGAACACCAAGGACATACATGAACATGTTGTCAACTTTGGCCACTGCCAAGGAGATGTGGAAGGCTCTTGAGAAAATCCACACTAGAATTGTCGTTTAAAAGGAATCATGATTGAATCAGTCGCCCGGTGCAGCGCTGCCTTCTCTTCCGGCGTGCATCAAATTTCTGCTCCTCTTTCTCAAGGTTGCCGTCTTTCCCAAACAACGCCGTTTAGTGGCTTCTCGATAGTCGATTATTTTGTTTCCCCGTCGACCAAGTCGATTCGATGTGTCGTTGCCGGGATTTTGTTGTTTTCTGCTGCTGTCTCTTCCCTTGCACAAGAAGCTCACACCAAAGAGCCAACTGCTTCGTTTCACTCCAAGAGGATCCTGATTTCTTGATTCAATGAGATCTTCTTCAAGATTCCTCCAAAACTAATTCAATGAGATATTAGGTGTCGATGCACTCGACGTGAAAAGGCATGGCAATAGACAAGGAGAAGGCGGAGTCGATTTCGCGGCTCGAACTTCGAGAGTTAGACGACATAGTCTCTGACGGCGGTGCCGATGAGCGAAGAGAACGTGAACAACGGGAGAGAATCGACCTCTTGAGGAGCGATTCGGCGCTCGCTTCCGTAGAGCTGTTGGCAGAGAGATTCGTCAGGAATGACGCTATCGATTTGTCTGGAGGATGAGCGGCGAAAGCATTGGAGAAGAAAGAAAACGACGACGGAGACTATAGTTACGGTGATGAGGATAATGAAGATGACTAGATTCAAACAACTATGATCCAAACGATTATCGGTCGATTGAGATGAGGAATTCGTATATGCAAGTTGTTGTTAAGGGAAGGTGTTGTTGTTTTGGGCCGCCATTAACGAGGAGGAGAATAAAAAATGAGATAGAGAGAAAAGTGTTGGATGGAAAAATAGAGGTGAATAGATTTTCAATTTTTTTTATACATTTTTAATGGAAATATTTTAAATTTGGATGGAATTTGGCTTTTTTGTTTACTTTAGGTTAGAGAAAGGAATTTTGTAAAACTAGAAAGACACCAAAAAAAAAAATCTAAACTCTGAGAACACCAAAAAGAAAATCCCTTTATATTTTCGGTTCCGGTTCGGGTTGGTTTGGTTCGGCCAAAAACCGGTCCTCTTCTCTTGCACAAAAGCCATGCCGTGTTTAATACAGATAAAAGCAAAAAAGAAAAAGAAAAAAAAACCGTCTTTAATTTCCGCTTCCCTGAATCTCTCTATAATCTATCTCTCTCCTCCTCCTCTTCTACCTTCTAAATCGACGACGCCCGACGCCCGACGCCCGACCCCTGACCTTCTTCACGGCGGTGAAGGTGTGAAGCCGGTTACTACATTATCTTCACCGTCTTGCAAATCCCCACAATCAGGTTAGTTCGATTCATGAAGAATTTAAGGGTTTTTAAACTTAACAACTGATTTTGTAGATTGAGTTCTATTATGCTCTTGAAATTTTCGTAGATTGTAAGTTACCATTACTTATTATACATGTCAAGTCCTCTCATTGAATGCGCTGTAGAAGAAGCCTGCTGCTGTAAAACCATCATTGATGGGATCTATCTTTGTTACGATGCCTTCTGTTTGTTTCTGTAATCCAATTGTAGCATCTGTAGTGTTTCCATGATTCGATTCATTGATATGTCTCATCGAAAATCCCTTGCATTAATTGAATTACGATTGCCGAGATGTATCGGTCTGTTTTTCGAGATCTGATCCTGTTATTGTTGGTGTGTTTTGCTTGATCTTCTGTATGAATGTTTCTATTCTGTGTTTTAGTATATGAATCAGTCAGCAGCCGGGATCATTCGTATTTAAATTGACTGAATTTTTTTTTGAATATGTAGGCCTGGGGGCGGGAGGAAGGGAATTCAGGTTGGTCTCTGTCAAGTCTCACTTTCTCTAGGCTAAAAGAGCGTGAAATAGGTGTGTTTGTTGGTTTGGATTGACTTTTAAGACAACTTCTTTTCCATTTCCCCATATTCATGAACTATAGTAAAAACAGTTGTTAGTTTGGTTTCTTGATTAAAAGGATGCATCTGCTAAGAGCTTGCATTGATAATGAATCATCCCTTTACTTGTATTCTTTTGGGGTTTCCAAAATCTTTGTTGGGACTGAAAATGTTGCAAGGAACCTTGGTCAGAACCCTAATTAAACTCGAACCAACTCAGGATCCAGGAGAACTGTAGAACCTAGTTTGAGAAATTTAGAGAAGGGGAAGGTCTAGTATAAAGATAGAAAGGAGCGAAATTTGATTTGGCAATTCTTGATGCCATTCATTCATAGCATAAAGGGGACTTTATCGTTTATACACCATAATAAATAATGCCAAGAAGATAATTAACCCTTCTGATTGTATACAGCAAATTGATTAAGAAAATGGGTTCATGTTGAGCTTGCATAAACTCATGTAACTCAATGGACATAATTTGATAATCAGAATGGGTATGTAACTCCACTTTAAAAAGGAACCTTGCATTGCCTACGATCTCTTGAGACTGTTATTTGACTTCGCTTATGATTGTAAGGCTTGTGAATTGGGCCTCTGACTGTGTTTTCACTTTATCATTTAATTGGCATGAACTTGTTCATTCTGATGCCATTATTACTACTATTTTCTTGCGTTTACCTGCATGACTATATTTTCTTCTTCGAACCTTTGCAGGCTTGCCATTTTTGAAGTAAGAGCTTTGTTTGACTAAAGACATGGCTGCATCAGAGGAAACCAGTGCACTATTCCCTATCTTCATCTTGACTATAATGGCTATACCCTTGGTGCCATACACAATGGTCAAGCTGTGCCATGCAGCATCAAAAAAGTCGAAGCCCATAAATTGCCAGTGCTCTGTCTGCTCCCGATCTGGGAAATACCGCAAGTCCATCTTCAAGAAGGTAATGTTTTGTGCTGATGTTTGATGACACAGGCCTGATTATGTATTTTTGTTGTGTGTCTTTTTTAAGTTTCACGTTATATGTTTGCCTTTTCCAGATATCAAATTTGTCAACATGCAGCAATCTGACCCTTGTGTTGTTATGGATCGTCATGGGCGTTCTAGTTTCTTACATTAAACACACTAGTCAAGAGGTATGCTAACTTTTTTGAGCTGATTTAATGGTATGCGTTAAAATATTGAACTTTTTTTTTTCGTGATGCACTTCTTCCACGTCCATCTTCTTCCAGGGGTGGGTTGTTGTAGGAAATACAATATCCCATACAACATTCAAAATCTCTATCCACTAAGTTCGTTAAATTGTGTACCAGATCCAAGTGTTTGATCCATACAGTATTCTAGGATTGGAACCTGGAGCAACCGAAGCAGAAATAAGGAGGGCTTATAGAAGGCTTTCTGTTCAGTACCATCCTGATAAAAATCCAGATCCAGGTAGTAGCTGTTTCTAGAGTTTACATCAACTTTTCTCTTTGGTCTTTGGCAAGATGATAATGCTTAATCTTTCATTTGATATTCAATTTTATTATTTTCTTACAGAGGCAAACAGGCATTTTGTGGATTTTATAGCAAAAGCGTATCAGGCTTTGACAGACCCAGTAGCTCGTGAGAACTTTGAGAAATATGGTCACCCAGATGGTAGACAGGTAATATATTTAAAAAAAAAATGCAAAGAAGCATCTGAGCCAAATGTACAATTTGATCCACATATCTAAAACTTATGTAGATGTTAACAAATGTCTAAATTTTTTTGAATCAGGGTTTTCAAATGGGAATTGCACTCCCTAGTTTTTTGCTAAATATTGATGGATCATCTGGTGGAATGCTTCTAATTGGTATTGTTGGTGTTTGCATTATTATGCCATTGATTGGTGCTGTCATTTATCTTTCAAATTCATCAAAATATACGGGCAATTATGTAATGCATCAGACACTATCAGCGTATTTCTACTTACTGAAGCCTTCTTTAGCACCAAGGTAATATGTTCTCAATATTCTTTCTCTTATAAACTAGCACTAGTTATTTTGTAAATACATGTTCTTTATTTGAGCAGCATTAGTGCTATGTTTACTTTAATTGATGTGGCATAGAAATAATGTCTAAAGTAGTTAACATTAAAGCCCTTATAAGTTTTTTGACCGCAGATAGGACCTATAACTAATGTTCTATCTTTCAATATGTAATATATTTGCATAGTAAACTGCTCAACTTTGTTACTCGAGCAGTTGTTACATCCTAGTCTGGTTGTATTTGTACATCACTGAATGTTTATTATGTTATACAGCAAAATTATGGATGTATTCATAAAGGCTGCTGAATATATGGAGATTCCGATTCGGAGAAGTGATGATGATCCTCTTCATAAACTGTTCATGCTGGTTAGAAGTGAGTTGAATTTGGACCTAAAGAACATTAAGCAAGAGCAAGCAAAGTTTTGGAAGCAGCATCCAGCCTTAGTAAAGGTGATTGATTATAATTTATCAGCCTTGATGAGAAAGAGAGAGAGATTCATTTATATGGTTTGATTGATATATTTCTCATTTTACCTTATGTCCAGACCGAGTTGTTGATTCAAGCTCATTTGACGCGTGAGACTGCTGAATTGTCCCCAGCACTTCAGGCTGATTTTAGACGCATGCTCCAACTTGCACCTAGGCTTCTTGAAGAATTAATGAAGGTTTTTGTTTGTTGCTTTTTCTTTACTTTAACTTGGGGTTGGGGTGAGAGACTTGAATTAAGTTAGCTTTTTATGTATTCAGTGGCTGCATGAATGGTTTTTTTTTTTTTTATTTTAATTATTGATTGTTGTACATTACGGACTGTATTGCATATGGATTTTTTTTGTCTTTTCATATTGAGCAAATGTGTCTACATTCCTTAGTCTGCATATGCTGATGACTTACAATGTGCCCCAAATTTATAGCCTTTTTGGATTTTCCGTGTTTGCAGTTGGCAGTTTTACAGCGTAGTCCTCACGGGCATGGATGGCTGAGGCCAGCAACCGGAGTGGTGGAGCTTTGCCAGTGTGTCGTCCAGGTAATTTGCTCTAGCAATTATTTTAGATTGACTTAATATTACCTTTTTTCCCCCTTCTTCCAGGAGTCAATCATTTGTCATTTAAAACGCATAGAACTTTATGTAATTTTAGTAGCTGACATTCAAGTAACAGTTGCATGAGGGACCAAGGAGGAACTTTATGTAATCATTTGCATGATCACTGTGTGATCCCCTTAGATGGCTTTCCTAGGTTCACTTGCTGACAATTTCTGCATTGCAGGCAGTTCCACTTAGTGCCAGGAAGCCAATTGGAGGATCCAGTGAAGGAATTGCTCCTTTTCTGCAGTTGCCACACTTCAATGAGTCCGTTGTCAAAAAGATTGCACGGAAGGTACTGTTCCTGTATATTCTTCTGCTCTCCACACCTCTTCTTTCTCTTTGTGTGCTTTCTGTTTCAATTCTCTACCATCTCACCCTCACAAAAGCAAGCCTTGCATGAGTATACAACTTCCCAGAGTATGGCATAATAATAATAGCCTAAATGTGAGCTTCCCTAGTTTTTCCCTTTTATGTAGTAGTGAAGACAGAAACACAAATGATTTCCCGTCTTTTAGCTGCAACGTGAGAGTTAAGAGATGAGAAACACACACCTAAAACATATGTTAAAACATTAAGAAAAGGAGCTTTGTAGCATATAGGAATAAGCAAAATGTTCACTTGACATGTACATTTTAAGGCTCTTGAAATACTTGCATTCTCTTTACTTTTTTATGTTTTTCAAGGCAAACAAAAATAACCTTTCACCCAAAATAACTTTTTACCCACAAGTGAAACAAGGCATAGACTATGTAGTAGTAAATTTTATTAAAAATTAGCAACCATCTTCAATTCACTTTTTTTTTTGTTGTATGGGAATGTGATTCTGCCTTCAGAAAGTCCGAACATTCCAAGATCTCCTTGACATGACTCCACAAGAGCGCTCTGAGCTGTTAACCCAAGTAGCCGGTTTCTCTGAAGCTGAATCACTGGATGCAGAGACTGTTCTCAACATGGTACCGTCCATAACAATTGACATTTCTTGCGAGACGGAAGGAGAAGACGGAATTCAGGAGGGAGATATAGTCACATTAAACGCCTGGGTAACTCTCAAGCGTGGAAATGGTTTAATTGGAGCCCTTCCTCACTCACCATACTACCCTTTCCCCAAGGAAGAGAATTTCTGGTTACTACTTGCGGACCCCACCTCAAACGATGTGTGGCTGTCCCAAAAGGTAAGCTTCATGGACGAGCCAGCAGCTGTAATGGCCGTGTCAAAGGCTATTCAAGAGGCGAAGGAGGGATCTGGGGCAAGTGTGAAGGAGATAAATGCTGCTGTCAAAGAAGCTGTTGACAGAGTGAAAAATGGGTCGAGATTGGTGATGGGTAAATTTCAGGCACACGCTGAAGGAAATTACAACCTTACTTGCTATTGTTTGTGTGATTCTTGGATTGGATGTGATAAGAAGACGGGTTTAAAGGTCAAGATCTCTAAGAGGAGCCGTGCGGGAACAAGAGGGGCTGCTTTGATGGACGAGGGGCAATTTGCTGACGAAGAAAATGAAGAGGAAGATGACGAGGAAGAAGCTATGGATGATGATTATGAAAGTGAGTACAGTGATGATGATGAGGATGACAAGAAGAAAGATACTCTGCGTGTTGCCCGTGGTAGTAGCTCAGATTCTGAAGGCTCAGGCGTAGATGAAGATTAAAAATACATTTCCTTGCACTTCCTGTGGTAAAATGTAACAGGAGCTTGATGAAATTTATTTTTACACCTCAATAAATTGTTTTAGTTCAGCAGGACAATTACATAGGTTGACGACTTCACATAGTAGAGAGTTGTGACAGCATATTCGATATTGACATTTTTTATTTTTTTTGAGAAACTTAGATATTGACAGTTGTGCACTTCTGCTGCTGGTTATTTTATCATACAATTCATATTTGAACTCAAATGGCTCTTTCCTTGTTTCCACTCCTTGCAGATATTGTCGTATGGAAATTTAGAAGTTGCATATAAGGTTAACAGAGCAAGTATTCACTCCTTGATTAATTTGTCTATTTAATAAATGATTTGTTAAGGGTAGTTTAGTCTTTTTACTCTTATTCCCTTGTAATAAATACTGTACAAGTTAGTTATTTCTCTCAGAGATTGTGGATGTAAGGCACTACTGCGTGAGCCGGTCTTTTGGCCAAATGGCTTAGTTGAATGAAAGTCTAGAGCATTCCTGCTCAATCTTCATCGTGTTCTTCTTTGATCTTCTTTCTGATTCTCAATCTCTTTCTCCTGTGTCTGTGTATTGATCACTATTCTCTCATCATGATTGATTTACTGTCGACAATTTGCAAGAGAAGCAAAGTTGGCTTTCATATCAATCTCTTTAGACTTTAGTACACAAGAAGCAATTACACCAAAGGCAGGTCCATCAACAGACCCAATAAACAATTTCACAATCTGTGGACTTCAAAAACACTATCAATGCGAGTAACATCTGTTTCCTTACAAAATATACAAGGCTTTGCTTTAATGTGTATAACTTTAGAACACCTCAAACTCCAAATGCTCCCCAGTAGAAGCATTATACTCCAAATATTTGTTATTGTTACCGTTATTAAGCTTTTCATTTCCTGCCCCTTTTCCGACTCCATTGATCCGGTTAAACTCTGGCAACTCCGGGGGAACAGCACACCGAATCAAAGCCCAATTCAAACCTTGAAAGAAAGGATGCTGCTTTATCTCAGCAGCTCCTCTTTCCGACCCCAACCGCTCCTCTGGATCCTTTGCCAAGAGCTCCACGATCAAATCTCTTGCCTGAAGACTCACCATCGGACTATCTGGAAACTTGAGACTCTGCAAAACAACATTCGCCAGCGTCTCTTCGTTTCCTGAGCCCCTAAAAGGCGTCCTTCCATAAAGAAGCTCATATAAGAACACGCCTAGAGTCCACCAATCGACCGCGCTACCGTGTCCTTCACCTTTGATGATCTCTGGAGCGAGGTACTCGTGGGTCCCGACAAATGAGTTGGACCTTGCGTCTGTCGGTTCCGCCACGAGCTGTAGCAACGGTTTTAGGAGGTCGGTTGGTTCGGGTTTTAGCTTATTGGTTTTGTTTTTTCGTCGTCTTAGGATTTTGGGGCCGAAGCATGAGACTTGACATGACGGTTGTCGAATGCAAAAGGGCTCGGTGCAACTGGAACTTTTGTAAGGGTGAGATGCGGATTTTGAGGCGTTGGATGTGGACGGTGAGACTAGGAGTGTCGGGTTTACAGCACATCTTAGAGAGAGATCGAAATCCGAGAGCATTATGTGACCGTCGTCTCGGACTAGAATGTTTTCTGGCTTCAAGTCCCGGTAGATGACTCCAAGCATGTGCAAGTATTCGAGCGCAAGAAGGACTTCAGCAACATAAAATCTGCATCGAAACTTTCAATCAAAACAATGGCCCCAGTGAAACTGAAATCTAGAACAATAGGAAATGAAATCTAACAAGTAGTGTGTCCAAAAGTGAAATATTGGTTTTGAAGAAAAAAGTGAAAATTCAAAGTTGAACCGATCTATTACCTTGTCGCTTCTTCGGTGAAACACCTTCCTGGCTGCATTTGACGTAGGACATGCAAATCCCCACCAGGACAATACTCCATGACCAAGCAAGATAGATTTTCGGACGTAAACTGGCTAAACAACGTAGGAAGAAAAGGGTGATCCAGCATTCTCAATATCTCTCTTTCAGTCTGAGCCCTCGCAATCTTCTTCCGTCTTGCCAAGAACTCGTTGTCCATGACTTTAATAGCAAATAGACAATTTGTATCAATCAACTCAGCAAGATATACTGTTCCAATGTCGCCACACCCAAGCTTCTTCAAGAGATTGAAGTTCTTCAAGCCCACACTTCCATGCTGCATCCTAATTTGTCGTATCGCTTGCCACCTGGCATCCCTTGACATGTGGGGCCGGTCCCAAGAGCTTGGTCTGCCCAAATTGTTTTCTTGACTGATGCTAATACTACTACTACTACACTCCTCAGGGCTGCTTTTTGAACTCTGGGTAACTTCCCCTACTTCTCTTGACTTAGAGTTAGCATTTTCCTTGACAGCTTCCTTAGACGACCTGATTGTTCCGTTGAGATTAAATGTCGGTGTGCTAATATCAGAGAAAACGTTATCAGGGCTTTCAGCACAGGGACTCAAGACAGCAGATAATGGAGAGAGTGACAGCTCAGCACTGGGACTTGCACCGGGGGACAAAGGCGACTCTTCTTCTACTTCTTCCCATTCGTCATTCAGTACGCAGTGGCATCTCGGACAAACAATGTGGTTTGAACCCGGATACAAAACGTTGTTGAATTCACTACGCGTGTCCTTTGGGCTATGAGCTGAAGCTTTATCCTTTTTGGACTTCCTCTTCACAAAGTTCTTCGTCTTGAGAACAGGTTTGACCAGACGCGAAACGCTTTTGGTCGGTTTCTTTGCTGAAATTTTGTCTTCTAATTTGGATGACTTTGCTGCAGATCCTAATTTGTTCACTGCATGATCCTCTTTGTGCAACATTTCAATCTTGGATGTTTGAATCCTAGATGCAGGTGATCCTGGGACCGTCTCAATATGTGTAGCCATGGGCTCATCCATATGCAAAATCTCTGTAGAAGACTGTCTGCTAGCACAGCCACTTGAAGCAGAAAACATAGGAGTATCTACTGGACTAGTCCTAGCTGTCCTCAACAAGCTATCATCTAAAATAGGGGAAGACGAAGCCGATAGAGAGTAGAGCATTTCATTTTTTGAGTTTTCCACAAAAGATGATGGACCCTCAACTTCAGTTTGTAGAGATGTCTTTCGATTCGGGCTATACACAGGTAAAGAATTTTGTTCAGTAGAAAACGGCATTTCGTTTATGGATTCATATGATTCGACGAGCCTCTCTTTTTGTTTAAAGCTGGTTCTGGCCCCAATACTGGAAGGAGCCTGTTGCTCTGGCACAAAGGAAATCTCAAGCAAACCCTCCTTACCTTGTTCATATTGAGAAACCATCGACGTACTACTACCATTGTCTTCAACCGCTACATTCTTGTACACGGTCATTACCTGAGGAGGAGTAGTAGCTTTTGAAGAGCTACCAGACTTGGCTGACTTTTTCACAGAAGCCGTTTGTGATGCTTGAGAGATGCATAGGCCTCTGAATGCCTGTTTTAGACTCGCACGCTCAGAAGCTTCAAATTCATGAGATGGAGCTCTAACAGGCTTCTTGGAGGAATTTTCCTTGGAAGGGCCCACACCGGTACGAGGGGAATGGACCGTCCCATTAGATGGATTTCGGCGATTAAATATCTCGAAAAGCTGGTTGAGATCGTCTTCTAAAGAGCTCATGCGCCCCACACTCGAAGCCAGAGATTTCAGGTCTTTGCCCTCTGATCTTGGATCAGATTTTGGATGATTGGCAGCTTTATAATGCTCCAATGAATTCATCTCTTCCTCTAATTCCAGAATATCACAACTACTGCGAAACGAACTTCTATGTGCCATTTCAAGGAATTTAGATACAAAACCAAAAGCTTAGCTCGCGTCTTCCATCAGTATCATAGCCTCATAAACTTCTGGTGTAAAATATACACAGAAAAACCAAAATAAGTCAGGGGGTTGAAGACAATAAGAAAATGGATTCGAAAAATATTGATGTAAATCAATCACAATAAAGATACATATCAAAAGAGAAACCAAGAATAAACATGATCTTCTGACTTGCAATGGAAGATTTGACAACAGTGATGGATAGGTTGAATGTAGTTAGTTCCAAATCTATCTCCAAAATGCACTGCCTAACAAACAAATCACAACAATGTACAATGTTTACAAAATTTAAGATGTATGATAGTCCACAACTGAAGAATATAGAAACATTGTTTACAACTAAATGAGAGTTGACCAACAAGATATAAGATTAATCACAATCCAGTAAGCAAAACATAATTCTGAAAATTAATGATTGGGCAAGAACAATAATACTAATAATTAATGTGATAAAAAGAAGGCCAACATAATTTTGTCTCTTGATTAATTTAATTATGACTTCAACAACCACCTGAGAGGCTGAGACCCATTAAACAAAATCTCAAGTTCAGATTTTCATCCTTCACAAGGCACAGAGATAGGCGGATTCAACTACAAAGAAAGCAAACCCAGAATAAAGGGTAAATTACACAATACCACTTTTAATGTAGTCACATTGCATAAAGCTACTATTCACTAGCAAGATTGCAATTACCCATCCGCCATCCACATTTTCATACCAATTCACCATCCATTTTATTTTAACATAAGCGAAATATTTTATAAAAAGTACGAATAATCAAACATACATAACCATCATTTTTACATTAATTAAAAAACCCGAGAAATTATGGGTAATCGGCGGTAGTATGCAAAATGGGATGAATTAACCACGGCTTTGTGTACTTCACCTGAAATTAACGAAAAAAATCCAGAACAATTTTGCTCGATCATGACACAAGAATAATCCAGTCTAGAATGCCAAACCAAATCAAAGGGCAATAGGAAATAGACCAATAGCACAATTGAAACTGACATTTAAAAAAGAGCACTGTAGAACACAAACGGAGACATTAAAAAAACATTAATTACAAACCCCAAAGTAAACATTTTGCAGTTGACACAAACAAAGTGAAGCTACAGCAAAAAGAAAAGAACGAGATAGAAAGATAGATAAGGTGGAAACCTGAGATCAGCTGGAGTAGCGCGTAATTGCCTAATTAACAAGGAAGTAATTGAATGATTTGTGGAAGACAGAAAAGCCAGAAAAAGAAGGAAATCAAAAAGTCAGAAGAAGAATAAAGAGTGAGAAATGAAACCCCAGACAGAGGGGGAAATGAAGCGGTGGAGAGAAGATGAATGGGGATGCACTACTATGTTGTGTTGTCTCGCTGCTGAATTTTGGAGTTTCCATAAACAAAGTGGCTCGGATTGTTCTGTAAATAAGGGGGTCCCACTGCTGAATTTGATGTTTTGTCAAAGGTCGTCGTGGGTCGCACGTCAGATCATCATGTATTCATGTACACGAAACACAAGCAAGTTTCGCTTTAGTTCTTCAGTTACCAGCCTTGTAGATCGTCGTATATCAAAGAAATTAATGACTTATTAATACTTTATTAAAAATAAAATATACAAAAAATGTCAAAAAATATGATGCTGCCAAATTTTATTTAAAAAAAACTCAATTTTTATAATGAAAAAGCAAGATGTTACCACGAGTGCGTGCTTATCTTAATCGAATGATATAATTCAAAAACTGAGTAGTCTGAGTGTACGTGTAAGATATTATGTGTAAGATCTTTTTAATTAAGTGTACATATTTTTATAACTGATTGTACATGATCTGTCTTCGGGGCATATGTCGTAGTGGTAAAGGGCGGATTGGAAAGGGCTTGGATGTTCCCCAACGGGACCATAAGGTCTCAGGTTCGATTCCTGGCCATTGCGTCGCATATCCCGCGATTTACCTCCTCCATGATGACCCATGGCAAGGTGCGGTGGGGGCGCCCGAGGTGAGCGTAATCACCTTTTGGATTGTACACGATCTTATAATTGAGCCATTAGGGTGGATGGTACTGGGAAAAGTCAGGATAGCCAGGCCACATAGCTCGAAAGAACTCCTTTGTATGTACTAGGTGCACTGAATCGACTGCATGGTAGATGTCATGGCAGCTTGCTGAGCTACCATATCTCTCTGAGACATAAAGTCGTCTCATCTCTTGAATCATCTTGTTCTGCCAAGTAGAACCAGATGTTTCAAACACCATTCAGCAGTAGAAGTACCCGCACCACCACAACTCGTACCCCATCAAGCAGTACGTAGAGGTACCCGCACCACCAACTCCATAGCCTCCAGAGCCACTACCTCCTCTTGTTTCTCCAAACCGAGGAACACCCCCATACTCAGCATGTGGAACACCCCCAACATGAGCATCATACATGACCTGGTTCTCAGCCAGCTCAGGGATAGTAGGAATAGGCTGAAAATATGAGGGAACAAAGAAATCCTTAACCATATCTCCATACACAAACGCCCTAGTTAGGCAAAGATATGCCCGTCCTGGATATCTCGACTTCCAGACCCAACCCCTACTCTCAAACTCGTTAAGCAAATACGCCCTCTTTAGAAGCTTTTCATCAAAGCACATCCCATCACCTACGTGCGCACCACAATGGCTCGTAATCCTATCAATCCCCATGAAACAGAGGGGGATCATAGTAACCATGCCCCCAAAGCCAATCCTCCCAAGCTTCGTCCTGGCCTTCTTCACACTAGCAATAAATAGATCAATCCAAGGTGGAACCATAGGCTAGTCCGACATCATATCAAACACCGCAATGATCTAACATCCTTCCCAACCATCTTGTTGACCTCTCTTGAGCCGAGGAAGGTCATGGCCAGTATCTTATGGCATAGCCTCAAGCAAGGGTGCACAAGACTGTAATTATATGTCCATGCCCATGTGTTAAGTTGAGTCTTGACAACATCTAACCAGAAATCATAGACCCTTTGGCTCTGCTCTAAACTCCCCCACTCCTCAGAAGGCAGAGTGGTCACCCTACAATACACAAATATATCCATTCACGCATTTTTTCTTCATGTAAATGAATATAAGATTGTAAATAATTTTTTAGGCTATATTTGGCGACCATATGGTTACTTAATTAGCAATCATATGGTATCCAAAAGAAAAAATAGAGAATAATCGCACTTGATAATAATTGGGCACAATATCATTTCCTTATGTACGACTTGGCGACCATATATATGGTCGCTATATTGGAATTAATTAGCAACCATATGATCACTAATTATTGACCATATGGTCGCCAAAGACAAAACATAATAATAATTGGACTAGTAATTATTGGCAACAATATTAGTTCCTTGCGTTGTAACTGGCGACCATATGGTCGTGAAGTCAATTATAGTGACCAAATGGACGCAAATTACAAACAAAAAGTTCTACCAACAATTTGATGTATTATAGGGATTCAACGACTATATAACATAATCTCTTATAATTATTTAAACGAAATTTTTTTCTACCAACACTAGTTGAGTATAAGTATAACATGATGGAATTAAATGAAAACGTTTTAATTACATACTTGTAATGGAGCTATCTACAAAATATGACGAAATTCCTCCCAATAATCAAATGAGATGCACAAATGCTTCTTTCTTCCTTTTATGATTTTTTTTGTACAAAGGTATGCATGAGGATGTGTGGAGTTTATATAGGAAAATAGTAGCGACTATATAGACGATGAAATGACAGCAGTTTTACCGACTACTGTATTTAGTAACCAAGTAGTCGCCAAATTTGCAAGATGATGCCCTCCAAAATTGGTTGGTTTGGCGCCAAATGTTGTCAACCACTTGGTCGCAGAAGTTAGTGACCACTTGGTCGCTAATATCATGACCCACATCAGCGACCACTTGGTCGCGACATCAGCGACCACTTGGTCACAACATCAGTGACCCCTAGGTCGCTAATGTGGCTCATGAGATTAGTGACCAAGTGGTCGCTAATTTCTGCGACCAAGTGGTCGCCAACATTCGACGACATAATTGCCCGCGTAATTTTAGCGACCAGATGGTCCATGGTCGCTACTTTTTTTTTTTTTTTTTTTTTTATGTTGGAGTTAGCGACCATGGTAAGTGGTCACTAAAATATGATCGCTAAATCTACAAAATGTATAAATGGATGATAACTTTTATTTTTTTAGGAATCAAATTTGTCTAAGGGCTTGAAATGGACCATTCCAAAAAACGGAATTGATTTTAGATTTTTAAATCTTGTCTGAATCTGGGACTACTATATTGTAACGATTCAATCTACAGTTCACATCTTCTTTGGATTACAACCCTAATCAAAACTATTCACAAATATATATATATATATATATTTGTTTAAGTTCAAGTAAGAACATTCTTAGTCCTTAGAGTGTAAAGGTGTGAACAGTTTTTTTTATTCATGATTTTGAGTTATATATGCATGATTTTGTATGACAATATTTATATTTATTTTGAATCAAAATGAATTTTATGTTTGAAAAAGTACATTTTATTTGTGAGTGTATTAAAACCAATTATATGTGCATCAAAATAAAATCTGAAATTGATACTTAATAATTTACGCACAAATAAGTAGTATTATTTATGCATGTGCAAATTAATATATGCAAGGATATTTTTTTCAAAAACTATACCTATCTAAAAAAAATCCTATTCAAAAACAAAACTATGTATTAATTTTTTTGTTTAATATGTAAATAAAACTAATTATAAATATCTCAATTAAATTTAAACCAATTAGATTGATTTAAAAAAATGGATGAATGGCTCAATATTAAAACATTTTATATATTATTTTAACCTTAACTTTAGTATATAGTAATTATGATTTTTTAATTTTTTTATTGATTTTTCAGTATTGATGATTTAAAAAAAAAAATTTTTTTATTGATTTTTCTTTCCCTTCCAAAGTTCCAAACTTCAACGAATTAAATGAACTGGCCCATGTCGCCCAGGCCCAATCGCCAAATCTACATCCTCCTGCTACTAGGGTTGTTCGAGGACGCTACAATTTTGATAATGAGAAGGAAGGCAGAAGCTCGATCAGGTGGATTGATGGAACTATGGAAGTTAAGGTGAAGTGCTTGCTTCAGACTCGCATGAATCGTATGTCATACTTCTCCATGCCTTTAACTTCCTCTTCTTTTCATTTTTTGTTGTGGATAGAAAAGGCTTGATTTCATTTTTTAATGGTTGAAAGTTCACCTGTCGCCAATTCTTAGCAATTAACCTATGGATGCGGATTGCTCGCCGACCACCTCTGTGATTTCATCGTGCTATTAAGAAACCCTATTTATTTATTTATTTAGGGATTATTAAAATAATCATGAGAGATCTTCCTGTTGAATCTTCGGACTAAACAATTGACTCCCTCGATTTTTTGTTGTTATCTGTAATAATCGGTGTGGATGTAGGCTATGTAGTAGTGAGGTGCTTGCCAATAAGGATAGGGTAGGTAATTTAGCTACTTATTTAAGGCTATGTTATGTAGTAGACTAGTAGTGAGGTGCTCATTACAACTTGTTTCAATTTTCATCTGTTAAAAGTAGGCTGTTTTTGTTCAACTGGGTGACTGAAAGAGACATGAAATTAAAAAAATTGATCATCTATTCCCCAATTTTAGAATTCCCACAGCAACTGTTTGACTTAATTAGCTTCAAGATCGTTACATGAGAGAATTTGCCAAGAATGAATGAGAATTAGCATAGTCAGTGCAATTGATTGTGGCTGTAACTGAATCTTCTGATAAGCCCTTCTATTCCTGATCAGAGTTCCAGAGATGTTTTTTCTGGCCATGAATTGGCCATGAATTGTGTGATAAGATAACAATATGCAGTAATTATTAGTTGGTGTTCAGCAACCGACCTTAGCTCAGTTGGTAGAGCGGAGGACTGTAGTTGGATTAAACAGAAATCCTTAGGTCGCTGGTTCGAATCCGGCAGGTCGGATTTTTTTTTTGTTTAATCACAAATCAGATGATAGGTGATAGAAGAGATAAATACAAGAGGCTATGACTAACATTGTTGCAGAAACAGGCCTTGTCTCTGATAGAAGGGCATAGTCTGTGTATTACAAAAAGCCCTGATCTGGCAGGTCAGATCTATCTGATTGTTCCTATCTTTTGTATGTGTTAAACTAGAGAACTACAGTCAATGAATCCAATGTCAGTGATTGAAATTGAGCTGGTTGGAACAATGCTTGTTCTGTGTATTGTCTCCTTTCCCCTATACTTTCATGTAGGATACGAGCTTGATCAGTATTTTTGTTCTAGTTCTTTAGTGTACACAAAGATGGCACATTGACTATAACCACCTTCATTACAGACTTTTTGTTTATTTTGATGTCTTGATGCTAGTGGTCTCATATTCAATTCTCAGAAGCCTGTGTGGAACAAATGAGTCCTTATCTGAGGTGAGATCCCTTTTTTTTCATACATGGATACCCTTTCCTATGTTTAATAGTAGATCCTACTTCTGTCCTGTGATTCCAGGATGTGTGCTTGCCATATTAGCATGCATAATATCACCAATATTATGAGGATGATAGTTTGCTAAAAGGATCTCACCTCAAATAAGGGTGAGTTCATCTTGACCCTGCTTTAAATCAGATTACATTGGTTTGATAGGTAGGTAAGTAATTAAAATAGTTTGCTAAAAGGGCATTTGGTCTAGTGGTATGATTCTCGCTTAGGGTGCGAGAGGTCCCGAGTTCAATTCTTGGAATGCCCCCCTTTAATGATTTTTTGTTTTTGTTCTTATTAAATATTATAAGCTCGTCATTCTTGGCCTTAGTTCTGGATATGCCTTTATGGTCTTGACCTCCCTGAAGTATCTACTTATTGGTTTTGATATAAATGCAACAACCGACCTTAGCTCAGTTGGTAGAGCGGAGGACTGTAGTTGGATTAAACAGGCATCCTTAGGTCGCTGGTTCGAATCCGGCAGGTCGGATTTTTTTTTCTTATAATGATTATATGATATTTATTTTTCTTATCATCTGACCTTTATCGTCTGTTACAATCTATTTTCTTCACCCAAACTTCAATTTCATTACCAAGTTTTGAATAATCCTAATATTCTTTATCCTGGGTGCCGAAGGGTTGATTGATGGATGCCTGATAGAGTTCACATCCACATTAAGCTGAATTTACACAAAGTAATTTAGTGAATCTTCAATGTTTTCTTACGATATAATTCTGGAGTTTAGGATAACTAAATTCAATCATTATTCTGTATTTAGTATGAACTGTATTAGTGATTTCTCACTTTTGAATTGTCAAAGAAGGCCCCTGAATCAGTTCACTTATTTCATAATGCTAATACTTTTCTAAGTGAATCTTAATATTTTAATCAGGCTTAAATGTCAAAATAGTATCGGTTTGAAGATAGTCATCAAGAGGGCATTTGGTCTAGTGGTATGATTCTCGCTTTGGGTGCGAGAGGTCCCGAGTTCGATTCTCGGAATGCCCCACCAATATATATATTTTTGATCTTGATGAACCAATCTTGACCTTTTTCCATCAGCCTTTTTCCAAATGTCAGTTACAGAATCTGTTTTTTCCATACAAACGTTGTCGAGAGTATCAAAAAATATCCTTCTGTCTTTGACTCAAATTTGTCAGGTCAGATTTTTTTTTCTGCCATCATCTTCAGAATCTGATTCCTCCCATCTTTTCTGTGTATGTGAATTTTATTCTTGTCCTTACTGAGCAGAAAGTATCAACTACGCAAATCTTAGGTCTCTGACTCAAATTCAGCTGGTTGGATTGATGTTTGCTCTGCAATGTCCCCTTTTCCTACATTTTTATGCACAATGCTAACTTGATCAGTATGTATATGACAGTTTCTCAATTTGCATATTTGCTAATCTTGATGTCTGGGTGCCTGGCTGCATTTTTTTTGTTTTAGGGTGTTGAAGGTCTCGTACTGAATCCTCAAAAACTTGTGTGCAACAAATGAGTGTTGACCTGATGCACAAGATGGTGAAATCCATTCATTTATATGTTTGATACTCTCAGCACATCCTACAATCTAACTCTAGAATCTGCATTATTCAACCATTGTTTGTTTGAGGGTGGGTGTTTGATATATAGTTTAGTAGCTTGTGTAAAATATTTTACTATGTTTTCCAGTACAGATGCATCTAATAACAGGGCATTTGGTCTAGTGGTATGATTCTCGCTTAGGGTGCGAGAGGTCCCGAGTTCAATTCTCGGAATGCCCCTTTTTTTCAAAGTATACTTGGCTGAACCATTTTATCAGATTTTTATATTATTTAAATTACTCATAGTGGTCTAGTTGTTAGGTTCTCTTCTACATTTCATAATGGTCTAGTTGTTAGGTTCTCTTCTACATTTCATAATGTGCATTGTTTTAGTTGATTATAAGAAAATGCACATTAAACACTAGTTTTTTTTTTTATTTTAAAGTTGTAACATGGATTTACTAGTCATATGTTACTTGCATCTTTCATTAATATTCCCCCAAAAATGTTTGGAAAGGTAATACTACGAGTTACTAGAGAGCATAGATGGTGGCATTGTTTTAATAAAGGGGTAGATTTTTTCAATGTCTTGCATTATAGTTTGAGTTTTATTATGCGGGCTGATTTTTTTTATGTTGCTCGTGTCATATGAGATGAGAATTCAGATTTTCCTAAACTTGCTAGCGGTGCCTTCTAACATTTCTTTGTTAGAATAAGATTGGATTGAATTCAGCCACGTACTCGTGCGAAAAACATCTGATTTCAATAATGCTATCATAAACTTATTGCTTGTTTTTTTGCCCCCCAGCAAGGTCGATGGCTTATTCAGACATTTTATCAAACAAGGTGGTGGGCATTACTGTATAAGAATCCAACATTCTAACGGTTGTCAATTTTTTTTATCATGTGACAGAGACTTCACAACTCACAAGCCGATCAATTACAAATTCAAAACTACAAACGGGTCAGGTTACGCATACATCAATATTGAACCAAAATGTATACTAGAGAAAAACCTACAATTGCCCACAAAATGCATGAAATTTCCAGCACTTGTCTAGTTTCTAATACAAGATGATCGGAGGATGAGGCATCCAATTTGGGAGGATAAATCACGATGGTGGTGGTTTGTGGTGTGGTGTGGATGTATAGGAGGAATTGGTTGACGATTTTCGGGTGAAGTAATAGCAAATTTAGCCCTTGATCGTAAGCTTGAAACTTTCGGATCAGCCAAGACAATGCAATATGGTTGAGATTGTTGTGGAAATATCAGTCCATAGAGTTGCCAAGTTGGAGTAAAGATAAAGCGTGGAATTTGGTGACTTGCAAAGTGGAAGGTTTCTGCAACCTTTTGGCGGGACTACTGAACCGAGTTGTTAGAGCCGGTCTAGTTTTATAATAGCTTTTAAATAATTCTCCCGGTTTAGCGGGTTATGTATTAGCCGGACTATATAAGGCATGTTTTCTTGTTTTCCAAGTTCTTAATCGAGCAGTGAGTGAGCTACGCTGGTACGCTCTTGTGCTCGTGTTTGATTCGTAATCAAATGGCTTGATCTTGTGATCAAGCTCGTTCTAAATTGTTTGTGCTTGTTTGATTTTGTTTGGTTATCAAAATCTCACATGGTATCAGAGCATCGAGGTTTTGATAACCCTCGTTTCCTGAATTTGTTGATTGTTTGAGTGTTTCAGGTTTTCCGAGTGAAATCGAGAACGATTTGTGTTTGTTCTCATTTTTCAATCTTCTTGTTGAACGAAGATGACTAAGGAACTGAAAGATCTGGTTCGAGAGATGCGAGAGAAGGAAGCGATGCAGATAGCGAACATGATCGACCCACTTTTGCTCAGCAATTCGGACTTTCCAGGGATGTCCTTGACTACGAATGCCTTCGATGGTAGGAATTTCTCTGTTTGGAGTAGGCAGATCCAGAGGGCTTTGATGGCGAAGATGAAGCTCGACTTCATCGATGGCACCGGGATTCGTCCGGAGATTGGTTTTGCAGCCTATGAACGATGGAAGAGATGCGATTCAATGGTCGCTTGCTGGATTCTGAATTCCATGACGAACGAAGTATCCAGTAGCTTCATGTACAACAGATCTGCGCGAACTCTATGGGAGGAGATATGCGAGCGCTATTGACAGAATAACGCTCCCATGATTTTTCAATTGAGGCAGGAATTGTCCCAAATTACACAAGGTAACTCATCAGTGACTCATTACTACTGTCGATTGAAAAGATGTTGGGAAGAGCTTTACGATCTGACTGATATGCCTGTTTGCTCATGTGGAGCTGTTGATAGTTGTAAGTGTAACCTTGCTGCAAGGGTTTTAGAACAAGATAGTTAGAACAAGGTAATGGAATTCTTAATGAAGCTGTACAGTGACTATGATGCTGTGAAGAGTCAGGTCGTGTCCATGGAACCTTTGCCTAACATAAGCAAAGTTTTCGGGCTTGTGGTTCGGGTCGAGACTTAAAGGCAGGTAACAGGAAATGTGACTCTTGAGACTTCTGCATTCATGGCATCTCAGGGTCACAATGGGAGAACCGGGAACAGGGAGATCGAAGGAGGAAGGAACTCTTCTGAATCAGGACGAACCAGCACTTATGGGGGAGAAAAGAGAGAATTCCGAAAGACCAAAGACAAGAGAATTTGCTTCCACTGTAAGGAAGAAGGCCATATCAAGGAGAATTGCTTCAATCTGATAGGCTATCCAGACTGGTACAAAGGGAAGAAAACGAGAAGAGGAGGGAAACTGGCAGCAAATGTTGAAACAGATGGTCAGACAAGTGTTGACACACCTTTGGAATATGGTGCTAATGCAGATCAAAGGCCAAAAGTTGATCAGAATATACTGCAGGCTGTTAACACCCTCTCCAGTGCATGTCAAGGAATGATAAAGGCATTTAGGTCTGAGAGAGCTTTCACAGTAGAAGTCAGGGGAGGAAAAGGATCACATGCTGGCAAAGGAGCTTCTTGCAGCTATGGAGCCAAGGAAGTCAAAGGGAACTTCCATTTTGCAGGTATATCAGTTTCTGTATTAAATGTGATTCACAACACTAGTGAAGATTGGATTGTAGACAGTGGACCTTCAGATCACATGACTTCATTCCTTGAGTTATTAATTGAACCAAGAAAAGTGCACTATCCTGTTCATATAATATTGCCAGATGGGAGCACTAAGTCAGTTCAAACAATAGGGGATGTCAGGATTAATGATAAACTGATTTTAAAGGATGTTTTATATGTTCCAGATTTTCGATACAACTTACTATCTGTGAGCAAGTTGGTTTCACAAGGAATCCTGGATGCATTTTTTCACAAAGAGTCTTGCATTCCGCAGGACCATTCGACTAAGGAGTGTGCAGCAGAAGGGGAAGGCTCAGGAGGCTTGTTCAGGATTCGAGCTGGATGCAAGGAATACCAGAAGAATGCAAGTTTAGATTTATCTAGAATTTTGTTTGAAAGAAGAGATACTCACAATTGTTCTGTTGATAAGACTCTCGATTATGTTTTTCTTCACAAAAGATTTGGACACATGTCAGTTTCTAAGTTGGATCATGTGTCTTGTTTTAAGGATTTGTCCAGTAAAGGTTTCACTTGTGATACTTGTTCCTTGGCAAAGTTTCACAAGTTGTGTTCACCTCCTAGTTTGTCTTATGCTGCAAATATTTTTGATTTGGTGCATGTGGATCTTTGGGGTCCTTACAGGTCAAGTGCTCTCAATGGGGAAACATATTTCCTCACTGTTGTGGATGACCACAGTAGAGGAACATGGACTTATCTAGTCCATAGAAAACAACAAGTTTGTGATATATTGGATGCTTTTGTCAGGTATGTGTCAACACAGTTTGGGGTCAGAGTCAAGACGGTGAGAACAGATAATGGCAGTGAATTTGTGAGCAATGATTGTCAGAGAATGTTGTCTGAGCATGGAATTGTACATCAAAGAACAATGGTGTATAGGCCTGAGCAGAATGGTGTGGTTGAGAGAAAGCACAGACATTTGCTTGACACATCAAGAGCCCTAAGAATTCAAGTCAATCTGCCTCATAGGTTTTGGGGTGAGTGTGTACTCACTGCTACTTACCTAATCAACAAGATGCCTAGTTCAATTTTGGGATGGAAATCACCATATGAGGTGTTATTTTCAAAGTATCCTGATTACAATAATCTGAGGGTTTTTGGTTGCTTGTGCTATGGTTACAAGGCACCAAAACCAAGTGATAAGATGGAAGCCAGAGGACGAAGGTGCATTTTCATACGCTACCCTCCAAATGCAAAAGGGTACAAACTCTATGATTCGGAGACTAAAGGAGTTTTCCATAGCAAAGATGTGATGTTCCATGAGAATGTATTTCCTTTTTCAACAATGGATAAAGAAAGGGAAGAACCATCTCATTCAGTTGTTCAGATGCCTGCCATTAGTGATGATATGGATGAGTGTTTGATGCCAACAACAACAAGTGAATTACTCCATCCACCCAATAATCATCAAGGGACTGGTGTACATCATGAACCTCTTCCAGCTGATCCAGATGTAGCCAACACATCCAGTCTAATACAAGTTCTTGATGCAGGTTCACCTCTGTTGACATTGCAAGAGCAAAGAAGAAGCACAAGAGTCAGGCAGGCACCACTCTGGCATAATGACTATGTAGTGAATAGTGTGCAGACAGGATATTTTGCATCTTTAGCTAATGTAATGAGTGTTCAAGAGCCACAAAGCTTCAAGGAGGTAGAAAGGGATCCCAAATGGCATGATGCTATGAGTGCAGAGCTAGAAGCACTTGAGAGGAATGGGACTTGGTCATTAACACAGCTACCACATGGAAAACAAGCCATACGATCCAAATGGGTTTACAAGGTGAAATTCAGACCAAATGGAGAAATAGAAAGGTACAAAGCAAGGTTAGTGGTGAAAGGTTTTAGTCAGAAACTGGGAAAAGATTATATGCATACCTTTTCACCAGTTGCTAAGGTTCCAACCGTGAGGATGCTCATAGCTATTGCTACAACAAGAGGCTGGAATTTACATCAATTAGATGTAAATAATGCTTTCCTACATGGAAGGCTAGATGAAGATATCTACATGGAGCTTCCAGAAGGGTACGAAGGAGGCAAGCAAGGGCAAGTGTGCAAGTTGGAGAGGTCTTTATATGGCCTAAAACAAGCTTCAAGGCAGTGGAACTTGGAGTTGACATGATTTCTTACCGGGCTTGGCTATGATCAGTCACATTTAGACTACTCCTTATTTGTAAAACAGAGAGAAGATTCCATGACTGCAATGCTGGTATATGTGGATGACATACTTCTTACTGGTAATGATCTAGAAGAGATCCAACTAGTTAAAGAAGCTTTACACCAGAAATATATTATCAAAGATTTAGGCCTAGCAAGGTACTTTCTAGGCATGGAACTATACAGAGATGAGAAATGAGTGATTTTGAGTCAACAGAAATATATTAGAGATATTCTAAGCAGTTTTCATATGGATAATTGCAAGGCAACAAAGGTGCCCTTTCCAACTGGGTTGAAATTAAGGTGTCATATGGATAATTGCAAGGCAACAAAGGTGCCCTTGCCAACTAGGTTGAAATTAAGGCACGATGAAGGGGAGATTTTTGGAGATGCAGAAAGGTATAGAAGGGTGGTGGGGAAGTTGCTTTACTTTTCGCTCACAAGACCCGACATCTCTTACAGTGTTCAACACCTTAGCCAATTTGTGGCTCAACCAAGGCTTCCTCATTGGCATGCAACATGTCATGTGCTACGATATCTCAGTGGTACTAGCAAGCTTGGGCTATTTTATCCAGTCCAAAGCAACTTGAAGTTGACAGGTTTCTCAGATTTAGACTGGGCATCTTGCCTTACTACCAGGCGTTCATTATCTGGCTACTGTGTCTTCCTAGGACACTCTTTGGTTTCGTGGAAAACCAAGAAGCAAAATACGGTCTCAAGATCTTCCACAGAAGCAGAGTACCGAAGCATGGCCTCTACTACTACTGAATTGATTTGGTCCAATTACTTGCCTAGGGATCTCAAGGTTGCAGTCCCATTACCTATAGTTTTGTTTTATGACAACAAGGTTGCACAACAATTGGCTGCTAATCCCTGCTTCCACGAGAGGACTAAACACGTTGATTTGGATTGCCACTTCATCCGCGAGAGAGTTCAGTCTGGATTTCTTGAAACAACCTACATTAATACCAGTCTACAGCTCGCAGATTTAATGACTAAGGCTTTGTACCACGGACAGCATGACTTCCTATCCAGCAAGTTGGGCATTTGTGAGGCTCCAACTTGAGGGGATGATGTGGAAATATCAGTCCATAGAGTTGCCAAGTTGGAGCAAAGATAAAGCGTGGAATTTGGTGACTTGCAAAGTGGAAGGTTTCTACATCCTTTTGGCGGGACTACTGAACCGAGTTGTTAGAGCCTGTCTAGTTTTATAATAGCTTTTAAATAATTCTCCCGGTTTAGCGGGTTATGTATTAGCCGGACTATATAAGGCATGTTTTATTGTTTTCCAAGTTCTTGATCGAACAGTGAGTGAGCTACGCTGGTACGCTCTTGTGCTCGTGTTTGATTCGTAATCAAATGGCTTGATCTTGTGATCAAGCTCGTTCTAAATTGTTTGTGCTTGTTTGATTTTGTTTGGTTATCAAAATCTCACAATTGTGAGATCATTAACCCGCTAATCACAATGATTAACACCAGAAAGCAACACACTAAAAATTCGATGGGCAAGAAACGTAGGCCACGTTTGGTTGCAATTCATGAAAACATAAATGGAATGAAAATGAATGTAGTCTATTTTAGTGTCATGATACATTAATTAACAAAAAAAATCAACTTCTTATCCATTGTAAAAAGGGGCTTGCTCTACCTCAATCATTCTTCCATCAAAGTGGTGGGTAACAAAATGGTGGAATCACTCCCTTTTATCCCACTTTTACAATGGACAAGTTGTTGGATGAATTTTTTATACAAATGTATTATGACACTAAAAATGGTCTAGATTTATTTCGTTTCCGTTTCCGTTTACATTTCCATATGTCACAACAAACCAAACGGGGGCAAAATACATCAACAGACACTCGAACTTGTAACTTTTTTTCAATCAGCCCCTCGTAATATGAAAGTTTCAAAGAAACACCTCAACTTAGTTATTTTTACACTTATAAACACTTTCAATCATATTCTTCTTCAGGTGCACATCACGCGCGCTTATGTGTCCTTTTTTTTGCCAAATAAGCCAAAATGGGTCAATTTATTTTTGCCACATAATCAAACATCATACAAGACAAATTGTAATTTTATTTTTAACTTTTAAAATAAAAAGAATAATATCAACCTAGATCTAATTCTCCTTTGCCTCTCTCCTCCCTTTCCAGTCGTTCTATCCTGACTCTCTCTGGCCCCTTCCTTCTTAGGGTTGTTTATCAGTTGAATGAAGGCTGGTGAAGAATGAAGAATTCTTTCTCCAAATCCGTCGTTCCATCTTGAATCTCTCTGGTTCCTTCCATCTTCGAGATGTTTACCGGTTGAATTGTTCTGTTGTCGGTGGATAAGATCTGAGGCAAAAAAAGGGGAAATACACCAGATCCAGATCTGGGCGAGTCCACGAGCGGCGCGACGGCGAGCCCTCCGATGGTTTTGGTTCCTTCCCATTGTTCTAGTTCTCTCTAAATCCGGTTCCTTCCTAACCGCCGTTGAAGACTTCGAATTCTTTCTCCGAGTCCGTCGTTCCGTCCTTTCTGCGCCGGTGAAGGCTTCGATTTCAAATTCTTTCTCCAAGTTTGTAGTTCAGTCCTTTCTGCGCTAGATCCGTATCAAATGGAGGAAGAAAAAATAAACAAGAAATGGAAGAAATCTTCATCGGAGCTCCTAAATCTAGATCTGTAAAATCCAGATTTGGAGGTCAAAGGAAAAAATAGATAAGAAATGAAGAGGCTGCAGAGGCTTAGGATAGATAGTTGAGAGATTTGTACAACATTTGGTAATTGAAGGAATCGTAAAGAGATTTGTACTGGATTTGGTGAATATTCGGTGATTAATATTTTCCAAAGATTAATCAACATAATTTGGTGATTAAAAAGATTGCACGGGAATGCAATAATGGTGATGGAAGGAATATGTCACTTTTTTTTTCTAATTATTTTTTTTTTCCAAATCAGCATTTTAAAAGTTTCTTTTCTCTCTATGTGCGAGTGAATCTCACGAAGTATGCCATGTCAGCTTAGAGTGTCTAAAAGACAAAAAATAATATAGTTCAAGTGTTTATTTGAAACTTTTATAAAACGAGGGGCTGGTTGAAAAAAAGTTACAAGTTCGAGTGTCCGTTGATGTATTCTGCCACCAAACGGGGCCTTAGCCTAAATGTGCATAAAAACACGATGTGTTGTTTGATGCGCATTTTAGCAAAAGCTTGTACACACGTCCAAGGGAAAACCTATGCACATTATGTTCTCCATTGTCCATTTTTTCCTGAAAAATGCACAAATAATTTGTCAAAAATTGACGGTGTAGTTTTTTTTCCTTTTTTAATTAAACGATCTGTTCCATTGATTTCCTCTTCATCCAACACCTTAGATATATTCCTATTTCACACATCAACGCTCTTTTGCACGAGATCTTCACCCTTTTTAATAACAATGGTTATGTGATTAAATGGGGATGTGCATAAAGTTTTGCCTACATGTGCGCGTATATTAGCAAAAAATGTGCATCAATTTTTTTTTTTGAAAAGTTTCACGAACTTTTGCTTACATGTGTGTAATAACCCTCACTTTTAAAGAAGGGTACATTAGTACTTTTCTATCACATGTCTTTCCAGTTTCGAGGACGAAACTCTTTTTAAGTAGGTACTATTATAATAACCCTTATTTTTAAATTTACTTAATTATTTATTTATAACAAGATATTTGTTTCGGTAATTTTATTCTATTATTATAAATATTTTTATGAAGTATTATTTTATGAAGTTTAATTGTGTAAAATATATGTATATAATTTGGGTCAATTATATAATTAAATGGGGATGTGTGCAGTCTCAGTATTTCGGCGATATCTTCCTTGTTTCTCCACCTTTTTACGACCCGTTTAAACCACCATATTCTAGACTTCGAGACGGTTCCAACAATACCTTATAGGCCTCGAACCGATTCATGACGAGGAAGAACGAGCCACTTGAATCTCGCTGAACTGCACACATCGTTCTGTCCGAACTGCCTCGTTAATTGGGGTTGTTCTCTCTCCATACACAACAAAAAATTTCCCTCCTTATATTGTTAGAAAGCTCTCGAAGTCACGGTTCCAACCCCGCTCCATTTCATGGTCTGTAGCATCCTCGGCGAGCAAAAAACTAAGGTGATGTATGATCAGCCGTGAAAAGTGATGTGCACAAGGGTGAAGACGACTCCTCCGTTCCGTTTCCGTCCCGTTCGATATATTTTCGACTCAATCAATTCAATAAATTAATTATTAAAATTATTTAATAAATATAAGGATTATATTTATTGAAATTTATACTTTTAATCGGTCTGTTTAATTAATTTGTCCAATTAATTATACTTTTCCGCATTTTCTAGCGCATCGTCCTTCGACATTAAAGGCGATATCAAATCTTGGAGATGATGAAGTTCATAAGCGAATTTCCGAATCTTGAATGTCGTATTCAAATCTAAGGCAAGTTCCCATACTTGCTCGGCTAGGTCTCTTGTTTGATTTGTGTGAAAAGTTTAATAACAATGTGTGTTTGTGTGTTTTCTTGATTGATGTGATTATATGTAAATATAGTTCATAAATATATTACGTATGTTAGAGAAATATAATCATGAATGAACCTGCTTATTATATTCTTTAATAAGAATAGAATTAATAATAATAGTGATAAAAATAATAGTTAATATTGTATTATTAGTTGACTACGACTAAGTAGGTCATGCTCTCATCTGAACTCATACTTGGGCTTGTCAAATGCGCCTGTAAAAATGGTAAGAAGGGCTTGGTGTTGTCCATTATGTGACTATCGTCCCCTTTCCTGGAGCTCCGAGTATGATATAGTGGGTCAAAACCGAAATCAATAATTGAATACATAATATAGGTTCTTGATGTGGAGAAATTGATGACATTGTTTCATTCTGGATTTGTGTATTTATCGTCTCGATTGAGACTTGTTTTGGATTAGAATAGGACCTAGGGGGTGAGCCATAGTTGCTCTGGACTCCTCTTTATAACATTTTCGTACTCGATGGAATTATTCCTAGTACTTGGTCATGACCGAACCCGCTCTGTCATATTGAGGGGTGTTGCACTCTAGCTAAGTGCCTTTGGGACTTAAGAACCCACTTTTATCTTTTGGGACATATGAGCCCACTCATCAGGACATAAGAGCCTCGATGGTTTAAAAATCGCAACTCTATGTGTATATGTGTGGTCATTAAAAAGTTAAGTGCGAGTAAGCACCATAAAGAACTTATGTATTTGTTGTTGTGTTTATTTTAGTCTTAGTTTAGAAATTCATGGAGTTTGTATGATATTTGCTAGGAAAATTTTTACGTAAGGTAAAGTGCATTAGACATTTTAAAATGTGCATTCACAATTTTAATAATCTTGATTTAATTATTTACTTTGACCTAATAAATATTGGAGTCGACCTAGCTGACCCCGTTGAGGGCTGACCACTTGTGGTACCAGGTATTAGCAAGCAACTATCGTCAATCCGAGAGCACTAAAGGTGATGATGAACGAAGCCCATGATACTATACAAGAAGGTTTTATAAGTAGTTTTGTTTCGTTTTCATTGAAGAAGTTTGACTTTTGTACAATAAACTTCTAGTAAATCTTTCGCTGAATTTGTCATATTGATAATAAGATTGTTATTTGTAAAAGAGAGTTTGAATATAAATTGAGTTGCCTTCAAAAGTCTTCATCTATTGTTTGTTCATATGATTTAATACATATCTTTACAAAATTCAAACTGATGCAAAGCATTGGGTGACTTCAGACATTAAAATCCGAGGTCACTGGCGTGTGACATTCCCGAGATAATTTGGGGGTGTTACAATGTGCATGACAAATCAATGCACATCTAGTGCAAAACATGCACACGGTCGATATTCTCGCCAGAAGCATGCAAATTGCTCACGTCATTTCTCCCCTTTTATAACGTCCGAGATTTATTCATACTTCGCATATATAAGCACCATTTTGCACGAGATCATGAAACACTTTATTTATATAATTAATATAAAAAATGGTAAATTAATAAATTCAGATAATCCTTTCTAAAATTATATTATGATGTATTCTCACCATCCTTCAAGAGTCGAGAAATTGTTGCATTGGATGGATTAGATTTTTAACTCTTTGCAAGATGACACAAATACTTCATGTATATATTCTTTTAAGGATGATTTTGGTAAACAACCCATAAGAGAAGGTAAATCAAACACATGATTTTGAAGGAAGTTTTTATTAGCCATGTGAATGGTTTATTTCTATTTTTTGCTAGCTCCACCAAATATTATCATTATAACATTAACCACCATCGACCTAGAGCAAACTAACAATCTAGAAATAATTCATTGTTGATATCATCTTGAATTGTCCCTAAACACAACATAAGTCCTATCTAGCAAATGAAACTCAAATAGCCCATCAACCTCCTTAAAAGTCACAAAAAACTCAATCACTAAGTTCCTAAAACTATGGGCCTGTAGATCAATAAGGCCACCAACAACACCATGTGCTAGTAACTGAAGTGTGCAATCATAGAAGCCTAATGCACGCAATGTCAATAAATGAAAAAACTTAGTAGAGAGAATTTCCTTCCCAATAATCTCACTCAAAACTCTTTCTGCTTCCCAGCCAATTTCATAACCGGATAAACCATAATGTATAACAAATTTGAGCTAGAGTGGAAGAAATGACTCACAACCAAAGAAAAATGTCGATTTTGGTGCAAATCCATGAGCGCGAATGTAGGGGCCGCGATTGTTGCTACAAACTCGCGATCATCGATAAGAAACCCGATATCGCGGATTCATTAACTAAGACTTCGTCGCTTTTGGAGGATAATTTTGCGGGCACAGATGCATGGTGCCGCGGTTGCGGATCTCAGCAAAATCACCAAATCTTCACCGACGTCGGGTGGCGGCCGCGGTGCTCGGAGTTTGGTCGCGATTGATCACCAGTTGCTCCTTGGTTGTTTTTGTGGAAGAAAAGTGAGATTTGGGTGAGTTTTTAAGGAGATTTGAAAATTTTTGTGGTGTTTTGTAGATTTGGATTTGAAAAGAATTTAGTAGATGAAATGAATTTTTTTTTGTGGATTTAGTGTTTGTGAAGAATAAATGAAGAAGAAATTGGATTTTTGGAGAGGTTGAAAAAATGGTTTTAATGGAGGTTTGAAAGCTTGAGAGTGTTGGTAATGGAGGAAGAAAGAAAAGAGGGAGAAGAAGGGGGAAAGAAAGAATAAAAGGAGAGGGTTAGCGGGCAGAGGGGTAAAAGTGGAAAAATTGCCCAAAAAACTTATATTTTTTAAAACATTTATATCCACTGAGGAACAATGCCGTGGTCGTGGATTTTCATACGCGGTCGTGGAACAACCCCACAATTGTAGATTTTCACACGTGGTCGTGGTATCTAGTACTTGTATGTCTGGATTTCTAGGAAGCATTCGTGATCGTGGTTTGTGGACCATGGTCGCGGTTCTTCTCCACTAGTAATGTATGTCAGCTCGACAAGATTGAAAGAAAATTAAACTAAAATCAAAAAGAAAGAAAAAGAAAAGAAAACTTACCTTAGGTTGCCTCCTGAGCAACGCCTTTGTTTAACGGCGTTGGCTCGACATTTGAGCATTCTTAGTCAACATCTTGGGTCGGATAAGTGAGATCCACTTCCTCTAGCTCTTCATGGCTGACTCCCTCGTGGTATTTCTTCAATCTATGCTCATTAACTTTGAACACCTTATGGGAGGCCACATCATATAATTCCACAACCCCATGTGGAAAAACTCAGGCCACAATGTACGGTCCATTCCATCTAGAACTAAGTTTTCCTGAGAAGAGTGTGAGACGAGATTGAAAGAGAAGGACCTTGTCTTCAGCTTTGAATTCGTTCCTTAGAATGTTCTTGTCATGCGAGATGAGACTGAAAGAGAAGGACCTTGTCTCCAACTTTGAATTCCTTCCTTAGGATGTTCTTGTCATGCCATGCTTTTGTTTTGTTCTTGTAGTTCACGATATTGTCATAAATATCCAATCTCAACTCTTCCAACTCTTGCAATTGCAATTTTCTAAATGCTCCATCCTCTTCAATCTTGAAGTTGCATTTTTGGACAGCCTAGCTAGTATGCCTTATGCTCAAGCTCCACTAGTAAGTGACATCCTTTAACATAGACCAATCTAAAGGGAGACATCCCAATGGACGTCTTTGACTGGCTAGAAATCGTTGATGCCAAATAAAAAATAAATCCCTAGTTACTCAACTAGTATAGCTGGTAAGTCGGGGTAGAACCCAAAGAAAACTTGTATTCTGAGTAAATATTCTTATCAACTCAAAGAAGTTACAAGAATGGGGTTGTGAATCATAATTCTAAATAGAGAAATCAAAGCAAAAGAATTAATCAAGCAAAGAAAAGGTTGAGTTTTTATCAATTTAGGAAGATAAATCCTATTCAAGTATCCACTTTCATCATCAAGTTAATGATCATGGATTCATACAAGTTATTCCTATCTTTATCAGATATAGCACATGGCAACGAGACATGCAAACTTAATATCCAAATAACACATGAAATGATCATGAATTACAAGGACATTAGCAATAAGAACAAGGATATGAAGGATACATGCAATTGAATTCCAATGAGTCAAACAATTAAACATGCATTCAAATCTCTTTCTCAATTGTTTTAGTCCAACGAGTCATAAAACAATTGAGTTGCTACAAAGATCAGGTTTTGCTACGAGAAAACCTAGATCTAGCAATAGAGTGTATCAATTCTAACAAGTTGGCCAAACAAGGATGAAATCAACACAATCAATATAGATTAAGCACAAGAGAATTGAAATAACATGTAAGGAATAGACTTAAATAGAAGAATCTCACAGTAAACTTGAGTCTGAAAGTTTCAACTTGAATAGAATTTAGAAGGTTAGTTCTCCATAGAAAGAGAATACAAAAGTCTCAACTGGGTGATAAAAAGTCTAAGAGATCTCAAACTAAGCAAAATGCATGAAACTACCTAAGATTTAAACATAAATATGTCCTAAAACTAACACCTAAATGCATGCTATCAGTCTTATAAGTTGTAGAATAGGCCCACAAAGCATCCTTAAGCCTTAGACTCCAATCCTTCCTGTTGGGAGCCACCGTCTTCTCTAGAATTGTTTTTATCTTCCTGTTGGACAGTTCAGCTTGTCCATTGGTCTGAGGATGGTAGGAGGTAGATATCTTTTGAGTGACATGAAACTTCTTCACTAGAGTGCTCACAGTTTTGTTGAAAACATAGATACCCCTATCACTTATCAATGCTTTTGGGATCCCAAATTTGAAAAAGATGTTGTCCTGAAGAAAACCTACAACTTCTTTTGAATTATTAGTCCTGGTGGCCTTCGCTTCCACCCACTTGGAAACGTAGTCCACCGCAAGAAAAATATTCAAGTTCCCATATAAGAGGGGAAAGTTCCCATGAAATCAATGCCCCAAACATAAAAAAATTTCACAAAATATCATACGAGATTGAGGCATCTCATGTCTCTTGAAAATATTTTCCATCCTTTGACAATGATCACAAGTTTTACAAAAAGTATAAGCATCCCTAAAAATATGAGGCCAATAAAATCCCGCTTCTAGCACTTTCCTAGCAGTCTTGTTAGCCCCAAAATGACCCCAACATGCATAGGAATACAAAAAGACAATAGATTGTACCTTAGTATAAGAGACACAACATCGAATTACTTGATCCCTGCAATACTTGCATAGGTAAGGATCATCCCAAACATAGAATCGGGATTCATGACGCACATTGTCCTTTTTATCTGTTATCTCAATATTAAACTCACTCAGCAAAAGAATCCATCTTATCAATCTTGGCTTAGCTTCCTTCTTCGTCATTAAATAATGAAGGGCTCTGTGGTATGTGTATACTATTACCTTGGTCCCGAGCAAATATTGTCTGGACTTCTCCAAAGCAAACACTACAACATGCATTTCCTTTTCAGTGGTAGAGTAGTTCCTTTGTGCACCATTCAAAGTCATGGAAGCATAATGAATGACATGAGATGCTTTAGCTTCCTTTTGACCCAAAATAGCCCCAACTGTGTAGTCACTTGCATCACACATGATCTCAAAGGGTCAAGACCAATCAGGGGTCTGGATTATCGATGCACTTGTGAGGCGGATTTTTAGCTCATCAAACGCCTTCTTTAACTCTTCATCAAACTCATAGAGTACATCTTTCTTCAACAACTCACACAAAGGGGTTGAGATCTTTGTAAAGTCTTTAATAAACATGTGATAGAAACCTACAAGGCCTAGAAAAGAACGCACTTCACGCACATTAGTAGGATAAGGTAATGACTGAATGATATCAATCTTTGCCTTATCGACCGCAATACCCCTGGATGACACATAATGACCTAACTCAATGCCTTGCTCAACCATAAAGTGACACTTTTCAGAGTTAAGAACCAAATTGGTTTCTACACATCTTTAAAGGACTAAAGATAAACGATTTAAGCATGCATCACATTTATCTCCATGTACAATAAAGTCATCCATGAAAACCTCAATAAAATTTTCAATGTACTTAGAAAAGATACTAACAATACACCGTTAGAATGTCCCAGGTGCATTAAATAATCCAAATGAAATTCTACGATATCCGAAAGTGCCAAAAGGACATGTAAATTTCATTTTCTCCTAATCCTCTAGTGCAATGGAAATATGAAAATATCATGAATAGCCATCTAGAAAATAGTAATAGGAACGACCAAAGTCGCTCAAGCATCTGTTCGATGAATGGCAAGGGAAAGTGATCTTTTCTAGTTACCGTGTTCAGCTTATGGTAATCAATGCATACTCTCCAACCTGCTAAACTCTAGTAGGAACCAACTCACCTTGGTGGTTCTCTACAACAATAATATCGCTCTTCTTGGGCACAACTTGGGTCAAACTAACCCACTAACTATCAGAGATGGTGTAGATCATACTTGCTTGTAGGAGCTTCAACACCTCCTTCATTACTACCTCCATCATAGGTGGGTTGAGCCTCCTCTATGACTGCTTGGACGATTTGGCACCATCTTCTACGGTATGCTTTGCATACATGTAGAGGGACTAATCTCCTTAATGTTAGAAATGGACCATCCTAGGGCGATCTTGTGCTCCCTAAGTGCCTGGACCAATCTCACTTCTTGATCCTTGGAGAGTTTGTTAGAGATAATAACAAGCAATGTATCACCCTCTACAAGGGAAGCATATTTAAAATGTTTAGGGAGTTGTTTTAGCTCAATTTCTGGTGCCTGCACTACAAAAGGTAGAAGCTTCTCACTTGGGAGAGTTAGTGGCATGGGCCCAATGGCCAAAGCAACAATAGTAGGTTCATAACAAGTACTCAAACCATCCAAGATCTCATGATATCTATTAGGCAATTCAAATTATAAACATGGAAAGTAGATGCCATTCTCTAAGACAGATTGTAACTCATCACCACAAGTAATATCAAACACATCTTGCACAATGGGATCAATTACATCAATTGAGCATAAAGAATGGTCATCTTTGGGGTATTTCATAGCATTGTCCATGTTGTATTCAAATTCCCCCCCATCAAATTCCATGTCAAAACACCTTTATTCACATCAATCATTGTTTGAGTAGTTTTCATGAAAGGTCTACCTAACAAAATAGGTACATCATGCATATCATGATCCATATCAAGCACAAAGAAGTCAGCAGGAAAATTCAAGTTATCAACCATGACAAGAACATCCTCAACAATCCCTTTCGGGTAGACAATAGATATATCATCCAATTGCACAGGTCCTAAGCCTTGGGAAGTATACACAAAGTAAGGCATAACCTTAATAGATGCACCCAAATCAAGCATAACCTTATCAATATTGGTATCACCTATTATGTAGGGAATGCTAAACATGCCTGAGTCACTGCACTTCTGTTTCCCTTTTAGTTTTTGGTTCCTCTTAATTGTGCATGATTCTTTAAGAAATTTAGCAAATGTAGGAACACTTTTAAAAGATTAAGCAAAGGGATGTTTAGCTCACATTTGGAGAATGTCTCAAATATCTCCTTGGCGTTTTTCATGCAAAAGTCTTTTTGTGGATCCTTCTTTAAATTTATAAATCCACTTACAATCTATAAGCTTAACTTTATCATGTTTATGAAAAAGAACCTAGGTGTTGTTAACCTACATAGATTGAATTTCTTCATGCATTACTTTTAGCTAGTGATTAGCATGAGCACATTTATAGCTTGTTCATAAGTTTCAAGAACCACTTTTCTAACCACTTTAGCAACCAAGAATGCAAACTCAACAATTTTAGAGTAATTCAGATATAAGTGAGAGTACTCATGAAAGTTCACAAAATTCAACAGAATAGGTGTTGGGAATCTTAACTCTAGGTTCCTTATCTTTAGCAAGTTGATAGTCAACGAAATCATGCATTTCATTCACAACATTATCATGCTCATCATGCATATTAGAAGGTTCAACATTATTATCAGCATTAGAGTTTGAGTTCATGCTAGAATGCTCAGAATTACTTACTACCCTACCTAATTAGAGAGGTTGAAAAATTGTATTATCAAAATCTTATTCAGTTTCAAGGTCTTGTTGTTGGTGTAATGTGCTCCTACTGCTTCCTTGGAAAGTACTTGAGGAATATCCTATGTCATATTCCTCTTCATCTTTAGGGATGAGATCATAGGCTTCCTAAAATTGCATACTTTGAGCATTTGTGTTTGTAGGGTCTGGAGGGGTACTTGAATTCTCAATAGCTGGTGTTAGATTTGTCTTGAAATGAAAATCTTTTTCATTAAAAGTATAAACTTGGAAGTTATTACCTTATATCCTCTAGGTTGAATTATTAATAGTTTGTATCCTTAAATCCCCTCAAAGTAACCTAACATTACACACTTTAGGGCCCTAGGTTGTAGCTTGCCTTGTGAAGTTTGAGCCTAAGATGTGTAATGTTAAGTTGTTTTCCTATCCACATCTCCTAAGGGGTTCTGAACCTAATAGTAGAAGAAGGTGACTTGTTAATGAGGTAAGATGATGTGATCACATCCTCATCTAGAAGGATTTTTTCATCCCAACACTAATGAGAATACACCATTCTTTTCCAAACAAGGTCCTATTCATAGTAGTCCCATCCTACTGAGGGGTGCCAGGAATAGTCAGCCAGACAGGTATCTTTTAATACCATGCATTTTACATAATTCATTAAAGGAATGATTGCAAAACTCTAACCAATTATTAATCTTTACACACTTTATTTTGTATCTAGTTTGGCTTTCAACCATAACCTTCCATGTTTTGTATTGATCAAAAGCCTCATCTTTGGACTTTAGTAAATAGACCCACACTTTCCTAGAGTAGTGATCTACTACATATAGAAAATATTTTCTACCTCCAATAGTCTCTACTTGTTTAGGCCTCTAGAGGTATGAATGAACATACTCTAGGGCTTGCCTGTAGTGTAAGTTGACTTAATAAAGCTATGGGAAGTTTTCTTAGTAGGGACACAATTCTCTTAGAAATTTATGTTATCAGGATTTTTGTTTATCATGCCCGTTATAAACAGGTAATGTAACCCCTGGTTTCCTATGTGCCTCAAAATATTATGCCAAGTTTTAGTGAAATTTATACTGTCAAATTGTTTTGTACCTTTGGAGACATTAAGTTCAGGAGTGGAAATAACATAGTAGAGCCCTCCTTTTTTAATGCTCCAAATAAAGACCTTACCATTTCTGATAACATCTCTTATTCCTTTCGAGGTCACAATTTTGCAATCTATATCATCTAAAATAGACTCAGATAAAATATTCTCCTGAGGTCAAGGACCCATCTAACCTTATGGAGGACCCTAATCATACCATCATACATTCTTAAGGGAACTATACTTGTGCCTTTTATTGGTAGACATGTGTAATCACCTAGGATGACATCTCCATCATCACATTCAAGTGTACTAAAATAATGTTTATGGGGAGTAGCATGAAGGGTTCAACCAGAATCAAGCATCCAATCACCATTAGTAACAAAATCATGAGCACACATCACTAGAATGATGAGCACACAACAACAGTTCATAAGGATATTTAGAGCAATGTTCAAACACATTAGAAGCACCATTAGAATCTTTATTTTTATTCTTTTCATCCCTTTTCTTCTTGTGACATCCAATGAGTAATGTCCATCTTTACCACAATAATAATATTTCACAGAAGACATGCCCTTTTTATCAAAAGATTGATTTTCCAAGGACTTATCTTTCTTCTTGTTTATATCATTGATTTTTACCTTTACCTTTGGTAAACATCACTTCATTTTTAGACTCGATCTTGTGATCATTTTTAGACCAATTTTTCACTTTAAAGACTTTTAGGAAGTCATTCTTTTGTGTTAAAGCTTCAATAAGCTTAGTAACAGTAAGATCATCCCTACCATATTGAACTACAAGGCAAAGAGTTCAAGATGATCACAACTTGGTGTTCATCTGTGGTTTTATCTTAACATCTTTCCAAATCTTGAGTTAGCTTAAGAAATCTATCCAAGTTTTCATTTACGGTGAGGGAGGTATCCATCTTAAAGTTAACATCCTGAAGAGTTCAAGATGATCACAACTTGGTGTTCATCTTTGGTTTTATCTTAACATCTTTCCAAATCTTGAGTTAGCTTAAGAAATCTATCCAAGTTTTCATTTACGGTGAGGGAGGTATCCATCTTAAAGTTAACAAATGATACAAAAAGGTAATAAGACTAGGTAAGCACTTAGTAAGGTAAATAGTATCTAGGGCATCCCAAAGTTCTTATGGGCTAGAATTACTCACAATTTATCAAGCAACCACATTTGTTAATCGTAGCATGATTTCTACATGTGCTTGGTCTTGAATTTCTCTTCTGTTAGCGTGAGAGAATTTAGCTGGCCATTGGTTTGTTATGGCCATGTAGCACATTTCTTTCGTCAAGATAGCTAGCATCTTAGCTTTCCACAACGAGTAGTCAATCTTCTCATAGTATGGCTTTACTCAGTATAACTTCTAACATGTTTTGCACCAGTGTAAAACAAGAACACAAGTTAGTACAAAACATAAGGAGAGAGAAAAGTAGGTAACATAGAGAGGTAGATCTGGACATGACAATACCAGATCTATGACACACATGTGCAAGCTCAAATATTAAGATAAGACGAGTTACAAGTCACATTCAAAGATAACCCGATCAGGATTCCCTACTAAACACAGTGATTATGCAAGCAAGAGCAATACATCGGAAGACTTAGAATAGTAGAACAAAAATAGATGTATAGAATAGCTCTAATACCACTTTGTAACTTGCAGAAGCAACAGTTTAGTGGAGCCCAATCCATGGTCTCTATGGGGAAGACCCATCCCAAATCCACTATGTCAAAATCTTTCAAGAAAGGTTACAATGGATGCAAGCAAACGACAAACTAGAGATCCCAAAATAAAGATACAAGATCAAACAATAACTGGAAGAACAAGTAAGGATAGAAGATCTAGGGTTTTAGCCCCTAGGGGCTGGCGAAGCTTCAAGTAGAAGCTCTGATGATTTGTCGCCGAGGTAAACTCTAGAGCACGATCACCTCTGTGATCTTCTCCACCTCCGGCACCAGATCTCTCTCTCTCTCTCTCTCTCTCTCTCTTGTTTCTCCTATTTTTTTTGTCTTTTCTTCTCTCTCTGTTAGGGATTTTGGAAGCGGTAGAATGAGCTCTCAAATGATCTAGCGAGGTATATAAAGCTAGGTCATCCGGAGAACCATCAAAGCGCAACGTTTCATTAAGCTTCGAACACCGCCTTTGAGGATTGAGTCGACTCATGCTATTTCGGACAAGTCGAGATAATGGGCCAAGATTGGATTTCATTCATCCTTCATCAAACACATATGAACCAAGGACAAGCTACTTTCGACCGGGTTCAACCCAGGATAGCCACGAGCCGGTTCATGGTTAATTCGAACTAACAAATGCAACCGAACTCGGTTCCTACATCCTTAGTCTACCATGAATGCAATGCAACATTGTCATACCAATTTCTTTGTCATATTTGCTTAAATAAGATTTAATCATACATTACAATACAATTGAACCTTGTGATATATGTTTGATTAAGGCTAAACGAACTCGTAGTATTTTTCCTTTAATATTGTACCCTTCTACTATTAGTGCATCATATTTTTTATCATCATTAATGACTTTGGTTGGGCTACTTTAATCTTTCTAATTGTTGAGTATGAACTTTTGGGGTCCAAGTCATGCGACTTCCCTTTGGAATTACACCAACAATTGGCCAAGATTGTTAGTTCGAATCTAGCTTTGCCTAATAACTATGGTTGGTTAATTGGCTGGTCACCTCATCTACTTCACTATTACTCGATCACTGAGAATTATGCTATGTGGTGTGCACCCTTCTTAGTTTATGCAAAGCCCGAAAGTAGACCATTAGCAAGCTGCGCGCCTTGCATGTTGTTTGATATTTAAAGAGCATCCGATTCAAGTAGCGCTGTCAAAAGCTGACTGAACCCGCTAACCCGACCGGCCCGATAATTTTAGGGTCAAGACCCGAAAATTTGAACCCGAAACCTGAAATCAATCGAACCCGAAACCCGTTGGGTTGACCGATTTAGTATATTTATAAAATTTATTTTAAAAAATATAATATATTTATTATTAAAATAAATAAAATAATATATTTTAATTAAATATGATTATTTAATTAAAATCTATTTTAATAATCATAAAAAAATTCTATGTTTTTGACCCGATGGTCAACCCGACCCGCCCGAAAACTCGCATCGACCCGATCCGCTTTAACCCGTGACCCGTAACGACCCGAACCCGACTCAACCCGAACCGATTGACAGGTCTACATTTAAGGCTTATAATTATCTATATGTTGAGAGCTAGTCTTGTCCAAATACTATTGTGAATCTAATACGGAATGTGATTATCTTACTCATTAGTCGAAAACTAGTTGTTTTATGATGTTAGGTCGGTCTATTACTAAATTTTATTATTGCTTTTCATTCTTCAACAAATTAAGGCCAAATGCAGGTCTAGTGTTTCATGTTGTCTAACATATTGTTGTTTTTCTAGTGTTTTATGAGTGCTTTAAACATATAGAAATTGATTGTTATTTTGTACTAAGATCTGCTTATTGGTGGAAAAGTTGATACTGTACGTCTCAAATTTCTACTTTGCAACAACTAGCTAACTAAAGCCCTTGGCAATACAAGTAGCAATTTCAACTTCTTGTTAGTAAGTTGGGAACCATTTTTTTTTAATGAAAGGGTGATTGATTTATTAGAAGTATTTACAAAATAGGTTCTAGGTATTCTTAGAGATTACATGACTCTAATACGTACTCCCTATTTCTGTTCCTCCATCTAGCTATAACACTATTTCTAAGCAAGTTATTGCATAATCAAGGACGCTCATTCACTTAGCTGGTTTTATTGCTGAAACTGGCACAACCTTGTCTCCCTAATTAAACAAGTTGGATGAATATATGTATAAGTGAAGATTACAGTATTCTAAACAGATTAATCTAAGCAAAAAGTACTAATCATCTAAACTTAACTACAACGAAAAATATACACACTGTACCATTAGGTGCGTCATGTCATGTGCATTGATTTGCTAAAATTAGTTGCTCATTCTCGGATCCAATGTAAATCAAGTAAATATATACATACAGACCTTCAAATAACGACACAATGGTCACTGGCGAATTACACATATATTAATTATATACGCCCAAGCGGCCAAGCTAGGCTTAAAGTAGCTAGCTAGCTAGTGTTAATATAAAAAACAAGTTGGACATGTGGAAAGTACTAATAATAAAAAAAGGTACTGTGAATGCAGACATAATTACATAAATGCAAAATTATAATCATGTCTCTTTATTTTTTGATAGAAAAATCATGTCTCCTTTTTGTCTTTCAAGTCTACTGTTCAAATGTTACGACAAATAAGCCCACCACCACATTTTACAATTTCGTATTCCTATTCACATTCACACATGACATAATATATACAACCATTACACTCATGAGCTTACCTTCAAACCGAATTCGACCGACCAGTCAAATTCTTGAAAATCTATGTCACAACTCCAATTCTTCTTTAGGGCAAGGAGTATTGCCTTCAATTAATAATAATTGATCGAAATAGTTATAGCTAGGCTAATAATACCTTGGAATCATGCATGATCCCTCCGGCGCACAACCACCTGCACACCGCCCTTAAAGGTGGTGGTCAGCCCAGACGAAAACCTCGGCACGACATCGGCGCCACCACCACCGGCAACCTGAAACCGAAAACGCCTGAGGAGAGAAAGGGCGACGATCTTGATCTGCATAAGAGCCATCTCCTTCCCCAAACAAACCCTAACCCCAGCCTGAAACACCGGGTACTTGTAAGGGCTCTCACAACTAAACCAAAACGAAGAAACGGCGTCGTTTCCGTCTCTCCTCAGCCACCTCTCCGGCTTGAACTCCAAGCAGTCCTTCCCCCAAATCTCCTCCATCCTCCCCATGGCGTAGACGTGATACGTCACCCTCGCCCCCCTCGCCACGGCCGTCCCGTCCGGCAAAACGTCGTCGTTCAGGCAGAACTTGGAGTCGAACTGCACCGGCGGGTACAGCCTCATGGCCTCGTACACCGCCGCCTGCAGGTAGCTCAGCCGCCGGATCTGCTCGAAGCTCGGTACAATTAGCATGTCATCACGGGCCTGGCCCAGAACGGCCTCGGCTTCACGGAGGATGGCGGCCTCCGCGTCGGGGTGGGCGGAGATGAGGAGGAAGAAGGCGGTGAGGGCGGAGGCCACCGAGTCCCGTCCCGCCAGGATGAAGCTGACGATGATGTCACGAAGGTAGGTGTCGTTGTTGGCGGCGTCGGCCGACGTCATGAAGCGGGAGAGGAGGTCGGTGCTGAGGGTGCGGCGGCGCTGGAGGATGATGTGGCGGGCAATGGAGTTGATGACGTGGAGGGAGCTCTTGAGGCGGTTCTCGGAGCCGAGGTTGAGGGCGCGCTTGAGCTTCCAGATGAAGGGGAACGCGTGGAGGGCACGCTCCGCCGACAGCTGGGAGGCCGTGTCGAATGCCGCCGCGAATTTGCAGTACGGGATGGAGAGGGTGTCGTCTAGAAATTCTGGATCAATTCCCAGGGAGAATTTGCAGAATCTGTTGATGAGAATGAATAAACCCTAAAATGAATGATTAATGTTCCATTGAGGATCAATTAATAGTGGAAAATGTGCCTGGGATAAAAAAAGGTTGTATTAAAATTTCGATTGGTTAATAACATATATGGTAATTGCCCTACGAGTACCGTAAGTGATAATAAAAGTAGAAATGCTTCACCATCTAGCTAGTTATACGGTTAAACCTCAAAGATAGCATCCAGACGGTTCGTTGGCAGTGCAAATGTTAATTGTTTTGTTATTTTGTTTTCCATAAGAAATATGACTTCATGATTCTACGTTACAAGCTAAGATTAATTTTTCAAGACCCTACAAAATTAATTTCACAAGGAATTCTGTCTACAAACCGCTCTATATAGTACAAAAGAATAAAGTAAATAGTGGGGGACTCTTCCGACGGATTCCTTCAAATACATATTCTCCACATGGTACACGCGCGGCCGTTCAATAATATCAACAAAGAAATACATATAGTACAAGATTGTTTGGAATTTAGCTTACTTATATTTGCTATATATCATGATCTCTCTTATAGAATACGAATAATTCTCTCAATTTACAGTAGCCACGAACTAAAGAAAACTCACTAGCTAAAGGCGATCTTAATTTTGCCTATATGAAGAACATACCACAAAAAATTTGAAGAAAAACAAAAGAAAAGGAAAAAGAAGATCGAAGAAAACTCCATGCCTAACAATTAATTCTGAATAACATAATTAAATTGAGATATGTTTTTATCGAACTATCAATTATAACCTTCGAAAGACTTGTTGAAGGTCCAAAACGGCATCATCCGAATCGGCAACAGAGGTAAGCAAGGGGATGAGCCGGCAGCGAATCTCCTCCGCCACAACCCCAAAAGCAAAAGCCCGAACGGAGGCAGAGTCGAGCTCACGCGAGGCAAGCCGCCTCTGGAACAGCCAGGAATCGCCGTCCACGTTGAAGATCCCGCAACCGAGGAAGTCCCCAAGAATATCAGAGAAAGGCTTCCCCTTTGGAAAGTTGTCGAATCTCGTCTTGAGGATGTACTCGACGGATGCGGGATTGGCAGTGAAGACGGCGTTTCCGAGCACGTGGACAACGATGGTCTTGGTCGGAGAGCGGCGGAGGAGGTGGGTGTACCAGTCGCTGAGGTTGGGGTGCTCCGTTTTCCAGCTGGAGGAGACGTATGCACGGCAGACCTCGCAGTCGCAGCACCACCACCGACGAAGGCGGTTGACGACGGGTTTGAGGAAGAGCAGGAGGAGGAGGAAGGGGATCAAGAGGAGCCAGGTTGAGGAGAGCTCTCGATTTATTTCCATGGTCATTATTCAGGATGATGATGATGATGATCAATGGCAACTAAGTGTGAGGCCAATGAGTGAGGGTTTCTCTTTATTTATTTTTTTTATCCCTCTTTATATATGTATGATTAATTAATTAATAAGGCCGGTGTGATTTAATGTGGTATTTAATTAATGCCATTGTATGTAATAGTGTTGTGATATTTGAATTTTTTTAAAGGTATTAAAAATATACTCCCTCCAATTTCATATTGGATGGATTTTTAGCCTAAATTCTTTGTCCCATAATCTACAGAGTTTTAGTTTATCATACTCTATATTCAATATTTTATCGCGTACTCTTGGTATTTGGATATCATTCAATTCATCCTCTCCAATATGAACATGGAAAGTCATTCTTCTTTAAATCATCTCCAACAAATTCTCTATCATAACTATAACCCAAAGCGGAGGTTAAAAAAATTATTAAACGACACATGTCACTTTTAGATTAGACCACACCACCCCTTTTTAAAAAAAAATAATCTTTTATTTTTGAATATGATAAATTCTTATTCATGTTTTTAGAATATAAAATAGAAAATCCCATTATTAAACAATCTTTTATTTTTGGATATTATAGATAGGAAGATCATTAGGATATTTTTCTATGATATCATACAAATTCTAAAATATTTATTTTATTTTTAGATATAATCGTTAAAACCCGTACAAGGTACGGGAATACATACTAGTTATTTACTCTAAAATAGAGAATAAAATTTCATATTCTCTAAATTTTTTATACCTTAACTCCAAAAAATTCTCATTTTGAAGTATCATACTCATACTAATTTTATTTTTATTTATATAATGCTATAAAATCTCATTTAACCAATTAGAAGAAGACATGATTACACATACATTTAATGCATTCTCTAAATATTTTTGGGGAATTTCCTAAATGTAGAGATGTTTAATCATATTTTGGAGACTCTCTCCATTTTAGAAATATAGATGGATAAACCCTTGGACTTAATTAAAACACACACTAAATTTTCCAAATTCACCATTTTCAAGAAAATGGAGATTTTGTTGGAGATGCTTACCACTCTTAGTATTAGGGGTAGTTAACGGATAAAAAATTATTTTTCAAAGACAAAATTAACCACTTTCTTAATAAGTGTTCATTTGGGTAAAACACATACAATATGAGATGGGGGATACTAATTTTAGAATCTTAATCATACATAAAATCACTTATTTTTAAAATTTTTTTTGTAAAAACTACACCTAACCAAATATTCTAGTAAAAATGTTTATTTTATGCCGTAAACTCATAAGATTGAAGTTCCCTTTTTTTAAACTTCTTTCCGTTTTGTTATCCTTTATATATTCGGTAATTGACCTATTGCCCCCCTGATAATTGGGATTCTGCCGATACATTGGCTTATATTAGGGTGATTTTTAATCTAGTATTCTTCATTTCACAACAATAGGATTCAAACCCTAGCTTCTTGATAAAAAAGAAAAAGGATTCAAACCCTAAGTAGTGAACCTTGGAATAGCAATACGGAGTAATCAACAAAAGTGAACCATTGTGCCTTCGGGCATTTGGTTCAACGGTTAGACCTTTGAGGGTAGTACCCCAAGGTCTCTATTTCGAACTCCATGGATGGCGGTTTGCCCATTCTTTTTATTGGTTAACCAATTCTCATTCCTATTCACTCTAGGTGAGTCAAAATGGTACTTATGGCGATCCTACTACTCTTTACCCAATAAAAAAAGTGAACCTTTTTCGTACGTCTACGACCGGGAAATTGTACGTCTTTTTTAGTACTTCAGTCTTCATACATTAAAAAAGTGAACCTTGGAAAAGCAATAATCAACAAAACTTTCAAGTACACTTCCATTGCATAGTTGCACACACATTGCATGTACAAATTTATTTAAAAAACTTTCGTACATTCAGGCATTGGGCTTGTCAAAAGAAAAAAAATGTTTCATATTGTTTTTGTAAATATACTTCCAAAAGTAAAGATGGCATGGTTCCGATCGATGAGGACCACTCTTATGGTTAGGATTAGGCTTAAAATGAGGACTAGTCTCAACCATTGAATTTACTAATCGAGTTTTAACTTGCCTATCACTCAAAATCGGGTTTTGCACAAGCCGATGAATTCACGGTTGTTGCCTAAAAATGTGGAGATTTCACTTTCTCCAAATAGAGTACACAACTATTGTGAAGGCAAAAACTCTTACTTTGAAGAAGATTGAAAATTTCGACCTACTATTTTTTAGAAGCTTTGAAGCCAGTCGCCGATGAAGTCAGTTCTAAGCTGAATGTTGGTCCAATTAATCACTTTATCAAGGACATCTCTAGAAAGGGTACAATTGAACCCAGTCTAAAGAAGGGAGGGGCAGAACGGGCATCTAGAAGAGTCAACTCTGTCGAATATGGGAAGAATATCACGGGTAAGGGCTCTATTTTTGCCTGTAAGCAAAGTGAAGAAGGCGCAACGGGGTATACAAGCCTTAATCCAAATCAGATGGCACCAATCTAGGACATTGCTTCTATCTCTCCACAAATTGTATAAGTTAGTTACCACCACTTTACAATTAGCGCTGCAACAGAGAAAATCCCAGTCAATAGGATCAACACGATCCTTTTCCCGCTTGACAAGGTCTCGAACATGTAGAATAGATTTCCACGTCCAACTATCACATCTTTGATGGAGACATCCCAAATTCTCCTATGTCGAAGGTAGTTGGAACTAATCTAGCAGACCTAAATGCTATCAGACCAGCGATCGAGGTCATGGATAAGCTGAGTAATGTTTGATTAATTGTTCCAAGAAAGGTGTTCTTTGATTCCAACTCCTCCTTCATTTTAGGCCAAGTAACATCCTTCCGCGCAACAAGAGCTCTCGAGGAGTCACTATTGCCGATCCATAAGAAGCCCATAAGAATATGATGATCGAATATTCTTGATGGCCTTTCTAGGGAGAACAAGAGCCTTGACCCAAAAGTTATAAATTCTTGATAGGCCTGACTGAATGAGTTCACTATGGCTGGTATATGAAAACATCTTTGCAGCCCAAGATTAAACACGAGCGGTGATTTTGGAGACATGGCTTGAGAATTCATTCACTTTAAGCATTTGAGAGTGGAGCGGCAACCTAAGGTAAGTAATAGAAAGGGTTCCAAGCTTAAGACCTGAAATGTTGAGGAGTGAATGGGGAGTGGAGTATTCAATACTAGCTACAAAGAGAACAAACTTTGAATAATTGCACTGAAGGTCAAAGGTGATGTGACCATGCCCCATCAAGGCCAAGACATAAACCTTCCCGAGGCGACAAGAGAGCGAGTCGTTGACATCGTCGCCAAGGGGCATGCTCGCACCTCAACTTTAACGAGGACATCACCGAATCTTCACACTTCTCCCCAAGCCATATTTTGGGTGGAGACTTGGTGGAACCCATGGAACAAGATGGCTCGGAAGTGCCGCTCAAACTACTTCAAAAAGAGATGAGCATCGGTCACCCTTTGAAGGCACCGATGCCACCGCCGCGGCCAAGCAAGCGTCAGGCACTTCACCTCTTTTGGGTTAGATCACTCGGGAACAGGTTCGTGCCTTACAAGAGGAGCTCAAAGTTGGCCTCATGACCCAAGGAGCACCGGGAAAGGACAATGGTGGCCTAGTGTGCTTGTTGGTGGCCACCGAGTGTGCCAACGTCGGGTCGAGTGCCTACGTCGATCCTAGTCTCGTCTAGACTATATGGCACGACTTGAATGCCATTTTTTCCTAGTTTGATTGTCCTTCTAAGTCAGACTTCATTCAATTAAGAGTTGAAGGGCCTTCAAGTGGCCATGTTGGCTGAGTTTTCTTTCTTTAAAAGGGAGGTGTGTCTTCTTTGTTTTCTTACGTCAAAATGAACTGGAGTGTCTTGTTGTTTTATGTCTTGTTATGCCTTGTTTTAGCTCCAATAAAATCGCCTAGTTGTGTCCTCAATCTGATTCATGATTCACATTGAATCCCTTTCCAAGATCCAATCCAAAGTGAGTCATATCTTTGTAGTTGTTTCTTAGTTTGTACATGAGAGGTGGGTTATATCCGATCAAGTGCATCTATATCCCTTCTACCCCAAGTCCACATTCATATCACCCTCATCTCATCATCCACTCATCCATCAAGGCTCAGCCAAGGCACCACCAAGCCTCCCTCCTGACACAAGAATCAAGCCACAGTCTACCTTGCACCACTTCTAGTCCGACGATCTGTATCATGTGGTATCAGAGCCACACGAGGTAGACCACTTAAAATCTCTTCTCTAGATATGATTTTACTTGAATTTGCAAGTGATTTTTCCCTTCATTAAGTGTGTTGTTGTCTTGACGCCCTAGCTTTACCTTGCCACCATTGTTGTTGTGTATGGGCTGTATAATCTGATGTTGGACATCCAAAAGGTTGAAGAAAGAGTCCAATTAAAGTCGTCCTTAAATGAACTAGGGTTTGGTTCTTAAAGGTCTCCAAGAAATTCAATGAAGTGACTCTTCATTCATTATCGTCACTTGACTTTTGTTGGCTGATTCTTACAACCCTTTGCCTCCTTTATTTGTCGGCCATATTGATACAAAAATTGAACCTTTTTTGCACTTACATGAAAAGTATAAGACAAGCTTGAAATATTGGTTGGCTTTCCGCCAATCAAACAGAAAAGGCATAAGTTTGCTCCAAAATGTAATCAGGTAATAAACGAAGAGGTAAAATCTTTACTTGAGTATGGAAAAATAAGAGAGGTAAAATACCCTGACTAGTTAGCAAATGTGGTCATTGTAAAGAAAAAGAACGGGAAGTAGCGTATTTGTGTTGACTTTACCGATCTAAACAAATTATGTCCCAAAGACATGTTCCCTCTACCTCATATTGATGCCATGGTAGACGCGATGGCGGGACGCGAGTTGTTAACTTTCATGGATGCATTCATTGGATATCACCAAATATTGATGCATTTTGATGACCAAGAAAAAACGACATTCGTAACTTATCAGGGAATCTATTGTTATAAAGTTATGCTGTTTAAATTGGACTCAAGAGCGCATGTGATACTTATCAAAGATTGGTTAATAAAATATTTTAGCAAAAAACTGGGGGATACCATGGAGGTATACATCGACGAACTGCTGGTCAAGTCATTGAAAGTTGAAGACCACATCCGCCATCTAGAAGACGCGTTCCAGATTTTACGACAATACCAAATGAAGTTGAACTCGACAAAATGCTCCTTCGGTGTTATTTCGGGGAAATTCCTCAGCGACATTGTGACGCAAAGAGGGATCGAAGCCAGTCCGGAACAAATAAAAGCTATCATGGAACTCCAGTCTCCCCGATGCGTCAAAGACGTACAAAAGATGATTGGGCGAGTTGCAGCATTGAACAAGTTCATTTCCATGCCGTTCGATAGAAATAATATGTTTTACGACATCTTAAGCAAGAACGGGTTGTGTTTGATCTGGTGGATCTGGTGCTAAAGACCCTTTCGATTGTAGCCCCACGGTGGGCGTCAAATTGTTTTGGACGAAAAATCACAAGCTACTTGAACGTCCTAGATTAGGGTTATAATCAAATTTGAACGAAAGCAAGTTGTGTTTGACCTGATTGAACAAAGAGTGAACGAATGTCTATTTTGATTACTTTTAAGAGTGTTTTTCTCTCGGATTACATAATCTGTCCATGTACAACTTCTAAACCTAGTTTATTCTACCCTATTTCGGTCGTTACCCATGTTCAAGGCCATGTTCCCATGTGTACCGGAGTCACCACAACCACACTTTCCACGTCACGTAAGGAGTGATCCAGATACTCATAACTGCTTTTAGAGCTTTTGCCTCCGCTCAGTGATGATGATAATCCTTCTTCAGGCTTGTGATTGTTATCTTCTCTATGAACTTGTTACGTCTTGGACCAAAATTCTAGGACGCCTTAGACTTGGATTCTTCTTGGGCCGCTTTACCGTTGGGCTCTAAATTAATAGGCCCAACACCTTGTAATCGTTGAAACTTAATATATAAATGTTCTAATATTGATATCCTCTGAGAAGGAGTCTCAATGGTAGAGATTTTTCTTTCTACGACTTGTTGGCCTGGCAAAAAGTTTCCTTTCTAAATATTGTGTTTCTATTTTGTTACTATTTCCACTTCCTAGGGAACATTGCTAGTTCTCTACTTTGTTACTAACACATCATGATCCAACATCCTTATTTAATCTTGTGGGTATAATCATGTATCTTTAATATGCTATCTTCAAACATATATTATATTCCTTTCTTATTAATATCGTATCTGTTAGCATATTTCTTAACTTATAAACACTTAGGGCCCGTTTGGTTTGAGAAGGGTAAACGTAAACGTAAACGGTTTGAAAAATAAAGGGAAAGGTATGTGATACCGTTACATCTCAATAATGTTTGGTTTTAATTTAAAAGAAAGGTATTAGAAAGACCCCAAAAATTTCCCAATTTTCTAGGGTTTTATCGTTAATTTGCAAATCAATCTTTCCACCCTCATCCTTCAAATTCCGATCTTGTCTTCCCCCAATTGATGTCACCAGGTAGTGGTTATTTGTCCCATCTCTGGTCGATGTATGTGTCGATTGTTCTAACACATCTTCTAGTTACAAGTTTGGCTCGTCATCTCTACTCCAAATTTCCAGTAGATCTAGCCCTCCATTGCCGCTGCTCGACGATGGTATGAACGAACAAGCCACTCGACGACGGTGTGACAGGCTGCTCCTTCACCGCTTGTCGAGGAATCTCGTTCCTTGGCGGAAGTGATGTCGATCTGACGATGGGAATACAAGGGAGTGATTTTGGGGTGGATTGGCGGGACACCGACGTCGAGCTCTTGATGTCGAAGTTGGAAGCGATGGAAGGACGGTGGAGCGGTACAAAGGATGAAATGAGGAAGACGAGCTTTTGATTCCCCAGATTTGTTTCTTCACCATTTTTTAAGGGAAACAAATTGGGCATTTCATTCTATCGAGGACGGGAGTGAATCACCAAAAAAATTACGGTCAAACATTGCTGGGCTCTAACATTCCGTTTTCAAGTCATAAATTTCAATAACCAAACGGGCCCTTAGTAACTTTATTGATTTAATATCTTGTAATGGTATTTTCTTATATCCATCAATATGCTATCTTTTAGTATGTTATTTTTTATTTTTTATTTATTTATCAAAAATAATTTCTTATAATAATTTGGTGGGTTGGATCTTAGGTTGGTTTGTTTTGGATGTTTTGAGAGTTCTTCCCTTGTTTTTCTTTTGTTAAGTGCTTGTTGTTGAGTAACATTAAGCATGATGACGCATGGAAAACATGGACTTCGTCTATACATCGTGACCCCTGAGCTCCTTCTATGAGTGTTACATGAGGATGAGGGAACGAGGGGTTCTTGCAGGGCTTTGGAATGCTCTCTCCTTTCCTGTTTGCTTTTGGGGTTTGTGGTTAGTTTTTGGGTAGTGTTGTTGAAAAGCTTTCCCGCATCACTTGGTTGTTGAGTAGTTCTTACTAATGTAAGGCTATGAGGAAGCATAAAAGGATGTGACCCTTTTCCTAGGCTTAGTGCTCATGGAAAGGGACTAGTGTTTTACATTGGGATGTTCCTTGACTTGAGTCTTACCGGGGTGTTGAATTGCTTAGGTGTGTACTATCTGTATTTTCTTCATATATCCTTTGTTTGTTGTATGACTTATGTACTCTTTTTCCTCTTTTCTAATACATGTTTACCACTTGAAGAAAAAACTTATAATAATAATACGGTTCAACAAAGTGCAACCATTCTTTTCTTTTATGAAGAACTACGCACTTCGACATTGATCTTGTACACTCGGGTCGGGATTCTTATAGACTACACATACCCCTACTCGATTGCATGCATAGATGTTGTTTTACTATTATAAATATACTGCTTATGTGGCATCAATGTGGCACTTGTAGCTGCTTAGTCAGCTTTATTAGTTGATCAAACAGTCAACTAAAACTAACCGATCGATTCTATACAAAATTTAAATATCTTCCAACAATGCATCAATGTGAAATGATGCATTGAATCAGTTTGACACTAAGATCCTGTTTGGTTTGTCATGACATATGAAAACGTAAATATAAACGAAAACGAAATGAATCTAGATCATTTTTAGTATCATAGTACATTTATATAAAAAAAATCATCCAACAACTTGTCCATTGTAAAAGTGAGATAGAAGGGAGTAATTCCCCCATTTTGTTACCTAACTCCTTGATGGAAGAATGATTGAGGTGGAGCAAACTCCTTTTACAATGGATAAGAGATTGTGGAAAACAAGTTGATTTTTTTTTTGTCAATGTATCATGACACTAAATTTGATCCCTCCTCTATCGATTCCTTTCTGAATACTCCCTTTCTAACTTATGATCGAATATATGGAAAAAAATTCCCTATTTTTTTCAATATTTTCAAAAAATAATGCTTCTCAAAGGGTATATATTTATATACACAAATGCCATTATGCCAAACAAAATTACAATACACAATGAACATGGTAAGCATGCATTATTAATAATTTGCTTCTTTGGTACAATTTTATTACACTTGTGTATAACATTTATAAAATTTATCAAGTATTTATTAAAAATCAACAACAGTAATATAATGAATGGAATTTTAATTATGATTTCTCTCTTGATAATCTGAATTTGAATAATGCTATAAAACTGATCAATTAGTACACTGCTTGGCGGATAGTAGCTTTGAGTTTGGGATACACTACTTTCCACCCTTCTTGTGTGGGGTGATACGAATCCCAGAAGAACGCACTTGATCGGTCATCACAAAGAGTATACAACTTGTTGCCATTTGCATCCACATCTCCGCAATTCGAACTTGCGCTAGTTCCGAAGCAACATGGCGTCAATGGAGTCTCAAACTTCAATCCTCCTATAAATAAACACAACAATCAATATTGCGTAAAATACATTAACGTTCGTTAGGATTACACATGCAACAGGATAATGCTAAATGCATTATGATGTATTTATTTTATCTTGTGTAATCCAAACGTACCCTTAGCTGATATCTGATATCGTACCTGAATGAGCGTCCTTCTCTTGAAAGGCCGCGAAGAAGGAGTCGTAGAGATCTAAGATGTGAATGGGAGTTTGGGATGTATGGGTTTGGTTGTTCAACTTGGATATGGCTTGTTGTAGGAGGGTGTTGTGGAATTGAACGGCGGAGTTGAAGGTGGAGTTGCACTGCTTGAACGAGTCGCTAGCCGTGATTTGAGGGGTGCACCCGAGTGGCTGAAGCCCCGTCACCAGGATCCTCTTGAAGCCTAGGCTCATGATGCGTTGCAAGTTTATGGCCAGTTGGTTCACTACTTTTGCAATGAAGGTTTGCAACTCCTGCAAAATTACCAAACGGAGATGTCAGGCCCAATATAAATAAGCTCTTTCTTTTTTCAGGCCCAATAGATCATTGCCTTTTCGGATATATAATGATAACGTACAGTACTACAGTCTATCTAACCTATTACATATGCCCTTAGGGTATAGAATAAGAATAACGATTTTAAAAACTAAAAGCCTAAAAAAAAATGTTTAAACTCTTAGCAAAAAATATTTAATTCACTAAATGATTAAAAATAACAAATCTTTTCAAAATAATATGCTTATCCTATTCCCGGGCATAGGTTAGAAAATCCGTAATTATAAAGTTTACAATTTGGATACGAAATTCGAACTTCGGTTTATATATATGGTTAGTTTTGTGGAAGTTCAAGTGTTCTTTTCACAAGAAGAAGACAACAAATGGTCACAAGTTAATAAATTTCCTTATTCAGAATGAATGTTTTGACTAGACGAAACCGAAAATCATGTCACTACAAAGGGAAACCCCTAGATCAATATGACTAGACAGTAGAAACGTTTTGAAATGTGTACATCTTTAATTATGACTTGGCAACGTCACGTACTATTGTGTCCCACTTATACCACATGATCAATATAATGCATGTCCACATACATAACCTTTTGATAGTGTTAAATCTATGTAATTAACTAATTTCATGAAATATGAACATTTGTTACGAAGACTTAGTTCTCTTAACACTTCATCGTGATCGAGTTTGGTCGATATTAATTCTTTTTAGCTATAAATTAACAAATGGTTTGATTACATATATACCTGAACTGATCCACCGGAAGCAAGGAAAGTGTTGTAGTCATTGCCAACGAGGGAGACGTAAGCAATGGAGTCGGTCAAGTTTCCGTCAATGTGAACGACGTCGTTTCCAGAAAGTATTTGTTGGAAGAGGTCAATTTGGGAGGTCATGTTTGGTAAGCCAAGTTTGATGGTGGCCGTTGTGTTGAATACTCCAGTGCCTCCAAATGCAAAATTTACACCATGCTTTGCTTTCAGAGGAGCTAATTCCCTCCATGAATATGGGATTGGAGACTTCAATCCCAAAAACTTAGCTGCCCACCAAAATTATTTTATGTTCAAGTGTGAGATCAGACGGTAGCTAGAAACACAAAATAGGTGCACACGTGATTACCAAACGATTCCCCCAATGTAATTAAAGTGGCAAAAATAAAATATAGCCAACTTTCTTTCCTTTAAGATAATTTTAGAACATCAAAGTAGACTAAGATAATTTTCATTCCTTTAAGTTACGACTAAATGGACCCTAATACAGTAAAGAGAGTGTCGACTTGGAAAATGACTGCAAAAGGAACAAAATTGGCCGGTGGTATTGGTGAGCTTGAATGCTACCATAGACGTCTCCTTTGGAGTGCATTTTTGTAATCCCTTTGAATTCATTTTGAATTAACAAGAAATAATGGTTATTAATCGTATTGTTTAGCTGGTTTTATTCTTTACCATTTTTTGGTACAATGCTACCTGTAAAAAATTTCTTTATTAATATTGTAAATTTGTAATCACTAACCACTTTTGTTGTGTAACGCCTTTATTCTGCAGCTTTTAATAAGGATGTATAGCGAACTTTATTTTCTCGATTGCTGTTTTTTTGGTCATTATTTAAACAAAAGGAAGTATGTCAATAATGGAGTAGATGTTTTCTTATTATACATATATACTCTGATGATTCATATAGAACGTGGGTCATACATATTAATGCACCCAAAGCAATAAATTATGATGCAAGATTAATGCGAGAGAGAACAAATGCCGGGTCATAATTAAACGATAAGAATATAGCTGGGGCTGACACGATACACCATGAAACATGCACTATCTAATTAATTTAACTTCATATGACTCGTGTAATTAACCATAAAACTAAAAGAAAAGGACTCCCTAGCAGAGCGGTAAAAAAACAATAGATCTCGATTGACCCAAACCCACCATTAACGATCTAAACCTGACTTAAAAATTGTATGATTCAAACCTAACGGACTTTTTTTTTTTTAAGGAGAGGCGGCAAAACCTAAACAAACTTAAAATCGAAATGTAAAGTTATATTAAAAGAATACTTTTTCCAATTCACAAACTCTTATCCTGAAAGTCGGTGAGAACACGACCGTCGAAATGTAAAGTTTGTGAAAGTTGATTCACAGACTCTTATTTAAAGGAGAGGCGGCAAAACTTGAACGAACTTAAAATCGCAATGTAAACTTATGAATTAATAATACGGACCTATAAAGTCGGTGAGAACACGGCCGTTGGAGAAGCGACCGGAGGGGTGGCCGGGAAAGGTGATGCCGTAGGGAACCTTCCAGGAACCGCCGACTGACTTGTTGATGTTTCCGGTATCAGCATACGAGTCTCCGAACACAAACAGACGTGGCTTGTTGTGCCTCCTATGATGGTCATGTGAACTCTCCACCCCTAATTGTATTTAACACCCATCAAATTAAATGTGTAATTGATTAATTTAGTTGCGTGAGTGTGATTAAGTATAATTAATTACCCGTGAGAAGGAAGAATAAAAGGGAGCAGAGGAACAAGGTTGATGAGAGGTTTTCAAATGATTTAGCCATGCCTTAATTTGTTTATTTCTTCTTGAGAAGAAGGAAGAGATAGAAGATGTAAGAAATTAGGATGGCAATTTGGTGTGAAGGAAAGTGGTATATATATAACGTACGTACCTTTCTTCTTCTTTTCCTTTTTTAATGAGTAGATGGGTTCTATCTAGAGGTGTCAAACGGGTCGGTCAGGTCGGGTTCGGGTTTGGGTTGAGTCGGGTTCGGGTCGTAACGGGTCACCGGTCAAATCGGGTCGGGTCATTGCGGGTTGTCGGGCGGGTCGGGTCGACCTAACAGGTCAAGAAAATTGATTTTTTTTACAATTATTAAAATATTTTTTATTCAAAAAATTATATTTAATAATAAATCTATTATTTTTATATATTTTAATAATAAAATATATTATCATTTTCAAAATATATTATATATTCTTAAAATATAACAAATTGGGTCAACCCAACGGTTTTTTCGGGTTTGAACCCAACGGGTTTCGGGTCTATCGGGTTCGGTTTATTTTGGGTTTCGGGTTTAAATTTTTGACCCTAAATTTTTCGGGCGGTCCGGGTCGGTTTTTCGGGTCGGATCAGCTTTTGACAACTCTAGTTCTATCTGCTTTCTATTCTCCTTCTTTTCACTTTCCTTTTCATTTATTTATTCAATTTATTTATGTTTCTTTAGGAGGGTTTTGATGAGTTGGTCTTTATGATAACAAAGCAGCCATTTTTTATGAATAAGTCTTACTTTTACATAATCGGTCTTCTTAATAATCGTGGATGCGCAAAACCTAACCTAACGTCATCCGTCACACCCAAGAAAAAAAAAAACACTTTCAGTACGTAGTTTTAAAAAAAATACTACAATCAATTTACACGTACTGCACCTGTTAAACAATACTAAAAACAAAAACGTTGATTGTTTCCAGAATGACGACGACCCATGACTCCAATCATTAACAGAGATAGTATTTATTTAATCACAAGTTTTGACTCCAAACATGACCAAAGATTTCACAGGTCCGTTACATATTTACAGTTTAATTAGCAATAGCACTTCAATTTCCATCAAGTGATTTTTTCTACCAAGAAAAATAAAAAGATGAAAGATTTTCAGCTTTTATGACTTGGATATTTTTTGGGTCAGATTGTAAAGGTGTTCGAACATCAACCTGACATTCTACAGGTCAGTTTTGTTTAGCTTGAGTAGCTAGTTCATGTACGTGCAATTCTAAACGCTGGGTAGACTACCTAATAGTGTAGGATCGTTAGTACTAGGACGAGTCGGCGACTCCTACGAAGTCGTCGACTTTGAGTAATAAAGCAGCGGAATAATCACACAGTAAAATAAACGTTTACCAACGGTCACTGACAAGTGATTTATAGTGGAAACTCTTCATAAACCAACTAGTTTACTTAGAGAAAAACCACTCCCTTCCAAGTTTATCACTTGGTCGGATTTCAAGAGTCCTTAGACTCGCTCTATTGATTTCTTGAGTGATTACAAAGCTCTCCCGTGTACAAGAATGAATCCCACACCCTTGAACCACGCTCTACCTTTGCACTCACACTCTCAATCTCACGCTATGCCTAAGATCTCTTGACTCACCACTTGTACGAATCTCTCGCACAAGTCTGCTCTTCCTTTCTTACACATGATTATGAAATTATGCTCAGACACTTACATTAGTCTAAAACACTAGAGTATTTAAACTAAGGTAAGAGAGATCTCATGAATATTATTTTCCATTCGATTAGGAAAACAATATTCACTCAATCGTTTACAAATCTTTCCAAATATATAATCATACACACACTAAAATATTCTAGGAGAATCAAATTATCTTCATCTTGATTTTAGCATTCTTTTGATGATCTTCTCCTAAAATAAATCAACACAGCTGTCTTCAGTTGAACGCGCATGATCTGTGCGTTCCTTCCATAAATAAATTGCTTCGCCAGCTGCTTATGTCAGTGACTTTGCCAAGTCGCCGACTCGACTTGCAAACATAGGGTCACTGACTCTGGAACCATCAAAACTCAAACTTCCGTCTTCTAACAAATAGTAACTTACTTTTAATGAATACTCCCTCACGAGTGTACTTGTTTTTTTAGACTTATAATCTTGTTCAAGAAAACTTGTTCTTTTGTAAATTTTGGACCCAATTTTTCCACTTTAACCCTTAAATTTACTGAAAAAGTAAACTAAATTTGCTCCATTTTTATTTTCAATGTATAAAGCAAACATTTAATTAAGGACATTTTTGTCTAATTCAAAAAAAAATTAATATATGTGTCCAACTCTAAAAAGACAAGTACACTTATACGGAGGGAGTAGTAATTAATAAATCTTAAAAAAATTGCAAAAAAAGTCAAAATTTTCAATGATTAGATTTTTATTAGATGGACCAGAATTTTTTTAAACGGTAAATTTTCATTATTAAAGGAGAAATATACAAAAGCTCGCAGCAGGAAGAGTTCGACCCAAGTCAAGACATAGCATGTTTCAACTACCTTCCTTATCGCTCATCAATCTAAACCTTCAAGATGCCCCTGTCGTCCGTCACTTTTGCACGCATTCTTTGGCTGATAAGATGAATCGCGCACAATGTGCAACCCCTTGAATTAGGAGAAATGTCATGAAAGCATGCAAGACTTTTTTGGTGCCAGATCTCGTAGGCGGCAGCCATGAGGGAAATAATTATGCTCTAGTAAATGATGGACCTCTGCCGCCTGCTACTAGAACCAAGAGATCCATCTCTCGATGCTTCCAAGCTAAATCTGCATTCTCGTCCATCTTATAAAAACTCCAACAACAGTAGAGGAGAAGTTGCATTCGAACCATGTGTGAGCGGCGACCCTAATTTGCAAAGCGGGCATAGATTAGAGCCAACAATTCACATGATGTGCAACCGGTCAAGCTTAGGCGCGTGTCAGATACGCTCTCATTCTGAGTCATCAGTCGTGCGCTTGATGTGTGCTAGATTTTCTCTAATCTTGAGCAAGGCCTTCCAAGTCCCAGTGTTACTATCTCTAGCAGTGGAGCCCCAATTGTTGTCATTGGTCAACATATTCGTCCTTGCCAACCGAATCCAAATATTATCGGCTCCGAACTCAATATCAAATAGGTGCTTAGCAGATTGCATTTTGTTCCAGATCAATATCTCCTTAGTCCCAAATCCACAAGTCCACCTCCCTCCCTCGGCATGGCCACACGTTTCCAAACCACGAGTTTCCTATTGCTCTCAGAGAGTCCACTCCAGAAGATGATTCACATCAGCCATTAAGTCGCCTTAATGACATCCTTTGGAAGGATGAAAATTTTTGACCGAAAATTACAAATTCCACCAATGACATATTTGACCAATTCACATCGGCCAGTATAGGAAAGCATTCCGGAGCTCCAACACTGAATTCTGGTAGTAATTTTATCAAGATAGGTGATTGGGAGATGGCCGAATTCGAGTCCGAGAAGGACCTTGACATCATCAACATTGTTTTGACTCATTCCAGCACAAAACGCCAGGGAATTCTGACTATTGCAAATGAGTCCAGCGGTTAGCGAAAAATCCTGAATAACACATCAATGAGGCAATGGAAAAAAGAGGTTTTCCCCTCAGAGAAGAAAACAAATCATCGAAAAATGCAACGTGAATCAACTTCAGCTCTTTGCACATAGGGTGAAAACGAAAAAGGGATATGTCACTCATTTTCTTCAACAAACGGTGAAGGTACTCAGTTGATAAAGCAAACAAATGTGGGGAGAGGGGATCGCCTTGGTGAATCCCTCTCTCGCCTTTAACGAAACCCGCCGAGACGTCGTTCACATTAATGGAGAAAAACAATGGATATACATGAGTGAATGAGACTTACAAATTTCTATGGGAATTTGAAGGCTTTTAAGATTTCAACAATTAAGCTCCACTCAATCATTTCATACGCCTTGCGCAAATTGAGTTTGATGGCACATCTTGGTTAGATATTTACCCTATTGTAATGTTTCAGAATCTCTTGGAAAACTAGTGTGTTGTGCCAAACCCCTCTTTCTATGAGATATTCGCCTTGTTGGTTGTCCTTAATGCTTTGAAGAACCGTCCTAAGTCTGTTGGTGATCAGCTTGGAGATCACTTTATATAGCATTGAGCATCAAGAGATGGGTCGGTAGTCCGTAATGCCATTTAGAGTGATGCTTTTAGGGATGCGATAAATGATTGAGGCGTTGATTTGTTTCAGCATTCTGCCATTACTAAAGAATTCCCGAACAGCTTGTGAAACTTTAGGGTCCACGACGTTCCAAGAGCTTTTGGAAAAGAAACTTCCATACCTGTTAGGGCCTAGACTTTAAGAGTCGAGGATAGAGAAAAAAGCAGCCTTAATTTCTTCAAGCATGACTGGGGAGCAAAGCATGTTGAATTCTGCTTCACTGACACAAGGCCCGAGGAGGAACGCATCGAGATCTATGTTCTTTACTTGATTTACTTTGCGGCCTAAGAGATCCTTGTAGTACTCTGCTATATAATGTTCGATGTCGTGACTGTCATCGAGTCGTACCCCATTCCTATTAATGATAGAGGAGATGGAGTTGGCTTTCCTCCACTGCTTGATTATAGCATGAAAGAACCTAGAGTTCTCATCCCCGTGTTTCAACTAGTTGGCCTTGGAGAGATGCAAGAGGTCGTTAAGCACAATCTGATTTTTCAATTCAACATCAAAAATGAGTTGTTTCTCGGTGGCAAGGACGCTAGGATAGACTAACTTTACTTGAGTGCAATCCTTTGAAATGGTGTGCATATCATTTTTTGAAAATTTGTTTTACGTTGAGCAATTTAAATTTGATTGATTAAAAAAATATTTCTTGGTCATATTTTAAATTCCAAAAACAATCAACTCAAATGAATAAATTCGCACACCATTAATAAGATATTTTATAATTTTTTTTTTGGAAAAGATAAATTTCCAATGAATAAATGAACGGGTCATTTACAAAAGCGCTTAGATGATCTAAGCTAGGTACTCGCATCATCATGGACAAACCCATGATTTACAACTCGCAAAAGGATTAAGCAAAAGCAACGGGAAATCAGGGCCAATTCGTGTGGATTACATATTCCTAGGAGCCTACCAACACCAACAACACTTCAGCAAAAGCAGCATGGAAGTAGTGGTGTGTGCAGGTCATATGATCCAGCCAATGCAGCATGGAACATTCAGCATGGTGCGTGCAGCAACAAAACAATCAGCAAGAGACAACAGCAGAATTCAGTAACAGAACAATCCGCAAGACAACATCAAAATTCGGTAATAACAAGACGCTAATGCCAGCAATCAACTCAATCGGCAGCAGCCCATCAGCACAGAAAACACAGAACAGAAAATCGGATCAAGTTTTCAGAGAAATAAATAGCAAGGCATGAGAACCGCAAGAGTACAACAAGAGGACACCAAAAGCCTAATGATCCCATTGGCGTAGTAAATTGCTAGGGTCCCTAACCCTCTCATGAAGTCTTGTTCTCGTCATCTGGATTGTTCTTTGAGCGCAGGTGACAACATCAGGAATTTCTCCATGAAAGCATGCAGCGTTTCTCTGGCACCAAATCATGTAAACAACAGAGATGAACGCAGAAAATCTGAGTTTATATATGATGGATGTTTGGCGCATACTAGACACAAACCAGTGGAGCCAAACATCGATGGTGGGCATGATATTGGTAATGCCAGTCCATCTCATAACGTAGCTAATGACAGCACTGAAGAAAGGACAGGCGAACCAGGTATGCGCAGCGGTTTCAGATTCGCTAGAGCAAAGCGGGCAAAGATTAGTCGGGTACATACCTAGTCTGTAGAGTCTATCTCGATTAGGCACACGATCTTTTGTAGCAAGCCAAACGATGAAAGCGCATCGAGGGATATTCGGGGATTTCCAAATCACAGTGCCCCAAGGGACCTTTGGTGCCTTAGTTCTCCAAATTTCATAGAGGTCATGACACACATCCTTGGCATTATCGCGAGTCCAGATGTTATCCCATGTTGCTTGGCCAAGGTTATTCTTGAGAGCTATGAGGTCGTCGCGGATATTGAGAAGGGATTTCCACATCCAAGTATCACCCTCTCTAGCCATTACGTCCCAAACGCCTCGGGTGCTAGTGTAGTTGTTCCGACACCACTTTGCCCAGATATTACTAACATCGAAATCAATGTCAAAAAGCCATTTTGCAGCCTGGGGTTTGTTCCAAGACAAGATCTCCTTGAATCCAAGTCTGCCTTCGTCTTTTGGTCTTGATATTTCATGCCAAGCAACCAGGTTTCTACGACCTTCGCAAGTCCTGCTCCAGAGGAAGTTGCGCAAGAGCTTATGGATGTTCTTGATTACTTTCTTAGGAAGAATGAAGATTCTCATCCAGAAGTTTTGGATCCCGTTCAGAACAGAGCGAATCAGCTCACACCTCCCAGCATAAGAAAGGAATTTTGTGGTCCAGGATTGTATTCTGCCAGAGATTCTTGAGGTGAGAAGGAGAAACTGATTACTTGTCAACTTCCTAGAATGAAGGTGGAGTCCAAAGTAGGTGATGGAAGTTGTCCCTGCTGAATTCCGAGGGCAGCGGAGGCGTCAGGCACGTGGTCTGATCCATACCAGCACAAAAAAGGGACGACTTCTGGGAGTTGCACACCAAACCAGAGGTGTTGGAAAGATGCTTGATAGCATCAGCAAGGAGTTGATTAGATGGCGGGATACCTTTATAGAAGGGGAAAAGATTGTCTGCGAAGGCGATGTGAATGAGATTGAGACGTTGGCATCTAGAGTGGAAACTGAAGTTGCGGTTGGCTGATAAAACCGCTAGGCGCCTGTGCAAATATTCATTGGCAAGAGCAAAGAGATATGGAGAAATCGGGTCACCTTGACGTAGGCCCCGTTTGCCTTGAAAGAAGCCAACAGAAGAGCCATTCACATTGATGGGGAACATGACTAATTTCAAGCAGGCCTGGATGAGGTTAATGAAGTGATTTGGGAATTTGAAGGCTTGGAGCAGATTGAGTATGAACTCCCACTCTATGGTATCATATGCTTTTTTGAGGTCAACTTTGATAGCGCATCTGGGAGGCCCATTGGCTCTATTATAATGCTTGATTATCTCTTGAAAAACAAGGATGTTGTGCCTAACTCCACGCTCAGGCAAGTAAGCTCCTTGGAGACAATCAATAATCCGTTGGAGTACAATGCCGATTCTAGAGGTGAGAATTTTTGAAATGACCTTATAGATCGTGGAGCAGCAAGAGATAGGTCGATAGTCAGCAATGCTCGTGGGGTTACTGTTCTTTGGGATGAGATGAATAATTGTGGCATTGACTTGTTTAAGGAGTTGGCCGTTGGCAAAAAAAATCTTGAATAACCTTGGTGATGTCGCTACCCGTGACACTCCAAGAATCTCTGAAGAAAGAGCTACCATATCCATCTGGTCCAGGGCTCTTACTGATCGGAATAGAGAAAACAACCTTTTTGACTTCATCATGGCTAACCGGAGCACACAACATGGCAGCCTCATTATCGTTAACACACGGACCTCTATGACACGCATTGACATCAATATCTTCAAGCTCCGACTAGCTAGTTCCGAGAAGTTCTTTGTAATACCTTAGGATGTGTTGTTCAATCTCGACACTATCCTCAAGCCTAACCCCATTGGCATCAACTATTGAGTGGATTTGTATGATAGCTCTCCGCTGTTTGATCGAGGCATGGAAGAAATTGGAGTTTTCATCACCATGGGAAAGCCATCTGATTTTAGATCTCTGAATCAAGTCCTTAGCCACCAGCTCTTGTGTTTCCCGGACATCAGCAATGAGTTGCTTTTCCTGATCAAGGAGTTGGGGGTCGAAGGGTCTCCCCTCAAGAGCCTGTTGAACACCCTTAAGGCTATTTTTAAGGTCAAGGAGTGCGTTCTCAATGTTAGAGTAGCAACTTTTATTAAGCTCCCTAAATTTGCTCTTGAGGTCTTTGAGTTTCCTCATGATAGAGAACATGATGTGCCCTTGAATATTCCTGCTCCAAACCTCAGTGACAATTTGATGAAATTTTTTGTTTTGAGCCCAAATGTTTCTATACTTAAAGGAAGAGGGTTTTCTTGCAGTACTCTTGAACCGAATAATAGCTGGACAGTGATCAGAAGTACGCTTACCTTCAAAGATAGCATAAGCATGTGAAAAAGCATTGAGCCGACTGTAGTTGTGGAGTACCCGATCAAGTTTACAGAAGTTTCTATCACCAGCCAAGTGATTGTTGTTCCAAGTAAAGAAGTGGCTTGTCATGCTCATATCAATTAACCCAGTAGAGTCAATAACATGTTTAAACTTATGACACCCTCTACCAACATTTCCATTCTCATTGACATGTTCTTCGGCCTTCAGAACGGCATTAAAATCACCAAGTAAGCACCATGGTTGTTGTATAGAGTTACTGATGTTGATAATGTCATGCCAAAGTTGGGACCTACTGCTGTCATCAGCTGATTTGTAAGGTTCCAGTGAGGCAAGCGCTACAGTGAATTAGCTGATTTGTAAAAAACATTGGCTGAATCGAAATATAGGCAGGGTCCTAGAGAATCCATATCCGACAGTTACTGGCAAGGTTTCTGTTATGAGTAGAGGACTACGAGGCGAGAAAGTTCTTAGCAATATCATTGAGGTTGTCCCTTCTGATGCGAGTTTCAAGTACACCGATGGTTTTAATGTCAAAATCCCGAATGAGATCCAAAATGGCAGCTCTCCTGCCGAGGGTGTTACAACCTCTTACGTTCCAGCTCGCAATAGAGAATCTATCCATTAAGGATAGGTTGGTTGAGAGAGTGTTGATGAGGGTTTCTTGACAACAAATAAATTTATAAGTCAAGACCCCGCTGAGTATAGCAGAGTCAGGATCGTTCCACAGGAAGCAAGGTTGTTCGTTTATCGACTACTAATAAGCAAACAAAATCAAACAAAAACACACACAAGCAGCCTCGTTAACGACGTTGTCAGGGTCGTTAACGAACCACCGTACACAAAAAGACTCAACTAACGACCTAAACAAGTTCGGTACCGAGCCAAGTAACTCAGCAACGAAATTCACTTAAAATAATTCAAATAAAAACAAAGATCTAGGACTAGGGATACCACAACATAGCCAAACATATAAACTCGTAAGAAGAATGGATCATGCCTTTAAAATAGATAGATTCATCAACTTTCGTTGATCATGAAGTAAATTAACCTACTTTCGTAACCTAACTCACTTAATTGCTTGTCTTGGATCTAAAGCTTGAAACTTTCGTACTCAAACAATATCAACCTTCAAGTTACTAACTTTCTCTTTCAATTAAGTTAAAAACTCAAATTACCTCAACTTTCATCTCGGTATGAACACAACAAACAATCTCAACAATAGATAAAAGGCATTCAACACACAATCTTACTCATCAAACATGCTCAACTATGTCGGGCTTAACCCCGATCCTAGAAAAGAAAACTACTCACTAATCATCACTACGAAACAAATAAACTCAATAAAAGAAATCATTGAAAACAAACTACTACTCAAACTAAATAACAAATATTGTCTTACAGAAAATCAGAAGAAACCAAAAATAAACAAATACCGAACCGAAATACTGACTAACGACCCCGGTAACTCTCGTCCACCGAGCTCTCAATCTCGACTCCGATCTTCTCTCTCTATCTCGGCTCTTCCTCTTCTCTGATTCGTCCCTCCCCTCTTTCTAAGCTAAATAAGAGGGCTATTTATACTAAAAAGGCTAAAAACTAATAAGGCTAGAAGATAAAAAACTTTCCTAAAAGATAGAAATAAAAACCTAAAAAGATAGAAACAAAATCTAAGAAGATAACAAGACCTAAAATATATAATATAATAACCCTAAAAATCATAAAAAGATACTCTACCGACACGGAAAGAATTTTCCACACAGGATCGGTGAGTTTACAAAGTCGACCCTCGAAATTTCTTATCACGTGACCTCGTTAACGAGCCCTTACAGCCTCGTTAACGAGCCTGGGCTTGGTTTCTTCCACACTTCATCTTGTGAAACTTGGACTCTGACTTCCTCAAACTTGTATTCCTCTGCCTTTCACTGTAGCGCTCCAAATTCAGCTCCATATAGCACTTTTCCTTGCTAAAACCTACAAAATACACAAAATAGAGTAGCTTCCATACTTTTTATGAAAATATGCAAAACTATCCAAAAACACACCAAACTAAACCTAAACTTATCAAAACTAAACCTAATAATCAAAGAAAACTTACTAAAAACTATACTAAAAATACGAACATCAAAATACCCCATACTTAGACTTGCTTGTCCTCAAGCAATCACTAAACACTAACCAAAACCAAACAAACATACTCATCAAGATATAGCCATCCTCCAAAAAGCAACATCTACACATGAGAAAAATATAGCAAAGAATTTTTAATGTCATCACACATATATGCACAAAATAGACATAAGAAAATACAATCCAACCTCACAAGGGATATAATGTGTTTCACTCAACTCTCAAGTGTTTAGGCTTATAATAACAACTCTCAACTCAATCCAATATGCAAAAACTCATAAAAATTGGAACTTATATCACCAATACTCTCCACCCAAGATTTTGTCAAAACAAGCAAAAATCATCAAGAGAAACTTAGGCTCAATGAAGAACTTCATAGAAGCTTCCATTCGACCGGGTTGTAATGGGGCTTGGTAAAGACAATAAGGCGTGGAAATATTTTGGCTATGTGGTGCTAATAATATCCGGGAATCAAAGACTCCTAAAAACTCACATAAACAAAATTCTCATAAAAAACCATACCAAACACACTCTCTCATTATGCACACTCATTTTACTCACCCAACATATCCTAGAAAGTCTCATAAGAAATAAAAGAATCTCTGACATTTATCTATAAACATGCATGCACTTTTAAACTCCCTTCTTTTTTTCTCACTGCCTCGTTAACGAACCCTCTTCAGAGTCGTTAACGAGCTTCATCGTGTATTCTTTCATCATTTCTTTTCTCTTTCCAACAACTTTATTTTGTGCATTTCTACTTATCAAGAGATCTTTCTTATTACAAGTAAAACAAAAGACTTCCAATCTACCCTTCCCAATAATCCCTCAATCATAGCAAACAATATATGTCACTCCCCCTTTTTTTTATACTCAACAAAAATACCTCTCCAATCTAAGTCCTAATCCCCGGATAGGGTCAAGCTTATATCGGCTAGGGAACAATTTTGTGGAACTAAAAATAAAAGGCTTCAGGCTAGAATTGGCTTCAAAAAGAGGAATCATGTAAAGGTGGATAAGGAATAATAGGGCTATAAAAATAAGTTCTCCATCATATGACTTCACATGTAATGAACTATAAATCCCATACGGGTCTCAAGAAATAGATAACCATCACAATTTCAAGAGATAATATGCATAAGGAGAGTAAATCACACAAGAAAAGAAGAGGGAATTATTGATATTCTCCCTATAAGGCCAAAAAAATTCCTCACTAGGTAACAATTTTGTTGGATTGCATCACTTATGCTATAAAGTATATGTGCTCAATTTCATCAAATGCTACCTTTTTCTAAAAACAATTTCAAGTTTGAGGATTCCGGCTATTATATTAAAGACATGCTTGCAAGGAATTATATGATTAAGCTAGCAACTACTATCATAGAACCTAAGAAAGGGATATCTATCAATTCTAAAAAGGGATATCTATCAATTCTAAAACTCTTTTTTTTTTAAAATTTTTTATTAATTTTTTTTATATATTTTTTTTCGAAAATACTCAAAACACATAAACACATAAGACAACAAGTCTTCTACTTTCTCCCACCCCATACTTAAAATTACAGTGTCCCCACTGTAAGAAAATAAGAAGAAGGAAAGAAATAGAAAAGAAAACAAACAAAGATAAAATAAGAAAAAGAAAAAGCATAAAAACTTACAAAGTCTCAAAAGTGGAAAACAAGGAAAAACTTCATCTTCAGGCTGAATCACTGGTTTGGTGGAGGAAAATAGTGCTCAAAGGTACCCATGAAGTCATACATCGTCCTCCAACGCTCAGCATCATCCGCCTCTCTCTGACGATTTCTCTCATCCTCCATCGACATGCGAGCAGAATAGACGGTCTCCCATATGTCCATCCTCCGATGAATATGGTCCTGCTGGAGGTGGAGTTGCTGCATCTGGGCAGAAAGATCCTCGGCCCACGGTGGTGGCATACTCGATCCTGTGTACTCGGGCTGAGGAGGTGGTGGATAGTGAGGCTGGAAATGGTCTTGGTACAGCACCGGGTTGTATGGCATGAGACCATAGGACTGAGGGTCGGTAGGAGCTGGCGGTGGGTCGACAGAAGCTCTCGGCGCCTCGTTAACGAAGCTGGGTGCCTCGTGAGGAATGTAGGAAGGAGGCTAGAAATGGTCGTTAACGAACCTGGTGGGCTCGTCAACGAGGACGTTGGTGCCCAAAACTTCCGTGTCGAGGTCTTCATCTTCGAGGTTTAGTTCCTCAGTTCCTCCCTCGGTGTCGGCTTCTTCAGTGTTGTCGCCAATTACCTCGGTATCCTCATCTTCATCTTCATCTTCATCTTCATCTATTGCTTCACCTTCTCGCTCAAATCTTGTCTCACACGGCCGTAGTGATAGCTCATCCTCCGGCTTAGGCTCTAACGGGTAAGCATGCCCCGTCCACGCTTCGTACCAATTTGGTACGTAGAGTAACTCCAACTTGTCGAGGGTAAGCCTAACGAAGCGGTCTTGAACTTTTACTTTGAACCCCCCTTCGGCTTGAATGAAAATACTAGAGCTATACCAATAGCTTTTGTTGAGGAGTTGAGCGTGGGCCGGTGTGTAGCGAGTGAGGTCAACTCCCAAGTTTTTAGCCAAAAGGCTAACCAAGTTGCCACACCAAACCTCCTTGGACTTGGTTGATTTCTCGACGTAGTAGAGCCATTCATACCCTAAATTCAAGGGGCCGGGCTCCTCGAAAAGGATGGTGCGGAGACAAGCAACTTCTGTCCTCGTTGGCCTATTCAACTCTCTCTTTGGCCAAAACATAGCGGCTAGGACTCGGAGAATGATCCTAAAAATGGGGTTGATGATGCTTGCCCCGGATAATGCCGCTGTGGAGGATTGTTCTTCCCCCGTGATGTAGCTCCATGTCCTAGTCACCCTGTAGTCTTTCAAACTGTAGTCTCTAGACGGATTTGGAAGCTCTAGGATTGCGTTGAACTCTGCCATGGTGAACTCACGGCTCACATTACCGATCCGAAACCGGATTCGTCCCGCCGAAGTCTTCGATGGGAAGCTAGTCTCTAGAGTGGCCAAAAACTCGGATGTGAGGGCCGGAAAGTGTGGTAAATTGTCCTTCTTTAGGAGATGGGATGCACCAAGGATAAGGAAGGCTTCCTTGACGTCCGTGTAGATCCCCATGTTGATAGCACTGGACTTCGAGAACCAACGGGTGTTGTGGTCCTTCTCTAGAATGGCACGGTATCGATGCACCTGGCCTTGAGTACTCAAGATCACGTTGTCCATGCGAGGTGGAGATGGGGACCTCTGGTTCCTTCTCTTCTTCTGAGCTCGGGTAGCGGGTCTGCTTGAACTTGCCATGAGATCTACTAAATAATCAAAACTTTTCCAAGATAAGATCTACTCAAAATAGATAGGCAAGAGACCCCATACTTGGTCTCGAAATAGCCTCGGAATTATTCGTTAACTACCCAATTGGGTTGTTTACGAATCTGGACTGGTTGTTAAATTTTTTTGATTGTGCAGGGTCGGTAACGAGCCTGGGTGGGTCGTTAACGATCCGCCAAGAACCAAATCACAGAATTCCGAGTTTACTCTACCTTAAAAGTCAAACAAAAACCAAGCATGCAATCATCTATACTCCTCACTAGTCACACAATCGGAAATACGCACCCCATACTTGCTCGATTACCCATCCCGAACATGCTAAATTTTACCCGAAATTTTGACATGCAAAGTTTGTAGCTTGATACTAGAACAAGAAAAATTCATGCTTTTCTCAATCAACTTCTCACAATGAAACATCTAACATGAATATCCCTCTCTAGATCTAGAATTACGAAGCAAAATCAAACTTTCATGGGCAAAAGTCAAATCATGAACATCGATCCTCTATATGAACTCAATTCTAGACATGAAATTTCTACCCTAAAAACCATGAATCATGCAATTTCGAGTTAGGGTTTAGAAAACATACCGGAGAACCGAGAAATTTGAAGAACAAGGGGTCGGAAATTGGGTGAGTAACGAGCTCGGTGAGGGTTATCGAAAGCTTCGGATCTTCGACGGTGGAGGGAAGGGTTTCCGGACTTCGGTAACGACGGTTGCTCGGTGATGGTTGGCGCGGGATTCCGATCGGTGGGAAGGGGTCTTCAAGATTTTTGGGTGAGTTTTTGAGAAGGTTGGATTTGGGAGGATTTGAGAGTGAAAGAGTGTGGGAGGGGTAGAAGGGTTATATAGGAGAGGGAAGGGATAGGAAGGGGTAGAGGGGGTGGCGGCTAGGGTAGTGAAAAAGATAGACTAGGTTAAAAAACTTACCTGCCCCGTTTTGCCGAATTGGGTCGTCCGAACCGGGTCGTTAACGACCCTGGGTGGGTCGTTAACGAGCCACCGTAGCCTCTTGGAGTGATTTTTCGATCCCTTCTCCTGCATCTTGTTAGCTCAAAATTTAATCCTAATTTCTATCCTAAAAACTACTAAAAAGAACTCAAAAGAAAGCTAAGAAAAAGAGTCTAAAAAGAGAAAAAAAATCTAATTCTATACTAAAAAGCGGGTTGCCTCCCGTAAGCGCTATTTTTAACGTCGTCAGCCCGACGTGCTCCTTTGACTCAAGGTGGCTCCCGTGCAGCTATGTTGGGGTCTTGAGGTACCCTATAATTAGCTTTGCAGTTTCTGTGTGCTTGAGTTGCTAAATTGGGTCCCTTTTCTTCTATCAGTATGCCCGGTATTCCTTGGTTGTATTCGTGCATGTGGAACTCGGTGATTGGCCAGTGAGGCTTGGTAGGGACGGCTGAATCGAGTTCTGGTTGAGTCAACTCGATTTGTGCGACTGCAATTGGGTCGTTGGCATTCTGATCCAAGTTGAATTCTACCTGTTCCTCTCCAATATCAAAAGTGAGGAGTCCGTTTCGCACATCAACTCTTGCACCTGCTGTAGCTAAAAATGGTCTGCCCAGAATTATGGGGACATGAGGGTCTTCAGGCATATCGAGGACGATGAAATCATTTGGTATAAAGAATTTCCTGACTTGAATAGGATAGTCATCCACGACTCCTGTGGCCTTGGCACATGATCCATCTGCCATGTACAGATTCATATCTACCGGCTCTAGTGGTCCCATATTAGCTTTAGACCAGATTGAGAGAGGAACTAAACTAGCACTGGCGCCCAGATCACATAAAGCCTTGAACTTGTGGTTGCCTATGCCAATTGTTATTGCAAATCTCCCTGGGTCTCCTAGCTTTTCCGGTAGAGCTATTGATCTGACTTCATCCTGCAGCTCTGTAATGGATCTTTTCCTGCTAAGAATATCCTTCAAAAACTTTGTGTAAGTCGGCATTTCGCTTAGGGCCTCAGCGAATGGGATGGAAATATTAATGCCCTGAAGAATCTTTACGAAACGCTTGAACTTACTCTCAGTAGAGTCCATAGATTTCTTAGTTGGAAATGGAAGAGTTCTCACCATTCTCGGAACCAAGTTAGGCTCGAGAGGTGGTGCTACCAGGTCGTTACTGGGATCGTCAAGTGACCTCGGTGGGTCGTTACCGACCCTGATGGGGTCGTTAACTACCTTGGAGTTGAGAGGAAGGCTCGGTCTAGAAAACTTACCTGGGGTCGGGTCGTCAGGAACCCTCGAAGCCTCGTCACCTTGGTATATGGGCTCGTTATTTGCTCTCGCTGGCTCGTTAACGAGCTGTTTGGTGACGTCCTCTTCCTTCTTGTCCTCGGTTTGAACTCGTTCTGGCAATGTCTTCCCGCTCCTAAGGTGCACCGCTGCTATTTGTCCCCTAGGGTTCTCCTCGGGGCGACCCGGGAGTTGTCCTTGTGGTCTCGGAATTTGGGCAGCGAGGTTCCCTAGTTGGGAATCAACACTCTTCTTCCATATATCGAACTCTCCCCATCTTTTATTTTGTTGGTTCAGGTTGGCTTGAACTTCGTTAACCTTGTTGGTCACTTCGTTAACTTTGTTGGTCACGCCATTAATGCCTTCCTGTAATCCTTGAACCCATGACGGTGGCTCCTGATGGCCTGGAGGTCGATAAGGTGCAGGTCGTCTGTCTGGTGGAGGCATTGCATAGTTTTGATTGGTATTCTGATTGCCCCATGCCTGATAGTTGTTCGACCTGTCATTATAGCTAGGCTGGTTCCTGTATGGTCCTCTCATATAATTCATCTCAGCTATTGTCTCAGCGGCTCTAACCTGCTCTATGTTAGTGCAAGCAGAAGTACTATGTGCAGAAGAACCACATTCTTGACATGATTGAGAGGATTTCAGAAAACTTACGTGCTTCTTCAGACGGTTGACCTCATCTTGCAAGAATTAATTTTTAACATCCGGGTCAACTTCATCTCGGTTAGGTATGTAGAGACGTTTCTGAGGCTGTGGAGTCTGCTGGGTTCCATAGATGGCATCGTAATTGGAAAGCTTATCCAACAGTTCCCATGCCTCTGTCGGATTCATCTCTATAAAACCGCACGCAGTATGCGTGTTGATGCGGTTCTTGGTCTCTGCGTTGATACCCTGGAAAAAGATTTCTTGCAAAACATATAAAGGTTGCCCATGAGTGGGGCATTGTCTAAGCATCTCTTTAAATCTTTCCCATGTTTGAACGAATGTTTCATTAGGCAGCTGGTGATAGGAGGTGATGCGTTTTCTCAACTCCATCGTCTTAGCAGGAGGGAAGAACTTTGTCAGAAATTGATCGTACAAAGCTTTCCAAGTCCTGATAAACTTAGAAGGTAGGCTCTCCAACCAGCTCAGGGCCTTTCCAGTAAGGGACCACCTAAAAGCTTTTAACAGAACATATTCAAGTGAGACACCTTCAGCAGCTATGGTGTTACATAAATCAATAAAGTTTCTAATATGCTCCATAGGGCACTCAGTAGGTTTCCCTTCAAACTGAGCCCGTTTAATCAAGGATATGAATTGAGACTTGATCTCAAAGGGTTTCTCTATCGCAGGAAGCACGATTGGAGATTCTGGCACCCTTAGTTCTGGATGCATGTACTGTTTGGCATTCCTTGGATAGGCATCAAGCTCCTCTTGTAGACGAGCATTAGCAACTCGTTGACGCTCAGCCTCAGCAGGAGCGCCTTCTTTCTCAGTCTTCAATGCCTCCATCTGATTCCGGAGGTCTTCCATTTGAAGAGCCATCTCTTCCGGTGTGGCCATGGCTCGGTTTTCTCGAAGTCTACGGTGCAGGGAACGTTCGGGTTCTGAGTAATAACCAGTGTTGTCAAACTCGAGCCTTCGTCGTCCTACCGGCATACGCTGAGAAAACAGACAAAGAAAGCAAAAATTAAAAACAAAAACGGGGTCGGGCTATTCCCGAACCCACAGATAAACTAACAAACACGTTGCTTCCCCGGCAACGGCGCCAATTTGTTGATGAGGGTTTCTTGACAACAAATAAATTTATAAGTCAAGACCCCGCTGAGTATAGCAGAGTCAGGATCGTTCCATAGGAAGCAAGGTTGTTCGTTTATCGACTACTAATAAGCAAACAAAATCAAACAAAAACACACACAAGCAGCCTCGTTAACGACGTTGTCAGGGTCGTTAATGAACCACCGTACACAAAAAGACTCAACTAACGACCTAAACAAGTTCGGTACCGAGCCAAGTAACTCAGCAACGAAATTCACTTAAAATAATTCAAATAAAAACAAAGATCTAGGACTAGGGATACCACAACATAGCCAAACATATAAACTCGTAAGAAGAATAGATCATGCCTTTAAAATAGATAGATTCATCAACTTTCGTTGATCATGAAGTAAATTAACCTACTTTCGTAACCTAACTCACTTAATTGCTTGTCTTGGATCTAAAGCTTGAAACTTTCGTACTCAAACAATATCAACCTTCAAGTTACTAACTTTCTCTTTCAATTAAGTTAAAAACTCAAATTACCTCAACTTTCATCTCGGTATAAACACAACAAACAATCTCAACAATAGATAAAAGGCATTCAACACACAATCTTACTCATCAAACATGCTCAACTATGCCGGGCTTAACCCCGATCCTAGAAAAGAAAACTACTCACTAATCATCACTACGAAACAAATAAACTCAATAAAAGAAATCATTGAAAACAAATTACTACTCAAACTAAATAACAAATATTGTCTTACAGAAAATCAGAAGAAACCGAAAATAAACAAATACCGAACCGAAATACTGACTAACGACCCCGGTAACTCTCGTCCACCGAGCTCTCAATCTCGACTCCGATCTTCTCTCTCTATCTCGGCTCTTCCTCTTCTCTGATTCGTCCCTCCCCTCTTTCTAAGCTAAATAAGAGGGTTATTTATACTAAAAAGGCTAAAAACTAATAAGGCTAGAAGATAAAAAACTTTCCTAAAAGATAGAAATAAAAACCTAAAAAGATAGAAACAAAATCTAAGAAGATAACAAGACCTAAAATATATAATATAATAACCCTAAAAATCATAAAAAGATACTCTACCGACACGTAAAGAATTTCCCGCACAGGATCGGTGAGTTTACAAAGTCAACCCTCGAAATTTCTTATCACGTGACCTCGTTAACGAGCCCTTACAGCCTCGTTAACGAGCCTGGGCTTGGTTTCTTCCACACTTCATCTCGTGAAACTTGGACTCTGACTTCCTCAAACTTGTATTCCTCTGCCTTTCACTGTAGCGCTCCAAATTCAGCTCCATATAGCACTTTTCCTTGCTAAAACCTACAAAATACACAAAATAGAGTAGCTTCCATACTTTCTATGAAAATATGCAAAACTATCCAAAAACACACCAAACTAAACCTAAACTTATCAAAACTAAACCTAATAATCAAAGAAAACTTACTAAAAACTATACTAAAAATACGAACATCAGAGAGCCACTTATTCTTGGCCATTTTAGCAAAATCTCGATGCGACCCCCTAGAGGATGAGCAGAGTTGTGATCAAGCAGCTGAGGGGGGCTATCTTCATTCTGTCCGGTTGAGGGTGTAGGAGTTGGTGTAATTGCTGGTGTACTGTTTTTTTTCGTTGCTCAAGGGCTTTGGGTACCGGCAAGGTCGTTTTGGCGACCCAAGTCCTATGAGAGTGATTAGGCTTTCTGTGAGTTGAAGACTCATGTTTGTTGCAGCCGTCATGTTTATGCCCAAACGCGTTGCACACTCCACAAGCCCAGGGCTTCCAATCGAAGTGGACAGCTTGTTTTACCACATCTCCTTCAAGCCTTTTGAGCATGATGAAGTCCCTGTTAGCATGAACCGCATCAACTTCCACAAGAATTCGAGCGAAGAACATTCGGTCTCCCTGATTGATGAGCTTGTCGTACGTAATGGGGTTTCCAAGACAGGTTCTATCTTGCTCAAGGGAGCTGGCGTCCAAACACGGATGTCAAGATCCGGGAGGGAAGCCCAAAGGGGGAGAAGTTTGAAACTGGAGGGGTCAAGGTCGAGGCCAGGTTGCCATTTTCTCAAGAGTATCAGCCTTATGCCACCAAATATCCATGGACCACTTTCAAAAAACCCGATTAGCTTCTTCAATAGAGCTGAAACAAAACAGGAAGATGCCTTTCTAATTGAGCATAATTTTTGGGGGCTGATTGCAGCCCCATCTAGCTTGTGCAAATTTCTCCATGGCCTGAATAGAAACTTTAGGGCCCGGAATGAATCCGACGAGAGAGGGCTCCCAATTTTTGGTAGATTCAGCCACATCATCAGCTAGTATCTCAACAAGGTTTTCATCTACCCCCTCTACCCGATGCAGTTTCATACCGTTACTAATTTTCCTGTTACCAGCAACAACCTCACTAAAGGATCTCACAAAAAAAAGCCCGCATCAAATCATTACCAACACTACCAAGTAACCATCAATTCAGTATATATAAAGTGAGTGTTTGAGTGTACCACCACCGCCTCCTCCGCTAAGGTTTACGTTGTCGCTGCCCTGCACCATGGCGAGGAAGAAGAAGACTTCACCAGCACCTACACCTGCCAACAGCTCGACCTCCTCCCACATGTCCCTTAGGAGCCAAAGGAAATCTGGATCTGAGAAATCCCCCACCCATGAAGACCCCAATAAGGCCACCAGTGACGACTCAGGGGGTAGCTCCGGCGAGGATGACCTGCCCCCCAATGCTATTAATGGAAAGGATGCGCCCGCTCCTACTCTTGTCCCACGGAATGAGCTTTTGCCCACGGAACGGGCTTATTTTATTTTATTTTATAATTTTATTACTAGCACAATACATGTTATATTTCTATATAAACATATATCTAAAGTTAATGGAGAGAAACAATTTTTTAGCAATCAATGCCATATAATTAATAAGAAACCAAATGTGTATATTATTACTCGGTTATAAAAAAATCCATTACAATTATCTATAACCAATATGACATTTGTCATCGGCAAGCGTAGTGATGGCTCACAAGGCAAAGGGAAAAGCTTCTTCTACAAAATCGGCCAGTTCTTTGAACTCGAAGGTTGTTGTCGAAGGCATTTCAATGTTAGGTCAAAATCGAGATGGTCATGGTGATAATCTAAACGGTGGTTCCCAAGATTGATGCGATCCGGCCCTAGACCAAGATCGATCAAGGCGAACCGGAGTTTACCCAAGCCGTCGCGTCCCGCTTGGCGCGACCTGCCGAAGAACCCACGTCACGCCACTAGATTACCAACGTCTGCAAGGCGCGGGCTGCGTGCCCGGGAGCAAGACCGCGCTCCGCGCGCCATGACCGCGCTCCGGCCTCAGAACCGTGGGCGCGGGCTGAAGCCTCGAAGCGCGCCCGCGCTCCAGTGTGCCAAGTCGCGCTCCGTCAGGCGGTGTTCCGATCTTGTGCGAGTTCTTCCGAGACCTCGGGTCTTCGGGTTTCTATCTTAATTATATTATCGGGTTTTAAGTGAGACAATTACTTTATTTAGTATTATTTTCAATTCCGTCATTTATTTTTAGTTAATGAGATGGGTTGGGCTTGCATGCTTGGGCCCATCTTCATTAGGGTTTTTAGGTTAAACCTAGTTTTCTATTTAAGTTGTCAGACTTTCATATTTTCAGTTTACGCTTGAATGAATTGAATTTGCCTTTGTTGAATCGAGTTTCTCTTCCCTAGGCATCAGGCGTCACAATCCTTCTAATCCTTCTTCGAATCGCCCTACAATCATTCTGAGGTTTCGCTAGTCGGAATCAATTCCACATCGAGACGCCGCTAGAACCCTAGCGACGTACCATTAATCTCAAATCGCGCGCCCCTGCGTGCCCTATCTCGCTTGCTTCTGCTTCGTTGTTCATTGAAGATCGAGACGGGATTCAAAATACGAGACGTCGGTCCTTGTAGCGAGGCGAAACGCATCAACTGGTATCAGAGCCATCGTCTTGTAAGTCTCATGATTCGGTCTTTGCACCTTTACCCCCAATTTCCGTCCATCACCCTCGTGAGTTCGGTTATCTATCAACACAAAATATTCGATCGGATATAACAAAAAAAAAATCAGTCCGATCTGTTCGACAAAATTTCACGGGATCTCATTTGTTAATTTATTGATTTGTTTTGCTTCGAATTTTATACTCTTTCCTAAATAAATCAATTTGAGATCCCTCTCTGCATGTGCAACTTGCTAATAAGCTTGCAGTGATTTTCGGTTGGGATTGGTTACTTAGTATATTGTTAGTATCGGATCTCCATTTAAAAAAAAGAATTCGGCTGTTAAAAAAAAAAAGAGTTGTTGTATTAAAAAAAAAGAAGTATCAGCCGAGAATATTAAAAAGAGAGAGAGAGAGAGAGAGAGAGAGAGAGATTCGGTAGTTTAAAAAAAAGTGTTTAATATATTTTTATTATCGGCCTAGGAATTGCTGTTAGCTGGTCGATTTTTGTGTAATTTGGTAGCCATGAGTTGTCGTACCGACTTAAGACAAGAAATTGCTCTTTTACGGTAACAAATGGCTGAATTGCAAGCTCGTTTGGACGCCCAATTTGCATCCCTTGCTCCGCAACCGACATCGGCTCCAATGCCGCAACCGGGCGTCAACACCTCAAGCTCGCCGCAAGACCCGGCCTTGGTTGGCCACTTGGCGCTAAAACAACGACCTCCTCCTACAACCGGGGATGTCCAAGCCATGCCCGTTTGGAACAGCGAGCCCGTTTGGGATCGTGAGCCCGATTGGGATAGTGAGCCCATTTGGGATAGCGAGCCCATCCTGGATAGCGATCCCGCCTGGGATGAGCCGACTCTGCCGCTTCCGTCGACTTGCTTGGTGCCTTGGCTTCCCGCCACAGCCGATCTACCTCCTTTCATTGTCGAGCCCGTCCTTGACTTAGTGCCATCTTCAGAACCCGAGTTTATTTTGCCTATTATAGACGTTCCGAAAGATGACACCGAGCCCGACGATGTATTTTTGCTGCCTACTGGCCTCCGCCTCTCCCCGGACCCCCCGAGCTTGAAGCGAGGACGCTTCGATTCTAAGGGAGGGAGGATGATGCGATTCGGCCCTAGACCCAGATCGATCAAGGCAAACCAGAGTTTACCCAAGTCGTGGCGTCCCCCTTGGCGCGACCTGCCGAAGAACCCGCGTTGCGCCACTAGATTACCAACGTTTGCAAGGCGCGGGCTGCGTGCCTGGGAGCGCGACCGCGCTCCCCGCGCCATGACCGCGCTCCGGCCTCTGAACCGTGGGCGCGGGCTGAAGCCTCGAAGTGCGCCCGCGCTCCAGTGTGCCAAGTCGCGGTCCGTTAGGCGGTGTTCCGAGCTTGTGCGAGTTCTTCCGAGACCTCGGGTCTTCAGGTTTCTATCTTAATTATATTATCGGGTTTTAAGTTGACAATTACTTTATTTAGTATTATTTTCAATTCCGTCATTTATTTTAATTAATGAGATGGGTTGGGCTTGCATGCTTGGGCCCATCTTCATTAGGGTTTTTAGGTTAGACCTAGTTTTCTATTTAAGTTGTCAGACTTTCATATTTTCAATTTACGCTTGAATGAATTGAATTTGCCTTTGTTGAATCGAATTTCTCTTCCCTAGGCATCAGGTGTCACAATCCTTCTATCCTTCTTCCAATCGCCCTACAATCGTTCTGAGGTTTCGCTTGTCGGAATCAATTCCATCTCGAGACGCTGCTAGAACCCTAGCGACGTACCCCTTGCTATGATCCGCGCGCCCTCTGCGTGCCAATTATCGCTTGCTTCCGCTCCATCGTTCGTTCAAGATCGTGACGGAATTCAGAATACGAGACGTCGGTCCTTTTAGTGAGGCGAAATGCATCAACTGGTATCAGAGCCATCGTCTTATCATTGCCAAATTCGTTATGTGCGTGTATTGAGATATTTCTTTCCCAATCTTCCTCTGCATGTGAATGTTTGCATAGAGATACATTCCAATTCGGTTGAGATATTTCTTTACAGAGTTTTTATCAATTAGCCTTATTTTCTTTGGTGAGATTTAAAAAAAAGTGTGGCTCAAATTAAAAACAAAATATCAGCCGAGCGTTTTTAAAAAAAATAAAGAGCCGATTGTTGATTAAAAAAAAAGAGTGTTGATATATTTTTATTTTCGGCCTAGGAATTGCTGTTAGTTGGCCGATTTTTGTGTAATTTGGTAACCATGAGTTGTCGTACCGACTTAAGACAAGAAATTGCTCTTTTACGGCAACAAATGGCTGAATTGCAAGCTCGTTTGGACGCCCACTTTGCATCCCTTGCTCCGCAACCGACATCGGCTCCAATGCCGCAACCGGGCGTCAACACCTCAAGCTCGCCACAAGACCCGGCCTTGGCTGGCCACTTGGCGCTACAACAACGGCCTCCTCCTACAAACGGGAATATCCAAGCCACGTCCGTTTGGAACAGCGAGCCTGTTTGGGATCGTGAGTCCGATTGGGATAGTGAGCCCATTTGGGATAGCGAGCCCATTTGGGATAGCGAGCCCGTCTTTGATGAGCCGAGTTTACTGCCTCCATCTCCTTGTCCGATGCTTTTTCTTCCTACAGCAGTCGAGCCATTGCCTATCGTCGTCGTGCCCGTATTTGACTTTGTGCCATCTTCGACACCAGAGTTTGTTTGCCTACTATAGACGTTTTGATAGACGACACCGAACTTGACGATATTTTTGTGCTGCCTGCTGCTCTCTGCCTCTCCCTGGACCTACCGAGCTCAAAGCAAGGACGCTTCGATTCTAAGGGAGGGAGGATGATGCGATCCGGTCCTAGACCTAGATCGATCAAGGCGAACCGGAGTTTACCCAAGCCGTGGCGTCCCCCTTGGCGCGACCTGCCAAAGAACCCGCGTCGCGCCACTAGATTACCAACGTTTGCAAGGCGCGGGTTGCGTGCCCGAGAGCGCGACCGCGCTCCCCGCGCCATGACCGCGCTCCGGCCTCAGAACCGTGGGCGCGGGCTGAAGCCTCGAAGCGCGCCCACGCTCCAGTGTGCCAAGTCGTGCTCCGTCAGGCGGTGTTCCGAGCTTGTGCGAGTTCTTCCGAGACCTCGGGTCTTCGGGTTTCTATCTTAATTATATTATCGGGTTTTAAGTGAGACAATTACTTTATTTAGTATTATTTTCAATTCTGTCATTTATTTTAATTAATGAGATGGGTTGGGCTTGCATGCTTGGGCCCATCTTTGTTAGGGTTTTTAGGTTAGACCTAGTTTTCTATTTAAGTTGTCAGATTCTCATATTTTCAGTTACGCTTGAATTGAATTGAATTGCCTTTGTTGAATCGAGTTTCTCTTCCCTAGGCATCAGGCGTCACAATCCTTCTAATCCTTCTTCCAATCGCCCTACAATCATTTTGAGGTTTCGCTAGTCGGAATTAATTCCACATCGAGCCGCCGCTAGAACCCTAGCGTCGTACCATTAATCTCAAATCGCGTGCCCCTGCGTGCCCTATCTTGCTTGCTTCCGCTTCGTTGTTCATTGAAGATCGAGACGGGATTCAAAATATGAGACGTCGGTCCTTGTAGCGAGGCGAAACGCATCAAAGATGACATCCCGGAGGGTGATTTTGTGGTTTTTCTAGACCATGTGCTTAGCGAGAAATCAGACTCTCCTCCAAAGGTAAGATCAAATCTGGATGAAATAGAAGCAAGAGTTAAGGTCAAAGGTAATCCATCCTACCTTAGTGCACTTATGGGAGTTTGTACAATTGAGGATACACATTGAATTGATTTTGTGCCTAATTTGGATAAAATAATTTATAAATTTCATATTGTTGATGAAATCAACGACTAGAATGTTGTTTTGCTTGGCAGAGTCAAAGTTCTAAATGTCTCTACTGTTATGTAAGAATTCATCAAAAAACACTAGAAGATCTCCTCGCCAAATGTGAATTTGAAGGCTAATGGAGTGCCAATAGTGAAATTTAGAAGTCTTGAGGATCGGGATTGGATGATATTGAACAGACCTTGGTTGTTGGATTGATTCAAACCACTAGAATTGCAAACTTGGGAACCTGGAATGAAAATCAGTTGGGATATCTTCAAGTGTGTGCTAGTTTGGGTAATTTTACTAGATCTTGACCCAATTTTTTACTCTAATAGGATGCTAAGTATTATTGGGAGGAAGATAGGCATTCCTTTCATGGATGACCTCCTAGGAAATCTTCGGGTTGGTAAAGGATAGCGTTTTTAAGGGCTCAAGCCTTACAAGTTCTCCATTAATTATCTTAAAGGGCATCCATCTCGGTGAGGGCTTGTTCTTACCCTAAGAGTGATATACAGCTTACTGCTTATTGTGATTACAATTGGCTGGGTCTCTTGCCCTATTACTCGTTGCTCAGTCACACGCTATTTTGTCTCTCTTAGCATCTTTCCTATTTCTTGGAAAACCAAGAAGCAAGATATTGTCTATTGTTCCTCTACTGAAGTTGAATACAACTCCATGGTTGTTTTTTTGTTGTGAGTTGGTTTGACTTAAATCTTTACTACTCTCTCATGGTGATCGATATTCGGTTCCTATGTGGTTGTTCAACATATTTTAGCTAATGTAGTCTTTCATGATCAATGCAAAAAAACATATTGATATTGATTATCATTTTGTGCGAGATTTGATTCAAGAAGGTCAGGTGGTTATTGGTTACTGGTTATTTTTGTACTTCGTAGCAACCGAGTGATCTCTTTACTAAGGCTCTAGGCAAGCAATAGTTTGTGCGCATCTTCTTGGCAAGTTGGGCGTTGTTAATCTACATGCTCTAACTTAGCTAGGGAGAGTCTCGGTATATATTTTATGTAGATGATATCTCCTGTATATATATTTGGGTTCCTTGGCCCGCAAGGCTTATGTAATCTCCTATTTATTGTAACCCTTTCCATGTGAATAATTACGTCATTAATTCAAAAGTAATTTATGCCTCCTAAATTTACATATTTGTATCATTTTTTTTTTTTGAGTAGCATAGATCTTAATACATGAAAGTGTTTGCGGAAATAAAAGGTTTCCCACATCTATAATTTAAAGATTAAAAACCTAACATATAAATAGAATTCTATAGGCCGGCTTGTGTACAAGGGCTAACGTGCATATGTACAGTAACGGATGTGTTGACCACCCACATTATATTTATGATAGCATAAAACATGAAATCAAGAAGCCAAGTGTAATATTTTTATTCGAAATCTGGAATTGATTTATAACACACACATGAAAATTGATAAATTGATTAGTACAATGCTTGTTGGAGTGTAGTTTCGAGGGTGGAATAGACTTCTTCCCATCCCGCTTGTGTGGGGTGATTCGAGTCCCAATAGAATGCAGTTCTACGGTCATCACACAATGTGTACAACTTGTTACCATTTTCGTCCACATCCCCGCAATTCGAATCCGCCGTGATTCCAAAGCAACACGGCTTCAACGGATTCTCAAACCTCAAACCTCCTATAAATATGCATAAACACATGAAACAGTCCTAGATCAATGCTTTTGATCAATTAAGATAGCTAGCTAGACACAAATATTAATTCATACCCGAGTACGCGTCCTTGGCTTGAAACGCGGTAAAGAAGGAATGGTAGAGGTCTAAGATGTGAATGGGGGACTCGGGTGTGTGGTTGTTCAAGTTGGCTACGGCTTGTTGTAGAAGGGCGTTGTGGAGTTGCACGCCTGAGTTGGACGTGGAGTTGCACTGCTTGAAGGAGTCGATAACGGTCACCTTTGGCGAGCAGCCTAGCGGTTGTAGCCCCGTTACAAGGATCCTCCTAAAGCCTAGGCCCAAGATGCGTTGCAAATTTAGGGCAAGTTGGTTCACCACTTTTGCAATAAAAGCTGGTAATTCCTGTAAATTCAAAATTGCGAGCAAGTTAAATTATATGATATATGTTTAATTTGATAGTGACTCAAGAAAAATCTCATGCTCATAATATATTCATGGATAATAAATTTCTACAAGCCTACCGTGAAAGATTAACTTAAATGAAAAATATTATAAATTTGATAATTGCATGATAGAGAAGAATTTTGATACGAAATTCAAACTTGCAATTGTATAGTTTTATTGTAAGTTCAAATGCTCCTTTCACATGAAGGCGACTGACCAATGATCCACTAAGAATAGTGAATACCGTGATTTAATGTCTTATTTGAAAAGCAAGTAGAAGCTTAAAGTAGTAATAAACCACCTTATATTGTATATATAGTCTGAACTCTGAATGAATGATTGGACTAGGCCACAACAAAATCATCATGTCACTACCATGGGCCACCCTCAAGATATGGCTAGAAACTAGGAACGTACGTATTGTTTCCTTTTGACTTTGCCTCTTCGCTCTAATTTTCCACTTATAAAACATGAAATATTCCATTTAATTCGGACTCTTTAATTACTTGTTGATATTATACAAATTCTTGGTACGTACGTTAGGTTAGGTCTATATGGCAAAGTTGCTTTATGCCGTATAGGCATCTTTAACATCAAATTGTTATCGTATCAGTTATTATGTGTCTTCTTATAAACGACATAAAAATGATATGTATATACCTGATTTGTGCCACCATTACTAAGAAAAGTGGCATAGTCGTTACCGACGACGGAGACGAAAGCGATGGAGTCGGCCAAGTTGGTGTCAATGTGGACGATGTCATTTCCAGAGAGCATTTGCTGGAAGAGGTCAATTTGGGAGGTCATGTTTGGCAACCCGGCTTTGATGGTGGCCGTTGTGTTAAACACACCGGTTCCTCCAAATGCGAAATTCACACCGTCTCTAATTGCTTTCATGGGGGCTAATTTCCTACTTGTGTATGGGATTGGAGGATACAACCCCAAGAACATAGCTGCCCAAGATAAGTTCTCAAACAAATTACAAAACAATAAAGCTTGCTTCTAAAGTCTTCATCGTATATAATATATATTATTATTCATATTTATTTATTACCTAGTGGATGAATGACTATAGAACTACGAGTTGTTCAAAGTAGCTAGACTATATATAAAACTTTGGCTACATATAGTTGACATCGATCTATATTAAATTAATTACGTTAGATGGAGCGCGGTTTCCAAGAAGCCCATATGCCTTAAGATTTAAAAAAATCGTACTACCAAATTAAGGAGTATACGGATTTTCATAATGTACCTTATACAAATGTTTGGTTTAGATTCTACCAAAAAAAAAACAAATGTTAGGTTTAGATTCTACCAAAAAAAACAAATGTTTGGTTTAGAAACCAAACTTTAAACATGAAATAATAAATTCTATAAAGAATTCTTAGATAGTATCATAAAATGTAAGAATGACTTGACCAAAAAAATAAAATGTAAGAATGATAGAGATTTTTATAATATGCACAGTATAGAAAAATACTTTCTCTAATATAGAAAGGATCAAAACATAATAGGCGGACTAGGTTTCCTAGTTCAAATTACCCCTAGATATTATATTCTAACAATGTGTGATAATATATACATAAATAAATATTCTAGCAATGAATATTTAAAAGGTATATATTATGAATAATACGGACCTATAAAGTCGGTGAGAACACGGCCGTCGGAGAAGCGACCGGAGGGGTGGCCGGGGAAGGTGATGCCGTAGGGAACCTTCCAAGCGCCGCCTAACGCCTTGTCGATGTTTCCGGTGTCTGCGTACGAATCCCCGAACACAAACAGCCTCCTGCTCTTACCATGCCCATACGACGAACCTTCCACACCTTATAAATTCAATTCGGAGTACGTATAATTTAACACCAAATGCAATTGAAGATGCATGCACGAGCTCAAATATTACCCATCACCAAATTTAGACATAATATTCAGCGAGAAAACAAAATGCTACAAGATAATGCATGTGATAAGAATAATATATTACCTGATGATAGAAGAAAGAATAAAAGGGAAGAGAGGAATAAGGCGCGCAAGTGATTTTCAAACAAGTTCCCCATGGCCATGCCACCCAAACTCAATTGCTTTTCGTTTAGCTTTTTCAAGCAGGAGAATGAGTAATAGAGGGAATTGAAAGAAATTATTGCAAAGAAGAGGTGTGATTGTGTGAAGGTGATCTTCTTCTTCGTCGTTTCGTTATATATATATACTCTAAGAAGGAGATCGAAAAGCAGCCCTCTTACATATTACTCCCTATTATATTTTTTGGTTGAAGGTCTTTGATATTATTATATGCAAGACTGGGTCCACTACCAAATAACTAGGCTTTTGTAACCCTAGATAACTATTATAATAGGGCCAAAAACCATTACAATAGGCCTATTGTAATGCTTTACACATGGTTACATCATATGCCCTTGCATTAGCCCTATTGTAATGGTTGTTTAGCCTAATGTAATATTTTACCAACTTACCCAAAAACCATTACAATAGATAAAAAAATCCATTACATAATACAACCATTGCATTAGATAACTAAATATTACATTTGGAACAATCATTACCATAATAATCTTCCATTACATTAGTTACCTAATGTAATGCATCTATTGAATAAAAGAAATTGTAATTATAATAATATAGGATACATAATAAGATACATGTACATTCAACTATAATAAATATACATTTAAGAAGGTAAATACGCTTAAAATTAAATTTTATATTTATACACAAGATAATATCTAAGAGGATACATAGTATCAAAGATATATGTATCTAAGTACATACATGCAATACCTATAATTGTTTAGCTACAAGTAGCTAGCAACATATACACTAGCTAGCTTATATATGTCAATGTAAGTACATAATATGATCCATGCCAATGGCAAGCCATGCCATCACATTATGCTTGCACCAAAAATAGTAGCATCCATTGTGGTACTTGACTTCTTGATTAATTGACATTTGTGGCTTCAACTTTTCTCATCCACTCCTTTATGTCCAATAAAAAAATATGGATGAATTAGAACCAAAAAGAACCAATTAAGCACAAAAACACCAAGGAGTTAGCATAAACAATATAAGCAAACCAACTAGAAAACAACATCATCAAAACTTGACCAAAATCAGTTGCAACTCAATAGATTTAGTAGTAGAGCAAACTGAAAAAATAACCCAGTAATTGAACAAAAACACAAACATAAGGTTGAATAAAAATCTTAGACAAACCATGACCAACAAACTAAAGCCAACAACCCATGACCAACAAACTAAAGCCAACAACCCAATCAGCTAATATTCAACATATTCAACTATACAACAACTAAGAAAAGCACTAGAAATTGAACAAAAGCACACATGCAAAAACAGCAAGAGCTCAACAAATTTAGCAAGTAATTAGCATACTACCAAAGAGCCAACATAAACGACATCGCCGAATCTTACTATAACCATCTAGAATTAAACTATTATAGAGAAAGCTTAATAAAACTACAAGCTTAGGACATAATCTTGCAAGTAAGACATGGCCCAAAGTGTGCACGTCTTTATGCTTTTGACGATTGGGTGCATTTTTACTAGCAATTTCCTATATATATTTGGAAAAATCAGAAAGTGATAAAGTTGAGCATGGAAGTTTATATAATCCATCATAAAAACAAAATCATCAATGAAATACCTTCACCGTAGGACTATCCCAATAATCTAAGAGATCTTTGAATTGATCATACGGGATTGTGGGTGGACGTTTAGCCCATCTCTCTTCATTAGTTGTATATGCCTTGTAGTGTTTACTCTTCATTCTTGATTTGTGAACAACCCAAGTCGCATTGACTGTTTTCAAGACATATTCTAGTTCTTCTTCTGGAATAATGTATCTCTCCTGTATAACACATTATACTTTTATCAATATTACTAGCAATTATTGAACATAAATATAGAGTTATAGAATTTACCTATACCTTGACATAGCTCCAAATATCCTCTTTCGTTTGCATATACTTCCAATCAAGAATATTTAAGGGCGTAAGTTGGGGATCTTTTGCTATTGTTCCTAGAAAGTTACAAAATTCAACGACAACATCATCAGAAGGTCCAATTGGCTGGCCATTTTCATTTAAGATGATGATCTGACGCTCTTCAGGATTACGTTGATGCACCCTTGCCATAAGTGTTAGTCTTTGACGCTTCTTAAGCGGCTGAAATTATTATAAAAGGAAAATAAAAGAAAATCTGAAAATTAGCTATCATAATTTGAAAATTGAAGGAAAAGACAATGACAAGTCATAAAAATCACTTATATTTATCAGCATTCAACAAGATTTATTAGTAAAAAGACCAATAATAATTAACTGACCCAAGGTCCAATTCTACATTAAGCACTTACATAGAATGTTAAGAACATGCTAAAGATTGGAGATTGAGAGCAAAAAGAACCCAGATTATAATTCAGAACAAAAGCCAATCTGTGAACTCATTACTTGGATAATTTCTTTTTCAAAAAAATATCTATGAACTCTAGAATCCAAATATGAATATTATAAACATATTGGGCAAAACAGAATGAGTCTTATCTGAAAAAGATAAAGAGATATAAAAGGCTTGTTGGATAAATGTAAAAAATAAATAAAAAAAAAATCATGAATGGAGGCAAGCATTATAACACTGACTACAACTCTAAACTCATGAATGGATGCAATCCAGATATGAATATGATAAATATCCTCTTTTGTTTGCATATACTTCCATGATTTCCATTTATAATCAATCATTATCTACAAAAAAAAATTTGAATTCACAATTTCCATATCTTTATCAACTTATCCACAAATTTGGTCAGCATAGAAATATTCCTGGAGTACGGATTTAATTAATTAAATACATAATCAACAAACAATGGAGCAAAGAAGTCAAACCCTTTCATATATAGCTAGAACTTGCACCATCAAGGAATAATGAATAAAATGAATTGAGTAGTAAGTGAATACCACACTGAGAAGTTTATATTCTCCATGAAAACATATGCACCTCACTAATTCTTAATCATGTTGCATACATTAAAGGCTCCAGTAAAGTTTCACTTAACTTGACTTGTATTAAGGTAACACCACTAAGAACGAACACTGTGATTTGTACTTGGCAATCAATCTGCACACAAGAACTTAGACCGCTTACTTAACTATAATATATACATACAAGACTGAATTGGAAAAATGACCAAAATAGACACTTTCTTATAGACTGATCTTCTAAAAAGTGCAATCAATTAATAACATCATGTATACAACATGGCCCTTAAGAGCAATAATCATCACATGGAATCCAGAATTAGTTCTTTTAGTAAGGACAAAAGTCCATCCTTCATTCTTTCCAACATATATGATGCTCAAATACAAAATAACAGAGAAAACAAGTAGTGAGGGATCACTAGAAGCAAGAGGACATAAACTCGTTGCATGAACATAAATAGATAGGTGGCTATGAAATCCAGACAAATAGGAATTCAAACTATTATCTTGAACATCAACCAACTCAAAAGGCTATAGAATGGTAGAACAAGAACAAAGCTACATAAGGCTACAAATGGTAAACAAAGATACAAAATGGTAAACTTCAACCAACTCATTCCATGTTTTGCTTTCTCAATTTTTTTGATATTGTGATGAACTTGTCAAGTCAACAAGAAGGCTACAGAATGGTACATTAAATTTTCAAGCACCCACCAATGGCGTTAATTTCAAACATCGTAATAATTTGGGAAAACAAGAACAAAGCTAGCCTAGCTACGATCTACTCGTTGGAACTAGTGGATAAATTTGGTGGTTTCATGAAAACGAATTCAATTTTTCACAGTGATCTAGCAAAAAGCCATTTGTATCATTCAAGAATCATAATGCTCATTCTTTCCTGAATTTTTTCAAGACTTCTTTTGAATCTATTTCATTCATAATAGCACCTAAATTTGGTCAACATAGACTCTTCAGAGACAACATTATGTTCACATTCTTTAAACCAAATCTTCACAACATTGGATGATCCAATCTGTGAACTCATTACTTGGATGATTTCTTTTTCAAAAAAATATCTATGAACTCTAGAGTCCAAATATGAGTATGATAAACATATAGGGCAAAATAGAATGAGTCCTATCTGAAAAACATAAAGACGTATAAAAGGCTTGTTGGATAACTGTAAAAAATAAAAATAATACAAAATCATGAATGGATACAAGGATTATAAGAGTGTGATTACAATTCAAAGTCATGGAAGACGTTAACATGAATAAATAAAGAAGAGAACAGAAGGATAATGACTACTCATACACAAAGACAAGAAAAATAACAGAAATTCCTAAATACCTATGATGAAATAAGGTAGGCCAAAAACAGCACATCCATCTCACTTAATATTATAGATAAACTACACAATTTTTTAGATTTCCCAGAATGAAATACAACACGAACCTGAGTTGAAGTTGAATTATGTTGATTATCAGCTGCCTTTGAAACCTGCAAGTCCACATTTAGATTCAATTCTCTTGCTAAAAGATGTTAGATAGGGGAAGCTAAGACTCAACAAAGAACTCTTATCTTACATCAGTAACCTTTTCTTTTTTCTATCTAGTGTTGATCATCAGGAGAGACAACGCAACAAGAGTCAATTCCCAACACTTAAAAACAAAGAAAGAAAGAGGCACCACAAAACACCTTTCTTGCCATTGAAACAAAAAAAAAACCAGGAAAAAAAACCAAATTGATGTTATCAGAAATTTATTAGCTCAAAGGATGAAACAGAGTACAAGTAAACTAAGACCATAGAAAGTATGGAGAGATAGCCAACACTTCAGGTAAGAAAACATGTCAGATAAAATGAACAAAAAAGCCCCCTCTAAGCTCAAAATTAGGGCTTAGAAATTATGAAAATAGACAACTTCAAATTAATTAGATTCAATTGAGAGAGGCAAGTAATCTCAGAGAACTTAATTCAATATAGTTAGACACAAACAACGGAAATCAAATGAACACTTACTTAGAGGGAGAGAAGAGAAGATTTCACAATCAAAGACTACTCCTTTTCACTGAAAACCTAAAACAATCAAACAATTATCAATATTCAATTAGGAATTATTCAGTTAACCAACTTGATAAAACTTGAGAAAAGAATCTCAAGGAAACCAAATTAAGAGTAGGCTCTTACCGCAATGCAAGGAGCAAAGGTATATGGAATGCCTGTTGCTCTGACTTCAAGAGCAGTTGCAGCACCAATCCTTTTCACTAGGTCTGGATACCTGTACATTATATAGGCTCCATTTGACCCATCAATGAAGTTTTTTCTCCCAGAAAAATCAACCCAGTAGCATTCCAATAAATACAAATTGGCCATCATATAAGAAGCACAACAGTAAAGTTACAGAAGTATATAGAGATCATCTCTGTAAATAACCAAAAATATATGTTCATACATTAACCAAATTATGGTGGGTTGTACTTGAAGGAAGCTATAATAATGAATTGTTGAGTAGAAAACTGGTGCTATCTTTTAGATTTTAGGGTACTTCAATTTTGTCAACCTATAACGTCCAGACAAGTTCATTAGTGAATGACACACTCCTAATCTAAATTTGACAAACCAGAATTACTAAGAGGCGGCCAATCGATGAATCAAAATTATAAGAAGGTGGGTTTGTTTGGTTGTGATTTCTGTGGCTGATTCAATTTCTGGCAACTGGACGGTTCAAGTGGCCGGAAAAGACTACTTTTCACAATTACACACAAACAAAGAAAATCAATATCGAATGCCTACTTGGAGGGAGAGAAGAGAAGATTTCACATCCAAATTAAAGACTACTTTTCACTAAAAACCTACAACAATCAAACAATAATCAAAATCGTAGCCTTAACCTATAATTAAAACTGTAATTTGCTGTCAAAGGTAAAGAGAATGGAGAAGGCGGAGAAGATACCGGTCGCCGGTCGGATATCAGGCGGAGAAGCCACTGGACAAGTAAGCGGACAATCAGGCAGCCGGAAAAGCTTCACCGGGCGGTACACAGAGCAAGAGATCGACAAGAGGAGGCCGCCGGATCGAAGATTGAAGGCTTCAAGGGTTGAAGGACTGATTTTGAGCTTAGAAGGGGCTTTTGTTCATTTTTGCGAGAGAGAGGGAAAGGGTTTTGAGCTGTCTCCATATCTTGATGAATCTCAATCTGAAAGAGAATAGAAATGCCATTAAGAATTAATTTTAACAAATAAATGAAATAATATATTTTGGAGCCCAATAGTTTCAAAAAGCGCCATTTTTTTAGCCCAATTTTCACCAAGCGCCATTTTTTCATTTTTTGTGCACCAAACTATTTGGAGCCCAATTGTTACATTTGCTATATTAACCCTTACAATAGATCTTACTTTATTTCCCCATTTTATAACCATTACATTTGGTGAAAAATGCTTTGCCTTAAATAACTACCATTACAATAAACCATTACAATAGATCATACCATTACATTTGATAATAGACCATTATATTAGAATATCTAATGTAATACTATGAAAAACCATTACAATTTTTAGGTTACAATAGGTCAATTATTTAGTAGTGGTCTTACTTTATTAAAAAAAGAACTCTCGCAAAAAATGTATGTTTACTTTTATAATATTAGAGAATATTATAATTATGTAAATTAGGATATTATTATGTATGGAATGATTTGTTACAATGTTTAGAATATGTCTTTTGATAAAAAATTTATAATATATTTATCTTTACCTAATATAAGTTTTGTAAACCTTGAAACAATGCTTTTGGGAGAATTTTCTGCATTGATTATTCCATAGAAAGGCTGAATTTATAAAAGTATATACATCCTTATCAATAGATAATAGAAAAAATTACTCTAAATAATCTCAAGTATTACTTTGAATCAAAAATAATATCAACTTTAAAAATCACCACCAGCGATATAAACTATCGCAATATTAACCCAAAACGGTATGAAATTATTTTCTAGTCAATTTTCCAGTGTGATTGATGATATGGCGGCCAAAAAATATACATGGCAATTAAAATTTATATTTTTGTTTACATTAAAAATCTATGTGGCGTGATTTTACACTCAAACTAGTTGATGGCCCGGGCCTTGCCCGGAGGCTTATTGAAATAAAAAGTACTAATATATTAATTTACATATTCTATAAGTATCTTAATTTAAATAGTAAAAATAATAATTGTTTTATTATCAAGATATTGTTTTGATATCATGCTATTTTGATAATCATTAAAAGTAGACGCTCTTGACCTGTTAGGACGACTCAAACCTGCACAAAAATCACAACTAATTGACTCAATTTATCTGTAAATTTTAATGGCATGAAGCAAAACTAAACTCGAACTCGACTGAATCTACTTGATTAATTGGCTTAACATTAAGGGACTAATAATTTTTACTTATTTATTAAGGGATATGTAATATGTATACCAATATTATCTTATTTTTTAAAAATTCTATTTGTAATATTTATGTAATAATTATAAAAAAAGTTGATGCTCTTAACTCGTAGGGTTTACTCGAACATGCACAAAAAGCGCAATGAACTAACTCAATCAATCCATAGATTTTAACGACATGAACCCATAGTCAACTCGAATCCGAAATAACTAAACTTAAACTCAATTGAACTAACCCGATTAATCGGTTAAGCAGTAAAAGATCAATAATTTTTATTTATTTATGTACGTATCCATAATATAAAAATTAACATACTTATGGATAGAAATTTAATATATTGTAAGACACAACATATCCATACCGAATTAATTAAAAAAAATTTATACTTATTAATAGAAATATTAGTATAAAAAATCAACATGTTTATGGATAGAAAATTTAAAACGTTATCATACTTCTAAACAAAAAATTAATATAAGAAAATATAAAATATAATATAAAATGTAAAATTAAAAATTTGGTCCATATTAATTAATTTTTTTGTCATAGTTATGGATATAAATAATATTATAAAAAATTTAGTAACTAAAAATTTGGTGATTGAGACATTAAAATTTGATGACAATATTGCATTTAACTATCATATTTATGGATAAAAATTAATATATAAAACACAAAATTTTTATAGATGGAAAATTTAAAAGTTTTCATTCTTATTTGTAGAAAATTAATATTGATAAATACAAAATTATTATGAAAAACATGGACAATATTAATTAAAATTGTTATCTTACTTATAAATAAAAAAATTAATATTAAAAATCTGAAAATTAATATAAAAATACATGATTAAAAATATGTCTCATACTAATTAAAAAACTTATTATACTTTTGAATTGAATGTTAATATAAAAGAATAAGAAAATTTAATATTGAAAATTCGCAATTTAAAATATGGTCCATATTTCATACTGATGGATTTAAAAGTTATCTATTTCATTTAGAGATACTAAAATTAATTTAAATGGTTTATTAAATTAAAAAAAGATGGTGACTAAGACATTAAAATTTAATGACAATATTGCATTTAACTTTCATATTTATAGATAGAAAACTAACATATAAAACTTAACATATTTACAGTTGAAAATTTAAACTGTTATCATTCTTATTTATAGAAAATTAATATTTAATTTAAAAAGATAATTAATAAGAAAAGATGAAAAAATATGAATAAAGATTGTATTTTTTTAAGGATAAAAAATCTTCTATATTTACATGAATAAGACAAAAAGGAAATTAAGGAAAATATAACGTAAGTTTTTTATCCAAATTCAATATAGGCAAGTAATTAGATCATGAATTTTTTTTATCAAAATTTGATTTAAGATAAATATTTTACATAAATAAATAAAATGATAAAGATAAAATAATTTTCATTATTTTAATTTAAATTTCGAATTAAACATTTTTAATATAAATAGATAGAAAGGAATATAAATAAAAAATATTAGTTTTAAATATAAGGTGGGGCCAAATTCAATGTGGTAACTTCAAAAGATAAAATAATTTTCATTATTTTTTAAAAAATTCGAATTTAAATTTGTTTTCATAGAAATAGATAAAAAGGAATTTAATTGAAAAATAAAAATTATTTTTATTAGATATTTGTTGGAGCCAAATTTAATGTGGTGGTTCGAAATGATTTAGCTTTAATATATGGTTATAGATAGATGTAGTATATTTTATTTATATTGTAGAAAATAATTAAATATTACATGAACATGAACAAAGATAAAAAGAATGGTAGAGATAAAAAGTTATCCAATATCATAGTAAATTGAAAATAATATATAAATTCTTATATAGTATATTTTATTTATACTATATGGATATAAGATAATTAAATATATTATAATATAATGAACATGAACAAAGATAAAAATAATGGATAGAGTTAAAAATTTATAAAATCTCATACAAAATTGATAAGAAAAATTATTAAGTAAGGTGAGTGGATAAAATTGGAAATCCCATAAGGTAATAGAAATACATAATATATAATTTACTAAAAAATCATTATTAAAAATAGGTTGGTTGGGATATAAATTCATAATGACGAATCTGCCCAAAAGTGCTTCAGGTTTAGAAGATACTAGTTGATGACCCGGGCCTTGCCCGAGGATCTTTTTAAATAAATATTGTATAATATGTTAATATATATATAATATAGGTATTATAATTTTCATAATAAAAAGTAATATTAAAAATAATTAATTGTAATTTATTTTAATTATAATAATATTTTTTATTATTAAAATATATACAAATATTATCTTATTCCTAGAAATGCTATTTGTAATATTTATGTAATGATCATAAAAAATTTGAAGCTCTTAAGTAGGGTTGACTCGAACCCGCACAAAAACAACAATGAATTGACCTAATCAACATATAAATTTTAACGACATGAACATGTACTCAACCCGAACTCAAAATGACAAAACCTAAACACGAATGTACTAATTAAATAATTTCATTATGCATGTGTCAAAGTGGATGTATATTTTATAATCCATATTTTACTCTTTTTTTTATTATTTAGTCATTAATTTAATAATTCATGGAGATTTAAATATTCACATGTTGTTTTTATATACAGAAAAATTTAAATGTAAAAATTGTTTACCTCCTCATCCATACATTTTGATCCAATTATGATATGAGGTCTTTGTATTAAAAAAGGAAGATGAAAATTAAGTAAATTAAAAATGGTGAAAAAATAAATTTGAGAAAACTCATACATTCTCATCTATAAAAATTATTCCAAGTTCTTTTGCTAAATATAAAATCATTATTTAAGAGATGTTAACAGTTTAGGATGGAAATTTTTACCTATTTTTTAAATTTTATATACTTATGTTAAAAAGAAGATAAATAAAAATTTATAAAAAATATGAAAATATTATAAAAGTAATACTTTATAGTCTTATCTTATAAAAATCACATAAAATGAATTAAAAATTAGTTTATTTTGTTGTTTATCTTTGGAAAAAGATAAATAAAAAATAATTTTTTATTACTAATTTACTATTGTATACCTTTGTATTATAAAATTAAAATATTCCTTATCTATATTTACTTTACATATATTAAAATAAGATTTATAAAAAGAAAATGATTTTTTATCATTTACAATAATTGAAACTCGAATTTTAAGATATTTTTCCTAACCCAAATTCTATTTTTTCTCCTACTTTTACATATAAAACCAAAAAATTTAAAACTCAATTGTAGCAAGTAGTAACCAAAATATTTTTCTAACCCAAATTTTCACTTTTTTGATCAAAATTTGATTGAAAAAAAAATATTTTACATAAATGGATAAAAATATAAAAATAATGTAATTTACATTGTTTTAAGTAAATTTTTTCGTTTAATTTTTTTTAGCAAAAATATATATAAAAGAATTCAATTAGAAAACCTAAAATAATATGAATAAAAATTAAAATTTTTAAATATAATAAGGTGATACCAAAATTAATGTGATGTCCTAAAAAATTATAACTTTAATATATAGTTATATATAGATAGATGAATACATACATAATATTTTTTCAATTATTTTATCTATATGTTTATTTGGGATACTTTTTTCACAATTATTTTACGAATATTTTTATAATTCAATTAATTATTAGTAATATATAGCTTCTAGTATATATCTTGTATGGTATATATTATATATTCAATTATATTATTTTAAAAATTAAAAAAAATATTTTAGAGATATTTACGTAGATCACATTAAAGTTATATATGTAATCTAGATATTTTTATTTTTATTTGTTTTTTTATTTGAAAGATATATAACTGATTTAGATAGATCACATAGAAAAGTAATAGATTTTTTTTATCTTTATGTTTAATGTGATAACTTATTTTTATTAGTATTTCTATATTTCAATTAATGATTTAAAATTATTATTTTAATAAAGAAGTAATGTGGCGCAATATGGTGGAAGAAATTGCTACCGCTTTAGTTATTAGTAAATTAGGAATAGATAGATATTTCAATAATTAAATTAAGAAGGGTTCATTTTTTTTGTATCTTTTAGGCTTTGATTATGTGGAGAAAGGTCGGTTACAAAGTTGAATTTTTAAAAATTTTGGATGAAGGGTAAGAATAATAATGAATATTTGAATAATTAAATTAAGAAGGGTTCGATTAATTTTGTAGATACTTCTAATAATTTTAAAAATAATCTATATCTTTGTGACCTCGGCTACATATTTTATTTAATCTTTTTTTATCTTTAGGTAAGAATAATAATGAATATTTGAATAATTAAATTAAGAAGGGTTCGGCTATTTTGTAGATACTTTCAATAATTTGAAAATATAATCTATATCTCTGTGATATCCTCTACCACATATTTTATTTAATCTTTTTTTTATCTTTTACAAATTGTACACATAATCTATTTATTATTTATATAACTATTCTATTTCAAAGATATATATTTCTTATTAGGTACATATTTTTGGAATCTTTTTTATCTATCTTTTACCAATATAATAAATATAATGTCCCTTTCCTTATCTATTTATGTCTATTTGGGGATAACTTTTTTGCATAATAATTTTTTAATCATTTTATATTTCAATTAGTTAAAAAATTATTATTTTAATAAAGGGGTGATGTGGCACAATGTGGTGGCAGAAATTGCTTCAGCTTTAGTTATTAGTAATAGATAATAGATATATTGATTAAAAAAGAAATTAATCTAATGTGAAAAATGAATTCAAACTTCCAAAATCATACAACCATTAAAATCAAACAAAAAAAATTCAAATAAATCAAATCCGTACGTATGAATACATCAAATGGGAAAAGACATGTTCGTGAAGGGGCTCATCTGGCAAGTGGGGGACGGAAAAACCGTTCGATTTTGGAAAGACAACTGGATCGGCAATGGTTCTATTAAACCAAAAACTGAGGTCGAAACCCTCATTAATTGGGAGGAACCTGTTTGTGTATACCTCCGCGAGGACAATTCATGGAACATAAAAAAATTGAGTGAGGTCGTTAATCATGATGACCTCGAAAAAATTTCCAAAATTATTAATTCCATTAATAAAATCCTGGATAGATTGTATTGGCAACCAAGTAAAAAGGTTAGTACTCTACCCACTCGACCATGCAATGGATCCACCAATCAAAAGGTGAACCCAAAATTAATCTAGAATGGATCAACAAGCTCAACATCCCCCCCCCAATGAAGAACTTTTTATGGAAAGACGCACGAAACGGCCTACCAACCAAAACGAGGCTTGCTGCCAACCATATTCCGGTACCACAAGGTTGTGAAGCATGTAACAACCAGGTTGAAGACACAAACCACATCTTACTCTCATGCCCCCTTACTAGGGCTGATGAAACCCGAAATGACGCGTTCGCTAAAAGACAAGACACGAGATTATTATATTCGATTGTGCGAAACCTTGCTTCTTTATTTATGATTTTCTTTACAACGAGGTTACAGTATCACGAGGTTACAAACGCTTGGAAGTTTACACCCTAGATCTCCTACGATTATCCGAGATCTCGACCTAACAATGTTCGAGATCTCCTAATTGCTAGACAATTCTAAGTATTGCTTGTTTGACCTTTTGAGCGAGGTTGATCTAGCAGGAAGGTGTTGACGACTTGCGAGATCGGGCAGCGAAGTCTTTGATGTGAATGAGAGCGAGGTGTAGGCGGCTTGCAAGATGGTGTAGCGAGATCTTTGGTGTGAGTAGGAACTTTGTGAGACTTGAAGTCTTTTTGTGGACTTCACTTGTCTATAGCGAGGCCTTCTGACGATGTTTCGATCACGTCGATCTTCAACGAGCAAGATAGTTCTTGAGTTCAAGATGTTTTTCGACCCCTTTTCCATACGAGATTCTCCTCTATTTATAGAGGATTGGGGAGTCGAGTTCTGATCGTTGTCCGATGTGGGACGCCCGAGATCAAGGGCTCTGATTGGTCTAGCGGAGAGGCAGCTTGTGATTGGCTCGGGGGAGTGGCGCTAGCTGAGTGGTTCTGGTGGGCGGGCGTGTTGGTAGAGTCGGTTACGAGGTGTAGACCTCATTTCAAGGTTTCGGAGGACCTCGCGGGGGTAGGAATTTTGTTAAAATAAAAGGTGGATATGGTTGTGGGCCCCAGGATCATCCTCGGGAGGCCCGTTGGGTCTGTATGTTCCTCGTACCCCGGGCCCACTTCTTACTTTACCATTTTGAGCATCATCACAACCCCATGGCCTGGGGATCTCGCCTCGAGGGCCGCAGGGCATAAGTTCTCAAAGGCCGCGGAGTGCGAGGTTCTGAGAGGTGGGTAGGCATTTTGCGAGGTTTCAAGGGTTTCTGAGGTTCATGGGGGGCATCTCGCGAAGCCCTCTTTTTGCGAGGTTCTACACTTAGCTTTTCTTTTGTTTGCAAGGGTGAAGCTTTTCTGGGCTTGCTCTTTGTATCTTGCTTAATGGGCCGCTCAGGAGGGACAGGCCCAATAAGCCTCCCTGGGCAGGGGAGGCCCAAGCCTGTTCTTTATAAGTGCGCACTTCACACGCCTCCCCTTTATCTCTTCTTCCAACATTTTCGCCTTCTCTCTTTCTGTCTTTCCGGCTTCCTGCGAGCGGTTTCTCGAGACGGTTTCCGGCGAGCCTTAGCCACCTTCCAATTGCACCACCACTCCCTCCTCGTTGATTCTGAACAAGTAAGTCTTCGACTTTTCTCTTCCCGTCTTCTGTTCGCTTTCGATTTTTCCCTGCTTGCTTTTTGTTCTGTGGTTTGGAGAGGCGACAGTGTGTCGCCTGGTGTTTTGCGCCGGCGTCTCGGTGGCGAAACGGCGGTGGTGAGGTCGGCGTGAGTTTCCGCATGCTTTTCCTCGCCGTTTTTTCCCTTTGCTCTTTTCTCTTTCTTTCCTTTTTGTTCGGCCTTGTGCCCTAGCGGGCAGTGGTTGCCTCTTGGTGTTTTGCACTGGTGTCATGGTGGCGGGATGGTGGGGTGAGGGTGGCGACCGCCATGCACTCGAACCCCTCGCCCTCCAACCGACGGCCGTCTCTTTTTCTTTTTCGGTGGTTTTGAATTTTGAGGCTCTTGGAAACCCAAACGTCCCGACGGCTGATTGATGGGACGTTAGGGTCTCCGCCGCTGCTTTCCACCGCAGGCCTCCGTCTCTCCTTCTCTTTCCTCTTTTTGGCGCTTCGACTTCTCCATCGCCGTCCTATCTTGTCAGAGTAGCCCCTAGGGTGCCACGTGGCCTTTTGTCTCTTACGACCCTGAATTCTCTTTCCTCCAGACGCTGTCATGACCTTGTCTTGTTCTCCCTTTTGATGTCGTAACCTCGCGCTCCCTTCCCTTTGAGGTCGTGACCTCGCATTGTTTTTCCTTGGTTACTTTGCCCGATGTCTCAACGCTTCTTTCTTTTCCAGGTGCTAGCCTTCCGCGGCCTGGACGTCGTTCTTTTCATGCCTAGGAGAAACTCTGCGAGCCCTCCGCCCGGCTTCGCTTTCAGTGTTCAAGAGGGTTTTTACGAGGAGGTTTCGGAGTCCGTGGGAAGCGTAGAACTTAGCGACTCCCAGAACCCGAGGTCCCCTTTGCTGGTTTTCAGCGAGCCTTCTTCAAGCGACTCCGAGGCTTCTATCAATTGACGCTTCTCCCACCTTCGAACGTCGTCGGGTGTTGAAACGGCTTCGTCTTCCACCCCAGACGAGGTTGTTACTGAGGTTGAGGTGCGGCCGGATGCGGGAACGACCTCGGCGCCGCCTCCCTACGTGCCTCCGAGCTTCCCTGTGGCGTACATTACTAACGCCGTGTCTCGTGTTCCGCCTGTCCTCGAGGATCGGATTCCCATGACCCCGAGTACCCCTGAGGACTATCTGTCCGAGGGAATGGCCACCGCACTCAGGCGTGAGGATCTTGAGAAGATTGCAAAAGTCTTCGCCTGGCCCGAGGGGGTTGAGCTGGCACTTCCCGAAGAGGGGGGCCGGCCCTTGGCGTCCTACGAGAAGTATGTGGTCGTGCACCTCTTCAGTCTTCAGGCGGGTTTCAGGCTGCCTCTGGCCCAGCATATTGTCGACTACCAGTGGGCCATGCAGATCTGTCCCGCACAGTTGTTCCCGAACGCTTGGCGGCTGCTGTGCGCCTACACGATTCGAAGTCGTGAACTCGGGGACGGGCCAAATCGTGATATCTTGTCGGCTTTATTCCTAGCGAGGAGGGAACCTCGGTCCTGCCTCATCAATCTCAGCACGCCGAACGTTAAAATCACCACGGCCCCATCGAACGTTGGGCCATGGAAACCGAATTTGTTTTTGGTTCGAGATCCCACCGGGAGATATCTCAATTTTCCCGTGGTGCCGGGCACCTTTGTTCGGTGCGTGTGCCCGCATACAGTTGACGAGCTCAAAGCCCTCAAGGCCCGATACGCCACATCGAGTCAGGCACCGTACCAGGTGTATCTCTCTCAGGACCAGCTTGAGCGGGCCGGCCTGAGTCTCAGCCTCCCCCCTAGCGAGGGCAGAGAGGGTATTCAATCTCCTTCCTGATTGTTTTCTTCCTTACGATGCTGGGAAGCGAGGTTATGAACCTTGCTAATTCGTTTTTTTTTCTTCCCTAACTTTTATGCCTTTTTTGTTTTTACAGTGGACCTACTTGACGCTCTTACCGCGAAGTCACAGGGCAAAAGGCCTGTGACTTCTTCCTCCAATGCTCCGAGACCCCAAGGCCAACGTGGGGTCGCCATAAAGGAACCGACCTCGCAAGCGAGGCCCCTTGCCTCGCAGCCGAAGGCCCCAGTCCCGGCGTTGAAGGCGCCTGAGGCGAAGAAGATTGAGGGGGGGTCGACGAAGGGGGACGCTGCCAGAACGTCGTCCCAACACTCCCGAGGATCTGGTGACAAAGCCGGGTCCAAGAGAAAGGGCGCGGGGTCTCCTCGTGGAGAGAAGAGGAAGAAGCAGAAGGGGGATGGCCAAGGGGGAACCCCAGGGGGCGAGATGGTCGAGCGCCCTGGCTCGAAGAGCCGAGTTATCTCGTCCACCGGGCCTCCTGCCAAGAAGTTCCACTGCCCCGGTCCTTCCCGGGGCGTGTCCCAAGACTGGGACAGGTCAGCTTGGGCCGACGAGGTTGCATGGGCCAACAACCTCTCGGAGGCAGCCCTTAACGACGAGATCCTCCGCTACTCCGCGATGGTATGTCTTGTTCTTTCGTGTTTGTTTTTTTTTCTTGATTGGCTTTATTATTTTTGTTCTTGTTTTAACGTGCTCTTCCATTGCTTCAGAATACCTTCTTTGCGAACTATAACTGCGGTCGCGTCGTCCTCCTCCATAGGAATATGGATAGGATGGAGGCGAGGCTCCAAGAGCGGGACGCCAAGATTGAGAAGAGGGGAAAGAGCCTCGCAGAGGCCGAGAGACGCGTTCGCGCCGCAGAGATCGCGACGGCCTTGGCCTCGTCCGCCGCCGCGAGGGTCAGGGAGGAGCTGGGGAAGGTGAAGGAGGAGGCTAAGAACCTGAAGGAAGAGAACGGGGACTTCAAGGGCGAAGTCGCAAAGCTCAAGGGGCAGCTATACGCGGAGCACCAATTTTTCAGAGAAAAGGAGGCGGAGCTTCAGAAGGCTGAGGAGGAGATTACCAGGCTCCAACGGCGTGTTGTTGAGCTTAGCGAGGAGGTGGAAGTCGAGGGGCCCAGGTATGTGAAGTCCGAGGCTTTTCAGGCTGAGATGGTGGAAAGTGTGAGGAAGATGTTCCACCAGTCCGTCCGGATGGGGGTCAAACAGGCGGTCGCGAAGTACGGGCACATTGACCCCCGCATTAAGTTCTTCATTCCCAACTACGAGGAGACTATGGGGGAACTTGACGGGGAAGAGCCCGAGGGAGAATGTGAATTCTTTCTTAACGAGGACGGCACTGTGGCCAGTGAGGCGCCCACCTCGGCAGCCATCGCTCGGGAAGATGCGCCAAGCTCCCAACCTTTTGCCATCCCCGCCCCTGCCCTGGAGATTCCCCAAGACCCTACTGCTCAAGCCTCTGAAGATCTTACGAAGACCTCCGACCCTACCGCCGAAGCCTCGAAGATTTAAAGGATGTCGTTGTCTGCTTCTGTTTTTTTTTTTTGCCGGTGGCCCTGCGGGGCTTGTAATTAAACATCTGGCCACACGTGCCCCAACTTTTTATGTTATTTTCCTTACCTCATGATTGCTTGTTTGTTCTAGCTTACTCGTTTATGCTCGCACATATTTACCCAACCCCATGGTCCGAGTGTCACAACTATTGTGGGACTCGGGCCACATTGGGTGCTTCTAATTTCGCATCGAGATTACGAGCTTTGCTCGGACTTTGCATATTTTGTTCGAGTTTCTCCAACCCCAAGCTGGAAGCGAGGGTTTGACTTAACGAGATTCTCCAACCCCAAGCGGGAAGCGCGGTTTGGACTTAACGAGGTTCTCCACCCCCAAGCGGGAAGCGAGGGATGGACCTAACGAAATTCTACAACCCCAAGCGGGAAGCGAGGGATGGACTTAACGAGATTCTCCAACACCAAGGGGGAAGCGAGGGATGGATCTAACGAGATTCTCCAACACCAAGCGGGAAACGAGGTTTGGACTTAACGAGATTCTCCAACCCCAAGCGGGAAGCGAGGGATGGATTTAACGAGATTCTCCAACCCCAAGCGGGAAGCGAGGGATGGATCTAACGAGATTCTCCAACCCCAAGCGGGAAGCGAGGGATGGATCTAACGAGATTCTCCAACACCAAGCGGGAAGCGAGGTTTGGACTTAACGAGATTCTCCAACCCCAAGCGGGAAGCGAGGGATGGATTTAATGAGATTCTCCAACCCCAAGCGGGAAGCGAGGGATGGATCTAACGAGATTCTCCAACCCCAAGCGGGAAGCGAGGGATGGATCTAACGAGATTCTCCAACACCAAGCGGGAAGCGAGGGATGGATCTAACGAGATTCTCTAACACCAAGCGGGAAGCGAGATTTGGACTTGACGAAAATCTCCAACCCCAAGCAGGAAGCGAGGGATGGATCTAACGAGATTCTCCAACCCCAAGCGGGAAGCGAGGGATGGACTTAACGAGATTCTCCAACACCAAGCGGGAAGCGAGGGATGGATCTAACGAGATTCTCCAACACTAAGCGGGAAGCGAGGTTTGGACTTAACGAAAATCTCCAACCCCAAGCGGGAAGCGAGGGATGGATCTAACGAGATTCTCCAACCCCAAGCGGGAAGCGAGGGATGGATCTAACGAGATTCTCCAACACCAAGCGGGAAGCGAGGGATGGATCTAACGAGATTCTCCAACACCAAGCGGGAAGCGAGGTTTGGACTTAACGAAAATCTCCAACCCCAAGCGGGAAGCGAGGGATGGACTTAACGAGATTCTCCAACACCAAGCGGGAAGCGAGGGATGGATCTAACGAGATTCTCCAACACCAAGCGGGAAGTGAGGTTTGGACTTAACGAAAATCTCCAACCCCAAGCGGGAAGCGAGGGATGGATCTAACGAGATTCTCCAACCCCAAGCGGGAAGCGAGAGGTGGATTTAACACCCGAAGTTTCTATTTTTGAGAGAGATTTTGAAAGTCCAACAACCCTTTATTCACAAAAAGAGGTAACGGGGCTCAGAGAGTTTACACAAAATATTTCTTTAATCGGTCGACGTTCCACGTCTTACTGAGGGTACGCCCCTCGTTGTCTTTGAGCTTAAAGGCTCCGGGAGCGACCTCCTCGCCGAGGATGTATGGCCCCTCCCAGTTGGGGTCCAGTTTGCCACTTTCGGTTCTTCTCAAGACGAGATTGCCTGTGGCCAGGAACCGAGGTCTCACCTTCTTGTTGTGGTAGACGGCCATGCGGCGCTTGTATTCCCTGGAGCGAAGGTCTGCTACTTCGCGTAGCTCGTCACGGAAGAGCAACTCGACCCTGAGATTGGCCTCGTTCTCCTTTTCATCGAAATCGAACACCCTTGCCGATGGGACCAGGGTTTCTACCGGGACTAGGGTCTCTGCCCCGTAGGTTAGGGCGAACGGCGTCTCTCCGGTCGCGCGGCGCGCGGTGGTGCGGTATGTCCATAGGACGAGTGGGAGGAGCTCTGCCCAACGACCTTGGGCCATGCCCAGCCGTTTCTTTAGATCGGACAGGATGCGGGCATTGACGTTCTCTACCTGTCCGTTGGACTGAGGATGGGCCACGGAGGAGAACTTGAGGGTTATGCCGAGGTCTGAGCAGAATGTCCGGGTCTCTTCGCAATCAAACTGGGGGCCATGGTCTGTCATGATGGTCATGGGAACGCCGAAACGGCAGACGAGGTTCTTCCACAGAAAGTCGCAGACCTTAGTCCCCGTGATCTTCGCCATTGCTTGTGCCTCAACCCACTTTGTGAAGTAGTCGACAATGACCAGGATGTACCGCACCTGACCAGCAGCCTTGGGGAAGGGGCCGAGGATGTCCATCCCCCACATCGCGAAGGGGCATGGCGCGTGGATGGAGCGTCGATGCGAGGTCGGGGCGTACAAGAGGTTACCGTGCTTCTGACATCCGTCACATCGCTGGACATAAGCCCTTGCGTCTTGCCGGAGGGTGGGCCAGAAGTACCCCAAGTGGGCGATCTTATGCGATAGGGTTCGCCACCCTGGGTGGCCGCCACAGACCCCTTCATGGGCCTCATAAAGGATGTGCTCCGTAGATTCGGTTGGGACGCACAATAGGTTGGGCTCAGCATAGCCTCGGCGATATAAGAAGCCGCCTACGACGCAATACCGCGCCGCCTGCATTTTCAGCTTCCTAGCTTGTGTGGGGTTCTCTGGGAGGACACCGCTTTCCACATACCATGTTATCGGGATCCTCCAATCCCCCGTGGTGATAAAAAGAACCTCGCTGTTCACACTCCGCGAGAGTTTTCTTTCTACCATCACGCGGTTCCCGACCTCAAGGGGGAGGGCGGATCCTAACCTCGCTAGCGCATCTGCTTTGGTGTTCGAGGTTCTCGGGATGGACTCAACCGCGAAGGTTTCCAGGCACGACACCAAGGCTTTGACCTTTTCTCGGTACGTGGGCAGGAACCCCGTTCTGGTGTCGTACTGACCGTTGCGTTGGCGCGCCACCAGCTCGGAGTCGGTGTAGACCCTGATTTTCCGGGCACCGCTAAGGAGTGCCATCTCGATCCCGGTGATCATGGCCTCATACTCGGCCTCGTTATTGGTGGCTTCGAAGGCGAAGTTAAGGGAATACTCCGTCTCGATCGAGGGCCCAGCGAGGAATACGCCAGCTCCACCATCGGCGTCACATCGTGAGCCGTCAACGGACATCTTCCATTCTTCCGAGTTCGTTTCTGTCTCCGGGAAGGTGACCTCCACCATGAAGTCAGCGAGGGTCTGGCCCTTCATGGCGGTCCTTGGGAGGTAGTTGATGTCGAACTCGGAGAGCTCGACTGCCCACTTCGTCATTCGCCCGGAGAGGGCGGGCTGGTGGAGGATTTGTCGAAGTGGGAGGTCAGACAGGACCTGGACGGGGTGCGCATGGAAGTAAGGGTGTAGGCGTCTTGCGGCCGTCACAACTGCCAGCGCCATCTTCTCTGCTGGGGAATAGCGCTGCTCCGCGGGCTGGAGCACGCGACTCACGAAGTAAACTGGGTGCGTGGCCTTTCTGGTTAGCACCGCGCTGACCGTCTCGGGGCTGACAGCCACATAAAGTTGTAAGTCTTCGCCCGCCAACGGGGGCGAAAGGGTGGGGAGCTTCGACAAGAAGGCCTTGAGCTCAGAGAAAGCGAGCTCCAGCCTCTCATCCCACACGAACTTGTCATTCTGCTTGAGAGCTGCAAAAAAGGGCAGAGACCTCTCCGCCAAGCGGGAGCAAAACCTCCCCAGGTAGTTGACGGTACCGTTGAGCCGTTGCACCTCGGTGCGGGACCATGGTGACCTCATTGAGAGGATCGACTCGACCTTGGCAGGGTTTACGTCGATGCCGCGCTCACTAATCATAAAGCCTAAAAATTTGCCCGACGACATGCCGAAGACGCACTTCTCGGGATTCAGGCTGAGACGGTTGTGCCTGAGAGTGGCGAAGACCTCAGCGAGGTCGACCAGGTACTCCTCAGGGGTCTTGCTCCGGACGACAATATCGTCGACGTATGCCGACATGTTCCGCGCAAGATGGCTCTTAAAGACGCGATCGACGAGGCGCTGAAAGGTGGCCCCCGCGTTCTTCAGCCCAAACGGCATGACTTTGTAGCAATAGGTGCCCCACTGGGTGATGAAGGATGTTTCCTCCTCTTCTCGCGGGTTCATCAGGACTTGATTGTACCCCGAGTATGCGCCGAGGAAGCTTAAAACCCCGTGACCTGCGGTTGAGTCAACGAGCTCGTCGATCAAGGGCAAGGGGTAACTGTCTTTGGGACATACTTTGTTGAGGTCCTTGAAATCGACGCACATCCTCCACTTCGCTGGCTTTTTTGACAAGCACGATGTGGACAACCACCGGGGGTACTGAACCTCGCGTATGAACCCTGCAGCCAGCAATTTTGCCACCTCGTCATTCGCGGCGCTCGCCCTTTCTTCGTTCATTTTTCTCCGTCGCTGCACCACGGGGCGAGTGGTGACATCGACGTTCAAAGAGTGCTGGGCCACGGTCCGCGGGACACCCTGGAGGTCCTTTGCAGTCCAAGCGAACACGTCGCGGGACCCAGCAAGCAAGGCTTCTAGCGACGTCGCCGACGCCCCCGAGAGGCATTCCCCGAGGTAAATCTTCTCGGACTCGCTCTCGAAAGGGGATATCACCCTTCTTTCTAGCTCTGGAGTGGGGACTGTGAAATCCCGGACTTCGAGGTCGGCCTCGCCGGGGGATTCCACCATGAACACCGGGCACTTTTGTTTCGCAGAGGTCGCGTAGCAAACGCGACCTTCCTCCTGATTGCCCTTTACCTCTCCAACCTCGCCATCGACGGGGAACTTCATCTTCAGGTGATAGATAGAAACTACCGCCTGGAACTTCATCAGGGAGACCCTCCCAATATTTGCATTCCACACCGAAGGCAGGCGTACCACCGTGAACTCCACCATCTCGGTCCTCCTAGTGGAACCGATGCCTAGCGTCATCCAGAGGTCGATGAGACCTGCCACGTCGACTTCGTCTCCCGAGAAGGAGGTGAGTTTCCCAGCGTAGGGCTTCAAGGATGTCTCGGAGATGCCCAGTTGCTCGAACGCGCCATAGTACATGATGTCCATGGAGGATCCCGTGTCTACCAGCACTCGCTTAACCATTTTCGAGCCCATCTGAGCATGTACCACCAAAGGGTCGGAGTGTGGCATGTGAAGCCCCTCGGCATCTTCGGATGAGAAGGACAAACCTACGTGGGCCCGCGAGGTTTGTGCGACGCTAAATACCAAGGGCTCATGATGGCTTTCCCTCGCGTATCTCTTCCTCTCTGCCTGGCTTGACCCCGCCGGCGATGGTCCGCCCGAGATGGTATGGATATACCCATCGGGTGCCGTCGCTTGTCCAGACCGGGCCTGCTTCGCGGGCGCCTGCTGCTCGACGTTATTGTTGTTGTTGGCCTGTGCCTGGCTTGGGCCTTGTGGCACGGTGTTGGCTCCTGACGCGGGGTTGGCGCGCCCCTTTTCATTCGGGTTGTACGCGGGACCCCCCTTGCCCCGATAACCCCGCGGCTTCCCGCCGAAGCAGTTCCAACCTCCGTCGCCGCCTCCACGGTTGTTGTTCCGGTTATTGTTGTTGTTGTTGTTGTTCCGGTTATTATTGTTGTTTCTGTTGTTGTTGTTGTGGTTGTTGTTGTTGTTGTTGGGGTTATGCGCCTGCGTCACATACGCATCGCGCGCAGCCGGCGCGGCCGCCTTTGCCTTCCCCTTTGCCTCGGCGACGATCTCTTTGTCAGTTCGCGGTCGAGAGCTCTGGTTGGCGGCATCCTCGGCGTATACTTGCGCCGTGATCCGGGCGCACGGGCTTTCGTACGTCTCCGAATTCTTCAAGAAAATGCGGTTCTTGAAATCCCCGATGCGCAGGTTGCCCATGAGGGTGTCGCGCACCGACGACTCGTCGACGTGCGCGATCTCCGCCACAACGGTCGTGAACCTTGTGAAGAAGGCGCCCAAGGACTCGCTCTCCCCCTGCTCGATTCCGCGGAGATCCCGCATGTTCTTCTTGCGCTTCCTGGAGCCGCTGAAGTGAGTGACAAAGGAATCACACAGCTGAGCGAACGAGGTCACGGAGCCGACCTTCTTACTTGAGAACCATGTCAACGCGGCCTTTTCCAGGGTGGTTGGGAAAACCCGGCAGAATATCGCGTCATTGTAGGCATTGACGTTCATCTGGACCGCGAAGTGTTTTACGTGCTCCTCGGGGTCCGCTGGGCCATCATAAAGCCCCATTTGTGGCCTTAAGAAGCCCTTGGGCATGGGCGCGTTCCGGATCGCGTCCATGAATGGGGAGGTGATCTTGGCCTCCTCCTGATTTTGGGGCGGTGGCCTCGAATTGTGCGATCGAGACCTCGGGTAGTGCATCGCGCTCCCCGCCTGTTTCGGACAACTCTGGCTCCTGTAGCCTCGATCGTCGCGATCGAGATCGCGAGATCTACATGGGATCTCGGGGAGGCCTCTCTGTTGACGAGCCGTTGGTGGAGGACTCGGTCTCCTGCGTACGCCTAGGGACGTACGCGGGTACGTACTAGGAGTGCGGCTCACCTTGGGGGGGATAGGGGACGTACGAAGGGGCGAAGCCCTGCTGGTATTGCCCATAAGCCGGGTTGGGATATGGGTTCGGGGGCGCGCCGCCCTGCTCGAAGCCTTGGAATGGGAATGGATTTTGTGGGGCGGCGTATGTCCATCCCGGAGGGACCACGAACGGGCAGCCCGGAGGCCCCGCAGCTGTCCATTGCGTAGTTTCTGGCATGTTGTCAGGGTGTTGAGGGAAGAAATTGTTTGGGCAAGCCATTTTGAGGGAATCGAAGCTAAGGTTTGCACGAATCAAGGAACTACTTAGGATGAAGAAGTTCCCACAGACGGCGCCAGTGATGAAACCCGAAATGACGCGTTCGCTAAAAGACAAGACACGAGATTATTATATTCGATTGTGCGAAACCTTGCTTCTTTATTTATGATTTTCTTTACAACGAGGTTACAGTATCACGAGGTTACAAACGCTTGGAAGTTTACACCCTAGATCTCCTATGATTATCCGAGATCTCGACCTAACAATGTTCGAGATCTCCTAATTGCTAGATAATTCTAAGTATTGCTTGTTTGACCTTTTGAGCGAGGTTGATCTAGCGGGAAGGTGTTGACGACTTGCGAGATCGGGCAGAGAAGTCTTTGATGTGAATGAGAGCGAGGTGTAGGTGGCTTGCAAGATGGTGTAGCGAGATCTTTGGTGTGAGTAGGAACTTTGTGAGACTTGAAGTCTTTTTGTGGACTTCACTTGTCTATAGCGAGGCTTTCTGACGATGTTTCGATCACGTCGATCTTCAACGACCAAGATAGTTCTTGAGTTCAAGATGTTGTTTGACCCCTTTTCCATGCGAGATTCTCCTCTATTTATAGAGGATTGGGGAGTCGAGTTCTGATCGTTGTCCAATGTGGGACGCCCGAGATCAAGGGCTCTGATTGGTCTAGCGGAGAGGCAGCTTGTGATTGGCTCGGGGGAGTGGCGCTAGCTGAGTGGTTCTGGTGGGCGGGCGTGTTGGTAGAGTCGGTTACGAGGTGTAGACCTCGTTTCAAGGTTTTGGAGGACCTCGCGGGGGTAGGAATTTTGTTAAAATAAAAGGTGGATATGGTTGTGGGCCCCAGGATCATCCTCGGGAGGCCCGTTGGGTCCGTATGTTCCTCGTACCCCGGGCCCACTTCTTACTTTACCATTTTGAGCATAATCAAGGGCGACCCTTAAGTTTGTAAGTCCAAAACTACGTTGGATTGTCGATCAAGTTTCCCCGGACGACCAAAAACCACACCAGGTTCTGGAGGAAATTAGGACAATAACAACAAAAGAGGAATTTAAACTCCTCACTAACACTTGGTGGAGCATATGGTTCTCTAGAAATAAGAGAGTCTTTGACAACAATAACGGAACAAACTTGAAAAATGTTGATAACCTTAGTGAGTTTACTCGAAATCAGGTTAAAGAATGGAAACTTGCAGGAGCCTCTGATTCCCCCAGCTCATGCACTGTAAGTGCGAGAGCTGGAGCAGGGAGAAAGCTTGCTAAGTGGGCAAAACCCAAGAGGGATTACATTAAGTTGAATTTTGATGGTGCCGTGTGCGCTGAAGGTGTGGCTTCGTATGGGTTCATCCTCAGGGACTCTTGTGGCTCCCCCATCCATTTCGACGGAGGACCCATTGGTCGACAGTCTGTTCTGATCTCCGAGAACATCGCCTTGTGCCAGGGACTTCTCGAGGCCATTAGACGTGGCATTCCCCGGATCCAGATTGAAGGCGATAATTTGCAGCTGGTCAAGGCCATTCTCGGTGACTGGCGCTGCCCGTGGGAGATTGAGTTGTTGTGTTCGGACATCCACTGCTTGCTTGGCCGGTTCCAGGATTGGTGTATCTCTCATGTCTTTCGTGAGTGCAATTCGGTGGCGGACTTCATCGCTGCTTCCTTCCGACGTGTATCCTCTATCTCGCTTGTAGTTGACTCTGGTTTACATACCCTCATTCGACAAGATGCTCTAGGGCGACCACTAGCTTGTTAATTAGTGGCCACCGTAATATCTTTCCTTATCAAAAAAAAATGGGAAAGGAACAATGAAGAAGAAGAGTGAAACAAAGAACAAGAACAGATCGAGTACGACGAAGAAATTGACCTTCGAAATCGATTGAAGAGAGCAAGGCCTAAAACCTAGAAAAAAAGTTGCATTCACTGCTGCTCGCTGCATCTATTGAAAGAAGAAGATCGATGATAGAGGTGGCGAAGTCTGTGGTACACGAAGTGCTTGGCCGGCGAGTCGAAGATGTTGATCAGCCGATTGTTGATTACATAGTCAATTTCCTCGCCGATGATGACTTCAACTTTGGTGTCTGCGAATGGGTTGTCTTCGTCGCTCGTTCGAATGGCTAAACAATATGCTCGTTCAAATGGCTGAACAATTTTTTTTTATAATGAAAGGGATTAGGGTGACCACTAACAAACTAGTAGTTGCCCTAGAGCATCCTGTCGGATAAGGGTAAGTAAACCCGAGTCAACTGCAAGTGGGATGGAGGAGACACATCTTAAGGATCCAGTGATGAAGTCCGCCACAGAATTGCACTCCCGAAAGCTGACATGAGAGATACTCCAATCCTGGAACCGGGCAAGCAAGAAATGGATCTCCGAACGCAGTAGCTCAATCTCCAATGGGCAATGCCAGTCACCAAGCACGGCCTTGATCCACTGCACATTATCGCATGCGTCTTCAATCTGGTTCCGGGGAATGCCATGTTTGATGGCCTCGAGAAGTCCCCGGCGCAAGACGAATGTCTGAACGATACGCTCGGCTTCCAATTGATTTCTTTTCTTTTTTCAATTTGAGTTTAGTTTTTTTTAATTTGGGTTAGATAAATATTTTACGGATTAGATTTGATTGTATCATTCTTTTCCCAATTGATGTATTGATACAGATTTGATTTATTTGAGTTTATATAATTTTTTTGTTTGATTTTAATGGTTGTACGATTTTAATGTATCGATACGTATTTGATTTTCGAAGTCTAAACTCATATTCGACGTTAGATTAATTTCTTTTTTCTAATTTGAGTGTGAAACCATGTCACATAGGATTTAAAAGTAAAAGAAAAATAAAAGTGTACAATTTTAATTGCCACGCATATTTCTGATTGCCAAGTGATCAAACCCATTAGAAAATTGACCAAAAAATAATTTCATATCATTTTGGGTTAATATTCTCATAGTTCTTATCGCTGGTGGTGATTGTTAAATTTGATATTATTTTTGGTTCAAAGTTGAAACTAGAGATTAATGAGAGTAATTTTTCTCTTTTTTTAATTTTTAATTTTTAATTTTTTTTTAATCGGATGATCAAGATTCATTTCTATTGTTTTAATCGGATAGTCTAGATTTATTTCTAACTTTCATGATAAGTCCTATTTTCATTTGATTCAAATCCTCAAAGTGTATCATTAAAACCTTATACAATACTACATGTATATAATCATTACGTGATAAGCACACCGTGCCATTTACAAGACTCGGACAACATTCCGCTAAAAACGAGTTGGAATTTGGATAGATTTAAAGAGATTTACGACTTGATCATTGTTTATATAAAATTCATGTCAAATTTTTATTAAATAAGATCATGATCATTGATTGCGTGTACTAACATTGTAGTTATTGAGAGGAAAGATTGATGATCATTGACTCGGACAACCTCTCCTCCTCTCAAAAAAAAAAAACATTGTAGTTATTGTGTACAAAGCGTAAGAATGGAAAGATTCAATTCAATATATGATTATTCAGTTTTTAAGTTTTCTCGTTTCATTAACTTAATTTAAGAAAATCTGCAACTTGTTATATAATTCAAAAAGTGTAAATCTCGTGTCATCCAATGTGTGTACCATTTCAAACTTATACAGTTTACCCTAATAAAATCTATTAGCAAATAGCAATATACATAGCGAGTTTTATCCAATATACATATGGCGCGCGTGATTAGCATGGCTGCTATACAAAAAGCGGATTGGAGTGAGCGCGTTGACCAGTGAAAACATGGATGTGGCGTTGACAATAATATCAAACTCCATAACAAACACGTGCCGCTTTTGTATCCTACTTTGCGATATTGAAGTGTGAAAAACTACGTACAATTAGTTAGGTTAGTCATTCGAAAGTTGGAAGTGCTTTCCAATATTCAAGTCCAAAATTACCCATAAACACTCTCAATCTAAAGCATGCGTGTTAGCGTGTAGGTATTTACACAAGATTACCATTTCAGTCCTTAAAAAATCTAGCCATTAAAAATTAAATCTTGTGTTTGAACAAATGTTGTTTTTTTTTTGCAAATATGCGACAAGTAAAAGTGCATCGTAAATCGTCAAAAGTGTATCGTAAAGTCTCAAAAGTGTGTTTCTAAATAGCACTATTACGAGGCATCGTAGAGCATCAAAAGTGTATTCCTAATTTGAATGCACTTTTGATACTTACGATGCACTTTTAATAAGGATTGTAGATGTAGTGCATCCAATGGTCAGTAGTGAGCCTCATTGTTGGAACATTCTTTGTTCCATGGTTTCTCTTAATTTTGATAATGACAAACTTTGTTGGTTTAATGCGTTATTCAAAATAAGTATTTTGGGAACACTTCAAGAATTTTGTCAAGAGTGATAGAAAGTTGTGAGGAACGATGGAGGGAACGAGTGACGATTTGGAAAGCCTTTACAGGAAGCTACGTGACTTTCTATTTTTGACAAGTTACCAGATCTTGAACGGACGATCGCGGAGAAAATTCGACAGCTAAGCATGGATCGTTTGTGCAAAGATTGGATCAAATCTGGAGGATTTGGATGAGAATACAAGATGAAATCGGAGATCGATTGGTTATGGCAATATCCAAGCGGTTAACAACTTGGGATATTTTTTATATTCTTTACATCCATTTTTAGCGAGATCTTCCAAATGGAATATCATCACACTTAGGCAAGTTGTGATTGAGATCATATTTGGAAGGTGCTTTATAAATAGGCTAGGATAGCTAGGGTTAATAGTGGTGAAGAAAACGACGGACAATTGAGAAGTGAGAGCTTAAGAGTTGTTTCTATGGTTGTGGAATTTTCCGGTTAAGATTTCATGAGAAAGTTTAATTACTCAGGTTGGTAGTTCATTCATTATTTAGGTTTGCATTTAGGGTTGTAGAAGTCTAGTTGGTTGAACTTCTAATGGTGCCGAAGTTACCTGAGAACTTAACTTGCCTTGTAACCGTTGAAACAATACATTAGTGAACTATTTAAATCATCTGAGAAAGGGTCTCAAGGGTCGAGGTTTTTCTTTCTACGACTTGTTGGTCAGTTAGAAAGTTTTCCTTTCTACATACCTTGTTCCTGTTTTCGTTATTTTTGCTGCCCAAGGAACATTATAGTTCCTTGTCTGTTTACTAACAAGGTACGATCCAACAATTGGTATCAGAGCAGGCTTACTCTAGATTGTGTTAAAGTGCAAGAACACGGGATGAGTACCAACAACAACCACGACGTCGGTATTGAGAACAACAAGCCTCCATTGCTCAAAGCATGAGGATATGATCACTGCATGGAAGATTCTTTTCGCCACATGGATCAAAAGCAATGACTACCAAACTTGGACTGCCATTGAAGATGGAGATTATGTTGTTCTTGCCGACAAGAAGAACAAGAAATCTGATTGGGGTCCAACTGAGTGGACTGGAATGAAGAAGAATTTCAAGGCGAAGATGCACTTGAACAACACCTTAGCTTCTAAGGACTTGCTCAAAGTGGGCAACTACAAAACTGCCAAGGAAGCATGGGCTACAATTGAACAAATAAATATTAGAAGCTCGGATCTGAAAGGAAAGTCACCAAAAGGCGGCCAAAAAGTACTTCTTCAAATTCGAAATGAAGGAAGGCGAAACCATTTCCTTACACCAATCTCGGTTTGAGAATTTGGTGAATTCCATCAATCATCTTGGTATTGGTGACGCTATCTCTTAGGTGATGGTGCGCGGATTTAACAAATGCGCAAACAGACAAAATAAGTCGACTTCAACCTGAAGACAAATGGCGTCAAACGCTCGAACGGGCCCCATTGGGAAAAGACCTTGAAGATAGGTCTCGAGGAGTTTCCTACACCCATCAAAAAATCCTAAGAAGGATCGCAAGGCCAAACATCGCACACAGTCAACGACGAGGGAAAACAGCTAGTCGATGATCTTGAGTGAGAAGGGTCGCAAGGCCAAACATCTCGCACAATCAACAATGAGGGAAAAGAGGGCTAAATCAGCGATGATGCATCCCACATCGGAACATTCACAAACAACATAACCGCCTCCCCAACCAAGCAAAGGTTGCCTCTTCCTCGACACATCAAAAGTTGCCCCTTCATGGACCAATCAAGTATGGAGAGGAAGATGGTGAAGGCTGCAAGGGTTGAAAACCACCTATAACTCAAAACTTATCTTACTAACAGAGATCGACGTGTTGAAACATTCGTAGATACCGCGCTATAATCAAGGAATGATCGATAAAAAAAACCTCAAGTCACAAAAGAACAATCTACGCACATTTCCTGAAAGAGGGCGCGAATAATCAAAAGTTTTAAACCCGTATTCCGATCAAGGTCGATCTTGCGATTGATTTCGAGCATCGCACGCGATCGATCGGGCGATTCCCAACCGTCGCCGCCTGTGCGAGTCTTGGTTTCGGCCCAGGAAATTGGTGGCTTCCCTTCGCTCGGGCTTCGTCTCTTTGACTTTGGGCTATCGGGCACGCACCCGGACCCAATTTTAGAACTACTTTGATCGCCGATATGCGATTCGTGATCAAGCTTTCGACTTTGGGCTATCATGCACGCACCCGGACCCAATTTGTGGCCCAGTCGATTATCATCCTCAAGCGGGACTGAGATCAATCGACGAGGGGCTGGAAAGGTCGCTCCTTGCCCCAGCGTCGTCGAATTCACAGCGCTTGCTGCGATCGGCGTTGGCCACCATCGTGATCATGAACCGCGGTCGCGGTTTGACAATGGGCGCGATCGCAACGACAATGCCGATTGCGGCTTTGCCTAGGGTTCGCTCGAACCCCGAGGCGGCGATCTTTCGTTGCTTTGCTCAACATAGATATTTCTTGTGGATCTAAATCTTTGTTCCCCACGGACGGCAACAACTATTATTGCACAAAATTTTGCCTTTTTATGTCAAGAAAAAAATTTGCCTTTATGCCCTAATTAAATGCTCCTCTTGATTCGCCTCTTCGTCTTTTGTTCTAAACTCGTTCTTCAACCTAAAACCTGCAAAATAATTGACATAGGGGGCGGGTCCCCCTAATCCACCTTCGATGCCCAAGTCAAAAGAGCAGTTTGTCGATTGAACTTCAACGTAAGGTAAGACTTGCAAGCGAGTTCAGCGAGTATTAAATATGCTTACCGTGCATGGCGATCCCATGTATTTATAAGGGAAGAAAGGGAAAGGGATGGTAAAAAATCCTATCTCTAGGATCGGTCGAGATGCCTTGACACCCAAGCAAGGAATATCTTGCTTCCTAATCCACGCGAAAATTATATCTTTCGACTAAGATAGGTTTTTTCATTATAATAATAAGAAAAACAATAATTTAATAATGAAAATAAATAAGGTAGTTTAAAAGATACTTACAAGAAAATATTTTTTAATTATTTAGCCGCTCACGAGTAATCAAAATAACTTAAATTTTTATATATTAAACCTTTCTTTTCAAGGTTTCAATGTGAAAAAGTCATCCCACATCAATATATGTCACCCGGTTTACTTATCGCTATGTAGTATGTACATATCGCATATCGATTGATGAGCCACCGTCACAAAATCTATTCCACCTCCAATTCACGCGTCTAAACACAAAATTGTCTTGGGCTCGTTAATCATCCACGGGTTGGGCCCATCCGTGCCTTCAATTCTAGTCTATTGTACGGAAATTATAAACCTAGCCCACATACTAGCTTTGGGCTTTAAATTAAATTGGAGTTCAAACTCCAAATCTCCTCAATAATGATCCTGAAATTCTCCATGCAATCTCGTATTATCTCCAAAGTAGTTCTGAAACTAGTATGTACTACTATGTATTCTCGTACTTTGTACGGGTTTAAAAAATAATAAATAAAAATTAATATATGTACAGAATTATCAATATATTGATTGTTTTATTTAACATATAAATATAAACAATTAAAAATAATCAATTAGGACATCTTAGTTAAAAACGATTATATCTAAAAATAAAATATGTATTCTAAAATTTGTATAATAGCATAAAAATATCATAATGATCTTCCTATCTATAATATCCAAATATAAAAGATTGTTTAATAATAGGATATTCTATCCTATATTCTAAAAACATGGATAAGAATTCACCATATCCAAAAATAAAATATTATTTTTAAAAAAAGTAGTGATGTAGTCCAATCTAAAAGTGACATGTTTCGTTTAATAATTTTTTTAACCTCCGCTTTAGGTTATAGTTATGATTGGTAAAATATACTAATATTATTTTATCTTTATGTTTATTTGGAGATAAATTTTTACAAATATTATTTTATCTTTATGTTTACTTGGAGATAACTTTTTTGCATAATTAACTATAAAAAAACTATTATTTTAATAAAAAAACTAGTTTATGACCCGGGCCTTGCCCGAGAACTTAAAATTATCTTTATAATATATTAATTATATATGAATGTTTGATTAATGATTTAATTGTTGTATATGTATTGAAAACATTTTATATTTTTTTTTTGTTGCAATGTCATGATGGTTTGAAATGATTTTTTAATACTTTGGTAATATCATTCAATATTACTCCCTTAGCATGTTGGCTTGTAGAGTTTTAGATCCATTGTTTATGTATGTGATTTTTAAGTAAAATAATTTGAACATTGAAAAATTGTATGAAAGTAAATAATATAAAAACGTTTTCCTTATTAAAGAATGACATAATGTTAATTAAAGTACAAAATATAAATTTTTTTACTTATTAAAGAATCGCATAGTGTTAATTAAAGTACAAAATATAAAAATATTTTACTTATTAAAGAACAACATAATGTTAAGTAAGGCATATAGAATTCATCAATGGCATCTTGTATATGCTTATAAACCTACATTAACGAACATCTTTGTCAAATATAACGAATGATGCAACGATCGTTCCATCATTAACAACCAAAGTAACTTTAAACCTATCATGAAATATAATAATCTAAATATATATGACATAGACATATTTAATGATTAATATTTAATGTATTTTATATACCAAAGTACCAACGATCGTTTTACGTTTTTTTTTTGCATTGTTTACATGAATTATAGTACCATCCAAAAGAATCATCAATATCATCTGCGATCCCAATAGTAACATATTGGCCCTTCTGAAAAAAATATAAAAGGAGATTCATTTAATTAATCATTCTTAATGATATTAAAAAATATTCAAACTAAGATGACTAAATTAAATTTGACAAATATATTAGTTTTGAAAAAAATTAATAGATTATCAAGATATAATAGAAATATTAATGTAAATACCTTTTTTTATGTCGAGTATCTCATCAATTGTCTTCCAGAATTTAATATATAGGAATTGAATAGGAGATGGTGCACTCAAAATAGGAGTTATCTTCGTGAGATTAGATGAATTAAAACAATGTTTTAAAATAATATTAAAATTAAAACATCAATAAATTAATCATTAAAATTAATATATTAATCAATAAATTTTTACCTATCTTTGAATCCAACAATGTTCGAAAAAGAGGATCATCAATAAAAACTCTAGTAGGACCACGTGCATTAACCAATTTCCCTTGCATTACATAAACAAAGTCCTACCAATATAAAACTTACCTTTAAAATTTTTCACTCTTGCAAATTGTATGATTATAATGAATGGATCATCGATAGTGCTACCAATATAAGGAGTAAATTGATCAACATAAGAGTCACACATAGTACATATGATGACATCGTTCCTACATAAAATTTAAATTAAATCATAATATTAAATAATAAATTAAATTGTATGTATAAAATCATAACAAAATCAATATAACCATATTTCAAAACAAAATCATATTTAAAAACAAAATTTGTTCTCGTACCCATAGTTATACGGTAAGATAATAACAAAACGTGTTGTAACTTACTAAGTATTTTTCATCAAGAGTTTTTTTTGTTGATCTTATCAAAATCAACAAAGTCAAAAGCAGTATGTGGCATAGAATTGTGTTCTATTGTTTTGACATTTGTGCTCATAGCTCGTAATGCTGCATCCCTTCCGAGACCAGGACCCTTTATCATGACTTCTGCAAAGGATATTGTGGGGAAGATGTGTAGGACGAAAACCACCAATAATACTGATTAAAGAAAAGTTTGATAATAAGAATGTCATCTTCTCCAATATGTAAAAATCTGTTAGCAATTGATGTATACATAAAGGCGTTAATTTTATGTCTTGGAAAAACACAAAAAAGTCAATTAATATATAGTTATTATACATATTAGAAATTTAGAATAGACTAATTATATTAGAAGAAAACTATTTGTAAAATAATGAATTTAAGGGGAAAAAACATTCTCATCTACAAAGATCATCTCTTTGCCAATAATTTGAGTCTTATCATGAAAGTTGACAACATCTCACATATGTATGCAGCGAACACGTAACTTTCAATTTGTCTTCTTTTTCATATCCACATCACGAATAAAATGTATAGAAGTAGTCATTGTTCAACTGAAAAAAAGTAACAAAAATTTAAGTTAAAAAACTTAGATATAGTTCAATACTATAATAATAACACTTGTAATACTAAGAATAACTATCAAGACTAAACTAAAAACAAATCAAGAGTAAAAATTCATGACAATTTCAATTGAATAGGATAAAACATTAACAAAAAAAAAATTGAAACCTGACGGTGAAGATGCTTGAATGGATGTCACTTGCATAGAAAAAAGAAACGTGAGGATGTGAAAAAATATGTGCCAATTAACCTGTATAGGGTTAGTAGAGTATAGATATAGATAGAAAATTTCAAAATAAAAAATAATATAATATAAAGAAGATATTCAAATAAAAATCCAAAATAGAAATTAAGGAAATTTTAATATAATTTTTTTTTTATCAAAATTTAATTTATGCAAGTAATTATATAGATATTTGAAAAATTTACCTATTTATCAAAATTTGATTTAATATAAATATTTTTTTATAAATAGATAAAAAGATAAAGATAAAATAATTTTCGTTATTTTTAATTAAAATTCGAATTAATTTTTTCTCACATGAATAAATAGAAAGGAATTTAATTGGAAAAAATAATATAAATAATTTTTTTAATATAAGGTGGGGTCAAAATTAATATAAATAATGTGGTGGTTAGAAAAGTTATAACTTTAATATATAGTTATAGATTATAGATAGATATGATTGTTTTTATTTCAAAGATATATATGTGATCATGTGTGCATATTTTTTCTTATCTTTTATTTTTAATTTATCTTTTACAAATATAATAAATGTAAAGTACTTTTTTTATCTATTTTGGTCAAATCTACTAATATTATTTTATCTTTATGTTTATTTGGGGACAAATTTTTACAAATATTTTTTTTTTTGCATAATCAACTATTTAAAATTATTATTTTAATAAAGGGGTGATGTGGCGCAACGTGGTGACAGAAATTGCTCCGGCTTTAGTTATTAGTAATAGACTAGTTGTACCCGTCGTACCATGTACGATTACGATTCGGCACCATGTATAAATACAATTCGATATTTTATATACATTATAAATAGAATATTAATAAATAAAAAGATAATATAAAATTTAATATAAGTAATTTATTGCTCATATTACCTATTTTTATTATTTTTAAACATTATAAGTATTTTTTTTATTATAAAAGAATATATATATATATATCTATAAATAAGTTCGTGAAAAAATATTATGCTAAAAGATAAAAGATATTTATACTTATATTAAAATATTTTTTATTTTTTATTTTTTATTTTTAAATATTTTTATAAGGAAGTTTTCAAAAGATATTGTTATACTAAATAGATATTTGTTTGATGTTAAAGATAGATTTAAATAGTTTACTTTTAAATATTTTTATAAGGAAGTTTTCAAAAGATATTGTTATACATAATAGATATTTGTTTGATGTTAAAGATAGATTTAAATAGTTAAAGAAGAATTTAATAGGAAAAAGTTAAAATATTAGGAATAAAAATTAATTTTGTAAGTATGAGGTGGGGCCAGAATCGTTCTGGTGGTTCGAAAAGGTATAGCTTTAATATATAGTTATAGATTCATGTACATTGTACAACTTTTTCTTAAATAAAATATTAATAATAAAAAAAATTAATATATTTTTTATCCGAGAAAAATAATCATGTAAAAAATATAAATTTTTAAAATCAATAAACTATAAAAGTTGTTTATTTGAAACAATAATATTTTATTAGTATTACGAATTAAATTAATATCCAAAACATGATAATTTGTTTAATTATGAAAATAGATAAGTAATAAGATAAAAACTTATCAATTTATTATATACATGGGACCGTTCAAAATAAACTTAATTATAGTGATATAAGATTCTATGTACATTGCACTATCTTTATATTAAACTTAATTATCTAAACCTAGCATATGCATTCTATCTAAAAATAAAATAAATATCCTAATATTTGTATAATATATAGCATAAAAAATATCTTAATAATCTTCCTATTTATCATATCCAAAAATAAAAGATTATTTTTTTTTAAATTAGGAATGAGATTTTCTATCCATTGATTATAGTGATATAAGATTGTACGTACATTAAACTATCTTTATATTAAACTTAATTATTTTGCCAAAGATTGGTTTTAATAAAAGGGATAGTGTGGTCCAATCTAAAAGCGACATGTGTCTTTTAATAATTTTTTTAACATCCGCTTAAGTATATAGTTATGATAATTGAAACTAGTTTAAGACACATGTTATTTACGGATAATGATTATATATGGTACAAGTAATAACATTAAAATTTGAAGTATTTCAGGTAATATGTGGGGAGATATTTGAACAAAACTATATACCAAATCTGAACAACAAATTTTCCACTGAAATTGGAAAGAAAGACTGAGTAAATAGTTTAAATTTACATAGAAATACCAACAAAAAATGGTTATAATTTAATATCACAATAACTTATAGTGCTAGTAAACTAATTGTAAGCATGTAAGAATGTATAAATAATGAAAAATACAAATACTTGTTTTTTGATATTACAAGGCAAACATTAGGTTACCCGACGATTACAAGGCCAACCTAAATCATCACTGCGGATGATTTTTAGAAAATTGAAAACAATAGGTTGCTGATTAACATTCAGCGTAGAGTTAAACTAAAACAATAGAGTAGATGAATTATCTTCTTGAAGACTATGAATCGCTTGCTGGAGTAAAGGAATCTGGATATGTCTTCTTGCTAAGAAGTCAGCCGCAGAATTACATTCCCTGAAACAGTGAAAAATCAAGACATGCGGGATAGAAGAAATTAAAGAGTTAATATCATTAATAATAGTTATAATTTCCCAAGGAACTTTCCATAAACGTTTAATAGAATTAATGATTGTGAGATTATCACCCTCAATAGTGACATGAGACATATTTAAGGAAACAATACATTGAAGACCAAACAGGAGAGCCAAAGCCTCTGCTTTAAGAATACTCATAGGAGGCAAACATTTCCTATCAACCTAGAATTTTACTATTATGATCACGAACTAGAAAGCCCGCAAAAGCATGAGTGGAATCATTATTTTGTTTTGAAGCATTGAAATTTAACTTGACCCAGTTCAAAGGAGGTTTAATCCAAGAAGCTCCCACGTGTCGTTTCCGAGCAGACAAGAGCCTTGGAGCAATCAGATTGGCAGAGGACCATTGTAGGTGTTGGGCAAACGCAATGTCAGCAGGAAGAAGATTAGAAGAATTTCTTGATGGATTAAAAATCAAAACATTTCTATGACACCAAATATACCACCATAGAAAGCATAAAATATCAGAATTAGCATTTGAACTTAAGGTAGAAGTTAGATGGTCATCGAAGTTACCTGTGCTCGAGATTTGGAAAGCTATATTTAGCTTTGTTTCTAGACTGGCAATCATCTTGCGAGTGAAAGGGCAATCAAAAAATAAGTGGTTTAAATTCTCATCTTCTAGTTGACAAAGAGAACACCAACTAGGGACCTGATTAAAGAATCTATTTAAACGATCCGTAGTTGGTAAAGAGTCAGTACAAGATTTCCACAGGAAACTTTTTATTTTTGGGGGTAAATTTCTCTTCCAAATCCAACCAAGGCCAACAACAGGCAGTGGTTGAGAAGCTTGTAAGGAGCTAGCTGATTTAACTGAGAAGCATCCATCACTAGCTGGAAGCCACACAAGATGGTCTTCCATGAACGTAACAGGAATACGAATCAGCAGGATAAGATCGATAATATGTTGAGGTAATAAAAGAGAAAGAGCATTTATATTCCAAGAGAAATCTGATAAAATAAAAGCAGAGACTGTGAGGAAAGGGTTATCATTATTGAAGTAAGACATTAAGTCAAAGTTTTGAATCCAAATATTTGTCCAGAACTTTATATTTTGGTCATTACCTACAATCCATCTAATGCCAGACGCATACTGCTGACGAATACTAAGTAGGCGGCCAAACTGCCAAGAAACATTTGTGTAATTTTTTTCCTGATAAAGGAGAATTGGTATAGAACATAAATATTTGTCTTTTAATATACGAACCCAAAAGTTAGAAGAATCAGTTTGTATTTTCCAAAGCAATTTCATTTGAAGTGCAACATTTGTATTTTCTGCCATTCGAATCCCCATTCCCCCTTCCTCCTTAGGACAATAAATTTTTTCCCAACTGATCAGAGGATGGAAATTAGGAGTGAATTTATTCCAAAAAAAATTTCGATTGATTTTATCAATATTTTAACAAACCCCTTTAGGCAAGAGAAAGCTTTGCATAAGGAAATTAACCTGACCCATCAAATTTGACTGGATGAGGACAACCCTTCCCGCTTGAGAAATAAAATTTGCTTTCCATTGAGAGAGAGATGTTTTTTGAGACTTTCAATAGAGTCAGAAAACTATTATTTTGAACTCTTCCTTTTAAAATAGGGATGCCTAAGTATTTTTCTATTGAAGTGGTAATTTTTATATTAATTACACTAGCAAGGCTCAAAGCCCTGGAACGACCAATATTGGTTGAGACTTGAAAAGAACTTTTATGGTAATTAATTGAAAGGCTTGATATTTTTGAAAACTTTTCAAGGATCTGTTGGATGAAACAAATATTGTCATGCGTTGCATCATCCAAAATCAAAGTGTCATCAACAAAACAAAGAAAAGGAAGACACGTCCCATTTTTCATTAACTGGATGCCAACATGTCTAATGTTTTGCATTGCTTCATGTTGCAAAGTTCTTGCTAAATATTCCATAACAATAACAAAAATAAACGGAGCCATAGGGTCTCCTTGACGAATACCACACGACGGTTTAAACTCCCCACCTGCTTCATTATTAACCAACACAGATAAGGAAGAGGTCGTGATTCAAGTCATAACGCGATTAACCCAAGATAAATGGAAACCAAACTTAAGCAAAATGAGCCGAATAAAATTCCAATCTAATTTGTCATACGCTTTTTCCATATCAATTTTTAACGCCATCCATCCTTTTTTTCGTTTATGGAAGGAATGAAAAACCTCATGAGCAAGCAGAATATTGTCCTGAATTAAACAACCTTTAACAAAAGCACCTTGTAACGGATGAATAATATTTGGAAGAATTGTAGTTAAACGATTTGAGAGAATTTTAGTTATAGTTTTGTAAATAGTATTGCAACGACTGATTAGACTGTAACACCCCTATTTTGCAACAATGGGTATTTTCGCCAGTGACCTCGGACTTTACCGTCCAAAGTCACCCTAGGCTTTATAAGGCATTAAACTTACAGAAATGCGAAATTTAAATGGTAATATATGACATTAAAAGGTGCTCAAACTTGAGACTTTAAATATTGTCATTACATATTAAACTGTTTCAAAACAACATGATAGAGTTAAGCAGCTGAATTAATAAAACCTTGTTCTTGCAAAGTGTAGTGAATCCAAAATATGAGAGAAATATATTCGAGAAGACTTGACCTTCATTCCTTCAACTTTCTTGATTCTTCGTCTTTAAACCTTCGAGTGAAGTTTCCTAGAGTCTGGCATTTGTCGCGAAGGGCGAGAAATACCAGGCAAAAATGCGGAAAACAAACGGAATTAGTCTAAGGAGACTAAGCAAGTGAGAGCGGAAATTCTCAAGGGCAGTATAGTAATTTTATTATTTGATCAAGGATATTAAGGGAAGAAGTACTTGAAAATTATAATCACTTTTTGTGGAGCTTATAAGGACGGAATTTAGTTGATCTCGAAAAGAGATAAACTTGGATTCGAGAAGAAAGGAACCACGATATTGTAGTTTTTCTTAGAGTACAATTAATGTTGGGAACGTTTTAAGTCACATCAATTTTCTAGAAAACCTCTCGCACCCTTTTCGGACCGAGAGTCGGGTCGGTCTTACACGTGGTGCTAAACCGGCCCGGTTTTAATTCATTTTAATGTGCACTAACACTTATTTTTATTACGTGTCAAAACATTTCATATTATTTATGAATTTTAAGGGTGTGCAGGCTGTGGAAGAGCCGAGTCTACTTAAAGAAAATGAAGAAATTTTAGGCCTCTTTCATCCTGAGTGTTCAGGCCTCTTTCATCCTGAGTGTGCAGGCCTCTTTCATCCTGAGTGTGCAAGCCTCTTTCATCCTAAGGATACTGAGCCTCTTTCATCCCGAGTATATAGGCATCTAGCTAGTGCATAATATAATATCGCCTATGCTAATCCATATGAATCTCGAAAAGACAATGAAACAAACAAGGTCACAAATCATCGGTCCTAAAGTTCAGTACTAGCGTAGTACGAATCATAATAACAATATGTCGTTATTTCTAAGTAAATGAATAAACGTAAGTCCATTCATTTTAACAAACAAGTAGTTCCCAACATAGAAGAATTTCCTTAACGGAAACGAAGTATATATATATAAAAAGGTTACAAGGGAGAATATCCACTTGCCTTGAATTTCCTTCAGGGATGTTACTAACTCGGAAATAAGGCGGTTTAGTGCCGTTCGAGAACCTCGACCTATTTATCCGTAAGCATGAGAATGAACACTTATTAAAATCCTTATTTTAATTTAAAGGTAACCTTTCTCTTAGTTTCCTCTTCTAAGAGAAGGTGAGTTAAACTAAATTATTTGGTTAAATAATATAGTTAGGAAGAAGGGTAAAATAATAATAACTCTTTTTATTATTATTTTCTAGGTGACACTTATTAAGGGTTTTGCAATTTATAAAAATACTTAGTTTAAGAACATGAATGTAAGGCTTTACTTAGCCTAAGGAAAACTCTTTTTAACTTACAAATAAATATTTAAGTATATTTAAAATAGTTCATAAAATGATTTGCACGCATCATTTTTAAGAAGACTTCTTTAAAAGAAGATTGTGTTTATTACAACTTTCATATAAATCACTATTTATTCAAAGGAAAATTCTATTATGGTCATGCATGTGTCTAGATGACTTCTAGAAATACTATTTAATCTCACAAGCATATTTTGAAAGATTTTAACAAAACTTATGCTAAAGGTTATATTTCTTTTTATTTAAAAGATATGGTAAAAATTCCATCTTAGTAAACTTAGAGCACATTCCACAATAATATTTATTCTAAAACTCCATAATTTCTACCTACAAAGTTTATAGAATTGATTTAAAAGTCTAGAAATTATATATATATAACCGGTTTTATTAAAATAAGATAAAAATAAATAAAAATCCATTTAAGTGTTAAAATTGCTAGGAAATTACATGCAAGGTGATTTCTCTTAATAAAAATTCATTTAAAGTAGCATGCAAGAACTTATAAGATCATCAAAGTATTTTATAAACTCATAAGACTAAGTTCTACATCAAACATCATCAAAAATCCATTTCTTACTCAAATGAGACATGCATGTTGATTTTCTTCATAAAAATTCCATTATTAAGACATGCAAGAACAATTTCCATTTAAAATCCTTTTATCTTGAGTTTATTAGATCTTAAAACTTATAAACCTCATAAGAGCCTATTTCAAGTAGTAAAAGTGACATGCATGTGGATTTTAAGCAAGATTTAAAAGTCTTAAGTGTAGACCATGAAATTACTAGTATTACTTATGGATTTTTAACAAGAAAAAGGGGCTTCTTAGATCATTTAAATAAAATTAAAAATCTGAAATAAAAAGGTGAAAATCACCCTTAAAAGATGTAGGATTTTAGTATATGTTCACATGATTGTAGAAGACACAAATCTTTCTAACAAGGCATGCATGCATGTAAGAATCAAGGGAGAAATATGCAATTTCTAAACATTTTATATTCTATATTTTATTGAAGAAAAACAGCCCTTAGATATCATCAAAAAGCTATGAAAATGTCCCAAAAATAATGTAGAAAGATTTAGGATTTTTACCCTTGAATTTGTGAGACTTTTGGAGCAAGAACACACCACAAAGGGGAAAGGGAGGGGGCGACGGCTCCGGGGCTGGATGGTGGCGCACAGCGGCTGGTGGTGGCCGGAAGTGGTGGTGGTGTGGTGGTGGGATGGAAGAACACAAATAGAGTTTTTTATGGTGGAGGAGAATCTTTATGATGCGACCTTCACGTTCATGATGTTCATGTTTTTAGTATAGTTTTTAGTAGGTTTCTTTATTTATTAGGTTTAGTTTTGATAAGTTTAGGTTTAGTTTGGTATGTTTTTGGATAGTTTTGCATATTTTCATAGAAAGTATGGAAGCTACTCTATTTTGTGTATTTTGTAGGTTTTAGCAAGGAAAAGTGCTATATGGAGTTGAATTTGGAGTGTTACAGTGAAAGACGGAGGAATACAAGTTTGAAGAAGTCAGAGTCAAGGTTTTACGAGTTGAAGTGTGGAAGAAACCAAGCCCAGGCTCGTTAACGAGGCCACGTGATAAGAAATTTCGAGGGTTGACTTTGTAACTCACCGATCCTGTGCGGGAAATTATTTCCGTGTCGGTAGAGTATCTTTTTGTGATTTTTAGGGTTATTATATTATGTATTTTAGGTCTTGTTATCTTCTTAGATTTTGTTTCTATCTTTTTAGAGTTTTATTTCTATCTTTTAGGAAAGTTTTTATCTTCTAGCCTTATTAGTTTTTAGCCTTTTTAGTATAAATAGCCCTCTTATTTAGCCTAGAAGAGGGGGGAATTCTTTGGGGGATAGATAGAGAAATCGAGCATAGAGAGAAGAGGAAGAGCCGAGAGAGCTAAGGAGAGGATCGGAGACGAGTCGTCGGGTCGGTGGACGAGAGTTACCGAGTTCGTTGATCGAGTATTTCGGTTCGGTATTTGTTTGTTTTCGGGTTTTCTTCTGATTTTCTGTGTAAGACGATATTTGTTATTTAATTTGAGTAGTAATTTATTTTCAATGATTTCTTGTTTCATAGTTATGATTAGTGAGTAGTCTTCTTTTCTAGGATCGGGGTTAAGCCCGGCGTAGTTAAGCATGTTTAACGAGTAAGATTATGTGTTGAATGCCTTTTATTTGTTATTGAGATTGTTTGTTGTGTTTATACCGAGATGAAAGTTGAGGTAATTTGAGTTTTTAACTGGATTGAAAGAGAAAGTTAGTAACTTGAAGGTTGATATTGTTTGAAAACGAAAGTTTCAAGCTTTAGATCCAAGACAAGCAAATAAGAGAGTTAGGTTACGAAAGTAGGTTAAATTACTTCATGGTCAACGAAAGTTGATAATTCTATCTATTTAAAGGCATGATCTATTCTTTTTACGAGTTTATATGCTTGGCTATGTTGCGGTGTCCCTAGTCCTAGATCTTTGTTTTTATTTGAATTATTTTAAGTGAATTTCGTTACCGAGTTTGTTTAGGTCGTTAGTTGAGTCTTTTTAGGTACGGTGGTTCGTTAACGACCCTGACAACGTCGTTAACGAGGCTGCTTGTGTGTGTTTTTGTTTGATTTTGTTTGCTTTTTAGTAGTCGATAAACAAACAACCTTGCTTCCTGTGGAACGATCCTGACTTCGCTATACTCAGCGGGGTCTTGACTTATAAATTTATTTGTTGTCAAGAAATACCCTCTCAACAAATTGGCGTCGTTGCCGGGGAAGCAACGTGTTTGTTAGTTTATCTGTGGGTTCGGGAATAGCCCGACCCCGTTTTTGTTTTTAATTTTTGTTTTCTTTGTTTGCTTTCTCAGTTGCCGGTAGGACGACGAAGGCTCGAGTTTGACAACACTGGTTATTACTCAGAACCCGAACGTTCCCTGCACCGTAGACTCCGAGAAAACCGAGCCATGGCCACACCAGAAGAGATGGCTCTTCAAATGGAAGACCTCCGAAATCAGATGGAGGCGTTGAAGACTGAGAAGGAAGGCGTTGCTGCTGAAGCTGAGCGTCAACGAGCTGCTAATGCTCGTCTACAAGAGGAACTTGATGCCTATCCAAGGAATGCCAAACAGTACATGCATCCAGAACTGAGGGTTCCAGAGTCCCCGATTGTGCTTCCAGCGATAGAGAAACCCTTTGAGATCAAGTCTCAATTCATATCCTTGATTAAACGGGCTCAGTTTGAAGGGAAACCTACTGAGTTCCCTATGGAGCATATTAGAAACTTTATTGATTTATGTGACACCATAGCTGCTGAAGGTGTCTCACTTGAATATGTTCTGTTAAAAGCTTTTAGGTGGTCCCTTACTGGAAAGGCCCTGAGCTGGTTGGAGAGCCTACCTTCTAAGTCTATCAGGACTTGGAAAGCTTTGTACGATCAATTTCTGACAAAGTTCTTCCTTCCTGCTAAGACGACGGAGTTGAGGAAACGCATCACCTCCTATCACCAGCTGCCTAATGAAACATTCGTTGAAACATGGGAAAGATTTAAAGAGATGCTTAGACAATGCCCCACTCATGGGCAACCTTTATATGTTTTGCAAGAAATCTTTTTCCAGGGTATCAACGCAGAGACCAAGAACCGCATCAACACGCATACAGCGTGCGGTTTTATAGAGATGAATCCGACGGAGGCATGGGAACTGTTGGATAACCTTTCCAATTACGATGCCATGTATGGAATCCAGCAGACTCCACAACCTCAGAAACATCTCTACGTACCTAACCGAGACGAAGTTGACCCGGATGTTAAAAATCAATTCTTGCAAGATGAGGTCAACCGTCTGAAGAAGTAGGTAAGTTTTCTGAAATCCTCTCAATCATGTCAAGAATGTGGTTCTTCTGCACATAGTACTTCTGCTTGCACTAACATAGAGCAGGTTAGAGCCGCTGAGACAATAGTTGAGATGAATTATATGAGAGGACCATACAGGAACCAGCCTAGCTATAATGACAGGTCAAACAACTATCAGGCATGGGGCAATCAGAATACCAATCAAAACTATGCAATGCCTCCACTAGATAGACGACCTGCACCTTATCGACCTCCAGGCCATCAGGAGCCACCATCATGGGTTCAAGGATTACAGGAAGGCATTAACGGGGTGACCAACAAAGTTAACGAAGTGACCAACAAGGTTAACGAAGTTCAAGCCAACCTGAACCAACAAAATAAAAGATGGGGAGAGTTCGATATATGGAAGAAGAGTGTTGACTCCCAACTAGGGAACCTCGTTGCCCAGATTCCGAGACCACAAGGGCAACTCCCGGGCCGCCCCGAGGAGAACCCTAGGGGACAAATAGCAGCGGTGCACCTTAGGAGCGGGAAGACATTACCGGAGCGAGTCCAAACTGAGGACAAGAAGGAAGAGGACGTCACCAAACAGCTCGTTAACGAGCCAGCGAGAGCAAATAGCGAGCCCCTATACCAAGGTGACGAGGCTTCAAGGGTTCCTGACGACCCAACCCCAGGTAAGTTTTCTAAACCGAGCCTTCCTCTCAACTCAAGGGTAGTTAACGACCCCATCAGGGCCGGTAACGACCCACCGAGCATACCCGACGACCCCAATGACGACCCGGTACTCCCACCTCTCGAGCCCAACTTGGTTCCGAGGATGGTGAAATCTCTTCCATTCCCAACTAAGAAATCTATGGACTCTACTGAGAGTAAGTTCAAGCGTTTCGTAAAGATTCTTCAGGGCATTAATATTTCCATCCCATTCGCTGAGGCCCTAAGCGAAATGCCGGCTTACACAAAGTTTTTGAAGGATATTCTTAGCAGGAAAAGATCCATTACAGAGCTGCAGGATGAAGTCAGATCAATAGCTCTACCGGAAAAGCTAGGAGACCCAGGGAGATTTGCAATAACAATCGGTATAGGCAACCACAAGTTCAAAGCTTTATGTGATCTGGGCGCCAGTGCTAGTTTAGTTCCTCTCTCAATCTGGTCTAAAGCTAATATTGGACCACTAGAGCCGGTAGATACGAACCTGTACATGGCAGATGGATCATGCGTCAAGGCCACAGGAGTCGTGGACGACTATCCCATCCAAGTCGGGAAATTCTTTATACCAAATGATTTCATCGTCCTCGATATGCCTGAAGACCCTCATGTCCCCATAATTCTGGGCAGACCATTTTTAGCCACAGCAGGTGCAAGAGTAGATGTGTGAAAAGGACTCCTCACTTTTGATATTGGAGAGGAACGGGTAGAATTCAACTTGGATCAGAATGCCAACGACCCAATTGCAGTCGCACAAATCGAGTTGATCCAACCAGAACTCGATTCAGCCGCCCCTACCGAGCCTCATTGGCCAATCACCGAGTCCGACAAGCACAAATACAACCAAGGTAAGCACTCTAACTATGAATTTGCTAAAGACGGTCATTCCTTATCTTTTATTCCTACACCATGCCCCATCATATGCACTACAGAGGAATCCAAACCACCTTGGTTTTCGGATTTCACTAACCATCATGTAGGAATATCGGGCATACTGATAGAGGAAAAGGGGCCTAATTTAGCGACTCAGGCACACAGAAACTGCACAGCTAATTATGGGGTACCTCAAGACTCCAACATAGCCACACAAGAACCACCTTGAGTCAAAGGAACACGTCGGGCAGACGACGTTAAAAATAGCGCTTACGGGAGGCAACCCGCTTTTTAGTATAGAATTAGCTCTTTTTTTAGACTCTTTTTCTTAGCTTTCTTTTGAGTTCTTTTTAGTAGTTTTTAGGATAGAAATTAGGATTTAATTTTGAGCTAACAAGATGCAGGAGAAGGGATCGAAAAATCACTCCAAGAGGCTACGGTGGCTCGTTAACGACCCACCCAGGGTCGTTAACGACCCGATTCGGCAAAACGGGCAGGTAAGTTTTTTTTAACCTAATCTATCTTTTTCACTACCCTAGCCGCCACCCCTCCACCCCTTCCTATCCCTTCCCTCTCCTATATAACCCTTCTACCCCTTCCAAATCTCTTTCACTCTCAAATCCTTTCAAATCAAACTCAACCAAAAACCTTTGAAGACCCCTTCCACCGATCGGAATCCCGCGCCACCATCACCGAGCAACCATCGTTACCGAAGCCCGGAAACCCTTCCCTCCACCGTCGAAGATCCGAAGCTTTCGATAGCCCCCACCGAGCTCGTTACTCACCCAATTCCCGACCCCTTGTTCTTCAAATTTCTCGGTTCTCCGGTATGTTTTCTAAACCCTAACTCGAAATTGCATGATTTATGATTTTTAGGGAAAAAATTTCATGTCTAGGATTGAGTTCATATAGAGGATCGGTGTTCATGATTAAATATTGCCCATGGTTGTGATTTTTGCTTCGTATTTCTAGATTTAGAGAGGGATATTCATGTTAGATGTGTCATAGTGAGAAGTTAATTGTGAAAAGCATGAATTTTTCTTGTTCTAGTATCAAGCTACAAACTTTGCATGTCAAAATTTTGGGCAAAATTTAGCATGTTCGGGTTGGGTAATCGAGCAAGTATGGGGTGCGTATTTTCGATTGTGTGGCTAGTGAGGAGTATAGAGGATTGCATGCTTGAATTTTGGCTTGTTTTAAAGTAGAGTAAACTCGAAATTCTGTGATCTGGTTCTCGGCGGATCGTTAACGACCCACCCAGGCTCGTTAATGACCCTGCATAATCTCAAAATTCAACAACCAGTCCAGATTCGTAAACGACCCAATTGGGTAGTTAACGAATAATTCCGAGGCTATTTCGAGACCAAGTATGGGGTCTCTTGCCTATCTATTTTGAGTAGATCTTATCTTGGAAAAGTTTTTTTGATTATTTTGTAGATCTCATGGCAAGTTCAAGTAGACCCTCTACCCGAGCTCAGAAGAAGAGGAGGAACCAGAGGTCCCGATCTCCACCTCGCATGGACAACGTGATTTTGAGTACTCAAGGCCAAGTGCATCGATACCGTGCCATTCTAGAGAAGGACCACAACACTCGTTGGTTCTCGAAGTCTAGTGCTATCAACACGGGGATCTACACGGACGTCAAGGAAGCATTTCTTATCCTTGGTGCATCCCATCTCCTGAAGAAGGAGAATTTACCACACTTTCCGGCCCTCACATCCGAGTTCTTGGCCACTCTAGAGACGAGCTTCCCGTCAAAGACTTCGGCGGGACGAATCCGGTTTCGGCTCGGCAACGTGAGCCGTGAGTTCACCATGGCAGAGTTCAACGCTATCCTAGAGCTTCCAAATCCGTCTAGAGACTACAGTTTGAAAGACTACAGAGTGACTAGGACATGGAGCTACATCACGGGGGAAGAACAATCCTCCACAACGGCATTATCTGGGGCAAGCATCATCAACCCCATCTTCAGGATCATTCTCCGAGTCCTAGCCGCTATGTTTTGGCCAAAGAGAGAGATAAATAGGCCAACAAGGACGGAAGTTGCTTGTCTCCGCACCATCCTTTTCGAGGAGCCCGGCCCCTTGAATTTGGGGTACGAATGGCTCTACTACGTCGAGAAATCAACCAAGTCCAAGGAGGTTTGGTGTGGCAACTTGGTTAGCCTTTTGGCTAAAAACCTTGGAGTTGACCTTACTCGCTACACACCGGCCCACGCTCAACTCCTCAACAAGAGCTATTGGTATAGCTCCAGTATTTTCATCCAAGCCGAAGGAGGATTCAAAGTAAAAGTTCAAGACCGCTTCGTTAGGCCCACCCTCGACAAGCTAGAGTTACTCTATGTACCAAATTGGTACGAGGCAGAATTGTCATGAGCAAGTATTCAATACAAATACTTGTATTGAATATGTAAGCTTAATTATATGAAAATGCACATTAAATAGTTTGTAGGACTTCTTTGTACACAACATTAGTGGTCTCACATATTGAGTTTACCAAAATCATTTTATATATTTTTTATCAAAATTATATCAATATATAATGAAAATATATCATTGTACAAAAATATATCATATATTCTAAAAGTAATTTATTATATTAATACTTTTTATTTTGATATATATATTATAAAATCTAGGATAATGTTTCTATCTATATTATAAAATCTAGGAAAGTTTCAGTTGGTACCCTCGAGTTTTTGGTTTTTCCGAGTGGTGCCTTGAAAAAAACATATTCTGAGTGGTACCCCTGAACTTTTGCAAAAGTCTGATTGGTGCCCTTACTTCTAAATTCCATTAGTTTATAACTAAATTAGTATGTTTTTTAATGAAAAAATATAATTTTTTATTTAATTAAATTAAAATAGTTTTAATTTAATAATAATGAAAACAAATCATATAAAAATATAAAAATAAAATTTATATTATATATATTTCAAGTAGATTTTTTATGTTGTATAATTCAAATATTTTAAGTTAAAACCAAAAATATTATAATATTTATATTAAAACAAATATATTGCAAGATTAACATTTTCCATATAGATTTTATATAGTATTTTTGACAATTGTTGAAAAATTGATAGAAATTAAATTTTAATGTAACTCGAGAGTACCATAATGGAAGTTCTATTAGTTTTTTTTTAAAAATCAAAACAATTACATAAAACCTACATGACAAATTTTAATTATGTAATATATTTATTTTAATGTAAATATTGTAATATTTTTTTAAACTTAAAAATTTTAAATTATACAACATACAATCTACTTGATAAATATATATGAAATATTTTTAATTTAATATTTTATATGATTTATTTTAATTTGTATTAAAATAAAATTTTAATTTAATTTAATTAAATACAAAAATATATTTCTTCATTAGAAAACATACTAATTTAGTTATAAACTAACGAAAATTTACAAGGGCACCAATCAAACTTTTGCAAAAGTTCAGGGGTTACACTCGGAATAAGTTTTTTTTCAAGGCACCACTCGGAAAAGCCAAAAACTCGAGGGTACCAACCGGAATTTCCCTTAAATCTATTCAGAATATGTTTAAGGGTTTGTAAATATGGAAATGACAAATATAAAAATTGGATATATCGTAAGAATAATATAAGTTATTATATTTTATTTTAAAAAATTGACACTAATTTATTCAAGTAATGTCACATGGCATAATTTTTTCAACATAAATAATTTCTACTTTATAATGTATTAGGGTAGTTATATACATAAATAGTTGTAAAATTCAAATACAAAATAAAGCAAAGCTAACTATAAAAATATGAAAATGTGTATGATCCGTACGTTATTAGTCCATGCTTCCGTCCCTGCCTAATTTTGGCCGTTTGCGGTCACCTTATCGGCTTACCTTCTTAATATTCTCTGTTCTCCTAATCTCAAAAATCTTAGTCCAACCCATTTTCCTTATAATTGTTCACCCATTTACAACCACATTCGAGTTTTTAGGTGTTTATGTTTTCCCAATTTGTCCTTTCAAACCTCTCATAAGCTTCAACCCCGTTCCACATCTTGTGTCTTTCTAGGATATCCCGATAATCATCTGGGCTACTTATGTCTTGACATTTCCACCAATAAATGGTCATCTCTTGCCATGTCACTTTTGATGAGTCTTCTTTCCCATTTGCTTGGCTTTCTTTGGCCTGGCATAACCCTTTCAAGTCGCTTAACGAATCCGTCTCCCCGTTGGTCGTCTTCCCTTTCTCCCGTGGCTCGCCGGGGACCACGTCTCTTGCGAACTGTCCGCCACCCCCTTCACATAGTTTTACCCCGGGACCCTCGACCCCCATCCCGAGCCCATTGCCTTTGTCCCCCAACATGTCGACCCCGACTCCCACACATTCGGCCCCCAACAGCCCGCCCACTACACCAACCCTGGTCCCACCTCCACAAAATGACCACCCCATGACCACCCGAAGCAAAGTCGGGATTGTTAAACCTCGCCATATTTTTAACCTACATGCCTCGACCCCTACTCCCTCTACCACCCTGTCTCTTATTCCTACCTCTCATAAAACCGCTCTCCTTGACCCACAATGGAACGCTGCCATGAATGACGAATATCGTGCTCTTACTAGTAATGGTACTTGGGTTTTAGTTCCCCGCCCTTTCGGAGTTAATGTGGTCTGATATATGTGGTTGTTCAAGCACAAGTTCTGAGTTGATGGTGCCCTAGAACGGAACAAGGCCCGTCTTGTTGCTAAGGGTCGGTCTTAGGAAGTTGGTATTGACTATGATGAGACACTCAACCCGATTGTCAAACCGGCTAACTATCCGCACAGTTTTGCATTCAGATGTTTCACGTTCCTGGCCTATTCACCATTTAGATGTCAAGAATGCGTTTCTGCATGGTAATCTTAAGGAGACAATGTACATGGTTCAGCCCCCTGGCTTCGTTGATCCGGCCCGTCCAAAACATGTTTGTCTGTTGAAGAAGTCATTGTATGGTCTCAAACAGGCACCCCGAGCTTGGTACCTGTGGTTCGTGTCATTTCTGCATCGTGTCAGTTTCATTGGCAGTCGGGTGACTCCTCCCTTTTTATTTTCCGACGCGGCTCTACATCGGCCTATTATCCTTACAACCTCCTCTGATTCGCTTCTCCAGGACATCATCACTCTTCTGAGTCGCGAGTTTGCTTTGACTGATTTGGGGCCTCTGTCTTATTTTCTAGGTGTCACCGCCACTTGCACGACCTCGGGTTTATTTTTGTCTTAGGACAAATATTCTCGGGAGATTGTGGAACGCGCCGAAATGACATACTGTAACCAGACATTAACTCCCGTTGACCCCAACACCAAGCTCACCGCGGACTCCGGCCCCCTAGTTTCCGACTCTACACTTTATCAAACCCTGGCGGGTGCGCTTCAGTGTCTCACATTTACTCGGCCTGACATCACGTATGTCGTTCATCATATTTGTCTTTTTATGAACGACCCTTGGGAGCGTCACTTTTCTGCTTTAAAGCGTATCATTCTGTATGTTCATGGTACCTCGACGCTTGGCATTACTATTACACCGGCACAGTCTCCCAGCCTGATTGCTTACATTGACGCCGATTGGGCTGGCTGCCCTGACACCCGTAGGTCTACTTCTGGTTATTGTGTCTTCTTGAATGACACTTTTGGTTGCTTGGTCTACTAAACGTTAGTCTGTTATCTCCATATCGAGTGTTGAGGTCGAATATAGAGGGTTGCTAATGTCGTTGCGAAGTGTTCTTGTCTTCGCAATCTTCTTCTAAAGCTACATTGTCCACTCTCTACAGCTACGTTGGTCTATACAGATAATGCGTCTGCCACATATCTTGCAAACAATCTGGTACAACATTAGCGTACCAAACATAATTAGTTGGATATTCACTTTGTTAAGGAGAAGGTTGCCTTAGGCCATATTGTAGTTCTTCATGTTCCGTCGACTCATCAGTACGCGAACATCTTCACCAAGGGTTTGCCCCTTCAGTTATTTTTAGATTTTGGGGCAGTCTCACTGTTCGCTAACCTCCTGTTTCGACTGCAGGGTGTGATAGCACATATATTATTATGTATTTGTATACACTTGTAAGTTGTAACCCTAGCTTGCATGACAAGTTTGTAACTCTTATATATTGGTAGTCAATACATACAGAGGCAACCCTAAGGAGAATTTACACTCCAACAATGCTAAAACATAAAAGTTATGCTTATTTTTTAAATATTCTAAATATTTATCTTTATTTTTTAAATATTTGATTAAGGAATTTGTCGATAAATATCACTATTTTTTTTATTTTGAATATGTTGTGAAATTATGTATATTTAAAAAAAATTAAAATATAATAAATAAGAATTGATTTGATATTAAGGATATATTTAAATAAATAAAAATAATTTAATAGGAATAAATAAAATAATCTATAACTATATATTAAAGTTGTATCTTTTCGAACCACAAGAACGATTCTGGCCCCACCTCATATTTAAAAATTTAATTTTTATTTCAATTATTATAACTTCTTTCTATTAAATTCTTTTTTAACTATTTAAATTTATCTCTAACATCAAACAAATACCTATTTAGCATAACAATATCTTTTGAAAGCTTCCTTATACAAGTATTTAAAATTAAAGATAAAATACTTTAAATATTTTAAAATAAATATAAATCTTTTAACATATATCTTTTAACGAATTTATATATAGATATACAATGATTTTCTTTTATAAAAAAATTAATCATAAATATTCATAATTTTTAAAAATAATAAAAATAAATAATAAAATATTTAATAGATATATTGAAATATTTGATAAACTCTAAATTTACGTATATGAAAAGTGATAAAATATGAAGAATATAATATTTGATTAAAAAATTATACATTCTACGAGCAATAAATTACTTGTATTAAAGTTTATATTATATTTTTATTTATTTATTAATATCCTATTTATAATGTCTATAAAATGTCGAATCGCAGTCGTACATGGTACGACGGGTAAAACTAGTTGGAATAAAAATTATAGAGTTATCTACTCTAATACATTATAAAGCAGAACCCACGTCTGTTGTAAAATTTGCGCCACGTGGCATTTTTAAATAAATTAATGTGAAATTATATTTTAATAAATTTTGTAACAACTTATAGTATTCTTGCTATATATACTACATATATAACATGTTTATATAAATTTTTTTGTGTATAATTTTCTATCTATGGATTATGTATTAGTTTACTACAATAGATAACGTATTTATATAATTTTAATACACATAAATTCCTATGAGATGATATTTTCCATATTAATTTAATATTTTTATCTTTTAACAAAATTTAGGATCTTAATATATATTTTTTTCTTTTAACAAGGCATGAGCTCCAAGTATAAAATTTATATCTATATAATGATATAACTTTAAATAATAAATTTTGTTATGTTGATATATTTTTATTTTGAGAAAAAGATATAATTTTATGTTGATGACTAAGATTATATGTAAATGTCAAAAATAAATAAAAAAATCTAATTTTAATTTAAATTAATAAAATTAGATTTTCTTTATCTTTTATGCATTTATATTAAAGATTTTTTCTTAAATCAAAGTTTGATGGAAAAAAATAGAAAAATTTACAAATCTTGATGAATACTTGCTTACATTGAATTTTGATAAAAATTTACATTACATTTTTCTTAATTTGCTTTTTATTTTATTTATGTAAATATAGAATTTTTTTTATCTAGACCCACCTTATATTTAATTTTTTTATCTCTATTTTTTTTGTAATTTAATATGGATGATAGGTTGATTAATACATTGAATTTTGTAAATTTTCATATACATTAATTTCCTTTATATTTTATTTCTTCGTTATGTAAATTTAGTATGGAAAAAAACTTTATAAATGGATTGAATTTTGCAAAATAATACATAGATAATTTTCTCTATATTTTATCTATTAAATCAAGGACAATGTTCTCTTCTATACTAATCTTTATATTGTATTTTTCATATTTACAAACATTCTTATTATTATTATAGAGTAAAATATAAGAACCTTAATATATAATTTTGATAAAATATTTTAAAAAAAATATTTTCATAAATTATATTATGCTTTGTAGATAACCTATCATAATTATTATTATATTTATAAAAATAACCAAGTATTTTATACATATTAATGTCTAAAAAAATAAGAAAACATTATTTAAAAATATTCAATAAAAAGTAAAATCAATATTTTAAAATTTTCAATGTAAATTTGGACAAGATCTCCACAAGTAATGGAAAAATATTTAAAAATATATTCAATTAAAATATGGAGTATAATCTAAAAAAATAATTTATCTATTACACAATAAATTATGATATTATATAAATATATTTAGTATTTTAAATTAATATTGTAGAATTGTATAATTTTTAGTAAAATTATCCAGTGAATATCACGGGCCTTCAACTAGTCATAGATAAATAATTAGATAGTTATAGATTAGAGTAAATATTTTGACTGGTTAATTATTAGAATTTGAAAATTGGTTAATTCTACTTAAATCTATTTTCAGAAAACGTTTATAGTAAAATCTTTTTAAACTTATCCAGTTGATATTTGCGGATAATCTCGCTGTAAGTTTATAACAAACCTATCCGATTCAAAAACAATCTCTAACAAAAAAGATATGGAATATCTTTAAGCTGTCCTTTTATCCCTATAAATACAGCCCTTTATACCGATCATCCATCATATCTTCTTTCATTCAATTCAATTGATCTGATCATCATCTGTTTTGTTCTCCTTTCAAATTCAAATTCGTGAGATAATGGAGTTGGATCTTTCACCCAAGTTGCCCAAGACTGTGTACGGTGGCAATGGCGGTTCCTACTCTGCCTGGTGCCCTAAGGAGCTCCCCATGCTCGAAAAGGGGAACATCGGAGCCGCTAAGCTTTCGCTCGAGAAGAACGGCTTGGCACTCCCTCACTACTCTGACTCCTCCAAAGTTGCTTACGTTCTTCAAGGTGATGTTTCGTTATCGTTTACTTATCTGATTAATCGATCCTCGTTATATTGTATGTTTTTTTATCTCGTCTTGTTATTCTTCTTTTGGCTCTTTGATTGCTCTTTTTACTTTGTAGATTGATTATCTTTCTTCATGATCTTATACTTTGCTCATGTAAATTGCGCCAGTGATTTGATTGATCACAGTTCAGGACAAGCTCACGAGCTTTTTTATCACAGTTCCTGATTCACGAAATTCAGCAATTATTGATCAATTTCTTTCTACAGATTTGGAAAAGCTGCTTCGTTACTTTCTTTTTAATTCGTTGATCTAGATTTCTCGATCATTGTTGCGATAGTTGACTTCAAAAATCCTGTTCGTTTCGATCAGATTCTTCGATTGCAGTATCGGACAAACTTTTGAACTATCGATCTCATAATTTACTGATTTGAAATCTGATACTCCGCTCACTCAATGTAACTTCACGAATGCACTGACTGAGAAGATTTAATTACCATGTTTCAGGATCCGGCGTTGCTGGAATCGTCCTCCCGGACAAGGAGGAGAAAGTGATCGCAATCAAGAAGGGAGACGCAATCGCCCTCCCATTCGGCGTCGTAACCTGGTGGTACAACAAAGACGACACCGAGCTCGTCGTCCTCTTCCTCGGCGACACCTCCAAGGGCCACAAGGCCGGCCAATTCACCAACTTCCAACTCACCGGCTCCAACGGCATCTTCACCGGCTTCTCAACCGAATTCGTCTCCAGAGCCTGGGACCTCGAAGAAGACGTCGTCAAAACCCTAGTCGGCAACCAATCCGGAAACGGCATCGTCAAGCTCGACGCCTCGGCAAAAATGCCAAACCCTAACCCTGCTCACAGGGAAGGGATGGCTCTCAACTGCGAGGAAGCTCCTCTCGACATCGACATCGAGAACGGCGGTCGAGTCGTGGTCCTCAACACCAAGAATCTCCCACTCGTCGGAGAGGTCGGACTCGGCGCCGATCTCGTTAGACTCGACGGCAGCGCGATGTGCTCGCCGGGATTCTCGTGCGACTCCGCTCTTCAAGTGACGTACATGAATAAGGGAAGCGGCCGTGTCCAGGTTGTTGGTGTGGACGGGAAGAGAGTTCTCGAAACCACCATTAAAGCTGGGAGTCTCTTCATTGTTCCGAGGTTCTTTGTGGTGTCCAAGATTGCTGATCCTTGCGGCATGGAGTGGTTCTCCATCATCACCACCCCTGAGTATGAATGACCTTGAATTCTCTCTTTTTGCCTGCTGAATTTACATTTCAATTGTTTCATAGATTGAGAGACTTTGCTGATGTTATGTTTGTTTTTGCTCTGTTTTAGCCCCATCTTTACAAATCTGGCTGGTAAGACATCGGCGTGGAAGGCGTTGTCTGGTGAAGTTTTGCAGGCGGCGTTCAATGTGAGTCCTGATGTGGAGAAGAAGTTCAGTTCCAAGCGTATGTCGGATGCCGTCTTCTTCCCTCCTCCTAACTAAGAATGTGCAGAAGAAGCTTGTGAATGTGTTGGTTGTGGTTGCTGGTTCCGTGGTGTCCTTTTGAGCATTTTCTTTTTTTTTTTTTGTCTTTTGATTTTTTTTTCAATTAGGAACTTATGCTATGAAGCCTATGATTTTCGATTTTTATGCACTTGTGCAGCAAATAAAATATAGTCAATTGCTTTTTATTCTCGTCACATTTTTTTTATAATTGAAATTTCCATTGCTGGTTGTTTTGCTTATATTTTTCTCTGTCGATGTTGTTCGCAATCCACCAGTTTACGAAAGTCACCATTAAACTGAATGATTTGAACGAGTTGGTACAACCATATGACTCGGCCAACAACGAACCCATAATCTTTATTTCCTAAAACAATCTAGAAAATCCAAAAATATAAAATATATCGAACCAAACATTTTGTCTCTTAATCAGATCGTGGTATGAAGGTGGACAGCTCTAGATACCATGAAAGGGTTAGAATTTCTTGTATAATTGGAATACCAAGGAGGCAAGGGGAGACAGAAAAATAATGTTGCCCTCCATCACTGAATTTGTCAGGATTTACAAATATTGTAGAAAAATCAAAGAAGGAAACAAAATATTCAAGTAATCAAAACTATACCCAATTAATATAAGAGGAATCCTTATACATGTGAAAATTTGATAAATAAATTTCACCTAAATGTGAAAGGAGTGATCTTGATGACAAGGCCAGGGAAGACATCGTCAGGATCGTGTACATGAGGGTTCTCCTCCACAATATAAGGATCCCCACACTTATCGCTGATGCTATTCAGAGTCTCCCCTTCCCCTACCACGTAAATCTCATCGCACGGCTTGTTCTTCATCACCCCATCGTTCCAACTCTGCACCTGCGCTTCAGACGAGTACATATCCTCCTCTCCATTTTTGCAAAGGCAGATTACCAGCATCAAAGCCAGAACCAGGGCTGCATACCATGACATCCTCTCTGCCATGGACAACACCGCAGAGAATGAAGTGCTCGGTTTCATCTAATATACGAGATCAAGATGGACTATGTATGGTGTTGGTGGGTTTGAAAGGATCAACTCAACTGTTGTTATTGTGTGTGAATTTATACTAAGAAAATGGTGACATCAAATTTGGTTGGTTGTAGTGGGTGCCCTATCAGTTTCTGATGGGAGGGTATTGGTAGGTGGAACTCCTGAGGAAAGAAATTTGGAGAGTTTTTCTGAATTGTAACTAATGGCAAGTATTTAGGGGAGGGGAAAGTTGCGTGCTCTCTACTTAATTAGTTTTTAATTGCTTGTTTTATGTAGATAAAAATCATTATTCATATAATTTCCATCTCTTCCTAAGATTATTATCACACAAATATAAATCTCACTTGGTATGATGGTAAGGAACTATCACAAACTTTTTTTTCAATCATAAGTATTCCTTGAACTAACTATTACATGAAAGTCTAACCAGAAGAGGGAACAAGACGCAAGATCATATGATGAAATTGACGGATATCAGGATATGTGACATGTAAAAATAGAAAACACACACAATTACTACGAAAATAAAGGTTTTTTATTCATATTGACAGCAGAGTATAAATGAGTTTTGCAGTGAAATTAAGTACCCTGTCCTTGACATGCACAGAAACAAATCAAGGATTGTCGGACCAACATGAGAAATATCATTTGCCATCATCACATCCCAATTCAAATACTGAACTAAAAGGCTAGAAAACAACCCCCTTTGCACCAATTCAAAGGCTATGAACAAGCAACAAACAAAGTTCAAATGGTCAGAAAAGGCCAGTTAACAATTTCCTCGGAGCTTTTCATGGCTTCATCAGCTGTTGCTTTATGTACTTGATCACTTCTTCAACGTTAACAGTCCAAGCGACTGATACAGGAGCGTAGTCCGTCCATGGATTACTGGTATTCCATCTGTGTGCCATAACAAACATCAAAATTTTCCTTAGTACTACTACTTATAGAAGCGTCTTTCTAGTGTGCACACATGTTAATTTTTTAAAATCACAAATTGTATACAAACTATTCCCTAAATTGGAACAGATTAACTTTAGGAAATTATTTAACTTGTTTTAACATACTTGCTAAATACTATGAAATTACTATTGGGCACACATTTGAAAATACCCTACTAGAATAAACATAATTAAAGTTCAAGCAAATGATTTCAACTCACATTTTAAGACCATGATCCATTAGGGTATGGCCAACACAGATGCCTTGAGTCTCAACCCTCACAACGCCCTTCTTGTACGTGAAGAGATCAGGCCTCACAAGCGCTGTGAAGCTCACTGGGTCGTGAAGAAATATCCCTGCATTTGATTTTTTAAGTCAGATAAAAGTCAACATCTGATTTCAATTGTGGAATGTAAGTTTTTGTTAATTACCAGCAACACCGTCTGATTTCAAATGCCAGTCTCGGTAAAATTTACACATGTCAGCAAGGATTTTAGCGTGCTTTCCTTCTGATCTTCTTAGCTCATCAAGATCATCATCTGAGATGGGATTGCATAAGATGGTAGAAAGATATAATTTTCAGTAATGCAATACTTAGTGAAGTGCCTTTACCTGAAAATTTCACTTGAGTTGTGATATTGATACCAACTACTGTAATTTCTGCCCCTGAGGTAAAAACTACATCGGCTGCTTCTGGATCCCCATAGATCTGCAAGTTCAGCAGAGCCAGCTTAAATAGAGCAATGGTGATCAAAGAGACTAGGGATGTCATAAATTGCATCAAGAAAGGAAAATCCCTAGACCTATTAAAATGTGATCCTACCCGAAAAATCTGATACACTTGACAAATTTTAGGGTTAAGGATGAGACATTTCATCCAAACTTATATTTATTGTAAATGACAAACTTCCAGAATTTCTAACTGTAATATGCCAAAACACTCGAGCAGAAATTTTTCCTTAAGACTTGGCGAGTAGAAGAACAGGAACTTACATTAGCTTCAGCTGCAGGATTGACATTTCCCATACAGAAAAAGGCACCACCAAGAATAACCAATCTCTTCACCTTGCTGGCAAAGGAAGAGTCCCTTTTGATAGCCTACATCAAAGAGAATGATGATTATGATAAGTGATGATCAGAAAACATAGAGTTCGAAAGTATCATACAAGGATTATCAACTTACCAGAGCTATATTTGTCAGTGGCCCCAATGCAAGGACAGATATTTCACCCGGATACTCGTTGACTTTATCAACAAGAAATTCAGCAGCACTTTTCTCACATTTAGTGGAATTAGGAGGCGGTAGAGACAGATTTCCTAGTCCATCAGAACCGTGAATGAAATCAGCAATGCGGGGCTTTCCACCCTGCTCACGTAAATCACTGATAATGAGTTTGAAAAGTTATGAAAAAAGGAAAAAAGAGAACTCAAGTTGATATAGGTTACATTTAGAAAACAGATCAATGTAGCTTATAACTATGCAATTGCATCAATATATACAAAAAAAAGAAGGAACAGGTAAAATCTTAAATAAGGGATCTGCACTGGCATCTAGTACAAATATTGAATGATGAAAATCCTTTGCAGCATTCATAGCCATGTAAGACACTAGATGCCGATGGATCCCATTTGAGATCATAGTGATGTATATGAGTCCATAAAACCTTAAATGAAGTGAACAAACACTTTCTTCAGGCATGAATATAATAATACAAGAAAAGGGATGAGAAGAAATTTTGTGACTTCATATGCAAAGAGATGCTAGAATGGTTTGGTCTGAGAGGGATTAAATATCAGCTACATATTTCAACCCATTGACTGTCAACTGATCCTTAACATTAGGACATTTATAGTATTTCATCTAATCTCTTCCTTATCTGAAGTTACATCCTCATGCCAAAGCTCTTATTATGCATTTGTATTAAAAAGAAGGGAAAAGTGAAACTGAGCTTGAGTAGAATCAACACCATCAAAGAAAGAGGTACGGCTACTGCACTTTGCATACAGTTACCTAAGAATAGGAAAAATTACAAGCAAATATATGTTGAAGCAAAAATAAAATTAAAACCTCTGTAATCTAATTACACTTCAGATAATAAATGAAATCGTCCATCAATCTTAAGTTATTGATGTACAATGAAAATTAATTACCTTCAGAGGTTCAGGGCTACCCTCGGCCACAGGAACATCAGGACATCCAGCCATCTCACACTATTCTTTTTGCACATTGCCAGCAGTAAGTGACAATACAACTGATATAGAATGTGTAATGAGTCAAGGGTTTAAGGAAAACACAAACCAGAAGCAATGTATTTCGAGTGGCATCTTCTGTATAAACATTGCCAAATACCGTTGTAAAGCCTATGATTTCCACCTCTGGTGTTTGAAATGCCATTAGAATCGTCATGCTATCATCTACAAGCAGAAAAGTTCAATCAGAGAAAGGAGGAGGTGGAGAATTTTATTTTCTTCTTCAATGGACAATTGAAATTGATAATTTTAATTTTCCAGACTTTGCAATACTAGCAGGAATCCAAGTAGAAACAGTAATCAACATTCCCACCCACGACGACACACTTATAGCATCTTAAATCGAATTTAAGAGGACAAAATCAACAAAAGATTCCTTCCACTCTCATATCATTTTCATTATTCCCAAAATCAAGAGGTAAATCACAGATCAATGAAGAGCATGATTAAATAAAGATCACACAGCCAAAGAGAATAAGCACACTTTGATATATATTTCATCAATGTTATTAAAAATCATTGTTGGATGAAAGACACAAAAGTGCTGCAATTAGAAATTTTGGAAGAGTTCTATAATTTTGGAAGGCGGAAAGGCCAAATTACTCTTAAATTGAACCATTTTGATAAAGATAAGTTGATTTACTAATCAAATTTGAGAATATACTCCTTCACACCACATGAAAATTTGTCACACAATACAGCTGATCATAGTAAATGGAATGATGGGCAGCAATCCAGATGCTCAACTCAATCAAACATGGATAATGATGCAATTCCCAGCAACTGCATGACTTCAATTTTTAACTTTTTCCAGCACAAATTGAACAGAAGTGGAGCCTTCATCAGAATATTTCCCCCAAAAAAATGCAAAACATTATCAAAAAGTCGGGAATCCTAAGAAAAGCAAAGGGTGGACTTTCAGAATAAAAAAAAGAATCAGCGCATTACCAATTCCGGGATCAGTGTCGATGATCAACTTCTCGCGAGCGATTGAATCGACGCCGTTTGACAAACCATCAACCAGATCACCGGAAGTCATTCTGCCTCCAAATTGACAGATGCAGCAATCTGAATTGAATTTCGGGGGTGTTTTCAAGGGATCTAGGATTGGCAAAAAGGTCGACTATAATATGGGAAGATTCAAAAGGACCCAAAAAGCTGAAAAGATTTATTCTGAGAGCACTATTCAACAGAGAGAGAGTGGGAATATAAGAAGACCCAGATCAGAAAAGTATACTTTCTCTCTCAGAATAGTCTCAGGAAGCTTTCTTGCTTGTCTAAGGAAGATATTAAAATATAAATAGGAGAACGTGCAGATACTAGTCTTCTTTTATCGAACGAGTTGGCCAGTTGAGTGAGATAAGGATAAAGTTTACAACGCCATGACCATGAAATGGATGGAGAAAAGGATGCTGAATCGATGAAGAAAGCGAGAAGAGATAGCTTGAGCGATTTTTTGTTTCTGTTTAATGCTGTTTTTTTTTTTTTTTTTATCTTTTAGCTTTTTAGTTATTGAAACTAGGAACCAATAATAAAGTGACAGGTGCGCAGTGGGCGCCTACAATCTCCTTTTCGTATCTTTTCCGGTAATCAATGCAATTAGGGTAATTTCATCAAAATTATTGAGGGTTACATATTTTCTTCTAGTTGTTAGTTTTTTTTAAATAGGTAAGAATTAGGTTGTACTTAATAATTTAGCCTATAACTAGTTGTATTTTTTTTGTCTTCTCTTTTGGCTCGCCCCGTTCGATCGGTCGAACCTCGTTCTACATTCGGACCGGGTACTTCGTGGCCCCATTTTGGGGAAGACCCTTCCAATATCAGTTTCTCCACACATGTCGCCAGTGGGATTCGAACTTCGAATCTCCTAGGGGACACTTAGAGTCTAACACCACTTTACCACTAGACCAACTGAGTATTGGTTAGCCTATAACTAGTAATTAAAAGGCTTTAGGTGAACCAAAGGGAGTTAGCTCAGGTGGTAAACGACTTGTTCCACACCCATAAGCTATGGGGTTCAAACTCCAGTAAATATAAAAAAAATTCATTGGGAGACTCAGCCAGGTGTGTAACCCTGATCGAACTGGACGTAGCCAAATTAAAGGGGTTTAATTGTTTAGGTGTAAGGCTGGAGGGCTAAAAACGAACGCCTTTACACTAAAAAGAAAGAGTGATTTAGTGAACACCTTTACGCTAAAAAGAAAGGTTGATTTAGTGATTATAAAAGTGGTCATTAAATATCAAATTATCATAATGTGGTAGTTAAAAGTGGATACTAAATATTTGGTTGCTCAGTAACAACACCAAAGAGCGACCACGTGGTCGCCAATTCTGCCCAAATTTAGCGGCCATATGATTGATAATTGGTGACCACATTGTCGCTACATCTGAACCCAGATTTAGCTACCACGTGATCGCCAATTAGCCTCCATATGCTTGCTAAGTCCGGGTTCAGATTCATCGACCATGTAGCCTCCATATGCTTGCATGACCTTGGATGTTAACTAAAGAATGTCGTATGATCGTGCATTTGCCTGAATATGGGTTCAGATCTAGCGACCACTTAGTCACTAAATCTGGAGAATTTTTTTATTTTTAATTTTATTTAAATAAATTTATAAATATAAAAATAAAATTCTTAAATCTATTAAAATCTAATTAATTAAAATATTTACAAAATATTTACAAAACATAATTATACAAATATATAAAAAATAAATCTAAACTAATATGTCAAGTCCACCTCATTAGGAGGTGGCGGACCGGACGTGTACGCCTATGTCTGGTTTGCCCTCATCTCTTCCATAAGCCAATCCATGGCTTCAATCTGGGCAGCTTGTGAGGTACTCCAGTGACTTGCTGCTCTATATAAGGAGGTGGCATGCGCAATAACATTCTACCCGAGTTGGGGCATTTGAGCACTCAAGGAGACATTCTAATGTTGGATCTCCGTTATCCGAGGGCTTGTCTCTAAGGAGCTCTTAGCTAATCGCCATAGTAATCTACTACGGTAGAGCCGAGCTAAAAAAACAGCTCTTCCAAGTCCGACCCCTCCAACAACCTCCATATAGGCCTCGCACTAGTCTGGAAAAAACGACGGGGTGCTAGACCGGGAGGACCTTTGAGTGAGGATCACTTGGATCGCGCCTACACATAGAATGTTAGAAACTATAGAAATATAAAAATAAAAGGTGAAGAAAGTAAACGAAACTATATACAACGATATTAATTGATTGTTGGTCTACAAAATGTCAATACGAGCCTTGTGTATATGTTGTAAGGGTTTCTTGAGAAATAAATAAATTTATAAATCAAGACCCCCCTGAGTATAGCAAAGTCATATTCGTCCACGAGAGAGAGTCAGTATCAAGTTTTGTTTATTTAGGGCACAAGTATTAGCAAAAGTTTGGATTTTTATCAATATGAGAGAGAAAATTCTAAGATCTAGATATCACCACAACAACAATTATGCATGCCAATGCCAATGCCAATGAAACATAAAGATCATGCTTTTATCACATAAAGTCATCAACTTTCGTCAACCATGCACATAGATCAACTTTCATTAAATCAATAAACTTGTCTATCTATCTCAAATTCTAGGGAGAATTAATCAACTTTCGTTTCAAAACCCTAATTAACTATTCTGATTCATAGTTTGTCTCTTTCGATCCAAACTATAAATGATAAATTCCTTATCTTTCGATTAAGGATTTAAGAACAAGAGAAGAGATAATGGATACAAACAATTAATTCATGATCGAAGGCAAACATACACAACCATTATTGGGTTAACCCTTGACTTAGAAAGAAGAGAACTACTCACAAATCATTATGCAAGAACAATTAAATTCAATTAAAATAACACTCACAAACGAATCTGAAACAAATGTCGTCTCCAAATTCAAATTCGTCTCTTCTCTCTTCTCCAAACTTGGTTGATTGTTGGATCCGTAAACTAAAGCTAGAATAAGGGTTTTTATACTAAAACTCAAGCTACTCCTAAGGAAATAAATCTAACCAGATAAATCTCCTAAGGAAAGTATCTAAAAGGGATAAAATATCTTTAAAAGCGCCGACTCGGATTGGTCCTTACCGACACGGGATGCCTCGGTACCAACCCCGTCGGGGTTGGTACGGCTTTCTTGAATTTCCTTCGACTTCGTCACCTCTGACAGCCTCAGTACCGACCCCCAACATTTGTACCGACCTTGTTGCCTCGATACTAGCCTCGTAACTGAGAACATGCTTCGGTAAGGGGTCGTTAGCCTTTGTTTTTGCCTCGATTCTTCTTTCTTAGGCTCGGTAATGGGTCTATGAACTTCATAGCTTGGCTTGATCTTGGTTCTTTTCCTCTATTCCTTGCATCACTCATGCTACCTTCCGACTCCACTTCCTCTTGACTTTCCATAGCCCCTCAAAATGCTTCGAAATAGCTTCAAAACCTACAAAAACACCCCAAAGCTTATGTATACTTCATATCTTAAGCAAATATGAAAACCTACACAAACGACTCTAACACAAACACAAAACTAAAGAAAAGCAACACAAAAGCACAAAAACACACCCTAAAACACGACTAGAAAGTCGGACATCAAAATACCCCATACTTGGACTTGCTTGTCCTCAAGCAATAAGAAAACATCAATCAATACCAATAAAATATCCTTCAAGCATATCCCTTTTCAAAAAGCAACATCATTAAGCACAAGTAGATAAAATAGACAAGTGAATTGAACGTCATCACACATATATGATCAACCTCAAGCAAAATCAACAAAAATCCAACCTCACGAGAGTATATGTGTTTCTCTCAACTCTCAATGTGTTTAGGCTTAGAACAACTCTCAACTCAATCCTATATGCAAAAACTACATAGACATTGTTACTTATATCACCAAACTCTCCACCGGAGATGTCAAAACACATGAAAATCATCAAGAGAACTTGGGCTCAATGGAAGACTTCATAGAAGACTCCATTTGACCGAGTTGTAATGGGGCTTGGTATAAACAATAAGGCATAGAATTAATTAGGCTATGTGGTGCTAAAAATCAGGGAATCAAGACTCCTAAACTTACAACACAACTACACCATAACTCTTTCATAAACAACCAAACTCTCTAAACATTAAGATCAAACTTCTTCTTCAACCCCCATTGTATCCCAACTAATCTTGCTTAATAAAAATAACAAGGAAATTCTAGCTCATTTCACACTTTATTCACTACTACTCTTTTTTTTTCCTGATTTTTCATTGCTTTTTCTCTTTTTTTTTCTGATTTTTTTCCACTTTTATATCACTAGGTGCATAAAGAGAATCAAACTCCTTTTACATAATAACATGCGAGATCATCAAATACCCAACCCAAATTACCCCATTCTTGAACCAATACACATTTCACTCAACAAAAATCATAACAACCAACACTAAGTCCTAATCCCCGGATAGGATCAAGCTAACATTGGCTAGGGAATAATTTTTGTGGAGCTACAAATAAAAGGCTTCAGGCTCAACTTGGCTTCAAAAAGAGGATAATGATAGGGTAGGTAAAAAGAGAGATAAAAAGTGGGTCAAAGAATAAGTTCTCCATCATATGATATCACATGTAATGAACTAATATCTCATAAGGGCTTCAAGAAATAGATAATCATATCAATGTGAAGAGATAATATGCATAAGGAGAGTAAATCACACAAGAAAAGAAGATGGATTTTTAATGTTCTCCCTATAAGACCAAAAACAACTCACTAGGTAGCAATTTTTGTTGGATTTAAGTCACTCCTACCTAAGATCATATGCGCTCAATTTCATCACAAGCTAAGTATCCACATAAAACAACTTTTTTTTCAAGTAGACTTAGGCTAAACTTATCCAAACATGCCATAGCAATTACATGATCAAACAAGTCAAAGCAACATATAGGACATCTAAGTGGAGTACAATCCATCCAAAAGCAACAAACTCAAAGAAAACTCAAAGAAAGACATAAAAAGATAAAGACATAAAAAACTGAGTTTTCTTTTCCCCCCACCCCATACTTAAACAGAACAGTATCCTCACTGTAAAAGAAAAGACAATAAAAAGATAAAGAGGGAGAAGAAAAGAAACTCACAAAACACTACTTGAATCTGATGAAGTAGATAGGTCATCATAGAGGAGGAGGTGGAAATTGCGACTCCATCCGTTGCATAAACTCGGCGGTCGACTGCCAACGCTCATCGCTCGTCTCCCAACGAGTGCCGTTCTCCCTCCAACGTGCGTCGTCTAACCTCCGGTGTTCCTCGTACCGGTCATGAAACTGGCTAAGTCTGTCATAGATCCGCAGTTGACCATATTGTAACATGTCCATCCTCGTGATAAGGTCGTCATACCATGATGGCGGCGCCGCGGAGCTCGAGTTTGCTTCTCCAGACACGGGATGACTGACATGATATGGCTGAGAGTTTCTGAAACCGCCAAGCTCTCGATCCTCAGTAGAAGGGTTTGTTCATATTTAGCTTGCACTTTCTTGTCTTTGAACTTCACTACATCTCGACATTGGCTAGATGAACCAGTCCTAGATCTCTTGATTGGCCTAGAACACATGATTCTTCTCCTTTTTAGCACCTCTTCCTCAAATTTTAGTACCTGAGTCACTCATAAACATTTATCCCGACTACACTAACTAACCTAAAAACAAGTCAAAAGAAAGCTAGCAAAAAGATCTAATAAAAAAAAACTAAAAACGGGTTGCCACCCGTAAGTGCTAAATTTAACGTTTGTAGCTAGACATGACTTACCTTGGTTTGACTAGGTTGGCTTTCTCCCGGCCTTTTCGGGATTATGAGAGACCCCATACTTAGCCGAAAAAGTTTCAAAGCTCCTATCCATAAGATGTGATCCTCTATCGTCCATAAGTATGCATGGAGTTCCTACAAAAGGGTTAGTAAAATCCGCCAACCAAGGGGGCTTCGACCCTTTCGTAGCATGTATAGAAGGAGGGGATGTAGAAAAAGGATGAAAGAATGGGTCATTACCAGAATTTATCAAATCAGAGCAAGCAAACTCACCGAGACCTCTTAGAGAGGGAGTCGTTACCAAGGTGGTGTGGGTCGTTACCGACCCCACTAGGTCAGGAGGAACCTCGATAATGTGCTTGAATATGCCTCCAGAATTGTGATTTACCCTCAGAGAAGGGTCGGTAGGCCCCTTGATAGGCGTGTCTTTTTTGAATCTGTTCTTGTTAGCTCTTAGAGAAGGGTCGGTACCAACCCTAAGGGGGTCGGTAGGCCCTTCGATACTGCACTCAGCGACCTCATTCAGCATGAGGTGCTCTTTCAAATGGGAATCATTGACTAGCTCAGCATTGCCAGGCTCCGTGTGAGTATGGAGCATCTTGATCTCTGCAGCAACGGTTTCTTTCACAGCGGGATTGAAACAGAACTCGACCACCTCCTCCCCAATATCAAAGGTTAGGAGTCCCTTCCTAACATCAACTCTTACCCCAGCTGTGGCTAAGAATGGCCTACCAAGGATGATAGGCACCACGGGATCCTCAGGCATCTCCAAAACAATGAAGTCGTTGTGTACAAAGAATTTGCCTACTTGGACTAGAAGATCATCAACGACTGTAGTTGCCTTCACACACGATCTATCCGCCATGTAAAGTTTCATATTCACCGATTCCAACGGTCCCATATTGGTTTTGGACCAAATAGAGAGAGGTAAAAGACTTGCGTTGGCACCTAGATCACACAAAGCTTTGAAACGATAAGCTCCAATACCAATTGTAATAGCAAACTTACCTAGGTCGCCTAGCTTTTCGAGGAGCTCCAAAGAACGGACCTCATCAGTCAACTCTGACATCGACCTCTTCTTGGACAAGATCTATTTCAAGAATTTAGTGTAAGCAAGCATTTCGCTTAGGGCCTTAGTGAATGGAATAGTAATATTTAAGACCTGGAGAACCTTCACAAAACGCCTAAACTTTCTTTCTGTAGAGTCCTTGGACTTTTTAGAAGGGAAAGGAAGAGTCTTTGCCGGACTCGGAGCCAAAGCGGGCCCAAGTCGTAGCTCAACCGACTCGACAAGAGAGTCGATCAGGGTAGGAGAGGGGTCGGTACCGACCCTAGGGGGTCGATAGGGACCTCGTAACTAAGAGGGGTGTTGGTAGAGAGGACTTACCTGGCCTGGGAGGGTCGTTAACGACCCTGGGGGTAGTTACCGATGTCAACTGGGTCGTCTTCTTCACCGTCGTGCTTTGATTCCTTGGTTTCAGCTCGATTTGGAAATTGTTTTCCGCTTCTTAGGTGTATGGCTGCAATTTGGTCCCTAGGGTTTTCCTCGGGACGGTCCGGTAATTTCCCTTGAGGTCTTGGGATCTGTGCAACAAGGTTGCCAAGTTGGGAGTTGACACTTTTCTTCCATGTTCCAAACTCACCCAATTGTGCTTGAACACCTTTCATCTGGCTGTTGAGATCAACACGCACTCCATTAATCCCGTCATGGATGCCTTGTACCTAAGAGGGGGCTCTTGATATCCCGGAGGTCTGTAAGGAGGAAAGCATTATTCTTGCTAAGGAGGTTGGCTTCCTTGGCCGTGTGCATAATTGGCCAGGTGGGCTGATTGTTATTCCTCCCTGTATAAAAACTATTGCCTTGGTTCCTATAGGGACCGCTCATATAATTAGCTTCTTCATATGCCTCAACAGCACGAACCTGTAGCAAGTTAGTGTAGGCAAAAGTAGCATGGGCTTGAGACCCGTATTCTTGACAGGGATGAGATGATTTAAAGAAACTTACCTGCTTTTTCAGCATGTTGATCTCATCTTGCATGAATTGAAACTTAACATCGGGGTCCACTTCAGCCGCTTGTGGCTCATATAGCTTCCTTGCTGGTGGCTTGGCTTGCTGGTACCGTACATGGCATCATAATTAGTCAGCTTGTCTAACAATGCCCATGTGTCATCAGGATCCATCTCAATAAACCAACAATCAGTGTGTAGGTTAATGTGGTCCTTCGTTGCAGCGCTGATAACCTAGAAGAAGATCTCTTGGAGCACATAAGGTGGTTGCCTATGTGTGGGGCACTATTTGAGGAGATCCTTGAATCTCTCCCACGTCTCTAGAAACGTCTCATAGGCAGCTGGTGGTAAGAGGTCATGCACTTCCTAAGCTCCGTGGTCTTGGCGGGCGGGAAGAACTTCGTCATGAACAGGTCGTGTAAAGCTCTCCACATCGTTATCGACCTAGGAGGTAGGCTTTCGAGCCAGCTCAGGGCCTTACCTACAAGAGGCCACTTAAAGGTCTTCAAAAGAACATACTCAAGAGATACATCGTCAGCAACAATAGTATCCCATAAATCAGTAAAATTCTTGGCATGTTCCATCGGATATTCAGTGGGTTTCCCCTCAAATTGAGATCACTTGATTAAGGATATGAATTGAGATTTGATCTCAAAAGCTTTGTCAATATCAGGGAGCACTATCGCCGATTCTGGCACCCTCAGTTCTGGGTGCATGTATTGCTTTGCATTCCTAGGGATATCATTCAGTTGTTCCTATAGTCGGGTAGCGACCTCTCTCTATCTCTCTCTCACCGCGCAACTGCGGCTTCAGCGTCTCTAGCCTGCTCCATCACTTCCATCTGTAAGCAGAGGTTATCCAATTGTTGCTCTAGTCCAGCCATTGCTCTGTTTTCTCGTAATCTTTGATGAAAAGATCGCTCGGGTTCAGAATCAACTATTGAATAAAAGACAACTCGACGTCCTCCGGCTGGCACACACTAAAAGAAGAAACAAAAATAAAAACGAAATTAAAAACAAATCGGGTTCCACTGAAGGGGGTAGGGGGTCGGTACCGATGCCTACAGTGATTCCGAAAAACCGAAAACTGAAAAGAACTAGGGTTCTACCGACAGGGTCGGTAACGACTCGATAGTGATTCCGAAAAACCTTAAAAGAACAAACTTGGCAGTATTGAAATCTCCCTGGCAACGACGACAATTTGTTGTAAGGGTTTCTTGACAAACAAATAAATTTATAAATCAAGACCCCGCTGAGTATAGCAGAGTCAGGTTCGCCCACGGGAGAGAGTCAGTATCAAGTTTTGTTTACTTAGGGCACAAGTAATAGCAAAAGTTTGGATTTTTATCAATATGAGAGAGAAAATTCTAAGGTCTAGGTATCACCACAACAACAATTATGTATGCCAATGCCAATGAAACATAAAGATTGTGCTTTTATCACATAAAGTCATCAACTTTCGTCAACCATGCAAGTAAATCAACTTTCATTAAATCAATAAACTTGTCTATCTATCTCAAATTCTAACTAGGATTAATCAACTTTCATTTCAAAACCCTAATTAACTATTCTGTTTCATAGTTTGTCTCTTTCGATCCAAACAATAAACGAGAAATTTATTATCTTTCGATTAAGGATTTAAGAACAAGAGAAGGGGTTATGGATTAAAAAATTAATTTATGATCAAAGGCAAACATACACAACCATTATTGAGTTAACCCCAACCTTAGAAAGAAGAAAACTACTCACAAATCATTATGCAAGAACAATTAAATTCAATTAAAATAAAACTCATAAACGAATCCGAAACAAACGTCGTCTCCAAATTCAAACTCGTCTCTTCTCTCTTCTCTAAACTTGGTTGATTGTTGGATCCGTAAACTAAAGCTAGAACAAGGGTTTTTATACTAAAACTCAAGCTACTCCTAAGGAAATAAATCTAACCAGATAAATCTCCTAAGGAAAGTATCTATAAGGGATAAAATATCTTTAAAAGCGCCGACTCGGATTGGTCCTTACCGACACGAGATGCCTCCGTACTGTCCCCGTCAAGGTCGGTAGGGTTTTCTTGAATTTCCTTCGACTTCGTCACCTCTGAATGCCTCGGTACCGACCCCATGTGCATCGGTACCAACCCTGCTGCCTCGACACTAGCCTCTTAACTGAGAGCATGCTTCGATAGGGGGGTCGTTAGCCTTCGTTTTTGCCTCGATTCTTCTTAGTTAGGCTCGGTAACTGGTCTATGAACTCCATAGCTTGGCTTGATCTTGGTTCTTTTCCTCTATTCCTTGCATCACTCATGCTACCTTCCGACTCTACTTCCTCTTGACTTTCCATTGCTCCTAAAAATGCTTCGAAACAGCTTCAAAACTTACCAAAGCACCACCAAAGCTTATGCAGACTCCATATCTTAAGCAAATACGAAAGCCTACACAAACGAATCTAACACAAACACAAAACTAAAGAAAAGCAACACATACTCACAAAAACACACCCTAAAACACGACTAGAAAGCCGGACATCAGTATGCGTCTCGATGTGCAACTCGAGAGGCGTTACGTCCTGACCAAGAAGTTGTTTCTACGAAATAAATAAACAATTAGTAACTATAGAAATATAAATTTAAATGCCTAACATAAAATTTCTAATTTTCTTACCATCAGTAGTCGGGTCTCGCAGTGGAACTTGGAACCGCTTGTGTAGTTGTGTGGACATCGAGGTTGACACGTTAGTTTGTTCTTTGTTGCGAGGACTTGTCCTTGAACTCGGGCATGTTCTAGTACACCACCCAAAGGTCTCAGGTCACCGTCTCTAACCACTTTGGGCACTTTTTTGCGGTCCGAGCCTTCCCGACCATGTCATCATAAGCTTCAGGCAACCTGCTTCTCCCACAATGTTCGAATCGTCTCCGGATGCATGTCTGGCCTCCGATCATCCCAACAGATGTGCGAATGAAACAGAAAAAAGTAAAGGATATTATTACATAAATTTTGAATTATACGACGACAGATGATAAACCTTACCCTCCAATCTGTAAACCATCGAGCTCATTGTTCCAAACTCCCGAGGATGAACTCTGAAACCTGGCGGTCCGACTAATTGGTGGTGATGTACGTCGACCACCACAATATAAGGTCGGACGTCTCCAACCTACCTCGAAAAACATGTTTTTAGTAAATTTAACAAGGACCAAAAATTAAATTGACGTAATAGTTAAAAGAACGTATACCTTCCATTGACAATACTCAAGTTTACAACCCTATTGTGGTTGAAACCCACATAATCAGCGTTAGGACAACCCGACAACGAGGACCTTGGATGTAGTGTCCTTTGGAGGCTCCACCGTTGTGTCGAGCTTGACCTCCTCCTCTTGCTACGTCGTCTCAAGAGGCAGAGCGTCCTCTAGCGTGTCATCCTCCTCTCTCGAAGGGGATGAAACATGCATCGAGAACAACAATGCATCTCACGTCTATTGAGGTGGACGAATGTGTCTACGTCGCATTTCTTTCCCTCACCCTTTTCGTCTCTCTTTTTACTTGTACTTGTACCTTTGTTCTTGTGTCGCTCTTGACACACTCTCTTGTTTCTTTCAAGGCATGTATGCTCACATCGATTTTGGCCCCTAAACCTCGTCCTAGGCGGTACTTACAGTGGATTGTTGTTGTTGTTGTACATTTTACCAGTAGTGAACAAGTATGGATGATTGGATGTCGAATTGCAAACAAAATTGAGTAATGAATGGTCAAATATGATTCATAAAGTATTAGCTTTTTCAAGGTGTGCTAAACCGAAGTTGATTTTGTGTAATCTACAAGAAAATTGGTGCTAGATGGGAGCTTCTTGAATTTTGCTTGAAACTAGAACCACCCACAAAAAAAAAGCACAAGTCAATAAGTCATACTGTCATAGCTAGCAAAACTCTCCTGCTTATGCAGTAATTTAGTAAACAACTAATAGTGGAATTTGCTTGACTTCTTTAGCATCTAATCAAATGTTAAGTCTTTAAGTCTGAAAGAAAATTATGCAAGGCTCGTCGCTGGTGGTGACACCGACAAACTCGGATAAGGTTACTGAAGTGCTGATGGCGGATTCAAGCAAGGATCTTCCTCCCGGGGATCCACCGGATCGGATAGGGTCTTGGAAGGATGTGGTCGTCGGGAGTGCGGTTCAACAAAAGACGATTATTGATGAGGAGTTCCTTGATGGGAAAATCCAAATTCACTTCCCCAATGGGGAGGAAGGTGATCCGGCTGTTTCAATTGATGATGAAGTTATGGATGCCCTCGCGTCCGTTTGGAAATGGTCTGTTGTTGTCAAGCTTTTTAGGACATCCTATTTCTTTTCAAATTATGGAGAAGAAAATTAGAGAGATGTGGCGTTCCGATTTGAGATACCAGATTCTTGATCTTACGAATGGATGCTATTTGGTTCGTTTTGGTCGAGAGGAGGAGTACATGTCTGGCCTTACGGATGGTCCATGGACTATATTCGGGCGTTGCTTGATCGTCCGTAGTTGTTCCCCTACCTTTCGCACGTCGGAGCCAATCAAAACAGCCCCTACGTGGATTAGACTTTCTGATCTCCCTGTCACGTTATACGAAGAGAAGATTCTATTGAAGATCGCGACGGCGATTGGCCGGTAAATCAAGGTGGATAATAAAACCATGTATACTAATAAGGGAAGGTTTGCCCGAATATGTGTGGAGATTGATTTGGAAAAGCCGCTTAAAGGTTCGAAAAGCATTAATGGGGACCGTTTTTTGATTGAGTACGAAGGGTTACCGACTATATGCTTCGATTGTGGGAGGTTTGGCCATGTGAAGTCAAGTTGTCCTTTTAGGGAGGAAAGCAGTAAGCGTGCTACTAACTCTGTTTCCTCCAATCAAAGTCCAAGGAATGTGGTGAACTCCGTGGTTAATGGGGAAAACAATCTGCCTGCGGTTAGCCATGAGAATGCAAATGAACGAGGTACGACAGAGCTAAGGGGGAACTCGCCTATGGTGGAGGTCGACGAAATTTCCGGCGAGAAGAAAGGCCTGTACGGGGAGTGGATGAAGGTTGAGAAAAGGAAGGTTAACGTAAAAGGAAATAAGCAAAATATTCAATCAAGCAATCCGAGGAAACTTTCGACTAAAGAGGGACATGTCATTTCAGAGAAAGGGAAGAATAAATGGGTGCCAGTTCCAACTCCTATAATTCCGCAAATAAACAGATTTGGTGCCCTTAGAATAAGGGATAAAGATACTGAGGATTCTATCTCTAAATCAGTGGAAGAGAACCTTTTTATTGTTCATGATAGAGAAGTTTCAAAAAAGAATTCAGGAAATATTCCTGTTGAGGCGTCCGAAGATCTCGTGGGGGATAAACCCACTAAGGGTGAGGGGGCCCACCAGTTTAAGAATGGAGAAGGAGGGGATGAGTTAATTGACGTTCCAATGGCCTATAAGGGTAATTTGCAAAGCTTTAATAATGGGTTTGGGCAAGTTAAGGCCCAAAATGGGAAAAAGGCTATCAAATTGGGTCGGAAAAAATGGATTTTTACTCCTAGTATTAAGGAGAGAGGAGAATTGGTTGGGCCTAAAAATGGGCAGGCCAGTATTCTTTCTAAGAGGCCAAGAACTGGGTTTGATCAAATTGTGGTTAGTTCAACTGCTTTGAATGCTAACAACCCCTTGCAGTCGACGCAGTTGCACAATGATGTTCATGCTGGACGCCCGCCTGATCAAGACTCGTGTCTCTCCATAATGCCTGTTGTTAGAAGATGGAAGATTGAGTTTTGATGGTTCCAGAGTCAGTGACCCTATGTTTGCAAGTCGAGTCGGCGACTTGGCAAAGTCACTGACACTAACAGCTGGCTGAGCGATCTATTTACGGAAGGAGCGCACAGATCTTGTGCGTTTAATTGAAGACAACTACATGTTCTATTTTAGGAGAAGATCATCAAAAGAGTGCTAAAATCAAGATGAAGATAATTGTGATTCTCCTAGAATATTTGAGTATGCATACAATCGTTTATTTGAAAAGATTTGTAAGAGATCAAGTGTATATTGTTTTCCTAATCGAATGGAAAATAATATACACGAGATCTCTCTTACCTTAGTTTATATACTCGTTTGTTTAGGCTAATGGTAAGACAAGTGAGTTGTATTTTCATATTGTGTGTAAGAAAGAAAGAGTGTGGTTGTGCGTGGGATTCGCACAAGTGGTGAGTCAAGAGATCTTAGGCATAGCGTGAGATTGAGAGTGTGAGTGCCAAGGTAGAGCGTGGTTCAAGGGTGTGAGATTCATTCTTGTACACGGGAGAGCTTTGTAATCACTCAAGAAATCAATAGAGCGAGTCTAAGGACTCTTGAAATCCGACCAAGTGATAAACTTGGAAGGGAGTGGTTTTTCTCTAAGTAAACTAGTTGGATTACGAAGAGTTTCCACTATACATCGCTTGTCAGTGACCATTGGTAACGTTTATTTTACTGATTGATTATTTCGCTGCATTATTACTCAAAGTCGACGATTTCGTAGGAGTCGCCGACTCGTCCCAGTACTAACGATCCTACAATTGGTATCAGAGCAAAGGCTCTAGATTGTGTTTTTAGTACTTTTACTGCAGGAAAATGACGTCCACCAACACCTCTGTGAATGATTCTTTCTGGAAGCCTCCAATTCTCAAAGTTGGAGAGTACGATTGGTGCGTTGAACAAATGAAAACCCACATCTGCTCTCTAGACGGTCAGTTGTGGAAAGTGATTGAATTAGGTCCGGAAACCTTTCTTGGAAAGGATGGAAAGACAGTAAAAACCACTGCTGAGTACGATGATGTTGATTTCAAGAAACTTGAGAAGAATGCTAGAGCAAAAAAGGTCCTTCATCATGCTCTCACCGACGGTGACCTCAAAAAGGTCATTGGGTACAAGACTGCAAAGGAAATTTGGGATGCTCTAAAAAGACTTCATCAAGGAAATGAGGATGTGAAGAAAGATAGGATCATAAGTCTCGAAAGAAATTATGAAAATATTTTTCAAGGAAAGGGTGAGTCTCTCCGTGACTACCACTCGAGGTTCCAGACTCTTGTCAACCAACTGGAATTTCTAGGAGAGAAGCTTCCTCAGTGGAAGCTGATGATGCTCAAAATGGTAAAGTAAGAAGTGGGCCCGGGGTACGAGGAACATACAGACCCAACGGGCCTCCCGAGGATGATCTTGGGGCCCACAACCATATCCACCTTTTATTTTAACAAAATTCCTACCCCCGCGAGGTCCTCTGAAACCTTGGAACGAGGTCTACACCTCGTAACCGACTCTACCAACACGCCCGCCTACCAGAACCACTCAGCTAGCGCCACTCTCCCAAGCCAATCACAAGCTGCCTCGCCGCTAGACCAATCAGAGCCCTTGATCTCGGGCGTCCCACATCGGACAATGATCAGAACTCGACTCCCCAATCCTCTATAAATAGAGGAGAATCTCGTATGGAAAAGGTGTCGAAAAACATCTTGAACTCAAGAACTATCTTGCTCGTTGAAGATCGACGTGATCGAAACATCGTCAAAAGGCCTCGCTATAGACAAGTGAAGTCCGCAAAAAGACTTCAAGTCTCACAAAGTTTCTGCTCACACCAAAGATCTCGCTACACCATCTTACAAGTCGCCTACACCTCACTCTCATTCACAACAAAGACTTCGCTGCCCGATCTCGCAAGTCATCAACACCATCCCGCTAGACCAACCTCGCTCAAAAGGTCAAACAAGCAATACTTAGAATTGTCTAGCAATTAGGAGATCTCGAACGTTGTTAGGTCGAGATCTCGGATAATCGTAGGAGATCTAGGGTGTAAACTTCCAAGCGTTTGTAACCTCGTTGGTTTGTAACTTCGTGATACTGCAACCTCGTTGTAAAGAAAATCATAAATAAAGAAGCAAGTGTTCGCACAATCGAATATAATAATCCCGTTTCTTGTCTTTTAGCGAACGGTTTATTTCGGGTTTCATCACTGGCGCCGTTTGTGGGAACTTCTTCATCCTAAGTAGTTCCTCGATTCGTGCAAACCTTAGCTTCGATTCCCTCAAAATGGCTTGCCCAAACAATTTCTTCCCTCAACACCCCGACAACATGTCGGAGACTACGCAATGGACAACCACGGGGCCTCCGGGCTGCCCGTTCGTGGTCCCTCCAGGATGGATGTACGCCGCCCCGCAAAACCCATTCCCATTCCAAGGCTTCGAGCAGGGCGGCGCGCCCCCGAACCCATATCCCTACCCGGCATATGGGCAGTACCAGTAGGGCTTCGCCCCTTCGTACGTCCCCTTTCCCCCCCAGGGTGAACCTCACTCCGAGTACGTCCCCGCGTACGTCCCTAGGCGTGCGCCGGAGCCCGAGTCCTCCACCAACGGCTCGTCAACAGAGAGGCCTCCCCGAGATCCCATGCAGATCTTGCGGTCCCGATCGCGACAATCGAGGCTGTAGGAGCCAGAGTTGTCCGAAACAGCAGGGAGCGCGATGCATTTCCCGAGGTCTCGATCTCACAATTCAAGGCCACCGCCCCAAAATCAAGAGGAGGCCAAGATCACCTCTCTGTTCATGGACGCAATCCGGAACGCGCCCATGCCCAAGGGCTTCTTAAGGCCGCAGATGGGGCTCTATGACGGCTCAGCGGACCCTGAGGAGCACGTAAAACACTTCGCGGTCCAGATGAACGTCAATGCCTATAATGACGCGATATTCTGCCAGGTTCTCCCAACCACCCCGGAAAAGGCCGCGTTAACATGGTTCTCAAGCAAGAAGGTCGGCTCCGTGACCTCGTTCGCCCAGCTGTGTGATTCCTTTGTTACTCACTTCAGCGGCTCTAGGAAGTGCAAGAAGAACATGCGGGATCTCCGCGGAATCGAGCAGGGGGAGAGAGAGTCTTTGGGCGCCTTCTTCACGAGGTTCACGACCGCTGTGGCGGAGATCGCGCACGTCGACGAGTCGTCGGTGCGTGACACCCTCATGGGCAACCTGCGCATCGTGGATTTCAAGAATCGCATTTTCTTGAAGAATCCGGAGACGTACGAAAGCTTGTGCGCCCGGATCACGGCCCAAGTATACGCCGAGGATGCCGCTAACCAGAGCTCGCGACCGAGAACTGACAAAGAGATCGTCGTCGAGGCCAAGGGGAAGGCAAAGGCGGCCCCGCCGGCTGTGCGCGATGCGTACGTAACGCAGGCACATAACCCCAAGAACAACAACAACAACAACAACAACAACAGAAACAAGAATAGCAACCGGAACAACAACAACAACAATAACCGGAACAACAACCGTGGAGGCGGCGGCGGAGGTTGGAACTGCTTTGGCGGGAAACCGCGGGGTTATCGAGGCAAGGGAGGTCCTGCGTACAACCCAAATGAAAAGGGGCACGCCAACCCCGCGTCAGGAGCCAACATCGTGCCGCAAGGCCCGAGCCAGGCTCAGGCCAACAACAACAAGAACGTCGAGCAGCAGGCGCCCGCGAAGCAGGCCCGGTCTGGACAAGCGACGACGCTCGATGGGTATATCCATACCATCTCGGGCGGACCATCGCCGGCTGGGTCAAGCCAAGCAGAGAGGAAGAGATACGCGAGGGAAAGCCATCATGAGCCCTCGGTATTTAGCGTCGCACAAACCTCGCGGGCCCACGTAGGTTTGTCCTTCTCATCCGAAGATGCCGAGGGGCTCCACATGCCACACTCCGAACCCTTGGTGGTACACGCTCAAATGGGCTCGAAGATGGTTAAGCGAGTGCTGGTGGACACGGGATCCTCCGTGGACATCATGTACTACGGCGCGTTCGAGCAATTGGGCATATCCGAGACATCCTTGAAGCCCTACGCTGGGAAACTCACGTCCTTCTCGGGAGACGAAGTCGACGTGGCAGGTCTCATCGACCTCTGGATAACGCTAGGCACCGGCTCCACTAGGAGGACCGAGATGGTAGAGTTCACCGTAGTACGCCTGCCTTCGGTGTGGAATGCAATCATTGGGAGGGTCTCCCTGATGAAGTTCTAGGCGGTAGTTTCTATCTATAACCTGAAGATGAAGTTCCCCGTCGATGGCGGGGTTGGAGAGGTAAAAGGCAATCAGGAGGAAGGTCACGTTTGCTACGCGACCTCTGCAAAACAAAAGTGCCCGGTGTTCATGATGGAAACCCCCGGCGAGGCCGACCTCGAAGTCCGGGATTTCACGGTCCCCACTCCAGAGCTAGAAAGAAGGGTGATATCTCCTTTCGAGAGCGAGTCTGAGAAGATCTACCTCGGGGAATGCCTCTCGGGGTCGTCGGCGACCTCGCTAGAAGCCTTGCTCGCTGGGTCTCGCGACGTGTTCGCTTGGACTGTAAAGGACCTCCGAGGTGTCCCGCGGACCGTGGCCCAGCACTCTTTGAACGTCGATGTCACCACTCGCCCCGTGGTGCAGCGACGAAGAAAAATGAATGAAGAGAGGGCGAGCGCCGCAAATGATGAGGTGGCAAAATTGCTGGCTGCGGGGTTCATACGCGAGGTTCAATACCCCCGGTGGTTGTCCAACGTCGTGCTTGTCAAAAAAGCTAGCGGGAAGTGGCGGATGTGCGTCGATTTCAAGGACCTCAACAAAGCCTGTCCCAAAGACAGTTACCCCTTGCCCTTGATCGACAAGCTCGTTGACTCAACCGTAGATCACGAGGTTTTAAGCTTCCTCGACGCATACTCAGGGTACAATCAAGTTCTGATGAACCCGTGAGAAGAAGAGGAAACATCCTTCATCACCCAGCGAGGCACTTATTGCTACAAAGTCATGCCGTTTGGGCTAAAGAACGCGGGGGCCACCTTTCAACGCCTCGTCGACCGCGTCTTCAAGAACCATCTCAGACGAAACGTGTCGGCTTATGTCGACGACACTGTTGTCCGGAGCAAGACCCCTGAGGAGCATCTGGTCGACCTCGCTGAGGTCTTCGCAACTCTCAGGCACAACCGTCTCAGCCTGAACCCCGAGAAGTGCGTCTTCGGCGTGTCATCGGGAAAATTTTTAGGCTTTATGATTAGCGAGTAGAGCATCGACGTAAACCCTGCCAAGGTCAAGTCGATCCTCTCAATGAGGTCACCACGGTCTCGCACCGAGGTGCAACGGCTCAACGGTGCTGTCAATTACCTTGGGAGGTTTTGCTCCCGCTTGGCGGAAAGGTCCCTCCCCTTTTTCGCGGCTCTCAAGCAGAACGACAAGTTCGTGTGGGATGAGAGGCTTGAGCTCGCTTTCTCTGAGCTAAAGGCCTTCCTGACAAAGCTCCCCACACTGTCGCCCCCGTTGGCGGGTGAAGACTTGCAACTTTATGTGGCCGTCAGCCCCGAGACGATCAGCGCGGTGCTAACCAGAAAGGCCACACACCCAGTTTACTTCGTGAGTCGTGTGCTCCAGCCCGCGAAGCAGCGATATTCCCCAGCAGAGAAGATGGCGTTGGCAGTTGTGACCACCGCCAGGTGTCTGCGCCCTTACTTCCATGCGCACCCCATTCAGGTCTTGTCTGACCTCCCACTTCGACAAATCCTCCACCAGCCCGCCCTCTCCGGGCGAATGACGAAGTTGGCAGTCAAGCTCTCCGAGTTCGACATCAGCTACCTTCCAAGAACCGCCATGAAGGGGCAGGCACTCGCTGACTTCATGGTGGAGGTCACCTTCCCTAAGACAGAAACAAGCTCGGAGGAGTGGAAGGTGTTCATTGACGGCTCACGATGTGACGCCGGTGGAGGGGCTGGCGTATTCCTCGCAGGGCCCTCGATCGAGACGGAGTACTCACTTAACTTCGCCTTCGACGCCACCAATAACGAGGCGGAATATGAAGCCATGATCACTGGAATCGAGATGGCGCTCCTCAGTGGTGCCCGGAAAATCAGGGTCTACACCGACTCCGAGCTGGTGGCGCGCCAACTCAACGGTCAGTACGACACCAGAACGGGGTTCCTGCCCGCGTACCGAGAAAAGGTCAAAGCCTTGGTATCGTGCCTGGAAACCTTCGCGGTTGAGTCCATCCCGCGAACCTCGAACACCAAAGTAGATGCACTTGTGAGGTTAGGATCCGCCCTCCCCCTTGAAGTGGGGAACCGCGTAATGGTAGAACGAAAACTCTCGCGGAGTGTGAACAGTGAGGTTCTATCTGTCGCCGTGGGGGATTGGAGGATCCCGATAACACGGTATGTGGAGAGAGGAGTCCTCCCAGAGGACCCCGCACAGGCCAGGAAGCTGAAAATGCAGGCGGCGCGATATTGCGTCATAGGTGGCTGCCTTTATCGCCGAGGCTATGCCGAGCACAATCTATTATGCATCCCGACCGAATCCACGGAGCACATCCTTTATGAGGCCCATGAAGGGGTCTGTGGTGGCCACCCAAGATGGCGAACCCTTTCGCATAAGATCGCCCACTTGGGGTACTTCTGGCCCACCCTCCGGCAAGACGCAAGGGCCTATGTCCAACGATGTGACGGATGTCAGAAGCTAGGTAACCTTTTGCACGCCCCGACCTCGCAGCGTCGCTCCATCCACGCGCCGTGCCCCTTCGCGATGTGGGGGATGGACATCCTCGGCCCCTTCCCCAAGGCCGCTGGTCAGGTGCGGTATATCCTGGTCATTGTCGACTACTTCACAAAGTGGGTTGAGGCACAAGCAATGGCGAAGATCACGGGGACTAAGGTCTGCGACTTTCTGTGGAAGAACCTGTTCTACCGCTTCGGCGTTCCCATGACCATCATGACCGACCTGGCCCCCAATTTGATTGCGAAGAGACTCGGACATTCTGCTCGGACCTGGGCATAACCCTCAAGTTCTCCTCCGTGGCCCATCCTTAGTCCAACGGCCAGGTAGAGAACGTCAACGCCCGCATCCTGTCCGATATGAAGAAACGGCTGGGCATGGCACAAGGTCGTTGGGCAGAGCTTCTCCCACTCGTCCTATGGACGTACCGCACCACCGCGCGCCGCGCGACCGGAGAAACGCCTTTTGCCCTAACCTACGGGGCGGAGGCCCTAGTCCCGGTAGAAACCCTGGTCCCGTCAGCAAGGGTGTTTGATTTCGATGAAAAAGAGAACGAGGCCAATCTTAGGGTCGAGTTGCTTTTCCGCGACGAGCTACGCGAAGTAGCCGACCTCCGCTCCAAGGAATACAAGCGCCGCGTGGCTGTCTACCACAACAAGAAGGTGAGACCTCGGTTCCTGGCCACAGGCAATCTCGTCCTAAGAAGAACCGAAGGTGGCAAACTGGACCCCAACTAGGAGGGGCCATACATCCTCGGCGAGGAGGTCGCTCCCGGAGCCTTTAAGCTCAAAGACAACGAGGGGCGTACCCTCAGTAAGACGTGGAACGTCGACCGATTAAAGAAATATTTTGTGTAAACTCTCTGAACTCCGTTACCTCTTTTTGTGAATAAAGGGTTGTTGAACTTTCAAAATCTCCCTCAAAAATAGAAACTTCGGGTTTTAAGTCCAAACCTTGCTTCCCGCCTGGTGTGTGAGAATCTCGATAAGTCCAACCTCGCTCCCAGCTTGGTGTTGGAGAATCTCGATAAATCCATCCCTCGCTTCCCTCTTGGGGTTGGAAAATCTCGTTAAATCCAAACCTCGCTTCCCGCGTGGTGTTGGAGAATCTCGTTAAGTCCATCCCTCGCTTCCCGTTTGGTGTTGGAGAATCTCGTTAAGTCCAAACCTCGCTCCCAGCTTGGTGTTGGAGAATCTCGATAAATCCATCCCTCGCTTCCCGCTTGGGGTTGGAAATCTCGTTAAGTCTAAACCTCGCTCCCAGCTTGGTGTTGGAGAATCTCGTTAAGTCCAAACCTCGCTTCCCGCTTGGTGTTGGAGAATCTCGTTAAGTCCAAACCTCGCTTCCCGCGTGGTGTTAGAGAATCTCGTTAAGTCCATCCCTCGCTTCCCGCTTGGTGTTGGAGAATCTCGTTAAGTCCAAACCTTGCTCCCAGCTTGGTGTTGGAGAATCTCGATAAATCCATCCCTCGCTTCCCGCTTGGTGTTGGAGAATCTCGTTAAGTCCAAACCTCGCTCCCAGCTTGGTGTTGGAGAATCTCGTTAAATCCAAACCTCACTTCCCGCTTGGTGTTGGAGAATCTCGTTAAGTCCATCCCTCGCTTCCTGCTTGGGGTTGGAGAATCTCGTTAAATCCAAACCTCGCTTCCCGCTTGGGGTTGGAGAATCTCGTTAAATCCAAACCTCGCTTCCCGCTTGGTGTTGGAGAATCTCGTTAAGTCCAAACCTCGCTCCCAGCTTGGTGTTGGAGAATCTCGTTAAGTCCAAACCTCGCTTCCCGCTTGGTGTTGGAGAATCTCGTTAAGTCCAAACCTCGCTCCCAGCTTGGTGTTGGAGAATCTCGATAAATCCATCCCTCGCTTCCCGCTTGGGGGTTGGAGAATCTCGTTAAATCCATCGCTTGCTTCCCGCTTAGGGTTGAAGAATCTCGTTTGGAAAGCTAGTCCTCCCCTCGTTTCCAACTTGGGGTTGGAGAAACTCGAACAAAATATGCGAGGTCCGAGCAGGGCTCATGGCCTCGGCGTAATCATTGTGCGAAGTCCGAGCAAGGCTTGGGACCTCGACGAATTCTTGTGAAGATCCGAGCAAAGCTCGTAATCTCGATGCAGAATTAGAAACACCCGATGTGGCCCGAGCACCACAATAGTTGTGACACTCGGACCATGGGGTGGGGTAAATATGTGCGAGCATATACAAGTAAGCTAGAACAAACAAGCAATCATGAGGTAAGGAAAATGACATAAAAAGTTGGGGCACGTGTACCCAGATGTTTAATTACAAGCCCCGCAGGGCCACCAGCAAAACAACAAAAAACAGAAACAGACAACGACATCCTTTAAATCTTCGAGGCTTCGGCGGTAGGGTCGGAGGTCTTCGTAGGATCTTCAGAGGCTTGAGCAGTAGGGTCTTTGGGAATCTCCAGGGCAGGGGCGGGGATGGCAGAAGGTTGGGAGCTTGGCGCATCTTCCCGAGCGATGTCTGCCGAGGTAGGCGCCTCGCTGGCCACAGTGCCGTCCTCGTTAAGAAAGAATTCACATTCTCCCTCGGGCTCTTCCCCGTCAAGTTCCCCCATAGTCTCCTCGTAGTTGGGAATGAAGAACTTAATGCGGGGGTCAATGTGCCCGTACTTCGCGACCGCCTGCTTGACCCCCATCCGGACGGACTGGTGGAACATCTTCCTCACACTTTCCACCATCTCAGCCTGAAAAGCCTCGGACTTCACATACCTGGGCCCCTCGGCTTCCACCTCCTCGCTAAGCTCAACAACACGCTGTTGGAGCCTGGTAATCTCCTCCTCAGCTTTCTGAAGCTCCGCCTCCTTTTCTCTGAAAAATTGGTGCTCCGCGGATAGCTGTCCCTTGAGCTTTGCGACTTCGCCCTTGAAGTCCCCGTTCTCTTCCTTCAAGTTCTTAGCCTCCTCCTTCGCCTTCCTCAGCTCCTCCCTGACCCTCACGGCGGCCTTGGCCTCGTCCGCTGCCGCGATCTCCGCGGCGCGAACGCGTCTCTCGGCCTCTGCGAGGCTTTTTCCCCTCTTCTCAATCTCGGCGTCCCGCTCTTGGAGCCTCGCCTCCATCCTATCCATATTCCTATGGAGGAGGCCGACGCGACCGTAGTTATAGTTCGCGAAGAAGGTATTCTGAAGCAATAGAAGAGCACGTTAAAACAAGAACAAAAATAATAAAGCCAATCAAGAAAAAAACAAACACGAAAGAACAAGACATACCATCGTTGAGTAACGGAGGATCTCGTCGTTAAGGGCTGCCTCCGAGAGGTTGTTGGCCCATGCAACCTCATCGGTCCAAGATGACCTGTCCCAGTCTTGGGACACGCCCCGGGAAGGACCGGGGCAGTGGAACTTATCGGCAGGAGGCCCGGTGGCCGAGACGACTCAGCTCTTCGAGCCAGGGCGCTCGACCATCTCACCCCCTGGGGTTCCCCCTTGGCCATCCCCCTTTTGCTTCTTCCTTTTCTCTCCACGAGGAGACCCCGTGCCCTTTCTCTTGGACCCGTCTTTGTCACCAGATCCTCGGGAGTGTTGGGACGACGTTCTGGCAGCGTCCCCCTTCGTCGACGCCCCCTCAATCTTCTTCGCCTCAGGCGCCTTCAACGCCGGGACTGGGGCCTTCGGCTGCGAGGCAAGAGGCCTCGCTTGCGAGGTCGGCTCCTTTATGACAACTCCATGTTGGCCCTGGGGTCTCGGAGCATTGGAGGAAGAAGTCACAAGCCTTTTGCGCTGTGACTTCGCGGTAAGAGTGCCAAGTAGGTCCACTGTCAAAACAAAAAAGGCATAAAAGTTAGATGATACACTCTATTTAATATAGGTTAACTCTTGTATTTTAGGCATGATTTGAGTGTGTTTAGGTTAGTTTTGAGCATAATTGTCATATGAAGACTGAAGACACGATTTGAAGAATTGCAAGAGTTTTGAAGACCAGTGTTGATTTGGAGTTGTTTCGACACCACTTTCTTATAACGCTTATTCCGGGAGCTACGGTGATCGGATGAAGCTGAATTTGGTATCATTGGAAAGGTAACTCGAGGAGCTACAATTCAGGTTTTTACGGAGAGTTCAAATTCCCACTCTAAGGTGGTCAAAACATCTTCCCCAAACACCACTGGAATTCTGTCACGATCAGGTCCGCGATCGCGGAGAGTGTTCACCGCGGCCGCGGAAGTCCACGTCAGCAAAAATCCGAGAGCCGACTTTCCTTTCGTTTATTCTATCTTATATCTATTATTATATATTTTAGGTTTCGGTTGTTATTTCGACTATTTAAGCTTAGTTTCGTTTTCAGTTTAGGTACAACACATAATTCTAGCATACTTTTACTTTTAGGTTTTTATTTCAGTATTATGGAGAACTAATTTCCCTTTGGAGTTTGTTTGATCAAGAAAACCTTTTTATTTAATTCGTGAGATTCTGGTAATTTTTCTATCCCTTGGTTAATATCAAAACTCTTGGTTTTATTTATATGATCTATGTTTGATTTGATAAGCCTGATCAACTTGTTTGATTGACTTAGATCTACTGTTTGGATTAGGTTTGATTGTTGTCTGTGCAATCTTATTTATCCTTGAAACAACTCTTTTCTAGGACCGTGGACTAGAATTGAGAAAGAGTGTTTGATTGTTATTTTATGCATGAGACTCGTAGCTTGATTGCATGATTTAATATCCTTCTATCCTTAATACTTTTCATGATTTGAATTAAGCTTTCTTGTTCATATCATAAATCTTCTTGGACCATGGACAAGCGGAAATCTTTTATAAGGATTGGAAGTAACCTGGGAATTAATAGAAAAGTGGATGAATCAATGATCGAATGATTAAAAAGGTGGAATTGGTTGAATAAACTCTGTTTTTCCTTAATTGATTTGATACTTAATATTATTTGCTTGTTTGTTTGTTTGCCTGAACTCCCAAACCCCTGTCTTGTTTCCTGCTGATTATTCAGAATCCCGATTCTCTTGGGTTCGACCCCTTGCTTGCTTACTATACTAGTTAGTAGTTTAGGGTTATTTATTTTTGATCTTGGCAACAACGATTTTAGCCGAGTCAAATTTTGGCGCCGTTGCCGGGGAATCGGTTTTAATTTTCTGAATAATCGGCGTTTCTGATCGATCCGCGCTCGCGGTTGACATCCGCGCCCGCGGTTTTTGTTCGTCCAAAAATCCCGAATCTCGTTGTGTAGACCTATCTTACGGTCTACACTTGTATACACTAATGTCTGCGTTTAGATTTTGTCAGTTGCAGGATGAACCCTTTCATGAGTACTTCACTAGGTGCCAGAAACTACTGCATGAATTCTCTGTTTGGGGGTTACACCTAGGGCTTGATGATGCTTGCCATCATATCTTTCTTGGGATGACTCTTGAGTCCCAACTAAGGATGTACCGCGAGAGTGATGGACAATACGTCATTTGGAAACCCATTGACCAATGGGATTTCTTTTGTTATATTCGAGCCCAAAGAGATCGAGATGCAGAAATTGGAGAACCAAATTGCTGAACAAAGAAAATTAGAGGAGGTGTTGGCCATCAAGAAGGAAATTCTTGAAGAACCAACAGATCTCCCTGAAGAGCCAGTTCCACCCTCTCCAGAGGCACTCAGAGACCCTTCATTGGATGAAGAGATGGATGATCACAGTCATGAGATGACGGAGGAGGAATATTTCCTCCAGTTTGACGACTCCTGGAGTGATGACGACGAGCCTGATGACTCGAAGAAGGAGCCAGATGATGATATGGAGATTTCCATTCCACCTGAGGAGATGTCTATGTCTCCTACTGTGGAGCCCTTTGTTATGGTCGATCATGATCCATGTATCCTTTCCTCTTCTTCCTTACTTTCTATTGATATCTGTTTGCCTGATATTTCTACAAAAGGTCATGAGCATGATAGTTTACCTAGTGATTTCTTAAATTTTAAGGGTGGTAGTTCTAACATGGAAATCATTACTCTTGATTTATATTTTGAAAAACTACCTCATCCTCTCAACTGGTTCTGTCCTAAACCATCTAACAATGACTGTTCTAGTGGGTTTGATAAACTGAAACGATGTTTGAAAGCTATATTATTCAGTTTCAAGTTATCATTGTGCTATATTTGCCTGCATGACAGTTGTTCGCAGGTTTTTGATAGACTTCTTAGGGCTTTGACGATGTCCGAGTCTTGAGATAATAGGTTGACGTCGAGTCAAACGACGTTAAACAAAGGCGCTGCCCGGGAGGCAACCCGAGGTAAGTTTTCTTTTTCTTGATTTTCTTTAAGTTTTAAGTTTTTAGTTTTAGTTTTGTTTTTCTTTCAATCTTGTCGGACTAACATGCAGGTACTAGGTTCGAAAGAACAAAAATATTTTGGGGAATTTATTCCTCGAAATATACAGAGAAAAAACGAATAGGTACTAGTAAACAGCTCCGCGATCGCGGAGGTCCTTCACCGCGATCGCGGTACTGTGCATCGGCGACAAGATACATTTTTTGAAAAAATAAAAATAAAATAAAAGGCTTTCAGGTGAAACCCCTGAAATAAAAGGTTTTCGGGTGAAACCCCCGAGATAAATCAGGAAAAAAAGAAGAGATAAAAAAAGAGTGTTCTTCCATATTCTACCATCATCCACCAATCCATTTTTCTATATCTTTCCATGTCTAGTTCCTTGGAATTATTCAAGTATGGGGGTGCTACCGTCGTTAGAGTTTTTATTATTTTGAGGAGTCCAGTTCATTCTCATTGGAGACGTCCTATGTTGTGGATATGGTTGCTGAATTGTGAAGATGACGTTCGTGGTTCGTTCCCAGAAAGATCAGTTTGTTCCTGAGATTGGTGCTTATAATTCCTGGAGTTTATTCTTCTCTTCTTTCGTATGTGAGTCTTCTGATTTTCCTCTTCTCTGCTTAATTCCTTTCTTTTTACTTCATTGAGAACAATGAAGGATTTAAGTATGGGGGAGGAAGTACTCACTACGCTTATCTTAGTTAGTTGCTTTTCAGTATATTTTTCGTTATTTTTATGGGATCCTTATTCCATGTTTTGTATAGAGAAATTTTTTTAAAAAAAAAAATGAAAAAAGCCATAAAAATTGAGAAAAAGGCATATAAAATCCTGGGATGAGTTGAAAACCCGAAAGGGCGGCTCAGGTAATAAGCAGGTAACCCGGACCAGCATTAGGCTGGGGTAATATGAGGTTTATGAGAGATGTGAGTATTTGTGAGCACACCTAAGAAAAATGAAAAGAGTGATTAGGTGAAAACCCGAAAGGGCGCCGAAGTAGAATGAGTGGTAAAATCAGAGTGATTAGGATTATATTCTACTTTGGGGTATGGGGATTACATTTTAGATGTTGGGTAGATCCTAGGTTGCTCTACACTTTTCAGAGCTTGAGAGTTTATTGTTATATGTATTGGTGAGGTGTGTGTTTGAGCTTTCATGTTGTTTCTCATTATTTCTCTATTTTGGGTTCGGGTTGGTGAGGTGAGTGTTTTTTTTTTGTCTTCCCTTGTACTATGCTGTAAACCTTGATAGGATTTCTTGTTAGATTTCTTTTGAGCTTACTCGAGGACGAGCAAGGTTTAAGTATGGGGGAATTTGATACACTCTATTTAATATAGGTTAACTCTTGTATTTTAGGCATGATTTGAGTGTGTTTAGGTTAGTTTTGAGCATAATTGTCATATGAAGACTGAAGACACGATTTGAAGAATTGCAAGAGTTTTGAAGACCAGTGTTGATTTGGAGTTGTTTCGACACCACTTTCTTATAACGCTTATTCCGGGAGCTACGGTGATCGGATGAAGCTGAATTTGGTATCATTGGAAAGGTAACTCGAGGAGCTACAATTCAGGTTTTTACGGAGAGTTCAAATTCCCACTCTAAGGTGGTCAAAACATCTTCCCCAAACACCACTGGAATTCTGTCACGATCAGGTCCGCGATCGCGGAGAGTGTTCACCGCGGCCGCGGAAGTCCACGTCAGCAAAAATCCGAGAGCCGACTTTCCTTTCGTTTATTCTATCTTATATCTATTATTATATATTTTAGGTTTCGGTTGTTATTTCGACTATTTAAGCTTAGTTTCGTTTTCAGTTTAGGTACAACACATAATTCTAGCATACTTTTACTTTTAGGTTTTTATTTCAGTATTATGGAGAACTAATTTCCCTTTGGAGTTTGTTTGATCAAGGAAACCTTTTTATTTAATTCGTGAGATTCTGGTAATTTTTCTATCCCTTGGTTAATATCAAAACTCTTGGTTTTATTAATATGATCTATGTTTGATTTGATAAGCCTGATCAACTTGTTTGATTGACTTAGATCTACTGTTTGGATTAGGTTTGATTGTTGTCTTTGCAATCTTATTTATCCTTGAAACAACTCTTTTCTAGGACCGTGGACTAGAATTGAGAAAGAGTGTTTGATTGTTATTTTATGCATGAGACTCGTAGCTTGATTGCATGATTTAATATCCTTCTATCCTTAATACTTTGCATGATTTGAATTAAGCGTTCTTGTTCATATCATAAATCTTCTTGGACCGTGGACAAGCGGAAATCTTTTATAAGGATTGGAAGTAACCTGGGAATTAATAGAAAAGTGGATGAATCAATGATCGAATGATTAAAAAGGTGGAATTGGTTGAATAAACTCTGTTTTTCCTTAATTGATTTGATACTTAATATTATTTGCTTGTTTGTTTGTTTGCCTGAACTCCCAAACCCCTGTCTTGTTTCCTACTGATTATTCAGAATCCCGATTCTCTTGGTTTCGACCCCTTGCTTGCTTACTATACTAGTTAGTAGTTTAGGGTTATTTATTTTTGATCTTGGCAACAACGATTTTAGCCGAGTCATTAGAAAAAAAAAACGAATTAGCGAGGTTCATAACCTCGCTTACCAGCAACAAAAGGAAGAAACAATCAGGAAAGAGATTGAATACCCTCACTAGGGGGGAGGCTGAGACTCAGGCCGGCCCGCTCAAGCCGGTCCTGAGAGAGATACACCTGGTACGGTGCCTGACTCGTTGTGGCGTATCGGGCCTTGATGGCTTTGAGCTCGTCAACCGTATGCGGGCACACGCACCGAACAAAGGTGCCTAGCACCACGGGAAAATTGAGATATCTCCCGGTGGGATTTCGGACCAAAAACCAATTCGGTTTCCACGACCTGACGTTCGATTAGGCCGTGGTGATTTTAACGTTCGGCGTGCTGAGATTGATGAGGCAGGACCGAGGTTCCCTCCTCGCTAGGAATAAAGCCGACAAGTTATCAAGATTCGGCCCGTCCCCGAGTTCACTACTTCGAATCGTGTAGGCGCACAGCAGCCGCCAAGCGTTCGGGAACAACTGTGCGGGACAGATCCGCATGGCCCACAGGTAGTCGACAATATGCTGGGCCAGAGGCAGCCTGAAACCCGCCTGAAGACTGAAGAGGTGCACGACCACACACCTCTCGTAGGACGCTAAGGGCCGGCCCCCCTCTTCGGGAAGTGCCAGCTCAACTCCCTCGGGCCAGGCGAAGTCTTTGGCAATCTTTGCGAGATCCTCACGCTTGAGTTCGGTGGCCAATCCCTCGGACAGATAGGCCTCAGGGGTACCCGGGGTCATGGGAATCCGCTCCTCGAGGACAGGCGGAATGCGAGACACGGCGTGAGTAATGTACGCCGCAGGGAAGCTCGGAGGCACGTAGGGAGGCGGCGCCGAGGTCGTTCCCGCATCCGGCCGCACCTCAACCTCAGTAACAACCTCGTCTGGGGTGGAAGACGAAGCCATTTCAACACCCGACGACGTTCGAAGGTGGGAGAAGCGCGAATTGATAGAAGCCTCGGAGTCGCTTGAAGAAGGCTCGTTGAAAACCAGCGAAGGGGACCTCGGGTTCTGGGAGTCGCTAAGTTCTACGCTTCCCGCGGACTCCGAAACCTCCTCGTAAAAACCCTCTTGAACTCTGAAAGCGAAGCCGGGCGGACGGCTCACAGAGTTTCTCCTAGGCATGAAAAGAACGACGTCCAGGCCGCGGAAGGCTAGCACCTGGAAAAGAAAGAAGCGTTGAGACATCGGGAAAAGTAACCAAGGAAAAACAATGCGAGGTCATGACCTCGAAGGGAAGGGAGCGCGAGGTTACGACATCAAAAGGGAGAACAAGACGAGGTCATGACAGCGTTTGGAGGAAAGAGAATTCAAGGTCATAAGAGACAAAAGGCCACGTGGCACCCTAGGGGCTACTCTGACAGGATAGGACGGCGATAGAGAAGTCGAAGCGCCAAAAAGAGGAAAGAGAAGGAGAAACGGAGGCCAGCGGTGGAAAGCAGCGGCGGAGACCCTAACGTCCCATCAATCAGCCGTCGAGACGTTTGGGTTTCCGAGGGTCTCAAAATTCAAAACCGCCGAAAGAAAGCGCAGAGACCCGGCCGTCGGTTGGAGGGCGACGGGTTCGAGTGCATGGCGTTCGCCACCCTCACCCCACCATCCCGCCACCATGACGCCGGTGCAAAACACCAAGAGGCAACCACTGCCCGCTAGGGCACAAGGCCGAACAAAAAGGAAAGAAAGAGAAAGGAACGAAGAAAAAACGGCGAGGAAAAGCATGCGGAAACTCACGCCGACCTCACCACCGCCGTTTCGCCACCGTGATGCCGGCGGGAAACACCAGGCGACACTCCGTTGCCTCTCCAAAACACAGAACAAAAAGCAAGCAGGGAAAAATCGAAAGCGAACAAAAGACGGGAGGAGGAAAGTCGAAGACTTACTTGTTCAGAATCGACGAGGAGGGAGCGGTGGTGTAATTGGAAGGTGGCTAAGGCTCGCCGGAAACCGTCTGGAGAACCGCTAGCAAGAAACCGAAAAGGAGAAGAAAGAGGGCGAAAATGTTGAGAGAGAAAATTGAGGGGAAGCGTGTGAAATGCGCTCTTATAAAGAGCAGGCTTGGGCCTCCCCTGCCCAGGGAGGCTTATTGGGCCTGTCCCTCCTGAACGGCCCATTAAGCAAGATACGAAGGGCAAGCCCAGAAAAGCTTCACCCTTGCAAACAAAAAAAAAAGCTAAGTGTAGAACCTCGTAAAAAGAGGGCTTCGCGAGATGCCCCCCATGAACCTCGGAAACCCTTGAAACCTCACAAAATGCCTACCCACCTCTCAGAACCTCGCACCCCGTGATCTTGGAGAACTTATGCCCTGCGGCCCTCGGGGCGAGATCCCCAGGCCATGGGGTTGTGATGATGCTCAAAATGGTAAAGTAAGAAGTGGGCCCGGGGTACGAGGAACATACAGACCCAACGGGCCTCCCGAGGATGATCCTGGGGCCCACAACCATATCCACCTTTTATTTTAACAAAATTCCTACCCCTGCGAGGTCCTCCGAAACCTTGGAACGAGGTCTACACCTCGTAACCGACTCTACCAACACGCCCGCCCACCAGAACCACTCAGCTAGCGCCACTCTCCCAAGCCAATCACAAGCTGCCTCGCCGCTAGACCAATCAGAGCCCTTGATCTCGGGCGTCCCACATCTGACAATGATCAGAACTCGACTCCCCAATCCTCTATAAATAGAGGAGAATCTCGTATGGAAAAGGTGTCGAAAAACATCTTGAACTCAAGAACTATCTTGCTCGTTGAAGATCGACGTGATCGAAACATCGTCAAAAGGCCTCGCTATAGACAAGTGAAGTCCGCAAAAAGACTTCAAGTCTCACAAAGTTTCTGCTCACACCAAAGATCTCGCTACACCATCTTACAAGTCGCCTACACCTCACTCTCATTCACAACAAAGACTTCGCTGCCCGATCTCGCAAGTCATCAACACCATCCCGCTAGACCAACCTCGCTCAAAAGGTCAAACAAGCAATACTTAGAATTGTCTAGCAATTAGGAGATCTCGAACGTTGTTAGGTCGAGATCTCGGATAATCGTAGGAGATCTAGGGTGTAAACTTCCAAGCGTTTGTAACTTCGTGATACTGCAACCTCGTTGTAAAGAAAATCATAAATAAAGAAGCAAGTGTTCGCACAATCGAATATAATAATCTCGTTTCTTGTCTTTTAGCGTACGGTTTATTTCGGGTTTCATCAGAAGCAAACCAACAAGTTGATGTCTAGATTGAACAAAAGTTGGGACAACATTGCTTCGTCCCTTCTCACTCAAAAAGAAACCAAGTCGTTGACCTTGGAGGACCTTGTTGGTCAACTCACTATGTATGGAGGCATTCAACAAAGAAGAGTTGAAAGACTCGAATCAGAGAAAGTAAAAAACATTGCTCTCAAGGTTGAAAGAGCCTTTGATTTGGCTCAGGGAGACGATGACACTGATGGAGTAGATGAGGATGTGGCTCTCATTTCTAAGGCTATGAAGAGATTGTGGAATCGTAACAAGGCTCCCTCGAAGGCTCCTGAATCAAACAAGGAAGGGAAGGACATGAAGGATGTAATTTGCTATCAATGTCAGGGTAAAGGACACTTTGCCAAACACTGTCCTAAAAGAAAAAGTGGAGAAACAGGTAAAAGCATGATGGCAACTTGGGACATGTCCGATGATGATGATGAGATAGCACCAACAATAGGAAAGTGTTGCATGGCCATCGAAGATAAATCTTCCCAAGAGGTAAATGATTCTAAACTTTCTTCTCTTTTGTCAAAAAAATCTAGAGAACAGTTGGTTGCTATCATTGAAAAGCTTGGAACTCAGGTCACTGAGTTAAGAGAAAAGTTGGAAGATAATAAAGAAACAATCTCCAATCTCTTCGATGATAACAAACATTGGTCCTCTAAAGCAATCGAGCTTGAAAAGATTTCATCTCCTAAGTCAGTAACCTGTGAGTCATGCTCAGAATCAAAGATTCAAGTCACTGACTTGTAAAAACAAGTCAATGATTTAGAAAAACAAGTCACTGACCTAGAAGGTGAAAGACTCATGCTTAGACTAGGTTATGCTAAGTTGTCTAGTGTGTTAGAAAATTTTAGGATCGAAGATGAGACTAAAAGAAAGAAATGGTTGGATGAGTTTGTTGCTGAAAAGGCTCAAGAGGTCAGAAATGACTACAAAAGGAAGTTTGTGAAGGAGGTAGACAGATCTGGAATTGGTTTTGTCCGTGCACCCAATACTCAGGGTACCAAGGCTGCTCCCCTCGTGTCTAAAGGTAAAACACCTATGTGTAGTGACAATGCAAGTTGTTCTACACATGTGGTGGCTAAGCCTGACAAAGGGAAGCAACAGTGGTATCCTGATCAAAAGGTGCACAACATATGGCAAAAACAAGTCCAGAACTCGGCTCCGTCACAAATTAACTTTCAATCTCGCATCAACAACAAACCCATCTATCCGGGCTATAGCAAATATGTTGCCCTAAAGTCTCATAGGACATGTTGGTATTGTGGCAAGCCCGGTCACTATCAACATGATTGTCACAAAAAGGCAAGAGATGATGAAAATGCAAGGTCACAGACTCTGAGTGATAGTCATGGCAGATCCACTGTCACTGACTGTCCTCCAGGATCTGTGTGTGCTAATTGTGACAAATGTTGTTCTAGGAGTTATTATGTTGTCAAACCCAGAGGAGTTAAACAACTCTGGGTTCATAAGAACTAATTGTTTCAATACAGCTTGAAGTGGGTGACCAGGAGCCCTGGTTCATTGATAGTGCATGCTCAACTCATATGTCGGGAGATCCCAGGGATTTCATCTCACTTCAAGAATACAAGGGAGGTAAGATTACCTTCGGCGACAACAGTAAAGGTGGTATTTCTGGTATAGGTATGGTAAGATTTTCAGATAAGCTAACTATAGACAATGTGAATCTTGTTGATAATCTTAGCTTCAAGTTATTGAGTGTCTCTCAAATCTATGCTAATGGAAAATATCAAGTTGTGTTTGATAAGAATGGCTGTCAGGTACAAGAAGTTAGTTTAGGCAAGATTCTTCTGAAAGGGGTATGTGAAAACAATCTGTATAAGGTGGACCCCTGTTTTGAGCCTGAAGAAAAACTGTGTCTTAGAACAGTTACAGATGTCGCCGACCTCTGGAACAAGAGATTTGGTCATGCGAGTTTTCAACTTCTTGACAAGCTTCATAAGCAAGAATTGGTCAGAGGATTACCTAAGATTGTTCCAAACAAGCATGAAGTCTGTGAGACTTGTGTGAGAGGTAAGCAAGTTAAGTCTTCCTTCAAATCCAAAAATGAGGTAAGTACCACTAGACCTTTAGAACACATTCATATTGATTTGTGTGGTCCCATGCGAGTCCAAAGTCGTGGAGGAAATAACTATATCTTTGTCATTGTTGATGATTTTTCACGATATACTTGGACTATTTTTCTGTCTTCTAAAGATCAGGTATTTGAAGAGTTTGAAGCATGGGTAAAGGTTGTTGAGAAAAAGCTTGGAGTTACACTTGTATCAATCAGATCAAATCATGGAACAGAATTCGACAACTCTGATTTTCTGTCCTTTTGCAAGAAAAATGGCATAGGTCACAACTTCTCAGCACCAAGAACTCCTCAACAGAATGGCGTCGTCGAGAGGAAAAATCGTGTCTTGGAAAACATGTCACGGACTATGCTCATTTCAAGTGGTCTTCCAAGGAATTTCTGGGGTGAAGCCATAAACGCATCTTGCTATGTGATGAATAGAGCTATGCTTCGTCCACTTCTTGGAAAAACTCCATATGAATTGCTTAGAGTAATTAAGCCTAGTGTCGCCCACTTGCGCACTTTTGGATGTAAATGCTATGTTCACAACAACGGCAAAGACAGTTTGGAAAAATTTGATCCAAGAAGTGATGTTGGCACTTTTGTAGGATATTCTCCTCATAGCAAAGCCTACAAAGTGTTCAATAAAAGGACAAGGAGGATTGAAGAAAGCGTTCATGTGGTATTTGATGAGAACACTATGGGAGGATCGATGATTGAAGATCTTGATGATGGTGATCAAGGATACAATCTGGTTCAAGACGACTCTCTTCCAGTTTCTACAAAAGAATCAACAGTCAATGACAATACTGAAGTCACCGACTTGGACAATACAGGGGGAAGGAGTCAAAGTCAAAACTCAAGAGACAGAGAGTCTGATAATGAGAAAACTCCTGAAAGAAGCTCAAGCGTGGAGAACTCAGAAGAAGGTTTGGAGAAGACGCCTCAAGTCGGCAACCTGACAAAGATACAGATAAGAAACTATCAACAGAAAAGTGCTCATCCTGTTACTAACATCCTCTCTGATTTCTCAAAGGGTGTGCAAACCAGATCTTCTCTGAACAATTTCTTTGCTTTCAATGCTTTCATCTCACTATTGGAGCCTAAAAATGTTGAACAAGCATTGAAAGATTCGGATTGGGTCAGTGCCATGCAAGAGGAACTTCATCAGTTTGAAAGGAATAAGGTGTGGCATTTGGTTCCAAGGCCGAAAGACAGATCAGTGATTAGAACACGATGGGTGTTCAGAAATAAGCTGGATGATGAAGGAAATGTAGTCAGAAATAAAGCAAGGCTGGTAGTTAAGGGATACAATCAGCAGGAGGGCATTGACTATGATGAGACGTTTGCTCCAGTAGCTCGTCTTGAGGCTATTCGATTGCTCATTGCCTATTCTGCTCATCATGGATTCAAGCTACAATAAATGGATGTCAAGACTTCATTCTTGAATGGATATCTAAAAGAAGAAGTGTATGTTGAACAGACTCCGGGTTTTGAAGATGTCACCCACCCGGATCACGTCTACAAACTGGACAAAGCACTCTATGGATTGAAGCAAGCCCCGCGTGCTTGGTATGATCGGTTGTCTCAGTTCTTGATTTAACATGGTTATGTTCGTGGTGAAGTAGACAAGACTCTTTTCTTGCTGAAGGAGAGGAGTCACACACTTGTTGTTCAGGTCTATGTCGATGACATCATCTTTGGCTCAACAAATGATAAGCTGGTGAAGAAGTTCGCTGACCTCATGTCTAGTGAGTTTGAAATGAGTATGGTCGGTGAGCTCAAGTTCTTTTTAGGACTTCAAGTTGTTCAAAGTAAGGATGGGACACGAGTTCATCAACAAAAGTACCTTAGAGAATGTGTTAAGAAGTTCGGTTTGGAGAATGCTAAACCATTTGATACTCCCATGTCGCCGACTACCTCACTTGGAAAAGATGACAAAGATCCAGAAGTCAATGCTACTATGTATCGGGGTATGATTGGTTCATTGCTCTATCTCACTGCAAACCGACCAGATATTGTGTTTGGAGTTTGTCTATGTGCTAGGTTTCAAGCCGATCCAAGAGAGTCCCACTTGAAAGCTGTTAAAAGAATCATTCGCTATCTTAAGGGGACTGACAATATGTTCTTATGGTATCCAAGAGGATTTGATTTTGAGCTTGTCGGCTACACAAATGCTGATTTTGCCGAAAATCGTGTTGATAGAAAAAGCACTTCAGGAATGGCTCAATTTCTTGGGCCTTGTCTTGTGTCATGGGGATCTAGAAAGCAAAATTCAGGGGCTCTATCAACGGCGGAAGCAGAGTATATTGTGGCTGCAGCATGTTGCTCACAACTCTTATGGATCAAGCAACAAGTCAGTGACTATGGTGTGAAGTGTGGGTCAGTGCCCATACTCTGTGACAACACTAGTGCAATCAACATCTCAAAGAATCCAGTGCAACATTCAAAGACTAAACACATTGAGATAAGGCACCACTTTCTTCGAGATTGTGTTGAAAAAGGCATGGTCACTATGGAATTCTGTAGAACAAGTGATCAAAGAGCAGACATCTTCACAAAGGCCTTGAATCGTGAACCCTTTGAACAACTCCGCATGGAATTAGGTATGATCTCTCTTCAATGATCTATTTCCCTACATAAATTCCCTCGATGATTGGCTAGAATTGATTGCTATGCATATGTTTTGAAATCATGCTTTTGGTGTAATTCTTGAACATACTTGATAGACATCATGTTTAGGAAACCCCATGCATTAGACTGTCGATGACTTTCATTACATTCAGTATGTGTGCAACCTTTTTGAGCTCTTTGTTTTAGCCCAAAAGAATCAACCTGATGATCCTAATGATGTTCGTATTTTTAGTATAGTTTTTAGTATGTTTTCTTAGTTTATTAGGACTAGTTTTGATAGGTTTAGGATTAGTTTTGTGTGTTTTTGGATAGTTTTGCATATTTTGTGAAAAGTATGGAAGCTACTCCGTTTTTTGTGTTTTTGTAGGTTTTAGCAAGGAAAAGGTGCTATATGGAGTTGAATTTGGAGCGCTATAATGGAAGACGGAGGAATACAAGATGAAGAAGTCAAAGTCTGAGTTTTTAGAGATGAAGTGTGGAAGAAAACCAAGCCCAGGCTCGTTAACGAGGCTGCAAGGGTTCGTTAACGAGGCCACGAGATGAAGATTTCGAGAGTTTGATTCTGTGACTCACCGATCCTGTGCGGGAATTTATTTCCTTGTCGGTAGAGTATCTTTTTATGATTTTAGGGTTATTATATTATGTATTTTAGGTCTTGTTATCTTTCTAGATTTTATTTCTATCTTTTCGGATTTTAATTCTATCTTTTTAGGAAAGTTTTTTATCTTTTAGCCTTATTATTTTCTAGCCTTATTAGTATAAATAGCCCTCTTATTTAGCTTAGAGGGGGGATCGATTGAAGAGAGGAGGAAGAGCCGAGAGTAGAGAGAGAGGATCGGAGTCGAGATTGAAGCTTGGTGGACGAGAGTTGCCGAGGTCGTTAATCGTGATTTTGGTTCGGTGTTTGTATTTTTTCGGTTTCTTCTGAATTTCTGTAAGACGATATTTCTTATTAATTTGAGTAGTGTTTTGTTTTCAATGATTTCTTTTGTTGAATTTATTTGTTTCTTAGTTATGAGTAGTGAGTAGTCTTCTTTTCTAGGGTCGGGGTTAAACCCGGCATAGTTATGCATGTTTGAGGAGTAAGAGTATGTGTTGATTGCCTTTTATCTATTTTGAGATTGTTTGTTGTGCTTAAGACCTAGATGAAAGTCAAGGTGATTTGAGTTTTTAACTTGATTGAAAGAGAAAGTTATAGACTTGAAGGTTGATATTGTTTGAATACGAAAGTTTCAAGCTTTAGATCCAAAACAAGCAATTGAGTGAATTGGTTTATGAAAGTAGGTTAATTTACTTGATAGTCGACGAAAGTTGATGAATTTATCTGTTTAAAGGCATGATCTTATCTTCTTACGAGTTTATATGCATGACTATGTTGTGGTGTCCCTTGTCCTAGATCTTTGTTTCATTTGAATTCTCTTGAGTAATATTCGTTGCTGAGTTTGTAGGCTCGGTACCGAATCTGTTTAGGTCGTTAGTTTTGGTCTTTTGTCTACGGTGGTTCGTTAACGACCCTGACAACGTCGTTAACGAGGCTGCTTGTGAGTGTTTTGCTTGCTTTTGTTTGATTTTTAGTAGTCGATAAACAAACAACCTTGCTTCTCGTGGAACGATCCTCCCCTATACTTAGCGGGGTCTTGATTATAAATTTATTTGTTATCAAGAAACCCTCTCAACAAATTGGCGCCGTTGCCGGGGAAGCAACGAGTTTGTTTGTTTATCTGTGGGTCCGGGAATAGCCCGACCCCGTTTTGTTTTTAATTTTTATTTTCTTTGTCTGTTTTCTCAGCGCATGCCAGTAGGACGTCGAAGGCTTGAGTTTGACAATGCTGGTTATTACTCAGAACCTGAACGTTCCCTGCACCGTAGACGCCGAGAGAACCGAGCCATGGCCACACCTGAAGAGATGGCTCGTCAACTAGAAGTCCTCCAAACACAGATGGAGGCATTGAAAACTAAGAAGGAAGGCGCTGCCGCCGAGGCTGAGCGTCAACGAGCTGCCAATGCTCGTCTACAAGAAGAGTTGAATGCCTATCTGAGGAATGCCAAACAATACATGCATCCAGAACTGAGGGTGCCGGAGTCCCCAATCGTGCTTCCAGAGATAGAGAAACCCTTTGAGATCAAGTCTCAATTCATATCCTTAATTAAACGGGGTCAGTTTGAAGGGAAACCTACTGAGTGCCCTATGGAGCATATTAGAAACTTTCTTGATTTATGTGACACCATAGCTGCTGAAGGTGTCTCACTTGAATATGTTCTGTTAAAAGCTTTCAAGTGGTCTCTAGCTGGAAAGGCCCTGAGCTGGTTGGAGAGCCTACCTCCTAAGTCTATCAGGACTTGGAAGAACTTGTATGATCAATTTCTTACAAAGTTCTTCCCTCCTGCCAAGACAACGGAGTTGAGGAAACGCATCATCTCCTATCACCAGCTGCCTAATGAAACTTTTGTTAAAACATGGGAAAGATTCAAAGAGATGCTTAGACAGTGCCCCACGCATGGGCAACCTTTATATGTTTTGCAAGAAATCTTTTTCCAAGATATCAACGCAGAGACCAAGAACTGCATCAACTCGTATACTGCGTGCAGTTTTATAGTGATGGACCCTACGGTCGCATGGGAATTGCTAGATAAGCTGTCCAATTATGATGCCATGTATGGATCCCAGCAAACCCCCCAGCCGCAGAAACGTCTCTACGTGCCTAACCGAGAAGAAGTTGACCCGGACGTTAAAAATCAGTTTCTACAAGACGAGGTCAACCGCTTGAAGAAGCAGGTAAGTTTTCTGAAATCCTCTCAATCTTGTCAAGAGTGTGGTTCTTCTGCCCATAGTACTTCTGCTTCCACTAACATTGAGCAGGTAAGAGCCGCTGAGACAATCACTGAAATGAATTACATGAGAGGCCCATACAGAAACCAGCCTAGCAATTTTGACAGGTCAAACAACTATCAGACGTGGGGCAATCCAAATCCAAATCCAAGCTATGCAGCGCCTCCACCAAATAGACGACATGCGCCTTATCGACCTCTAGGCCATCAGGAGCCACCATCTTGGGTACAAGGGTTACAGAAAAGCATCAATGGGGTCCACAACAAGGTCAATGAAGTCCAAGCTAACCTTAACCACCAGAATAAACGATGGGGAGAGTTCGATGTATGGAAGAAGAATGTTGATTCCCAAATAGGGAACCTTGCTACACAGATTCCAAGGACACAAGGGCAACTTCCAGGCCGTCCCGAGAAAAACCCTAAAGGACAGATAGCAGCGGTGCACCTTAGGAGCGGAAAGACATTACCGGAACGTGTCCAAGCTGAGGACAAGAAGGAAGAGGACACCACGGATACCCTCGGTAACGAGCCAGCAAGGGCGATTACCGAACCAGCGTACCATGGTAACGAGGCTCCGAGAGTACCTAACGACCCTAGCCCAGGTAAGTTCTCTAATCCGAGTCTTCCTCTCAATCCCAGGGTAGTTAACGACCCTATCAGGGTCGGTAACGACCCGCCGAGCGTACCTAACGACCCTAGTGTCGACCCGGTAGCATCACCCCTCGAGCCTAACTTGGTTCCGAGGATGGTGAAATCTCTTCCATTTCCAACTAAGAAATCTGTGGACTCTACTGAGAGTAAGTTCAAGTGTTTCGTAAAGATTCTTCAGGGCATTAATATTTCCATCCCATTCGCTGAAGCCCTAAGTGAAATGCCGGCTTACACAAAATTCTTGAAAGATATTCTTAGCAAGAAAAGGATGAAGTCAGATCTATAGCTTTACCAGAAAAGCTAGAAGATCCAGGGAGATTTGCAATAACAATCGGCATAGGCGACCACAAGTTCAAAGCTTTATGTGACCTGGGAGCCAGTGCTAGTTTACTCCCCCTCTCGATCTGGACCAAAGCCAATATGGGACCACTAGAGCCCATCAACATGCGGCTTTACATGGCAGACAGATCCTGCATCAAACCAACAGGGGTGGTAGAAGACTTTCCGGTTCAAGTGGGCAAATTCTTTGTTCCAAATGACTTCATCGTTATGGCAATGCCCGAAGATCCGGTGGTGCCTATTATTTTGGGAAGACCGTTCCTCGCCACAGCTGGAGCCATAATTGATGTTAGGAGGGGACTCCTAACTTTCGAAATTGGGGATGAGGTGACGGAATTCCGATTCAAACAGTCAATTAAGGAGACTGATAGAGCCGAAGTCAAGATGCTCTACACCCACAAGGAGATCATTGAATGTGGAGACCCTATTGGAAGGTTGGCTTCAGATGATGAAATTTCAGGTCAAAGATGGGCGGATATAGCTCCTGCAGTTTCGGTAACGAGTCCCCCAGCTCCCGTACCGACTCTACTGGCAGGCGAAGCAGGCTCGTTAACGACCCCACCAACATCGTTAACAACCTTGGCCGAAGATAATGAAATCTCAGCATTTGAATACCTCGAGGAGGTGTTGAAGACGGAGCCAGAAGAACCAATTCTAATCCCAGCCGAACCGTCCCCAACACTTAAACCCCTTTCAGACTCCCTCAGGTATGAATTCCTCGGTCCTAATTCTACTTTGCCTGTCATCATTAATGCTAAATTAAAAGATGAGGAAGTAGGAAAACTACTGAATGTGCTTAGGATGCATAGGAAAGCCATAGGCTACTCCCTAGATGATATAACTGGCATATCTCCTTCCCTTTGCATGCATAGGATATACATGGAGGATAATCATAAACCCACCATAGAGCATCAACGTAGGTTAAATCCTAACATGAAAGATGTGGTTAAAAAGGAAATCATTAAATTACTTGATGTTGGGATCATATTTCCTATATCGGACAACCAATGGGTGAGTCCGGTCCATGTAGTCCCAAAGAAAGGGGGGGATGACTATCATAGAAAATGAAAAGGGAGAGCTTATTCCGACTAGGACCACCACTAGTTGGAGGATGTTCATAGATTATAGGAAGCTTAATAGTGCTACAAGAAAAGATCATTTTCCACTTCCTTTTATTGACCAGGTGTTAGAACGCTTAGCCCAGCATGATTATTTCTGTTATTTAGATGGCTATAACGGTTTCTGGCAGATTCCCATTCATCCTGATGATCAGGAGAAGACAACCTTTACATGTCCTTATAGAATCTTTGCCTATAAAAGAATGCCATTTGGGCTTTGCAATGCCCCTGCCACCTTTCAAAGGTGTGTGATGGCCATTTTTTCGGATATGATAGAGGAGATTGTAGAGGTTTTCATGGATGATTTTTCTGTTTATGGTTCCTCATTTGATTCTTGTCTTGCTAACCTCGCACGTGTGCTTAAAAGATGTGAAGAAACCAACCTTGTGTTAAATTGGGAAAAGTGCCATTTCATGGTCCAAGAGGGGATAGTACTAGGACATCTTGTCTCTAGAAGGGGGATAGAGGTAGATAAAGCAAAAATTGAGCTTATCGAAAAACTACCTCCTCCTTCTTCTGTAAGAGACATTAGGAGTTTCCTAGGGCATGCTGGCTTTTACAGACGATTTATTCAGGATTTTTCTAAGATAGCTAAACCTTTGACTAACCTACTAATGAAAGATGTAGTGTTTGAGCTGTCTCCAGAATGTCTTGAAGCATTTTACAGGTTAAGAGCTACCCTCGTGTCCGCCCCCATTATGCAGTCCCCGGATTGGACACTACCTTTTGGGATTATGTGCGATGCCAGTGACTATGTAGTTGGCGCAGTCTTAGGACAACGGAAGGACAAGAAACTCCACGCCATCTACTACGCCAGTAAGACGCTGGATGAGGCGCAAAGTAAGTATACCACAACGGAGAAGGAGTTCCTTGCTGTGGTATTTGCCTTTGAAAAATTCCGGTCCTACCTTGTTGGATCCAAAGTGATTGTTTATACTGACCATGAGGCTGTTAGATACCTAATGGCCAAAAAGGATGCCAAACCTAGATTGCTTTGTTGGATGCTCTTACTACAGGAATTTGACCATGAAATAAGAGACAAAAAGGGAGCAGAGAACCTAGTGGCGGATCACTTATCCAGATTGCCGGTTGAGCATATCACCGATTCCAACAATGAGGTGCCAATAAACGATTCCAGACCGGACGAACACCTCCTGCTGAACGAGGTCGAACTCAACAAGACCCTCATCACCGACCCCTTCAGGGTCGTTAACGAGGCACCGAGGCTGGACTGCATAAATCACAAAGATAAAGTTCCAGGGTGGATCGACATATCAGTCAATCAGGTCGTTACCAAGCCACGAAAGGTCGTTATCGAGGATAATATTATATCCCCAGGGTCGTTAACAACCCACTCAGTTCCGGTAACAACCAAATCAGGTAAGATTTCTGAACCCGAACCTGCTCAAATCAATTCCATTTCTTCTCCTCCTTCTATTTCTTCTTCCTCGATATCAATCCATGCTGTTAGAGGGTCAAAAGCCCCTTGGTTTGCGGATTTCACTAACTATCTTGTAGGAGGCGTGATTCCCGAGGGTCTAACCCCACAAAAGAAGAAGAAATTTCTCCATGATGTAAAACAGTACTATTGGGATGATCCCTACTTGTTTAAGCAAGGAAGCGATCACCTCTTTAGACGCTGTGTCCCAGAAGAGGAGATAGAAGATGTGATCCGTCAATGTCACACACTTCCAACTGGAGGCCATGGAAAAGGATTCAAAACCACGGCGAAGATTCTTCAAAGTGGTCTCTATTGGCCAAACATGTTCAAGGATGTACAAGCTTATGTGACAGCATGTGATGGGTGCCAAAGCTCAAGCAACATCAGTTGGAGACATGAGAATCCACTAACCGGGATATTAGAGGTTGAGCTATTTGACGTATGGGGCATAGACTTCATGGGACCGTTTCCCGCATCAGGCCCCTACAAGTACATCCTAGTGGCGGTCGATTATGTCTCTAAGTGGGTAGAAGTCGTTGCTACAAGGACTAACGACGCTAAAACTGTGGCTAAATTCATCAAGACCAACATTTTCCCCAGGTTCGGTGTTCCAAGAATCCTCATTAGTGATGGTGGTTCTCATTTCATTGAGCGAAGTTTTGAAGCACTCTTGGCTAAGTATGGGGTATCCCATCGGGTGGCAACACCATATCATCCCCAAACCAGTGGCCAGGTTGAAGTTTCAAACAGGCAAATAAAGAGCATATTGGAGAAGACAGTGTCCCGTTCTAGGAAGGATTGGTCCTCCAAATTGGATGACGCTCTATGGGCATACAGGACAGCATACAAGACGCCTCTACGCACCACTCCTTATAATCTAGTGTATGGCAAGGCTTGTCATTTACCGGTTGAGATGGAGCATAAGGCATTATGGGCTCTTAAGGAGCTCAACATGAACCTCGACGCGGATGGAGCAAAAAGATTCATGGACTTGGAAGCATTAGAAGAATTGAGACTGAAGGCGTACGAAAATGCTGAAATTTACAAAGAGCGCACCAAACGGTGGCATGATCGGAAATTAGTGCCCAAAACTTATGAAGTTGGCGATAAGGTACTTCTTTTCAACTCTAGACTCCGACTATTCCCATGGAAGCTTAGTACACGATGGAGTGGGCCATTCGTGGTTCATCACATCTATCCTCACGGTGCGGTAGAGTTGATCGATAACCAAGGGGTAATCTTCAAAGTTAATGGCCACCGGCTGAAGAAGTTTCATGAGAAACCCGACCCGGACGAAGAGATTAGAGTCACGATGGCCCTTACAACGTCGGACTAGCCAGGGAGTACGTCGGGCTGACGACGTTAAAAATAGCGCTTACGGGAGGCAACCCGCTTTTAGTATAGAATTAGATTAGATTTTTCTTTTCTTTTTTTAGATTCTTTTTCTTAGCTTTCTTTTTGAGTTCTTTTTAGTAGTTTTTAGGATAGAAATTAGGTGATAGCTTGCATATAGGTAGTGTTTAGGATGCATGTTTCCGTTTCTTTTGCTTTGTTTTTAGGTAGTTTTAGTTAGTTTCTTTAGTGTCTTAGAGTGTCTAGGAGTTTTTGGGTTTTTGCACTTGTTCTATGTTGTTTTACATGTCTTAAAGTGAACAAGTGTGAAAGGAATGGAAACCGGGGAAAGAGCGCTTGAATTCGGGCCATCCGTTGGAGTTGCTGGTTCAACACCTCTGCCTTGTGAGGGTTCGTTCCGGAGCTATAGTAGTCCGATAAAGTTGATATTGATATCATTGGAAAGCTAATTAAAAGAGCTACAGTTCATGTCTTTACTCCGAGTCCAAATTCCAACTCGAAATTAGTCAAAACAGCTCCCGAAGTGTGACCTGAGTTATGAGCCGAGGTGCTGGCGGCACCCGCCGCCAACCCAGCGGCGCCCGCCGCCTCTGACAGCCACGTGAATCAAGTGATGCCACGTGTTTTATTGTTATTGGTCCTTCCTATGTCAGCTTTAATCTGAGATATATATATTTTTGGATAGACTTTTTAGACCTAGTTTGATATATTAGGTTTTAGAGAGTTGCATCTCTCATTCATACACTATTATCATATTTTTCTTTCAGAGTTTTTAACTTTTCTATGGAGAACTAAGCCCTTTTGCTTAGTCAGACAATTGAAGCATCGTTTTGATTAAAGTTGTGAGATTTCTAATTCCTTATCTATTGCTTGGGTTTAATCTTATCTCTTGCTTGAATGTTTATGATTTATTTCAACAGTTTCTAGCCTGATCAACTAGGGTTTGTTGTTATTGGATCTATTGCTAGATCTAGAGTGTTACTGGTTGAGCATCTCTAGTTCACAGTAGCAATTGCATTGTACTAGTATCTGGTTGTGCTAGTCTTATGCAGAAGAGATTTGATTTACATTCTAGGGTAAAAGCTTGTTGTTTTATGCTAGAATTGTATCCTATTATATTCCTATCCTTACTGCTGCTATTAAACTGAATCATTGATGGTTTCATGGTTGTTTAATTAGTTAGAACTAATAGTATCTGGTTGTGCTGTTAGTTATAATCGAAAAGGAATTGGAAAATCCATTGCATGAGATATTGAGGTGAAATCAATGATCAACTTGTCATTCGATTGTGGATATTTGTTTGCCTAAGCTATCTTCCCAATTATTGTTATTCATAATCTTTTATTGTTTTGTTAGTTTTGCATTCTTAGATTTAGTTTAGTTCATAAACCCCCTTTTACTCTAATTGTCATAAAATTCACATAAAAAGATAAATCAACCTCCCTGTGGATTCGACCCGGACTTCCGAAAGACTACGGTTCTTAGTTAGTTTGGATTCTTTTGCATAGCCGTGATTTGCACGACGATTTCATGCCTATCATTAGGATAAATTTAGAGCTAAAAAGATGCAGAAAAAGGGGCTCGAAAATCACTCAAGGAGGCTACGGTGGCTCGTTAACGACCCACCCAGGGTCGTTAACGACCCGGTTTGGCGAACTGACTCGGGCATGTAAGTTTTTCTAACCCTAATCTATCTTTTATCTTCTACCCTAATTCTTACCCCACCCCCCCAGCCGCCATTACCTACCCCCTCCTATTTCTACCCCCTTCTATTTAACCCTTCCCAAACCCTAAAAAATTCTACCCACAAATCTCCAACTCCAAAATCCTCAAACCTCCACCAAATACTCTCACCACCGATCGGAATCCTTCACTCCACCGACCACCGGAGACGCCGTCATTACCGAAGCCCGGAACACCGTTTTTTCCACCGACGAGATCCAAGCTCGTTAACCACCCAATTTCGATCTCTTGTTCTTCAATTTCTCGATTCTTTGGTATGATTTCTAAACCCTAACTCGAAATTGCATGATTCATGGTTTTTAGGGTAGAAATTTCATGTCTTGAATTGTGTTCATAGAGAGGATCGATTTACATGTTTGGATTTTTCTCATGAAAGTTTGATTATGCTTAGTAGTTCTTGATCTAGGGAAGGATATTCATGTTAGATGTCTCCATTGTGAAAATTTGATTAGAAAAGCATGAATTTTTCTTGTTCTAGTATTAAAGACACAATCTTTGCATGTCAAAATTTCGGGAAAATTTAGCATGTTCGGGATGGGTAATTGAGCAAGTATGAGGTGCATATACCCGATTGTGTGTCTAGTAAAGGATTATAGAGGATTGCATGCTTGAATTTGGCTTGATTTTTAAAGTTGATAAAGCTCGGAATTCTGTGAACCGGCTCTCGGCAGCTCGTTAACGACCCACCCAGGCTCGTTAACGACCCTGCGTAGCCTCAAAGATCAATACCCAGTCCAGATTCGTAAACAACCCAATTTGGGGAGTTAACGAATAAATCCGAGGATTATTTTGAAACCAAGTATGGGGTCTCTTGCCTAACCTATCTTGAGTGGATCTTATCTTGGAAAATCATGATTGTTTTGTAGATCACATGGCAAGTTCCAGCAGACCCGCTACTCGAGCTCAGAAGAAGAGAAGGAACCAGAGGTCCTCATCTCCACCCCGTATGGACAATGTGATCTTGCGCACTCAAGGGCAAGCGGATCGATATAATGCAATCCTAGACAAGGACCACAACACTCGGTGGTTTTCAAGGACAAGTGCTAAAGCCATGGGGATATACACGGATGTCAAGGAGGCTTTTGCTATTCTCGGTGTGCCTCATTTGCTGAAGAAGGAGACTGTACCACATTTTCCGGCCCTCACATCCGAGTTTTTGGCCACTTTAGAGACGAGTTTCATTCGGTTCAGGCTCGGTAATGTGAGCCGAGAATACACCATGGCGGAGTTCAACGCAATTCTGGAGCTCCCAAACCCTTCTAGAGAGTACAGCTTGAAAGATTACAAGGTGACAAGAACTTAGAGCTACATCACCGGAGAGGTTGAGCCCTCCGCTGCGGCATTATCCGGGGCAAGTGTCATCAACCCCATTTTTATGATCATCCTTCGAGTCCTAGCCGCTACATTTTAGCCGAAGAGAGAGCTAAACAGGCCAACAAGAATGGAAGTCGCTTGTCTTCGCACCATCCTTTTCGAGGAGCCCGGCCCTTTGAATTTGGGGTATGAGTGGCTCTACTACATTGAAAAATCAACCAAGTCCAAAGAAGTATGGTGTGGAAACTTGGTTAGTCTCTTGGCTACAAACCTGGGAGTCGACCTTACTCGCTACACGCCGGCTCATGCTCACCTCCTCAACAAGAGCTATTTGTATAGTTCCGGTGTTTTCATCCAAGCCGAGGGAGGGTTCAAAGTGAAAGTGCAAAACCGCATCGTTACACCCACCCTTGACATGTTGGAGCTACTCTATGTACCAAATTTGTACGAGGTGTGGACGGGTCATGCTTACCCGTTGGAGCCCAAGCCGGAGGATGAGCTATCACTTCGGCCGTGCGAGACAAGGTTTGAGCGAGACAGAGATGGCATGGATGAAGATGAAGATGAAGATGAGGATACCGAGGTAGTTGGCGAAGACACTGAAGAGGCCGACACCGAGGGAGGCACAGAGGAACTTAACCTCGAGGATGAAGACCTCGACACGGAAGTTTTGGGCACTAACGTCCTCATTGACGAGCCTATCAGGCTCATTAACGACCATTTCCAGCCTTCTTCCTACGTTCCTAATGAGGCTACCAACTTCGTTAACGAGGTCCCGAGGACGACTACCAACCCTCCGCCAGCTCCTACCAACCCTCATTCCTATGGTCTGATGCCATACAACCCGGTGTTGTACCAAGACCACTTCCAGCCTCACTACCCACCACCTCCTCAGCCCGAGTACACTGGATCGAGTATGCCACCACCATGGGCTGAGGATCTTTATGCTCAGATGCAACAGCTTCACCTCCAGCAGGACCACATTCATAGGAGGATGGATAGATGGGAGTCTGTCTATTCTGCTCGCATGTCGATGGAGGATGAGAGGCATCGTCAAAGAGAGACGGAAGATGCAGAGTGTTGGAGGACGATGTACGACTTCATGGGGAACTTTGAGCACTACTTTCCTCCACCAAACCAGTGATTCATCTTGAAGAAGACGTTTTCCTTGTTTTCCACTTTTGAGACTTTGTAAGTTTTTTGTCTTTCTTTTTCTTTTTCTTTTTGTTGTTTTATTTTCTTTTCTATTTTCTTTTCTTCTTTTTATTTTTCTTACAGTTGGGACACTGTAATTTTAAGTATGGGGTGGGAGAAAGTAGACAACTTGTTATCTTATGTGTCTTATGTGTTTTAAGAAAAATCGAAAAAAAATTTGAAAATTTTGGAAAAAAAATTTGAAAAATTTGAAAAAAAAAATCCAAAAAGAGTTTGGAATTGATAGATATCCCTTTCTTAGGTTCTATGATGGTAGTTGCTAGCATAATCATATAATTCCTTGCAAGCATGTCTTTGATAGTATAGCCGGATTCTTAATTTGAAATTGTGTTTTTAGAAGGAATAGCATTTGATGAAATTGAGCACATATACTTTATAGCATAAGTGATGCAATCCAACAAAAATTGACCTTGTGAATTGTTTTTGGCCTTATAGGGAGAACATCAAAAATCTCTCTTCTTTTCTTGTGTGATTTACTCTCTATATGCATATTATCTCTTGGAATTGTGATGCTTATCTATCTCTTGAGACCTATATAAGATTTATAGTTCATTGCTTGTGAAAATCAGATGATAGAGAGCTTATTTTTATGAGCCCTATTATTCCATATCCACCCTTACATTATCCTTCTTTTGACAACCAATTTGAGCCTGAAGCCTTTTATTTTTTTAGCTCCACAAAATTGTTTCCTAGCCGAGATAAGCTTGACCCTATCCGGGGATTAGGACTTAGATTGGAGAGGTCTTCTTTGTTGAGTATAAAAAAAGGAGAGTGAAATATTTTTGTTTTGGTTCGAAATTGAGGAATTATTGGGAAGGGTAGAGTGGAAGTCTCTTGTTTTTAAATAATTGTAAAAAGAAAGATCTCTTGATAGCAAAAGATGCACGAAATATGGTTGATGGTTGAAAGAAAGTTGTTTAGAAAAAGGAGTAGTACACGATGAAGCTCGTTAACGACCCTGAAGTGGTTCGTTAACGAGGCAACGAGAAAAAAAAAAGAAGAAAAGGGAGAAAAAGAAAGGAGAAATTTGAAGTGCATGTGTATTTATATAGATAATATCAGAGATTCTTTTTATTTTTATGAGACTTTCTAGGATATATTGGGTGAGTGAATGAGTTTGAGCATAAAAGTTTGAGTGTGTTTGGTATAATTTTTTTTATGAGAATTTTTGGTAAGATATGTGAGTTTTTAGGAGTCTTTGATTCCCGGATATTATTAGCACCACATAGCCAAATATTTTCCACGCCTTATTGTTTTTACCAAGCCCCATTACAACCCGGCCGAATGGAAGCTTCTATGAAGTTTTTCATTGAGCCTAAGTTCTCTTGATGATTTTTGCTTGTTTTGACAGATCTTGGATGGAGAGTTTGGTGATATAAGTTCCAATTTCTATGAGTATTTGTATATAAGATGAGTTGAGAGATTGAATTTATAAGCCTAAACACTTGAGGGTTGAGTGAAACACATTATTATCCCTTGTGAGGTTGGATTGTATTTTCTTATGTCTATTTGGTGCATATATGTGTGATGACGTTAATAATCATTTGTTATTTTTCTTCTATGTGTGGATGTTGCTTTTTAGATGATGGCTATGTCTTGATGAGTATGTAGTTTGGTTTCGATTATTGTTTAGTGATTGCTTGAGGACAAGCAAGTCTAAGTATGGGGTATTTTGATGTTCGTATTTTTAGTATAGTTTTTGGTATGTTTTCTTAGTTTATTAGGACTAGTTTTGATAGGTTTAGGATTAGTTTTGTGTGTTTTTGGATAGTTTTGCATATTTTATGAAAAGTATGGAAGCTACTCCGTTTTTTGTGTTATTGTAGGTTTTAGCAAGGAAAAGGTGCTATATGGAGCTGAACTTGGAGCGCTATAATGGAAGACGGAGGAATACAAGATGAAGAATTCAAAGTCTAAGTTCTTAGAGATGAAGTGTGGAAGAAAACCAAGCCCAGGGTCGTTAACAAGGCTGCAAGGGTTCGTTAACGAGGCCACAAGATGAAGATTTCGAGAGTTTGATTCTGTGACTCACCGATCCTTATTTCCATGTCGGTAGAGTATCTTTTTATGATTTTAGGGTTATTATATTATGTATTTTAGGTCTTATTATCTTTCTAGATTTTATTTCTATCTTTTAGGATTTTAATTCTATCTTTTTAGGAAAGTTTTTTATCTTTTAGCCTTATTATTTTCTAGCCTTATTAGTATAAATAGCCCTCTTATTAAGCTTAGAGGGGGGATCGATTGAAGAGAGGAGGAAGAGCCGAGAGTAGAGAGAAAGGATCGGAGTCGAGATTGAAGCTTGGTGGACGAGAGTTACCGAGGTCGTTAATCGTGATTTTGGTTCGGTGTTTGTATTTTTTCGGTTTCTTCTGAATTTCTGTAAGAGGATATTTCTTATTAATTTGAGTAGTTTTTTGTTTTCAATGATTTCTTTTGTTGAATTTATTTGTTTCTTAGTTATGAGTAGTGAGTAGTCTTCTTTTCTAGGGTCAGGGTTAAACCCGGCATAGTTATGCATGTTTGAGGAGTAAGAGTATGTGTTGATTGCCTTTTATCTATTTTGAGATTGTTTGTTGTGCTTAAGAACTAGATGAAAGTCAAGGTGATTTGAGTTTTTAACTTGATTGAAAGAGAAAGTTATAGACTTGAAGGTTGATATTGTTTGAATACGAAAGTTTCAAGCTTTAGATCCAAAACAAGCAATTGAGTGAATTGGTTTATGAAAGTAGGTTAATTTACTTGATAGTCGACGAAAGTTGATGAATTTATCTGTTTAAAGACATGATCTTATCTTCTTACGAGTTTATATGCATGACTATGTTGTGGTGTCCCTTGTCCTAGATCTTTGTTTTATTTGAATTCTCTTGAGTGATATTCGTTGCTGAGTTTGTAGGCTCGGTACCGAATCTGTTTAGGTCGTTAGTTTTGGTCTTTTGTCTACGGTGGTTCATTAACGACCCTGACAACGTCGTTAACGAGGCTGCTTGTGAGTGTTTTGCTTGCTTTTGATTGATTTTTAGTAGTCGATAAACAAACAACCTTGCTTCTCGTGGAACGATCCTGACTCCCCTATACTCAGCGGGGTCTTGATTATAAATTTATTTGTTGTCAAGAAACCCTCTCAACACCTAACCCTCATTACAAGCCCAAATGATGGTTGGTTCTAATGCTTGTCCCTGACCTATCATGTTTTGAGAGTCTCTATGAGCCCATTTTTGAATTTCCTTATAAAAACGGAGACTTATCATCATGATCGACAAATCCTCAAAAATAAAGTTTTACTTGGTTCTCTTTGGCACTCCCTGTGCAAACCCATCACCAAGGGTAAGTTCTTAAAAGAGTAAGTCATGAGTGGACAAAAGTCACGGATATGCGAAAAAGCAGTTTTGTGGTAGAACTCGCCGACGTGCTCAAGGTCAATGACTGCAATTTCTGGCGCGAGAAAAAGATCATGGCTTAACAGTATCTTTTGAACTTGGAAAGTGGATTTGAAAAATAGAGGAAAGAGAAGATCGTGTGATTTGACAACTTCCTTAATGATGGAAGTGGATTCCTTTATTATGCCTCAACCGTCAAGATTAAAGGTACACTCTTTTCAATTTGTTTTCTCTCTCTCAACTTCTACTCTCTCTCTTTCGAGCCCAAAAACCTCAAGCCTTCATCTTTCTCCAATGGCGTCTCCATCCAACTCCGGTCTTCCTGCCTCTCCAGAAGATTCTCGCACTTTTCGGCGACGATTTTCTTCGAGCCCTCTTATCCGGGGAATCGTCTTCCTCCATTGTCCCTCCAACCGCCATGGAACCTCAATCCCAAAACCTAATTCCTCCACAAAACCAAAATTCGAACCCCTTTCCTCCAAAATCAACACCCTCATCTCCCGTCACCACTGAAAAACCCCAAAATCTCCTTCCTCAAATCGAAATCGAAACCCTAACCGCTTCACCAGAATCTGGAAAAACGCATCAAACGGCGCAACCAATGGTTTTTCCAGAAACTGGTGAATCCTCTTTACCCAAATCCCCAAACCCAGAGATTGTAGAGGAATAGAGAGCGAAGACTCCGATTATGGGGTCGATGGAGTTTGAGGAAACAGAGAATGTAGTTGGGTCGTTTGGAGAAGAGAAAGAAGAAGAGACTGCTGAAAAGGAGAACCAACGGCTATCTCCTCAAGGAAAGGATGTCAATGACTCCTCTAAAGTCATTGACGTTGATGCTGATACTGAGAATGCTGACAAGGTGGCTGACAAGGATCCCTCTCGAATGGAATCAGCAGACAACTCTGAAGAAGGTACTCCCTCTGATCCCATCTTGGTTTCTAAGAAACCCATTTATGGTGAGTCTGTTAAGAAAAATCTGGAAAAAGACCTCTTTGGAGATGACTCTGAGTTGCTCAAAGATGATGAGATAGAAATGCCTCTTCCTTTTCGCCCGAAAACTAGATCTGCTAGTGCTAGAGCCTCGACAATGGCTCTTAAAGCCAAAAAGGGCAAGGGGTTGGAAACCCCTGAGGCTGCCTCAGAGGGAGGTGACTCTTCCTTTTCTGAGAAAGTTACTAGGAAGAAAAGAGGAAGATCTCCTAAGTCTGCTGTTGGGTCTAGTAAAAAGAGCAAGAAAACAAATGTAAGCATTGATATATCGTCTAGGGATTTCACTAAAGATCTGTTGTGGGATGAAAACTTCATGAAGGAGTTCAAACTAACCAAGGTCATTGACTGGTTGAAAAAGCAGAAGTGGGATAAGTTAATCCAAGGGGAACATGAGTACAATCCATTAATGGTGAAGATATTTTATGAAACTCTGGTTATTGAAGATATAGGGAACATGACCATAGGTAGGTACACCATAGATAAGAAGACGTATTCCTTTACAAGCAAGGATGTCAGTGACATTCTGGAGATTCCTCATGAAGGTTTTGCTGAGTACTACAAAGGAGTTTGGCCTGAAGGTGTTGATGACCGTGAGATCATCAAAACTGTCACTGACAGTGATGATAATTTCATTAGCCCTTACCTGGTCAACAAGATGGGAATAGAGAAGAAGGTAATGTTCAATTACCTCATCAGCAACCTGCTGCCAAGGGAGCTCAAGAGGAATGCTGCTTCTATTCAAGATCTGCTAGTCATGGACAAGATCATCCGAGGAAAGAAGATTAACATGCCACGTCTAATGATGCTTCACATGAAGCATGTGCTTGAAACTGCCAAGCATGCTCTTCCCTATGGAATGCTGATTGCTCTGATGATGTACGAGCATAAGGTCTATGTGGACAGCCGTGCTGATGTCCTCAACACTAGAGTTCTCAACAAGGAGATGATCAGAAAGTTTGGCTGGAACTGGGTTGATGGTCAGTGGATACTAAAGACATTTGAGGTCAGTGACAAGGGAAATCAAGAAGAAGGATCAAAATCTGCTCCGGCTAATGATGAGCTGAAGGAAATCAGGGAGCAGAACATGATTTTGAAGGGGATGATGGAAAAGCTGCAGAATATGGTTGGCAGTGCACTGTCAAAATTGGATGCAATAGATGAGAGGCTCAATGACTTTGGAGCCTGATGTCAGTGACTTTCGTACACTCATGACCTTCTCTATCCCTCTTCTTTCCTTGCCACATTATTCCTCCACTTTAAACGACTTTTAGTTCAATTTGGTTGTAACGTATTTCTGGATTGTGTGTGGTTGCATCGTACTTTTTTTTGCTATGGTGGATGACTCTCTATGAATGTTTTGATATTATGCTTTAAGTTTCTATATTTGCCTCTGTTTTCTTGTCTTGTTTTAGCAATCTTTTTTGATGATGCCAAAAGGGGGAATTAACCGGGGGAATAGATTAATAAGGGGGATCAAAATACTGAAATCATGTGGTTACTAAGCTTAGGGGGAACTTTTTATGGTTTTTGTGATTTGCTCTATCTACTCTGTTATTTTTTGTATGCTGGATAGTTTTTATTAGAACAGGTTGTTTGTCACCATCAAAAAGGGGGAATTTGTTAGAAGATGAAAGATTGAGTTTTGATGGTTCCAGAGTCAGTGACCCTATGTTTGCAAGTCGAGTCGGCGACTTGGCAAAGTCACTGACACTAACAGCTGGCTGAGCGATCTATTTACGGAAGGAGCGCACAGATCTTGTGCGTTTAATTGAAGACAGCTGCATGTTCTATTTTAGGAGAAGATCATCAAAAGAGTGCTAAAATCAAGATGAAGATAATTGTGATTCTCCTAGAATATTTGAGTATGCATACAATCGTTTATTTGAAAAGATTTGTAAAAGATCAAGTGTATATTGTTTTCCTAATAAAATGGAAAATAATATACACGAGATCTCTCTTACCTTAGTTTATATACTCGTTTGTTTAGGCTAATGGTAAGACAAGTGAGCTGAATTTTCATATTGTGTGTAAGAAAGAAAGAGTGTGGTTGTGCGTGGGATTCGCACAAGTGGTGAGTCAAGAGATCTTAGGCATAGCGTGAGAATGAGAGTGTGAGTGCAAAGGTAGAGCGTGGTTCAAGGGTGTGAGATTCATTCTTGTACACGGGAGAGCTTTGTAATCACTCAAGAAATCAATAGAGCGAGTCTAAGGACTCTTGAAATCCGACCAAGTGATAAACTTGGAAGGGAGTGGTTTTTCTCTAAGTAAACTAGTTGGTTTACGAAGAGTTTCCACTATACATCGCTTGTCAGTGACCATTGGTAACGTTTTATTTTACTGCTTGATTATTCCGCTGCATTATTACTCAAAGTCGACGACTTCGTAGGAGTCGCCGACTCGTCCCAGTACTAACGATCCTACACCTGTTGATGGAACGCCTTTGAAGGATCAGTCCACTGGAAGCATCGTGATCGATGCTAGCATGGCGGAGAGCGAGTCAGCTCGAGGGCCACCTTGATACCCTTGGTTATTATGATGATAAATATATTAATGTGGAATTGTTTTGGTGCAGGTAAACCCGGTTTCCGAAGGGCTATTCGTTATTTTTGTAGATCACACTCAATTGATATGTTGGTGTTGTTTGAACCTCGTATATCGGGAGATAGGGCGGAACATGTTTGTAACAGGTTAACTAGTTCGGATTTTTCGAGAGTTGAACGTGTTGGGGCTAGTGGTCTTGCAGGTGGTGTTTGGTTGTTTTGGAAAGACAATAGGGTTCGTGTTGAACGAGTGGAGAAATTCAGTCACTTTATACATGTTACCTTTCTGGACGGAGATGTTTCTGTGCATATGTTTGTTGTTTATGGGCCGCCTTCAGCAAAGCGTCGAGAAAAGTTTTGGGAAGACTTGGATTCGGCGATTAGAAGGACTACCGGGCCGGTGATTGTCGGGGGTGATTTCAATTGCATTCTTTACAATCATGAACGTGAAGGTGGCTCAGGCGGGTCACACTCGGATTCTGCTACTTTTCACCAGTGGATGACCAACTTAGGTATGATTGACATGGAGTTTCTGGGACCCAAGTTCACTTAGAGTAGGAGACTATCTCCGTCTAATGTGGTTTCTAAAAGACCTGATCGAGTCTTTGTGAATATTGAAGGGAGGCTCCGTTGGACAGAAGCTAGGGTTCGCCATTTACCGAGATTCTCCTCGGACCATAACCCGTTGTTGCTTTCGTTAAATCCAAAGCTGGGGTTGAATAAAAAACGCAGGCCTTTTCGGTTTGAAGCGGCTTGGTTTTCGCACCCTGATTTCTTGGGTATGATTAAAGACAGGTGGCTCTGTGATCGGGACTCCTTCAGCTCTCTCGGCACTCAAAGACGAATTGGTTAAATGGAACAGAAAAGTTTTCGGCAACATTCACTACCGCAAACAGTCTATCTTGGGTCAGCTTGATAGCATTCAAAAGAACCCTAGGCGGGCTTCCTCTAGTACGCTCCTGGAGAGTGAAGAGCGCCTTAAAAAGGAGTTAGAGTTGGTTTTAGAACAAGAGGAGATTTTATGGTTCCAAAAATCCCGGGAGCAATGGTTAATGTGTGGAGATCGGAATACTTCGTTTTTCCACATGTCGACTATTATTAGAAGGAAGCACAACAGAGTGGAAGGCCTTCGGAATGGGGATGGGATTTGGATTGAGAAGAATGATGATCTCGAGAAGATGGCGGTGGAGTTCTACCGTGATCTTTACTCTGCTGATGCTACGAATGGAGATGCTATTGAGGCCGTGAACTGTGGTTTCCCTTCCCTTAGTTCTTCAGATATTGCTGGTCTTGTGCAAAAGGTTTCCAAAGAGGAAGTGTGGAGAGCGGTTAAGGATATGGGCCCGTTTAAGTCTCCCGGGTTGGATGGTTTTCAACCGGGCTTTTATCAGAAATGTTGGGCGACGGTTAGGGATTTAGTTTGGTCCTTTGTTAGGGAGTTTTTCTCTTCTTCTTATATGTCGGAAGGAGTTAATGACACCCTTATTGTTCTCTTAGGCAAAACCGAGAAACCCGAGTACCTTACTCAATTCCGCCCTATAAGCTTGTGTAACATTCTTTATAAGATCGTTACCAAAGTCCTTGCTAATCGGCTTCAACCTGTTATGGCTAACATCATTGGGCCCACTCAAGGGAGTTTCCTTCTGGGTCGTATGATCACCGATAATGTTGTCGTCGTCCAAGAAGTTTTCCACTCTATGAGAAGGAAGAAAGGAAAGAATGGGTGGATGGTGTTAAAGTTGGAACTTGAGAAAGCATACGATAGAGTTCATTGGGATTTTATTGATGACACTCTTAGAGCTGCGGGTTTGCCTGATCAGTGGGTTCGTTGGGTTAATGCATGTGTCACTTCTCCTCGGATGCAACTCCTTTGGAACGGAGAGGTTTCCAAGCAATTTGTACCTTCAATTAAGAGGGGTTCATCAAGGTGACCCGATTTCCCTCTATTTGTTTTTGCTTTGTGTGGAAAGACTTAGCCACATGATCCGGGATCTTGTTGATGATGGTAGTTGGAAACCGATTAAGTTAACTCGGACGGGCCTCATCTCTCACACATGTTCTTTGCGGACGATATTGTCCTTTTTGCGGAGGCTTCGGAAGAGCAAATTAAGGTCATTATGGATTGTTTGAATCGGTTTTGTATTGTTTCGGGGCAAAAGGTGAGTGTTCAAAAGTCGAAAGTGTTCTTGTCCCCGAATGTGAGTACTAGGGTTGCTCGACGCCTTAAAGAGGTCAGCGGTTTCACTTTCACCAATGACTTGGGGAACTACCTGGGGCTGCCGATCCTTCATAAACCAGTTAACAAAGATTCCTTTGCGACTCTCATTGATAAGTTCAATTCTAGGTTGGTTGGTTGGAAAACTAAGACGTTGAGCTTTGCTGGGAGAACTACGCTAGTGAAGTCGGTTTTGTCGGCTATTCCAGTTTACTCAATGTCGACTTTTCTTCTCCCCAAAAGTGTGACTAATAAAATCGACAAAATTAATAGAAGCTTTATTTGGGGTAGTTGTGGAGAACGGAAAAGAATGCATAGGGTTGCTTGGAACGTGGTTACGAAACCGAAAGAGAAAGGCGGTCTCGGTGTTAAAACCATGCGGGAGCTTAACTTGGCTATGGTTGGAAAGTTGGGATGGTGATTCATTATGGGGGAGAATGGCATTTGTTCCTTTGTGCTTAAGCGGAAATATGTTGATCGGGCTCTTGGTAACTCGCCTGCGTGTTCGTATCTTTGGAAAGGTATTAAGCAAGGTTTATCCCAAGTAATCGTTCATGGTTCAAAGTGGCTTGTTAGGAACGGAAGATCTGTTCAATTTTGGCATGATGTTTGGTTAAGCGATTATCCACTTAGGAATGTTGCTTCAATTGTGATCGATGATATTAATTCGAGGAGAGTTGTCTGGGATTACTGGATTGATGGATCCGGCTGGGACTGGGGTCTGCTGGCGCATCTGCTCCCGATGTCGGTGTTAATGGAGCTTGATGTTGTTGTGTTGCTGCCAGATGTGGAAGATGAGCTTTGCTGGAGGCTGTCGAGTGATGGGAATTACACGGTGAAGACTGGTTTTGAGTTGTTGAATAATGAACATGCTCGTGTTAATGTTGATGATGTGTTATATGCTAAAGTGTGGCAACTTAATGTTGTGGAAAGAGTTCGATACTTTGCTTGGCTCGCCTGCAAGGGAGGCGTGCCGTCGGCGTCATATTTCTTCTTCAGCCAATTGCGTGTACTGCCAGGAGGAGGCTCTCGAGGAGTCCTTTTCGCACCTCTTTAGGGATTGTCAGCAGGTTAATCAAATTTGGTTAGTTAAATGCTACTAATCTTTTTCCGGATTTTTTTTCAGGTTCCCTTTGCAAGCTGGATAAGATTCAACATTATGGATAAGAGAAAGATTGGGGATGTGGAATGGAGTGCGATTTTTGCCACGGCTATTTGGTGGATTTGGAGATGGAGAAATGCTAGAGTCTTTAATGAGACGGTCGATTGCTCGGATAAACCAGGCTTCATCATTGACAAAGCTGTTGTATACGACGCTGTGAGAGGTAAGTCTTTGTTACTGTTCCCTAGTACTAGCAAATGTTTGTAGGAGATTTCGTGGATGCCACCTATGGAAGGGTGGATTAAAGTCAATTCGGACGGAGCGGTTAGCGGTGGTAATAAAGCTTCTGCGGGAGGAGTTATTAGAGATTGCTATGGTAGATGGCTTGGAGGCTTTACTCACAATATCGGGACTTGCACGGTACCAATGGCGGAGTTGTGGGGCATCTTGGACAGCATGAAGATCGCTTGGGAGAAAGGGTACCGTAGAGTTATAATTGAGTCGGACTCACAAATCGTGGTGAATTTGTTGAGTTCAAGGGTGGCTAATACCCACCCGCTTTCTAGCCTGGCATTTCAATGCCAAGGCTTTCTTAGTAGGAATTGGAGTATCCAAATCCGTCATGTGTATCGAGAGGCGAATTCGGTTGCGGATCGTCTCGCGTCTTTTGCTTATAACTTTCCTGTTGGTTTGCATGTATTGTCCGCCCCGCCTGAGGGGATTAATTTACTGTTGCTTGATGGTGTAAGGGGTCGGGCTATTCCCCGTTTGCTGACTACTTAGCCCTCTTTTTCATTATTAATAAAACGCCCCCTTGAGGGGCCGGAGAGTACGCCTCTCCTTCTACCAAAAAAAAACTCTCCTGCTTATGCAATTCTAACAGTGAAGGAAACTTTTCTTAAAAACTTGAAAAGAGACAAACAAGAAACGTGTGGGAGCGTCGCTCGTTCTTTCTAGTATTACTTGTAAATGTAATGCATACACAGTCTTGTTGTATGTGTCAGTTTTTCTGCTATTGAGAGTTTTGTAAGTTTCTCTCACTCTTACACAGTTGAGACTTTATGCATCTTGGTCGTGTTTATTAATTCTTTTATTGGCTAATAACTTGCAAGTTTTGAATACTCGGTTTTTGAATTTAAGTAATTTTTGGCTTACATGCATAAGGTAGGTTTTATGTTCAGTTAACCAAGGTAAGGTAATCGTCCCTATCATGCAATACACGCCACTATCTGTGGGCTGAGTGAGCAGACAGAAAGAAAGCATGCATATGCTTGTTTTTCTAACGTCTCATAGATTCCATTTTTTAAAAGGACTAGAAATCCCCCAAAAGGGCAATTCAAGTTGAGACCCATTTTCTGTAACAGCAAAAGGCAGACGCAACTGGTCAAGGCCTTGTTTGGTACAATTTTCCAAGTGTCCATACCTGCCCATCCTCCATCTTTCTTTGTCATTATCAGTGGCCTGTATATATGTGTATGTATATATGCATCTCCATTCATCAAAATCACCCTCGAAACTCTCTCTATCTCACTCTCTCATATCAGCCAAAACAAAAAGAAGACAATGAAGGGAAGAGCAAGCGATCAACTCAGGCTCCTTGTCTTCGTCTTCCTCCTGGTTCTTTTCACTTTTGCTTCATCTGAGAATGCATTCTTTGCACCAAAATCTAAAATAGGTAAATGGAAAAGTTAACCCCTTCTTTTTTTCTTTCATTTTCTTCATTTTTTTATTCGCTTTGGGCGAATAAATTCTGAAAGAGAGTTACCATCCTGGACAGGTGATCAGAGGGTGACGGCTAATGAGATTCACCCAGCCAAAGAGGAGGATTTCTCCAACGTGAGTGTTCAAATGGGTATTGAGGGTTTTCTATACTTGCTGACTTTGTTGATTTGTTGGTCTTATGGGTTTTTCTCTCTCTCTTTAATTTGTGATTCAGCTGATAGGGATGGAAACAGAGGAGTGCAAGAAAGAAGATGAAGAATGCATGGCTAGAAGGATGGCAGAGGAGGTGCATTTGGACTACATTTACACCCAAAAGCACCACCACCCTTGAGAAGGAAACTGCAACAGCAAGCTAGGCTTTGCCGTTTATCAACTTCATGAAAATAATGCCTAAATATTTAGTTTTTAAAATTACTTATTAATGCATCCAGTCTAATGCAAAGCACATTCAAAAGCGTTGTTATTATGTAACAGTCAGCATATATATGGCATCTCAATAAAAGAGGAAACTGATAAATTTGCCAAGTTTGATGAATTTGGATGCAACAGTAAATTCAAAGAACAAACAGACAAGGATATACTGCTAGAAGATGAGAGAACAGGTGAACAAAAGAAGCGACAAAAGCCACCTCCTTTTACAATTTAACAAGTCTGGATGCATGAAATGTACCTTTGCAAGCGCAAATTTTGAGAAACGCGGATCACAAGTGTACTACTGAACAAGAAAACTGAAAGCCAGCCAGCGTTGTTTTGGTTGTAACAGCAACACAGTTTTACTTTGGCTATGTAGATTTACAAGATCATTTGGAGGTACGACTGGCTCAGATGAAATTTTACTGTCATTTCCTAATCCAATTTCACTGTCATTTGGAGGAGGTAAGACTATCCCTAGTTTTCTGACAAAGAATCAATTATCATGCATGAAAACAAACTACCCCTCGCATGTGTTTGTTGACAAGATCATTTGAAGGAGGTATGACTGACAAAGAATCAATTTTACTGTCATTTCCTAATCCAATTTCAGTCCGGCTGTCCCTAGTTTTCTGTCCAGCAAATTCCTGTTCCATAGAATTCATCATGCATGTAAACAAACTATCCCTAGCCCCTTCTGGATCTAATCAACATACAAGAAGAAGATGACATGTTCCAGATGTCTCCACAATTTTACTTGCATGAAGCTTCAGCATCACTTTGAAGAAGGAAACATTGCATCCTCAAGTGAAAACAGAATTTTCCTCAAAAGTGGGAAAAAAAGTCCGGGGCAAGTAGTAATTCATTTTCAGAAAAAGATGTTCAATTGAAGAAATTAATTTAGGAGAGGTGAAATTGTGGTCTAATAATCAGATTACTCTTCCAAGAGCTTACCAATTCATCTAAATCATCACCACCCCAATGGACAATGGTCATGTTTGATATCAGCAGGAACATAGTTACTGACTCCATGGTTCAAATTATCCCTGTGTACTCTTCCTCCTCAGAGTTCTTCCAGCTCCTAGACATCTCCCCAGTACTTCTGCAGGCAGTATTCTTTGTGGGCGGTAAATGCACACTTACTAATCTGGATGGTACATAGCTTTGGATGATTTCCTGAGCAACATATCCATCCCTTCGGGTAGAAACTGAATCCTCGCAACCTCTACCAGCACTGAGCCATTGCTGATCATATGCTACATCTCTAATCTTGTCATCAATTTTTCCAGCTCTGGAGGTCAAATGTCTTGACACACCAGAATCATATTCATAGTCTTCGATATCTATACCCAAGTCCCTTGAATCTTTAATTTGAAGAAGCTGAAAGTTCTGACATGAAGAAAAAATTGTGAACACAAAATGATTTTAAAAACCAAGTACAAAAATTTCAAAACTATATTAAAAAAAAAGTGTTTTCAGTGCATAAGACACACCAAGGCCATAGGGATCGTAAAGCCTAGACATAAAGCGCGATCCTCACTTAAATACATGATAGTTGTATGCATTATATATATGTCATAACTCAGAAACGTAAAATTTGGTTTGGTAAATTTAGCTATGGTAAGAGTGAAAATATATTTACATAAAAATCTAATAATTTAAACAGAAAACATATGGTACAAACATTGATATTTATATACATAGATAATTAAAGGTTAGACCATTATAGTCCTGCATGGACATGTGTTGCTGAGGATCAAACAAATGAAGGAGGGAGAGAGAGGGGAAGAAGCAACATGAAGCACAATGGGGAGCACCAAGGAGCCTTAATGCACTTTACTGAATTTCATGTTACTTAATCAAAACCACCTTGCCTGGGCCAAGCAATGTGGCCTTGCAAAGGTGTCTTGCACCCTTAGAGCCTAGCTGCATCTAATAAGTTGAAATTTAAACATAGATAAAAGTCTTCGATACATGTAATTTTATGGAGGAGCCATTTGCGGCAGTTGTAAAGCCAAGTTTGCTCTCAATGATCTGCAATGTCTGGGAAGGGAATACACCTTTCCAGTCCCAAGAAGATGTCGCATGCCAGGTTGTACTGGGCGATCAACCCGTCTATATGCGTTGCAGAAAACCTATGAAACACAAGTAAGAGATAACAATGTAATGATACATCTTTTCTATAAAACAGGTTTAGACAAAGTTGAATAGTTTTATTCCTACATATGAAAATACATAATCTTGTGCAATTTTCATTTCAATCCAAACACTGGCGAAACGTAATTCTATACATATAAGAATAAAATAATATGCATCTTAATGGCAACATGCATAACACTTCAGTTATATTAAGATACGAGCAAGAATTCATAATACTGTATTATAATCCTAATTTGAAAGGGATTTTTTGTTTTGTAAATACAAAGGCAATGACCAGTCACAAAAACAAGCAGAAAATAAGTAATCGAGTGTACGTTGTACAACACTTATACATTACAACCTACACAAAGCATATGCCATTCTTCAGTGAAGCAACCCAAAGAATGAGGACCCACAAAACTATTCTAGCCTCGGGTAGTCTTGCAGCGAAGTACTTAATATAATCTCTTCCAATATTCTTCATGATACTATCTAGAAGATAAAGTGATGGTAGCTTTTGTGCAGTTGGAAACTGTGTGGTCAATTTAACAAACAAATTGTCAAGGACCCTAGTAACTGGCTTGTGTATCATTAAGTTAGATCAAAAGCAGACATGAAATCTTTCTAGACTTTTTTCAAGACTTCAACTAATTAGCACTAAGCAGTATGAAGACAGTAACGAAAAAGGGTTGTGGAACACACCGTTCAGCATTCACAACCACTATAGACCTTAGTATATACATCACATCCCATCTATGCATTTCATCACATTATTAATTAGTTTCATTTACATATGATAAGAGCCATGGATAATATATGCCATTAACCTAAGTGCTTATACTACCACACTCTTTATGTATTTTAATCTTTAGCAATGCTAGATATTCAATCAAATCTACTGCACCTTCAGAATTCTGTCACAGGAGTGAACTTTTGAGCAAACCTCTATAAACGAACATTTGAATTGGATTAAATCAAGTAACATGCCATACATCTCAATTAATCAAACTCATAGAAGCAGTAAGTTCTGAAATTTAATGCAAACCCATGTAAATGGGAAAGAGTCACGTCAATCTGCAATGCTTTTTCTATTTTATATGTACAATCTTAAGACATCATATTAGCATAAACACGATAGAAAACTCCTTAAACAGTTAGAAGTCTATAATTTCAACCATTTTATCTTCTCACAGATGTGACTCACTTCAGAATGCAAAAGAAGTTATTCCTTGGCCTTGCTTTTGAACACTGTGATTCAGTGATGGCATGTTAAACAATAATATTAAGTGTGACACTTCATAACTAAGCTAGATTACATTTGTTCACCAAAGAGACAGCATCAAAAGTTCAATTGGTAAAATTAAGAAAGAAAGAAAGAAAATAGCCTACAGCTCAGCCACAAAGGAATTATACTTGAAGTGTGACTTGTGTGCTGATAATGATTTGTTCATAGTCTACATAACCCACTATATCTCCTACAATACCCAATTACACAACAATTCTTCATTGCCATCCGTGCTCAGATGGCCAGACTTTCATCCTTTTGGTAAACACAATGAATGTTAAACATTGGCTATTAATAACGAACTACGTACTAGTGCTTTGCAACTTAAATTAAAAACATTCTAATCAATTCAAATGATTAACAACTAAAATTAGTTCACCTCAAGTACGTTGGTGCAACTGCAAACGGCCCCTGCGATTAGCTTGGCGTCGTGGGAATTTTCACCGGCAATGATAGTCAAGTTGGTAATTATGGGTTTGGAGGTTAACTTCAGCTCGGAGAGTGCGGCCTTGTACAACGCCAGCTCCCGCTGCTGACGGCTGGTAGGGCCCTCGTACGGACTCATCGGATACCCTGTCGATCGACCTGCTCCTCAAAGAGACGGCCGAAATAAGCGACCCTGAATTCACATACCTTTGCTGCTGTTGCTGAAATGGACGACTACGGAGGCTGGATTATTCGACCAATCTCGGCATTTTCGGACCTAATTCTCTCGATCTATGGAACGAATGTGCACCCTCCAGGCTCCAGGCCTCAATTGAAAGTTTGGTACTTAGTGAAGATTAAAATAGTATTATTTTAGGAAAAATTATATTTAACCATCCTTTATTTTATACTTGTTGTAATTAACTACCTTTTATATTTTTTTCTACACTTAACCACCCTTTATTTATAAATATGTGCATTTAATCATCTATTTGATGAAAAACGTTATTTTCTTTGTTAGGTAAACTAAATTATAATTTTGTCCTTCTTTTTTAATTTTATTTACAATAAATAAAAGAATTTAGGAATAATTTGAGCTTGGAATGTTATTATCATTGGATTTCGGCACACATCTCAACCTTTTGAGCCTCAAGTCGTCGTCTATCAACTTAGACACGATTGACTCTAAGGGACGCTCAAAGTCGTCAGAATCAGATCCAAAACTCATGGTCTTCACATCGGCAAAGTCGTGGTTCTTCTTCGCCATTGGATAAAGGGAACGAATTACTATGGAGGAAATTAGCTTAGGGTTGCAAAAATCGGAGTATTGGACTTGAAAGTGTCAATTATGTTTTTTTATTTATTTATTGTAAAATAAAATTTAAAAAAAAAAAAAACGTAATTTACTTTACTTAATGGAGAAAATGAGGTTGACATTGGACCGAGTTGTATCAGGCCAGGTCGCTTGATGCTCTAAGACTTTTGAAGATCCTTTATCTCGATGGAGGGAATGTTAGATATCCATTTCGCACGCCTAGAAGGGTCGACCTGCTAGCTACAATGCTATTTTTATAGTGCTTTTTACTCACCTGATATCAAACTCTTCTTAGTTCTTATTTTTTCGGATATTTGTACTTTTCATAGCTTATCTTGTTTGCTTTTGACTCTTTTAGTCGTTCATGATTTTCGTTTTCTTATGACCTTTCGGTTTACCAAGTCTGTTTGATATCCAAATCTTTATTTTATTAAAAAGAAATATTATGTTAAAACGACAAGTATTTTTAAAAGGACGGAGTATTGTATTAGGAAGTGATTTGTCTTAAATTTTACCTCAAAAAATTACGACAACTCCTTGGTAACATTAACATGTTGGTAAGGTTGAAATTCAAGGGCGGTTTTATATAAGTGGTGAAATTATGAATGCTTTTGTGTAATTTATACAACCTTTATGCAAAGCCACCGAAGCCGTTTATCAATGTTATCCTGATTTGCGTTTCTCCGGCCTCCCTCACCTTGTTGGCGCGTTTCTTCACTATCCATTCCACTCTGCTCTCCCTCCGATTTCAATGGCGACGATTTCTTCTCCCCCCACCCTCTCTTCTCTCTCCACTCCCCGTGCATTCCCCTCCACCGCCCGCCGCCACCGGCACTGCCTCCAACCCATCAGATCCTGCCTCCCCCAGGAATCCAACAACTCCGCGCCCCCCAAATCCTCCTCCTCCGGAAAGCCCAGCTCGTGGGTGAGCCCCGACTGGCTCACCTCCCTCTCTCGCTCCCTCACTCTCTCCGGCGCCGACGACTCCGGCATCCCCGTCGCATCTGCCAAGCTCGACGACGTGACGGACCTGCTGGGCGGTGCCCTCTTCCTCCCATTGTTCAAGTGGATGAACCTGTACGGCCCCATTTATCGCCTGGCGGCTGGGCCCCGCAATTTCGTGGTCGTCAGCGACCCGGCGATCGCTAAGCACGTTCTGAGGAATTATGGGACCAAGTATTCCAAGGGCCTCGTCGCTGAGGTTTCCGAGTTTCTGTTCGGCTCTGGTTTCGCCATTGCTGAGGGTTCCCTTTGGACCGTAAGTTTTTCTTTCTAGGGTTTTGACTCTCTGCAAAATGTCGGGTGAATTGACGCTACTCATTAGATATTAATCACGAATGGGATTAATTAGTCACTTCTCAACAATGCCGGCAATTGTTGAATTGCATATGATGACGATGAAGTTGGTGATTATCACTCCGGGTTAATTTGCAACCAATAGCATTATTTCTTATACGGTAGTGCAAGAGAAATGTTTTAATCTTGAACTTTCACCTTTTGGTTGTCTCGCTGCTGGTGAAGTGTTCAATTGTTCTCATGGGAAAGCTATAGGGAATGCCGTTTTGCTTGAAGTATGAGTTGCACCTTTGACTCTTGGTGGAGCTTTATTGATGATGTAGTACTAAAATTGTGGATTGTTGGCTTATTTTATAACATGTATCCTAAACGGAGAGCAATTGCAATTGCAAATGATGGTGGATGGGAATATTGCATATGAAATCATTGAGTTGTTTGTTCTGATAGGCATATACAACATATATATTTGTACTTAAGATCGCGAATTTGGTGTTTATTTGCTTGCAAACCGGTAGATTTTCAGTTTTCAACTAATTCATTTGATCCTGAAGTCAAATTTTGATAGGCGAGGCGCAGGGCTGTGGTTCCATCGCTTCACAAGAGATATCTTTCTGTAATGGTTGATCGGGTTTTCTGCAAATGTGCTGAGAGAATGGTAGAGAAACTTAGGGTAAATGCTCGTGATGGCGTTGCTGTGAACATGGAGCAAATGTTCTCACAACTTACCCTGGATGTTATTGGCCTGTCACTTTTTAACTACAATTTCGATGCCCTCACAGCTGATAGTCCCGTCATAGATGCTGTTTACACTGCTTTGAAGGAGGCCGAGCTTCGCTCTACTGATATTTTACCTTACTGGAAAGTGAGTATTTGGTCATGTCTAGAAGAACCCTTTCTTTGTTTTTGTTGGTCTGGATTTGAGAGATCTACTATTTCACTTATGTTTCCAGATTGAATTCTTGTGTAAAGTCATTCCAAGACAAATAAAAGCCGAAAAAGCCGTGAAAGTCATCAGGGACACTGTTGAGGAACTCATTATCAAGTGCAAGGAGATCGTTGAGGCAGAAGGTGAAATGATAGAGAGTGAAGAATATGTCAACGAATCAGATCCAAGTATTCTTCGTTTCTTGCTTGCCAGTAGAGAAGATGTATGTTTAATCTTCTACCAGAGTAATAATTATTCTTAAATACCTATGAGTTCTAAATTGTAGGGATTTATTGTGTCTGTGTTTCTTAGGTTTCAAGTGTCCAGCTAAGAGACGACCTCTTATCTATGTTGGTTGCTGGCCACGAAACAACTGGCTCAGTTCTTACCTGGACAGCCTATCTTCTCGGTAAGGTAATACACGAGGCAGGGATTCACATTAAGTTTCTATCGAATTTGTTGATGACGTGAAAATTTAGAATTGATTAATTTGTTTTGATTATAAGCTGCCTTGTGGGTTTGAGTGGCATGTGTGTTGAAATCTGTGTACAGAATCCTACTTCTTTAATGAAAGCACAAGAAGAAGTAGACAGGACCCTGCAAGGAAGGCCTCCCACATTTGAAGATACAAAAAATCTCAAGTTTGTGGCTCGTTGCCTAATTGAGTCGTTACGTCTATATCCCCATCCTCCGGTAGTTTTATATGCTTTTCAGTTTGATACTATTACTTGGAAAATCAACTATATGTCTAAACAAAGTTTGCTACTGGAAATTTCTTAGGTATTGTTAAGAAGAGCTCAAGTTACTGATATACTTCCTGGAAGCTACAAGGTTAATCCTGGTCAGGATGTAATGATTTCTGTATACAACATTCATCACTCTTCAGAGGTAAATAATCTGTTATGCATTCTTAAATTGATTAAACTTAATATTTTAATTAGTTTCATTGAAAATGAAGCATTCTAGCCTACTTATTCCGTTTCTTTTTGAACAAAAAGGTATGGGAAAGAGCAGAAGAGTTTCTTCCCGAACGGTTTGACTTGGAAGGCCCTATGCCTAATGAGACAAATACTGATTTCAGGCATGTAAAATTCGTTCTTGAAGGGTTACTGATCCTTATATTGTTGCCTTATCTATCTCTGTCGATATGGATTTTTCTTCTCTTTCAAACTTAATTGACTTATATTCCAAAGTCCAACTGCAGATTTATACCATTTAGTGGAGGGCCTCGTAAATGCGTGGGAGACCAGTTTGCTTTGCTAGAAGCTATAGTGGCCCTTTCTGTACTTCTACAACACTTCAATTTTGAGCTTGTTCCAGATCAGAAAATTGGCATGACAACTGGTGCTACCATCCATACAACCAATGTACTTTCACTTGCCTCTTCTTGTTTAATTAGAGATTATTTCAAGTTAAATTGAACAAAACTGCCCTTTAAAATTAAAATTGGGTTAATCACCATGTATAAACTCTGCTGGCAATTCAATACCTTTTCTTATTTTAACCTAATAAAATTGTTTTAAAAGTATAAAGCTTGCCAGAGCACCCTTCATTTTGACATATTTGAAATTATTTTTTGTGAGGTTTTTTTAAGACATTTGACAGTTCTAAAATGATTTTATATAAATAGAATAGGCATGTGTGCTGAATTGCTTTGGATAAAGGGTGGTGCAATGCAGTTTTGGTTATCAATTTGTGTGTTGTGAAAAGTGGGTTAAAATGAGTGATTTTTTGTTTAATTCACTCTATATTTTGTTATGCATTACTCAATTCTTCGAAATAAAGAAACAAATAATTGAAAGATGATTCTTCTAACTAATAACTATGGACCCTGGAGGATGTTGTCTCCTATTGACCATTCCCAGTTTAGGGTCTATATATGTGATTCAGATACGAATGAAATCTAAACTTGTATTTGCATCTAGTTTTCTGTGATAAACCATCGATAGAGATTTCACTATGATAGCTTGAAGTGAAGCTTGTAATCTTAGCTCTGAATAGTGACTTGAAGGAATCTTGGACCATTTTACTCAACATTGCATTTAAATTACATCTTGCATAATTCATCAATGTTGACACATTGTTCTCGGGCTTTGATTTGCAGGGACTATATATGAAGCTGACCCAGAGAGAAAGGCAGCCAGCATTTGCTTCATAACTGAGCTTCGTCAAGCTAGTGCAGCTTCTTGTGTACAGTGTATTGATCAAGTGCACAGGTGAATACCCGAACTTGGAACTCCTTATTTCATTAATATGTCATTGCAATTGTAAATCTCAATTTGTTTCCAGGTCATGTTTGTGTCACATGGCTGATTTATTAGGTTATTCGAGAAGGGGGTTAGATATTTTTTTTTTTCTGCCGAAAGTAGGGGTAAGTTTTACAGTTGTGTTGCTTTCATGCTTTGGCTGCTGCTTCTTATCCTTGATCAATTAAACCTTGTATGTATTTGTTATATGCACCCGTTAAAAATGCCTTGGAGAACATAGAATGGAACTTTATCTTCTTCTATTCATCATCTGATCTGATGTAATGGATTGAATAAAAATCTTAGTTATCAAGTAAGTAAGTAACCCTACAAGTTAAGTCATGCAATTGGCTTTACGAAAGGATCTTTATTGAAAGAGATGTGCTTAATGGCTTATTGCCCTCAAATAATATCCATGAGAGAAAAGGGCAGAATAAGTTGCGTGCACAAAGCTTTATATTAAATCAAAGGTTTCTGTTTCTCAAAATGGGTTGGCCATTAGAAGCCTCTATTTCTCGTTGAATTGAATACCACAAATATTTGTATAAAGTGATTTTTTGGGATGATGAAAGCGAGAGGACAAGGTCAAAGAAGATGGGCACATCACACAAGAGGGGTGTATTGTTTATAACCATATCTTAACAGTCGGTGCAATGTCTTCTAAGCTAATTGATTGCATATATTTCCCAAAAAATAAAAGCTTACCCTTTCTTTCAGATACATACTCTTCCATCTTCTCCCCCAACATTGGCCAGAAGCGTCTTATTTTTGTATTTATTTATTTGAGTTTGAATCTAGAAATCTCGTATGTATGAGATATGCTACCGATGCTGTCGCATAACATCTCGTATACTAGTTTTGCATATTATAACAAAATTACATTTCTTGCTTTGTTATAGTACTACAACGAACAATACTAGTATGAGATAACATCGGTACCATATCTCGTAGCATATTCAAACTTTTAAAGCATGTAACCGCAAACATATAGTTTGAACAAGTCAACGTATGAGAGGGGAAGAGAAGACTCACAACTCAAGTGAAAAGTGTGTGATGCATGTTGATATTTGCTTGCATCAGGATGATCAATTTACATGGTCAAGTACAACATCCTTAATTCGACATGTTCTTGAGTTTATTTCATAACCTTAATAATTACAAACTCGTTTTCCATTGAAATTTTTTTATTACTTCATTTTTTTGGTTTCCTACCTAGCTTGATTGGCCATAGCTGCTCTAATCCGGATTGGATATTGAAAAGGCCCTTTGATGGGCCGGGCAACCCTTCCAATTTAGTCCGACTAGGGAGATTGAAATCCAAATTCTTTTACATCTATGGACAAACACTTTTGTTGTAACGAGAGATCAAACGAGAACAATAAACAAGATCAACACAGAGATTTACGTGGTTCAGTAACAGTGTGTTACCTATGTCCATGGGCAGAGAAAGTGTATATTTTTACGGAGGCTGATTACATAGTACAGAATATTAGCTATTTCGAGAGTTTATGTAGTGACTTAGGAAACCCTATTACAGATTATGGGCTGTAGGCCCAAATAGATCACGAGAGGCCCAAACATAATTAATATTGTATACCGTTTGGGCGGCCAAGGGGCATCGCCCCCTGGACCCCTGACTCGCTAACCGGTCCCTTGGACCACCGTCGAGGCACCGCCCCTCGGACTCCCTGCCAGGGGCCACCACATATTGTTCTCGTTCGATCTCTCGTTACAACAACTTTCAAATCTCTGAAAGAGCGTGAACTTGTTAATCTTTCAACTAACCATAAGTGGATTAATTGTTTTGCAATGATCTATATGGCTCTGTTCAAAATGATATATTTCAAGTGAAGTCCATCGATCTCCCCCAGTGTGGAATCTAACCAAACACTGATCCTTACTCCTACATCAAAGTTGAAGACTGCCTAAACTTTCCATATGTAGCTTAGAATGGATATGATCACTCAAAATCTATTCCTAATTATCCAATAGTACACATAATCCAACCCATTATTATGTCTATTCTTCTTTATCTTCCCTCACATGCATCTTGCTTTTTATCTTTCAGGTAATTACACAAAATTAACCCTTCTCACACTGTCAAGCACAAAAAATTGCAATCATGGCCAAGTTTTCTTTGCTCCCACGCCAATCACACACACCCACTATACATCTAAAAACCCACATCTCACATTTTCTATAAATTAAAACAGAGTTTCACCTGCTTCATACGCCACAATCATTTAACATACTAACAAGTAACACCTACTACTCAAAAACCCAATCAGAAAGCAAATTTTGAAAGCCTTTTTTCCTGGTATGAGGTTCAAAAGCAGCCCTTTGTTCTGGTTCCTTGCCTTCACAATTGCCCTCTTTTCCATCTCTTTTGCCCTCTTTTTTAACTCTTCATCTTCCTCCTTTGCAACCCAAACTAGCTTACAACAGCTCGAGTTTCTGAAATGGGGTCTGGAGCGAATCGGGTTTGATGAAGGAGGGATCTTTTCCTTTGTTTGGGACATGGGGAGAAAACACCATCCCCATCATAGGAAGATTGGATGCAACAATCAAACGAAATGGATGTCTAGGCTTATGTCCTCATATGATGTTTCTCTCATCTTGACCGTTGATGTAAAGGGATGCGCTAACTTTACTAGCATTCAAAAAGCTATCAACGCTGTGCCTGATTATAGTCCCTCTAGTACCCTCATCATGGTTGATTCCGGTACTTACAGGTACGCCTTCCGTTCAATGATATTTGTCCTTTAGTCACAATTTTCTTCAATATATAATATACATTCTGTTAAGTATTTTGGACAAAATATACCAAGTTTTTCACTTGCATTCGATTAATTGATTCATTAATTTTAGTATGTGTCCAATTTTATTGAGAAATGAAACATGAATTCTACTTCTCCAAATTTCACGCCTAGGCATACTAAATGGGGGCATTTTTTTAATATGTTTTCAACTCTAAAAAAAAACAAATACTCCGTATTATTGGATGGAAGGAGTATTACATATGTACCTCATCCATCTTCCTATAAATGTATTGTATATTTATTTATTTCCAAAATGCAATGGGCCGGGAGGAGTTGCATTTTCTTATAGCTGATTAAGAGTTGGGTTGATGGTTTATATAGGCTTTGAAGTTAATTAACTTGGTAATGGGTAGGCCTGTAAGTTAAGTCGGATCAGTTGGGTTCTTGTCAAGACACTTTGGGCCGGGGCTGCGTGGGTCCGGTTCCGGAACTGGCGGTTCCACGATTCCGAAATTGGCTAACCCCCGGTTTTGATTTTTTTCGGTTCGGCTCCAGTTCAATTTTCCTGTTCCACGGGAACCGAACCCACCTCTAGGCTGAGTACGAGTTTATGTCATTGCAGGTCTTGTACTAGTTCCAGTCTTTACATGTATATTGAATACTTAAAATAACAATAAAATATGTGGTGGGCGGTTGGCAGGGAAAAGGTAGTAGTAAATGCAAGCAAAGTGAGTGTGATATTGCAAGGGCATGGCTACACTAACACCATCATTGCCTGGGATGATACTACAAATTCAACCGGCTCCACTCTCTTGAGCTCAACTTTCTCCATCTTATCACCAAACTTCATAGCTTACAACATCAGCTTTCAGGTACGTAGTTAATAATACAGTATCTACTTTCTACCTTGCATTCAATAATGGATCAATTGTTCAATTCCTTGTTTAAATTTGACCATTAATTAATTCATTTGCTTAATTAATGAAAAAAGAATACAGCGCCAGCACCAGACCCAGGAGCAATAGGAGGACAGGCAGTAGCAGTAAGAGTAGCAAATGATAAAGTAGCCTTCTACGGGTGTGGATTTTATGGGGCCCAGGACACCCTTGATGACGAATATGGCAGGCACTTGTTCAAAGACTGTTTCATCCAAGGCTCCATTGATTTTATTTTTGGCAATGCAAAGTCTCTTTATGAGGTAACAATTAATTAATTACTGTCACATGTACTAATTAGTCCAAATCCATATATCACTTGTTTTTCAAATCTATTTCACCACCTACAGGGATGCACCATAAACTCGGTATCGAAAGAGGGGTCAGGGGTGACCGGATCGATAACAGCACACGGGAGGGCGTCGAAAGACGCAAAGACGGGGTTTTCGTTCGTGAACTGCAACGTGATAGGGAGCGGGAAAGTGTGGCTCGGGAGGGCTTGGGGTTCGTACTCAACCGTCGTCTTTGCCAACACTTACATGTCGGATGTCGTCTCTGCTGACGGTTGGAATGACTGGAATGACTCCACTCGCGATTAGTATGTACACTAGCTCTTCTTGCATCCCCATATTCCATATGGACGGCCTATTGTTTGTTATTGTTGTTATTCAAGGGGCTATTATATATTGATTTGTTTAACGTACAGGACGGTTTTCTTTGGAGAATATATGTGTAGTGGGCCAGGGGCAAATTACAGCAACAGGGTGTCGTATAGCAAGCAACTCTCCCAAAACGACGTGTTGCCTTTCTTGGACATTTCCTACATTGATGGCCAAGATTGGCTTCAAGATCTTTCTCTCCTTCCTATTAAGATCATCAACGACAACTTGGGGACAAGTGAATTCCTTAATATGTAGGCTATACATATAGCTAGCTTCCTCTGCTTAATTACATGTTTCTGTCCTTTAGTTTTGGTATTTTTATTATTTCCCTAAAATCATTAGCAGCAAGCTTGTTAGCTTGTAGCATTAGTATTCTTCCATTTTAGGGGTTCAAAAAAAAAAAAAAAAAAAAATTGCACTGACCTGCAAATGTGCAAGGGCATGGTAGTATCTCTAATAGTATTACTTTTTGCAAATTGTATAATTTATAATATCATTTTGATTGAATTTGTTTGCAAAATTATTGTTTGAGCTATATTTAACAACAACTAGTTTTTAAGTGTAAGGAAAGTAATTTGGTTGTAAGGAGTTTTCTTACTCTTCTTAATTGATATAAAAATTTATTTATACATGAGTTATGGAACACTCCTTGAAACCCAAGTAATATGTAAGGATAGAATAATAGATACAAGATATAATCTTTCTATAGGCAAATATTCTATCGTAAAATATAATTCTTATCCTAATACCCCTCAAGCTCATACAAAACCGTGCCCGGAGATACCCGAGGTCTTTACAAAAATTTAGACGCGTGTAGTTTTAGAAGGAGCAGTGTTCAGGTGGGTGCAGCCGCCCCACCGGAGACCAAGGAGTGGAGCTTCAAAGGTAATTTATAAAGTTCATATGTGGTCGGCCTAGGGCCGGGCAAGGGATGGAGAAGAAGTACAAAGGGGCGGTCGGTCAAAGGCGAATAGAATGGGTGAGTGAGATGCAGTCATGCAAGGGGAAATAGAGAAGATATTAGTGAAACCTTAGAGTGACATTGTTTGAAATTAGAATAGAAGGATTATTTGGATGAATATATTAAGAGTTTTGATGAGGTAAGAGCTTGCATTCTTGCTTATGATCCACATCTTTTTGAAGCTTTATTTATTTCTAAATATGTGAGTGGTCTTAAGAGTGAGATTTGTCCTTGGTAAAGCTAAGTAGATCAACGAATTTTGACGTGGAACTAGGATCGAGAGGCTTCAGTGCAAGGTGATCCACAGTGTGATCCGAGATAAGCGTTTATGGGTAATTTTCGACCCAATGGAAATCGTCCTTGAAGAGGCTTTTGAGGATCTTTTTGTTGGATAAAAGGGGGTAGAATTAAGGGAATGGAGGTGATCTAGACGTGTGAGGGAAGAGATGATGGGAATGGAGAATTAGGGTTGGGATATGGACGAATTGGACAAGGATATTACGCACCTCAATCCAACACAAATTTTGAACAACCGTTCTTCGATATGACTCACCAAGATTGGATCTTCGGACTTTGATCGATGTAACAAACAAAGGAAAAGTGTGTTCTTCCAAGAGACAAGGAAAGTAGGTGTTTTGGTTCGACTTGTCTAATGAGGAAAAGGAACCATCTAGCATTGTAAACCCCTACCTAGATGTCTATCCCCAAACCACCCAAAGTTTCTGACTTATAATAAAAATCCCCTTAAAAAGACATTAACAATGCACACCATAAATAACATGACCTTCTCCAACGTACACGCACACAAACCGAGCATCAGGGTGACAACGTGACCGAATCAATGGCCACCAAAAGGCATCACGCTTCACTTGAACTTTCTCCCGGCGCTCCATGGGTCAAAATGACATCCTTGAGGTCTTCTTGTAAAGCTCAAGCCTTGGCCCGAGTAATTCGACCCAAATATGGATGAGCATCGGACATGGCCTTCAATGCCACGACGGTAGCATCATTAGGAGCCTCTCAACCTTCCCTGGCCCCCCACACCTTTCATAGGCGTTCTTGGCATTATTGGTCTCCATTTGGAGAATATAAGATCCTCCCAAAAGAGCCACATGAGATTCATCATCGGTTTTGTGGCATGCAAATGAGCCATTTTTGAATACCTATCTACCACAACAAAGATGGAGTCCCCCCTCTTATAACAAGGTAATCCAAACACAAAGTCCATGGAAATGTCTTCCCAAGGAGCTTGTGGAATAGGAAGCGGAGTGTACAAGCCATGTGGTTGCACCCTAGACTTAGCACACAAGGATGTCACGCACGAAGCACAAAATTTCTCTATCGACTTAAGCATGCAAGGCCAAAAGAAATGCTCCCAAAGAACATGCAACGTTTTAATGACTCCAAAATGACCCATGAGCCTCTTCCACAAGAGAGTGTCGAATAGAGCCATTAGACACACACAATTTAGGACTCTTAAACAAAAACCCATCATGCAAGCAGAATTGGTCCTTACTTCCCCTAGCTAAACATGCTTGAAATATCTCATGAAAATCAGCATCATTCTCATACAATTCACGCATAAATCCAAAACCAAGCAAATTAGCATCAAGAAGGGAAAGAAGTGCATACCTCCTAGAAAGACGTCGGGGACGACGTTGTCATTGCCCTTTTTGTGCTTGATGACATAAGGAAAATTTTCAATAAACTCGACCCACTTGGTGTGGAGCTTGTTGAGCTTGCTTTGTCCTTTGAGAAACTTTAGCGCCTTGTGGTCCGAATGGATCACAAACTCTTGTGGCATAAGATAATACTCCCATGTTTAAGAACTCGGACAAGGGCGAGTAATTCCTTGTCATAGGTGGGATAATTCTATTCGGCCCCACCCAATTTCTCATATAATATTCCATGGGTTTGCCTTCTTGCATGAGTACACCACCCAAGCCAATGTCCGATGCATCACACTCAATCTCGAACATTTTTTTGAAATCGAGTAAGACAAGGAGGGGTGCTTGTGTAAGCTTGTCTTTGAGGATGTTGAGATCGTCTTTTTGAGGTCCCTCCCACCTAAAGGAAACATTCTTCTTGGTAAGATCGATAAAAGGCGAAGATATGGATCTAAATTCTCTCACAAATTGCCGGTAGAAGCCCGCCAAACCTAGAAAACTTCGGACTTGTGTCATGGTCGTGGGAGTAGGCCAATCTTGGATGGACTTGACCTTCTCTTCATCAACTTTCAAACCATCCTTGAATACAAAAAAACTGAGAAACACCACATGATCCGAACAAAAGGGGCATTTCTTGAAGTTGGTAAATACACGTTGCTTTCTTAACACGTTTAGAACTTGCCGAAGGTGCTCAACGAGAGAATGTCATCAAAATAAACTATACCATGAATCTACCAAGGAATGGGCAGAGGACATGGTTCATCAACCGTATAAAGGTACTAGGAGCGTTGGTTAGACCGAAAGGCATAATAAACCGCTCGTAGAGCCCATATTTGGTTTTTAAACGTTGTCTTCCACTCATCACCCTTCTTCATCCGAATTTGATGATACCCACTTTTCAAGTCTATCTTTGAAAATATACTTGAATCTTGGAGCTCATCGAGAATATCATCAATTCTGGGAATAGGGTGGCGATACTTGATGATTTTTGTAGTACCAAAAGTTCACAAGATAATTGGGTACTAGGGTTTTGTGAAAACAGAATCAATTGCCTCTTTATTGATGGGAGATCCCCCTTATATAGAGATTACAAGGTATATCCCCTAGGATATTAAATATCCTTACTTGGAGAAAAAGATATCTTCCTAGATATTATTTACGCTATATAATTAAATATAAGGGGTATATAAAAGTAAATGCTAAAATAATTGGTCCCACAATTATGTTATCGATTGCTCGGCAATCAACGCAGATACACCATGTACCATCTTTCTTAAGAAGGATAATTATCGGAACTGCGCAAGGACTCAAACTCTCACGCACATAGCCTTTGTCGAGGAGCTCTTGCACTTGACATTGAAGCTCCTTAGTCTCCTCCGGATTAGTCCTATAGGCTGGACATGTCGGTAAAACAACCCCCGAGATGAAGTCAATTTGATTTTCTATTCCACGGACCGAGGGTAGGCCGTTTGGAACCTCGTCTTGGAAGAGATCCACATAGTCCCACAATAAATGAGCAACGGGTGAGGGAAGGTCATCCAACTCTTGAGAAGACAAGTAAACATCATGAAATAAGAGTAGGAAACAAGTGTTACCTCCCCGAATGGCGTGGACAACTTCATTCGGTTTAGCCAAAAGGAGTTGTTTGGAAGTGTCCACACTTTCACAAGTGGTCATCTTTTTAGACTTCTCTTTTCCTCTCGGATTTGGTGCTTTTTCCGCTGCTCCTTGGCCACATGATCTAGCATAATCTTATGAGGAGATAACGGATGCAAGGTGACCTTCTTTTCATCCTTGTGGAAGGAGTACTCGTTGGAAACACCAATTTTGATAACACCCCTATCAGATTGCCACGGTCTTCCAAGTAAGAGGTGACATGCGGTCATGGGAACCTTGTCACTCTCAAGCTCATCCGCATAAGGTCCTATGGAAAAAGAAACCAAACACCTCTCCTTCACTTGAAGAGGAGTATTAGAATTCAACCAACGTAATGGGTAAGGCATAGGGTGAGGAAATGTAGGAATAGAGAAACATTTTACTACCTCTTCATTAATGATGTTGCAACATGAACCACCATCAACGATAACACTACATATCTTATCCTTGATGAGACAACAGGTATGGAAGATCGTTTCCTACTGACTTGGAGTGGTGGAACTCTCCGTCATGAACAAGGTGCGTTGAATGACAAAAACACTCATCTTCGGCGGCTACCACATGAAGTTCTTCTTCTTGCTTCTCAGAGACTTATTCATAGTCTCCTTGAGTGTTAAGAAGCACCTTCCGTTGATTAGGGAAATCATGGGAATAGTGGCCCGTCCAAGGCACTTGAAGCACTTGAAATCTCCCACTCGGTTTTCGCCACCATGCTTGGGCCGTGGGTGATATTCAATTCTTCGAAGTCAAAGCTAGATACAATATTATGTACCCTAATTTTTACGACAAGTCAATTCTTGGAAGTCATCTCGATGCTTATAGTGCGAATCTGAGAGTAAATTGAGATTGGATTGAGAGTGAGGGATTGAGAGTGGGTGGATAATGGATTGATAGTGCGGAAAAAGATATCCATATGCCTTGTTTTTATAGTAGGGTAAAAATAAACCTATTGATAAATAATTACCCGAGGTTCAAGTGACCGACTATGTGTCAGTATCGGGCCCGACACCGACACCTCGTAAAACAAAAAAGTGAGGTTTGCACGTCAGTCGAGGTGATCGACTGGGGCGCATTGACAAATTTGTGGAGCACTCCAAAAACGCGATCACTTAAGATTAAAAAACCTTTTTTTCTAAAAAAATCATAATTAAAAAAGAAGCTTAGTTAACGACATCACCCTCGTCACTGTTGGCGACCCACCGCGCCAACCATAACAGATTGTGCTTCTCCTTCTGATATCTCATCTATTTGTCATTGCTTTTGTATTGGGCATATATGTAATTATACGTTACACGGACCGCGGTTTCGTGTCCAAAAAGGCATTGGAAGGATCGAGCCATGACTGATTACGGGCTTTTACAGAAGATTCTGGAAAGACTAGGACACATCTGGGGCTTTCAGGAAGCCATGGAAAACGAGTGCCCATGAGAAAGGCAACATGCCGAGGCATGCTTCTTTTAGAGATTTCTAGAGAGGGCGCATCCTATCTAGGGTCATCTACCATGCACGAGCCCCATATAAGGGAGAATCACCTAGAAGTGTGATACCTTGCATATAGGAGTAGTTTAGATGAATGTTTTATATATGTTTTAGTTAGTTTTAGGTTGGTTTTTATGTAGTTTTTAGGTTTTTGTGTTGTCGGGTATTATGCGCTGGTTTGCTCGGTTTTATAAGTTTTTAGGTTCAGGAGCAACAACGGAGCGAGTACAGATTGACCATGGCGGTGGTGGACGAGCTAAGGGAGCTAAGGAATGTTAGGATATCCTAGGATGATGGATGGAGAAGAGCCAAATCAAGAACAAAGTCGAGCCAAGCTAAAGCCAAAGCTCGGGATCGATCCCGAGCAATCCCAACTGAATGGGCATTGCGCGGGGAGGATATATTGCGCGGCCGCGCAATTTTATGTCGAAGCTGCGCAACCTGGAGTTTTCAGCGGACGAGAATTTGGGCCGAGTCTTGGTTTTGGGCTTTGATATTTGGGTTATTTGGGCTAGATAAAATCCGAGTGGATGGTTTAATATATCTTATGAGGGTTATTTTTAGAGACATATAAATACTTTATGTTAGTTTAATTTTCATAACTTTTGATCATACTTTTGGAGGCTAGGGTTTTCTCTCAAGGAAGAACCTTTGAACCTTTGTAAGTTTGATTTTAATTCAATTATGCATTGCTAATTTCTCTTGTGTTTGACTAGTTATTGAAATCATAGATTGCATAATATTGTGAGGTTTGATTGATTCTCAACAACTTGAATAGGTTTTATTCCCTGTGCTTAATTGAATCAGAATTTATCTAGGGTTTTGTTAGATTGATCACCTAATAGAATTTCTAGGTTAATTTACAACTAATCTTATTAATGCCCGTTCGGGGTTGATTAGATAAAGTAGCATCTATACTTGTTTAGACCCGTTCGGGCTATTCAGTTGTAGAAGGGAATAAATCCACAAATTACTTAGATGTCTGTTTGCTCTAAGTATTTGTTTATATTGATAACTTGATTCGTAAAGCTGTCGTTTAATTGAATCTAGACGTTGTTTTAGGTTGTTAAATGATTAGGGTTGTTTAGACTGTTAGTTCTTTCAACTATTTATGAAGTTTGGGTCCTAATCCTTAGTAGGAGTATAATCCACAATAGATTATTCAAGGGAAGTGAGAATCGAAAGAATTAATGATCAATAAGTATATCTATGATGGATTTAACTAGTTGAACATATTTCTCTCATATTGTCATAATCCATATTTACATTCATACTTAGATTTAATTTGCATTCTTAGATAGTTTCCAACTTTGCATAGTAGATTAGAATTTCATTAATAAAACCCCCCATATTAGTTACTTGGCACTTAAGCAATAACACATTTACACGAGTCTTTTTGGGATCGACCCTTGCTTACCATTCTACTCAGGTTGGTTAAGTCACGATTCTTTGATAGGTAAACGACTGAAAAATACCTCATCAAATTTGGCGCCGTTGCCGGGGACTCGTCGCTATTTGTATTTATTACTTTCGTGCTGTTTTGGGTGTGAACCGGTTATATGGTTCATACCCGTGCTACTGATCCATCTCTTGCTGTTTTTTATTCAGAAATAGAAAGGACACTCTCTAGGTTGTGCAGGCAAGCTCGTGCGACTGCTCGTGAATTACAGCTCAACCTGGCGTCTTCCTCATCTGATTCTGACACCGAGAGCATTCCTGAAATAGTAGAGATGGCTGATCAAACATTGAGACAGTTAACTGCACCAAATCTGGAGCAACAACCGCTGGCGGTGCAATTTCATGCTCTTGCTGAGGGAGTCAAGTTTGAGCTTAAATCAGGGTTGATTCATCTTTTGCCTTCATTCCATGGGCTTAGTGGTGAAGACCCCAACAAGCATCTTTCTAAATTTCATGTTGTGTGCTCAAGCATGAAGCCTGCTGATATGACTCATGACCAGATTGCGCTGAGAGCGTTTCCCTTCTCTCTCAAGGATCAGGCTAAAGACTGGTTTTATTACTTGGCTCCGGGAAGTATTGATACATGGGCTAAGATGAAACAAACTTTTCTAGAAAAATACTTCCCTGCTACAAGGCTCAATGAACTGAAGAAGATGATTAGCAACATCGAGCAAGAAGCTAATGAGACCTTGTATGCATAATATGAAAGATTCAAGAGGTTGATAGCCAGCTGTCTTTTCCATGGCTACACTGATCAAGATCTGATCTTATATCTTTTTAATGGCCTCTTGGATGATGAGAGAAGAATGGTCAATGCAGCTTGCCAAGGTAACATTCTCAACAAAACTCCTATTGCTGCGTTTGAACTATTCACACAGCTGTTTGAGGGCACACGATAGTTCAGGAAGGAATCTGGTTCTAAGGCTGCCAATGCTGTAGTTGCTAGTTCATTGTTGCATGAAGAAGTGTCTAAGTTGAAAACCATGATGAAACAGTTTCTACAGCAAGGTGGGAGACAACAAGTGAAAGCCTGTGGAATTTGCTCTGATAATATGCATTCTACTGATTCCTGTCCCACACTCCAAGAGCCCCAAGCTGAAGTTAATATGGTGGGCAATTATGGTCAACAACGGCCTAGGTATGATCCCTTCTCCAACACTTACAATCCGGGGTGGAGAGATCATCCTAACTTGAGATATGGCAATTCTAGCAATCAACAATTCAACCATCAAGGTGGCCAAGCTCAGTACAGACCGCATTTCCAACCTCAAGCTCAAGGAGTGAATCAGAATACTATGTCCACTGAGGAGATGATCAGAAATCTGACTCAAACTGTTTCTACAATACATGGCTCTCTAACTCAACTTCAACAAGAAACCAAGTCTAGTATTAAGAACTTGGAGAGCCAAGTTAGTCAGATTGCTGAGGCAGTAAGTAAACTGGAAGTTAGAGATTCAAGTAAGTTACCATCTCAGACAGAGCTTAACCCGAGGGCGAATGTTAGTTTTATCTCCATTTATGAAGGCTTTGAGGCGGGACAAGTGTACCGGTTGAGCAAGGCTGAAGAAACAGAGGAACAGAACGAAGGCAAATTGCTCGGTTTGGCTGCTAAAAGCGCGGACGAGCAATCTGCACCCCGCGCAACTACGTCCCAGTTGGGATTGCGCGGGAACGAGGAGGAAAGCGCGGCCGCGCAATTGGATGCGAAGCCGCGCAATCTGGGTGAAGTGGAAAATACTCCTGAAACTCGTCTGAAAGCCTATGTACCTGTTCCACCCTTTCCTGAAGCCTTGAAAGAAACCCGGAAATTGAAGAATGATAAACAGTTGTTCGAAGTCTTCAGTACATGCAGAGTAAATGTCCAGTTGTTGAAATTGATCAAGAGTGTACCTCGGTATGCTAAGTTTTTGAAGGAGTTGTGCACTCTGAAAAGGGGACAGAAGGAGAAAAGTCGGAAGCAAGTTAAAGAGAAAGAACATGTGTCTGTTGTGTTTCAAAAGCATTTGCCTGAGAAGTGCAGTGATCCTGGCATGTTCACCATTCCTTGCATCATTGGAAGCACCAAGGTGAATGAGGCTTTGATTGATTTGGGTGCGTCTGTCAATGTACTTTCTTCCTCCTTATATGAGAAACTCAGTATGGGACCATTGAAAGAGACCCGAACCATAGTTGAGTTGGCTGATCATTCCACTGTGAGGCCCAAAGGAAAAATTGAAGATGTATGGGTTACGGTGGATTCCTTGAAATTTCCGGCTGATTTTCTAGTAATGGACATGGGATCGGGAGTTGGAAAAACGTCGGTGTTGCTAGGACAACCATTTTTAAAGACGACCAATACAAGGATCGACATTCCGCAAGGCACACTGAAGATGGGATTCGATGGGAAGGAGATCGAATTCCATAGCTCGTATCCTTCTTGATATCCTTTTTACGTCAAGCTAATGACGTTAAACAAGCGCTTCTTGGGAGGCAACCCAAGGTTTAGGATAGATTTGCTTTGATTTTTGTTTTCTGTTTTACAATTTTTGTTTCTGTTAGTTAGTTTAGGTAGAAATAATCCTCAGATTTACACATAGCTCGGGAAAACTTTGAAGTACAGTAGCTAAAAACTCGGCATTGGGGACAAAAATTGCGTGGTCATGAATCAGAAGCCAACCCGAGCAATGCAAGCTCAGAGAAGATTGCGCGGCTTGGGTTGCTAAATGCGCGGCCGCGCAATCCCATGCACCACACCGCGCAATCGCTACTGGGAGGGGATTACGCGGCTTCGCAATAGCGCGGCCGCGCAATTCCGTGCGATCCCGCGCAATTTGCCGTTTTCAGCGATCCTAAAAATAAAACCCGAGCCTTGAGTGTAATTCCCCCCTTCCTTATTCCGCCTCCTTCAACCTCTCTTTCACCTCCATTGAAGACCTTAAGCTCAAGCTCCATTCAAGCCCATTCAAGTCGGATTTTTAACCAAAATCAAGCAAGGAACTCCAAATCAAGCGGAATTCAAGTAAGATTTCTCAAATCTTCTTCTAAATTTCGGTTTTAGTGGATTAAATCTAAACCTAGGTTTTATTCTAAAAACCCGAAATTTACCCCTTTAGGCTTAAGTCCTTTACAAAAGTTTGTTTATTGCATGATTCTAGTCTAGATTCGTGTTTTATTTGAACTTTGCATGCAAATCCGAAAATCACCTAGAAATTTGATTAGATTTTAACTGAATTTTGATTAAATTGTTCTAGGTAGTGGGGGAAGAGAGCGTTTGAGAGCTTATCTGTGAAATATTGCTGTGGTTGTCCTTGCCGGGACAACAAAATTGTGTTTGCTTGGTTCGTTTATGGTGCTTGTGCAGGTTTAATTGAAAATCTGAAATAATGGGTAACAAGAGAGGCAGAACAGACGGAGCTTCACCATCCCGAGCTGCTTTAGCTCCCCCTGCTGTGGTGGGAGAGACCACCCAAGAAACTTTTGGGATTATTTTGACAAAGAACAGTCATGTGACCCGGTTTGAGCTTCTGAAGGACAGGGAATGGAAAGAAACTAGGTTCATTGACTGGAACCTGATGAATGAGATCGGGATAGCTCATCTATTGAATGAGATTGGGGCATATTTGCATATGGGCGAGTTCTTAAAGCTGTGTGAACCCACCTTCAAGGGGTTAACACTGGAGTTTCTAAGTACTTTGTCCACTGATTTCAAAGGAGAAGGAGAGATCAAGTTCTGGCTAGGAGGAGTAAGGAGGAAGATGACCTTGAAAGAGGTTAACCGAGTGTTTGGTTTCTGCAATTTCCCTCGTAGTAGAGATGTAGTGCTTTCTGAGACAGGTGCTACATGGGCTGACAAGCACTTTTGGAGAGCCATCACAGGGAGGCCCAAATATGAGCCTTCTAAAGAAAAAGCTTCTCCCATTACTCATCCCGCTATTAAGGTTTTCCAGAGATGTATTGCTAGCACCCTGAATGGGCGAGGTGATGGTGGAAACAACTACCCTAAGAAGGATGTCACTGTGTTGGCTGCTAGTTTGAAGAGGAAGCAGTTCAATGTGGGTGCTATGCTGATGCACCACATGGCTCATGTTGGGAACAAAGGTGGTGGAGCTATTTGTATTGGTGGGATTGTGACTTTCCTAGCCAAGCACTTTGGAGTCGATCTTAGCAGGTTAAAGGTTGATATTCCGTCTTTGCCTATTGACTTCACCATGCTGAAGAAGATGGGCGCTCTGTATAAGTATAGGAACTCCTATTTCTGGGTGATTGGTGATTCTGGGAGAGTAATGAAGCTTCCTGATGGACACCGAGTGCAGATTGGAGACAGTCCAACTAATTGGTTCATTAAGGTTCAGGCTGAAGATTTGGATGTGGATACTGTAAAGTGCCTAGTTAGGGGTAAAAATACCGCTCCAGTTGTTATTGAGGATTCTGATGAAGAGGAGATGGATGAGGATTTTATCATGGCTGAAGAAGAAGAAGAAGAATCTACTGAGGATGAAGACACTGATGAGGATGAGGAGTCTGAGGAAGACGATCAGCAGAGACAGTTTGATCCGTCTATACCTGCTGGAGGTGGTCACCAGTACTCTGATGCACAGTACAATCAGATGATGGAGATGATGAGACAGATGCAGTTGGACAACACGCAGAGATACAATGACATGTCGTCTCACATTGATCAGAGCTTCCAGAGTATGAGGGGTTATGTGGATCAGAGGTTCACATCGTATCAGACTCGTCAGGATCAACAGCTTGCAGCTTTTCAGGCCCGCCAGGATGAGCAGTTCAGATTGCTCAACACTAGACTGGATGGATGGAGTTCAGCGGGCTATCCACCTCATCAGTCTTATCCTCAGTATGTCTTTCCCGATCCTCCGTACCCTCAGTTTCCGCCATACCAGCCACCACCAACACATGAGTTTCCGCCATATCAGCCACCGCAGCCAGAGTATCACCCGGAGTACCAGCCACCGCCACCACAGGATTTTCCGCTCTATTACCCGCCAGACAACTAGAGTTTTGTGAGTTTTCTCTTTCCTTTACTTTTTACTATACTTTGGGGACAAAGTATGTTTTAAGCATGGGGGAAAGGAATTACTTGTTTTGCATTGCATGTAGTTGCATTAGATTAGGTCATATTTAAAATTTTGCATGCATTGATTAAAATTCTAGACAAATGAAAAAAAATTTGAAATTTTGAAAAAAATATAAAAATATTGCATTTAGGTTCTTATTTCCCCATTGTTTGATACCTCTTGTTTTTCAATGCTAAGTATACGTTCTAACTCATGATTTGCATGATATACTGAAATTGATATGATATGAGCATGATCATTGATTGATTACTTTGACTATAGGATGGAGCATGTATTTAGTTTGAGTATTTGATTTATTCTGAAGTTCTAGACAAAAATTAGCCTTGTGAGATATTTTTGGCCTTTCATGATATATTTGTTCTCTAAATTTCTTGAGTGTATCACCATGATTATCTAGCTCTAGAACTTGCGTTAATACTCTGTTTCAAGGTTGCTTTATATGATTGAATACATGTCATTAAAATGATTGAGGCAATGTTTCTTATAGTCTATTATTTCCCTTCCTACCTTACAAGATCCATGTTTTTGATACCCCATTTCTTTTGAGCTTTAAGCCTATTTTTGATAGCTCCATAAAATGATTCATAGCCTAATAAGCTTGACCCATAATCCGGGATTTAGGACTTTAGGTTGTGATTATGTTTTGTGTGAGTTTGATGTAAGTATGGGGGAGTTGGAAGAAAAGGTGGAAAAAGAGGAAATACAACTCTTGTGTGAGCAAAGTGAAAAAAAATGAAGATGAAAGTTTGATTGCAAAAGAAAAGCAAAAGAAAAATTGCTTAAATTATTAGTAGTCTTCATTAATAAAGCAAGAAAAGAGTTGAATAAGAGGCAAGAAAGGAAAAAAAAAGAAGCAAAGTGTTTAAATGTAAATGTAAGGAGTTGATAGAGTGAAAGTTGGGAAGTGTTATGAGAAGAAAGTGTTGAATTTTGGGTTAGGATTAGTCTTTTATCCCGGATTTAGCACCACAAGCCAAATATGATCCCTTCCAAATTTCTCTTTACCTTGGCCCCATTACAATCCTTAAAAAGACCTCTTGATTTTTGTTATGTATTTGATCCCCAACGGTGGAGATTTAGAACTCTGATGCAAGCATATGGTAGTCTAGTTTCCATGGTTGATTTTGAGTGAAACACGTCCTTAAACACTTGAGAGTTGGAGTGCAAACACAATTATCTTGGTGAGGTCTAGAATGAATGAATGGTCTTTACTTTTTGCTTACCATAATGCATGTTAGGAAGTCTTGGTCAGGTTTTTAATTATATGTGAAATGCTTGTTTGATTTGAGATGGATGTATGATTGCATTTCTATGGCGTGACTTGGATTTATGACTTGCTTGAGGACAAGCAAGGGTTAAGCATGGGGGAATTTGATAGCTTGCATATAGGAGTAGTTTAGATGCATGTTTTATATATGTTTTAGTTAGTTTTAGGTTGGTTTTTATGTAGTTTTTAGGTTTTTGTGTTGTCGGGTATTATGCGCTGGTTTGCTCGGTTTTATAGGTTTTTAGGTTCAGGAGCAACAGCGGGGCGAGTACAGATTGACCATGGCGGTGGTGGACGAGCTAAGGGAGCTAAGGAATGCTAGAATATCCTAGGATGATGGATGGAGAAGAGCCAAATAAAGAACAAAGTCGAGCCAAGCTAAAGCCAAAGCTCGGGATCGATCCCGAGCAATGAAGCCGAGCAATCCCAACTGAATGGGCATTGCACGGGGAGGATATATTGCGCGGCCACGCAATTCGGTGTCGAAGCCGCGCAATCTGGAGTTTTCAGCGGATGAGAATTTGGGCCTAGTCTTGGTTTTGAGCTTTGATATTTGGGTTAGATAAAATCCGAGTGGATGGTTTAATATATCTTATGAGGGTTATTTTTAGAGACATATAAATACTTTATGTTAGTTTAATTTTCATAACTTTTGATCATACTTTTGGAGGCTAGGGTTTTCTCTCAAGGAAGAACCTTTGAACCTTTGTAAGTTTGATTTTAATTCAATTATGCATTGCTAATTTCTCTTGTGTTTGACTAGTTATTGAAATCATAGATTGCATAATATTGTGAGGTTTGATTGATTCTCAACAACTTGAATAGGTTTTATTCCATGTGCTTAATTGAATCAGAATTTATCTAAGGTTTTGTTAGATTGATCACTTAATAGAATTTCTAGGTTAATTTACAACTAATCTGATTAATGCCCGTTCGGGGTTGATTAGATAAAGTAGCATCTATACTTGTTTAGACCCGTTCGGGCTATTCAGTTGTAGAAGGGAATAAATCCACAAATTACTTAGATGTCTATTTGCTCTAAGTATTTGTTTCTATTGATAACTTGATTCATAAAGCCGTCGTTTAATTGAATCTAGACGTTGTTTTAGGTTGTTAAATGATTAGGGTTGTTTAGACTATTAGTTCTTTCAACTATTTATGAAGGTTGGGTCATAATCCTTAGTAGGAGTATAATCCACAATAAATTATTCAAGGGAAGTGAGAATCGAAAGAATCAATGATCAATAAGTATATCTATGATGGATTTAACTAGTTGAACATATTTCTCTCATATTGTCATAATCCATATTTACATTCATACTTAGATTTAATTTGCATTCTTAGATAGTTTCCAACTTTGCATAGTAGATTAGAATTTCATTAATAAAACCTCCCATATTAGTGACTTGGCACTTAAGCAATAACACATTTACACGAGTCTCTGTGGGATCGACCCTTGCTTACCATTATACTCAGGTTGGTTAAGTCAGGATTCTTTGATAGGTAAACGACTGAAAAATACTTCATCAAAGCCCCCCTTCCGGAACCTTATAGAAAAGGCTCCCCCCTTTTGGACGCGGGAACAACATAGGCATGTATAGATACGCCCCTCCAGCGTTGTCTAGAATCTTCTAGTGTAGGTGAAACTCTACTTGAGGGAATTCCCTCAAGCGTGCCTCCTTGGAATCATTCTAGAATTGTCTAGGGTAGACTTTATCTAGATTCTTCTCTTGTAAAAAGGGTGGCTTGCCTATAAATACACCACCACCCATCATATGCCAAGGTATCCAAGTTCCACCTCACTACACTTGAAACATAGGCATCTAGCTCTCACTGGTAAAGCTCTCTTGTAAAATATACATTGCACTAATACAAAGCCCTTTTCCCACAAACTCTTAGCCTTTTTACCTTAGCTTCTAGTTGCGATATCAAGGTCTAGGCTTGACTTAGATTCTCGGAAGAGCTGATTAGCTAAGAGCCGCACGATTTAGAGTCGACATCTCTTAAACTGTGTCAAGTGGTATCAAATGCACAATGATCCAAGAGAAGTATGGCAACCGATGACTGTTCAATGATCCTAATGCTAAGTCTTAATGCTCAAAAAAAGCTCGCGACACCTCTAGGGATGTGGTGTCCAACTTCGACGCTCACTTGGAGAGGTTCCAGCAAGATGTCAGTGAGGTACATGACTCTTTAGAAGACATCCACCGCAACATCATAGGGGGTGGGCAAGCTTGAGGCATCCATGAAGGACGTCCAAGATGGGATGCGTGATGTTGTGAATATGACACACATGGAGCTCGTTTCGAGGAATGTTATGCTCGAGGCCTTTGTGGTGTCCATGCAAGGGGAGATGGAGAAACTCAAGAGGAAGGTTGAGGCATGTCATGCAGCTATGTGGGCTGGCTTGAACGGGGCTACACTTAGGACTAAAGTGGATGAGCCCAAGCCTAAGGAGTACAAGGGCAGCCAAACTACAAAGGACATGGACAACGTTTTGTGGGACAAGGAGCAATACTTTTGGGTCAAGGGGATCATGGAAGATGAGGACAAGTTAAGTATCACTTCCATGTATCTTACCAACGATGCCTTGCTTTGGTGGTGTCGTATGAATTGGGGGGGGGTCCCTAATCATAACTTGGGCAGAATATGAGGCAGAGTTCCGTAAAGAGTTCTATCAGATCTATTCCAACGATGAGGCCCGAGACAAGCTCTCCGAACTCAGACAAGGACTATGGTTTGGGAGTATTGCAAGTAGTTTGCATATCTCATCCTCCAAATCAACCACTTAGGCGAAGGGAGGGGCTTTTCCAATTCAAGAAGGGTTTAAAGTCATGGGAAAGGCAAGAGATCGAGTGTTGGGAAGCCGAGACGCTACATGTCGCCATAAGTGCGGCAAACTCGCTCATTGACTTCACAGTCAAGGAGCAAGGCGACTCTCCATGCGACAAGGGTAACGATGGGGGAGTGGCATACAAGGACTCGTCATCGGGGTGTAATAACGAGTGCCCCTTTAGACCGAGGTGGAGGTGATCGAGATAGGAGCAAGCCCAAGGAGAGGAGGGCCTTAAGTTACTATCTATATGGGGAATATCACCCTATACGGGAAATCTCAATGCTATTTGATCTCGAGAAGAGGTGGCCGAGCAAGGGACGCTAGGACTTGGAACGATAGCGTCACTACCCAAGGGAGGTGACAAGGAGCGTTCACCAAGAGTGGACAACCCAAGATCAAGGCAATGTTTGAGCCTACTACAATGCACCATCACCAGAGCGACAAGGATGGAAGACACTGAGGTTGGGCGTGATGCGGGTATAGTCAAGCTGAGGGAGGAGGATCCGACACCCAAGGTGCGTTCTCGGGACACGGGTCTTCTAAGAGCGATGAGCAACCGAGACACCGCGAGGGGACTCGGTCGAAGGGGAGTGATGGGTCGTCTCATGGGGAGACACAACAACCATCCACAAGATTCAAGCCACGAAGGACCCCGAGCCAAAGATGATTGAAGTAGAGGCTACAAGAGCGTTGTTAGGTTCGGTGGGGGAGAATGGCACAGACCGCGGTTTTGTGTCCAAAAAGGCATGAGAGGATCGAGCCATGACCGATCATAGGGTTTACAAAAGATTCCGGGAATACTGGGACACATCCGGGGCGTTCAGGAAGCCATGGCAAAGGAGTGCCCATGAGAAAGGCAACATCCCGAGGCACGACCCTTCTAGAGAGTTCTAGATAGAGCGCACCCTTTCTAGGGTCATCTAACATACGCGCTCCATATAAGGGAGAAGCGCCCAGGTGTGCCCTTTTTGGAACCTTACAAAGAAGGCACGCCCCTTCTGGACGTGGGCACAAACACAAGCGCACCCCTCCAGCGTTGTCTAGAATCTTTTAGAGTAGACGTGTCTCTCCTTGACGCAATTCCCATAGGCATGCTGATGTGAACCTACTCGTCTTCGGTCCACGAAGGGCGGATCTAGGCTCGAAACGCCCGGATCTTCTCCGACAATAGTAACCGGATAGGTACGAGTCCAACGTTATGGACTCGTAGGCCTCTAATGCTCATTGGAACGAGGGCGGGGCAAGGCCGAAATCAGAGGTGTCGGCCCAATGGAGGACCGACAAGAGGGAAAGGGGCGTTGGAAGGTTTGGTGACATCGGGCCAAATAAGGAGGAATCTCGACTCTACTTAAACTTGGCTATTCATTCTGACGTGAAGAATACAATAGAAGTCATGCCTCTTATATAGAAGAAGGCTCATGAAACCCTAGAAGCTAAGTGGAATAGGGCTAGCAAGGATACTAGGCCCAACGTCCAAGCCCATAATACTAATAATAGTAAATGCTATAAAGGGAAAGGTGCAAAACCTAGTGGGCCTTATTCTAACATAATGTGTCGTTCTCTTAAGCATAAGAGAGCACATGCCTAAAATAGTAAAGACGGAATATAAATAATGGAAATATAAATAATAATATAATAAATACATAAAGAGACTATGTCCAAATCCAAGGGGGTCTCCAAGGTCTAGACCGTCTCAGGATGGTAGGAGATGGGTTCGAGCCTAGGCAGGGTCGCATCATCCTCCCTCCCTTAGATTCGAAGTGTCCTCGCTTTAACGTGTTAGGGGCTAGGGAAGACGATGCCAATCTCATCAAAGCCTTGCCATCGACGTGGGTTGTCTTAAAGAGCAGAATGTATGGTGACAACACAAGGGCATGCTTAAGTTCAGGCTCGGGGTTGGCGTCGGGCATCAAAACAAGGGCATGTCGATCAAGGTGTCCGACAATGTAGGCACATCCAAAGGGGGCACTAGCGTAGGTGAAGGCTCGACATCAAGCTCGATCAGGCGGGGCCTGGCCTCGACCTCGTGTGTTGTTGGCGTCGTGGGTGTGGGATCCTCGATGACGACATGTCGCTCGGCACGTCACTCGACACAATGCTCGGAATGGGTGTCGGTTGTGGTTGAGGCGCCGAGGCTAACTCGAAGATGGTCTTGTTGAGTGCCAAGAGCTCGGCAAATTGGCACTCAAGGGTAGCGAGTCTTGCCTCATTGACAAGTCCCTCGGCTTCGGGAGGAGGCAAGATCTCGGCCGACGGTGTTGGTCTTGGCACATGGTACGCCGAGACTGGTCATGGCCTAGGTCGGGGACACGAGTACAGTTCATGGACTCGATTATGTGAGCGCCGAGGAGGCGAACTCCAATCTCGCTCGTCGTAGGAACGATGCCGGGATCTAGGAATTTCTCCATATTAGAGGGCCTAATTCTCGATAAGGCGGTATGGTGGGAACATTTCCGGGTGGTCTTTTGGAAGAAGCCGATAAGGACGAGTATTGACTCGTCGATATGGCCGATCCCAAGAGTTTGAATCGTCCCATATTTGCGAGGCGGTCCAAGACATGGCTTGGCCCCTCAGGATTTTCTTTTTTTTATTTTTTATACTATGAGATCTTTTACAAACTAAAAGATTATCTTACAATAGGAAAGTAATAAGATCTCGTACAAAAGGAATAAAATCAAAACAAATAAAATAAAAATAAAACAAATAAAGATATGCTTAAAAAATAACCACTCAATCTCGGAAAGGATCTTCCAAGATCTAGGGTTTCCTAAATGGTGCAGGAGCTCGCGCGACAAGTTGGGCGCATGACTCACGCGAGTGATTGGTATTTCGACCCTTTGGAGGGGCAAACAAAGTCCAATTTGGGCGAATTTTATATTCCCGAACTTGTATCTAAAAGTTCTATAATATTCTGAAAGAAAAATTGCAGAAAAAGAGTTTTTTTGGGGGTCGAAATCTGGTAGAAGTCGACTTTGTTTTTTTTTTTGACAAGACGGAGAAGGGATCGTTCGAGCCGCCTTTTCTCTGATACCAATTGATGTGAACCTACTCATCTTCATCCACGAAGGGCGGATCTAGGCTCGAAATGCCCGAATCTTCTCGAACAATAGTAACCAGATAGGTACGAGTCCAACGTTATGGACTCGCGGGCCTCTAATGTTCATGAGATGGAGGGCGGTGCGAGGTAGAAATGAGAGGTGTCGGCCCAGGGGAGGACCGGCGAGAGGGAGGTTTGGTGATGTCGGGCCAAACAAGGAGGAATCTCGACTTTACTTAAACTTGGCTATTCATTCTGACGTGAAGAATACAATAGGAGTCATGCCTCTTATATAGAAGAAGGCTCATGAAACCCTAGAAGCTAGATGGGAGTGGACTAGGGCCAGTAAGGATACTAGGCCCAACGTCCAAGCCCATAATACTAATAATAGTAAATGCTATAAAGGGAAAGGTGCATACCCTAATGGGCCTTATTCTACCATAATGGGTCGGTTTCTTAAGCATAAGAGAGCACACGCCTAAAATAGTAAAGACGGAATATAAATGACGGAAATATAAATAATAATATAATAAATACATACTATGTCATAATTCAAGGGGGTCTCCAATGTCTAGGCCGTCTCGGAATGGTAGGAGCCGGGTCCGAGCTTAGGAAGGGTCGCATCACATGCCTCCTTGGAATCATTCTAGAATTGTATATGGTAGACTTTATCTAAATTCTTCTCTTGTAGAAGGGGGTGGCTTGCCTATAAATACACAACCAACCCTCATTTGTCAAGGTATCCAAGTTCCACCTCACCACACTTGAAACATGCGCATCAAGCTCTCACTTATAAACCTCTGTTGTAATATCCTTTATGTTTTGGTCAGATTTCGACTAGCGACAATCACAAGTTAGGAATTCGAGAATGTGAAGATGAACTAGCCGATAAACACGAGATTGAACGGAGAAAATCGATTGTATTTAGATTTTGTAAGTAATTAGATTGAGTTCGATTACAACTGATGGTTCTCCCCTTTACATTTCGTTGTTTCCCACATCTATACCCTACAACTGGAATTAACCTCCGTCTTCTTGCTCCCACGATCACATCTTCCACCCCCCACGTTCAGACGCCCAACACTCGAGCGGTTATCGTCGAGCATCAACCGGCGATCTCTATCTTCAAGGGATTTAGGGCTAACTGGGCTTCGCAATCTAACTCTGAGCTAGTGGGCCTGGTCGAAGAATGGACTGGTGAGTTCGGGGCCCAACAATAGCCCCAAAAGATCGAGTGGATTTTCAAATTCACCGGATCTTTTTGACTGTTGGTATCCGAGATCCTTGCCGTTGCAGATCTTCCACGTGTAGAGACAGAGCGGTCTCGAAACACGGCTTCATGCCTTCGGGCATACTTGAGGAGTGCGATAGGGTTCCGAACACGATGACCCTAGAAGAAATGAACCAGACTATCTTAGAGGGGGGATTTCCCGGGGGTGTGGATGCTCTGTATCCCGACGTCGAACACTCAGACTGGGTTCTTCTCGGCTGGGTTTGTTTTTTCGAGTTCCCTTTCACTATATCTTGTTGTTTCCCTTTTCCCTCCATAATTCAGGAGTTCTTGGCCCGGTTTAAACTTTCCCCTGCACAACTACTTCCCTCTGCTTGGAAGATTCTCTTTTGGGCGAGTCGGATGGCTGAGGTTGAGGGTGTGGATTTTACGGTTTCAGACCTGCTTCAGGCCTACGGTATTACTACAGTCAGGAAGGGACGTTTCATATTACAGTCCCGGACTGCTCGCCAACCTCTCGTCCTGAATACCAAGGTTAACGGGAAGGGCTGGGCTAACCGTTTTTTCTTTGTCGAGATTGTATCCTTGACCCCTGAAAGTTGCCTGTTCTTGAATGAAAAATGGAACCCCGCTAGTAAGAATTTCTGTTCCTCTTTTGCGTTGATCCGCGAAGCAACTCAACGCCTATTCATCCCCTTTTCTTCTGTTTTGCAGGCATTTCGGATAACGTCGAGCCACCAAGTAGCTCGGAGAGGGTGTTGTCGAAGCTTTTCAAGCTTACTTCTGCGCAGAGGACGTTCGGAGCGTCTCTTGCCAAGCCATCGGACGGATCTTCGGAGAGTGAAGACAGTGCGACTCCATCAGACTCAGAAGGAAATAGTAAGAAAATCTACCTCCCCCTAGTCAAGATGTCTGCGGCTCCAACTTCAACCAACGCTTCTGGTCCCTCCGTGGGTAAGTGTTTCTTCGGTGGTTTGTGTTCAAGCGACGACCTTTATGGTTCCTGACTTGCTCATCTTTCTTGTCTTCAGAAACTCGGGCGCGTAAATCGAGTTCCTCCTTTTCTGCTTCAGATTTGATTCTTAGGAAGACCCGTTCCAGCGACTCGAAACCTCCAACTGCTCCCGCGGTCAAGAAGGAACTGTCAGACGCTCCCAGATCTTCTCATAAGCGCCCAACCCCAAGTGATGATGATTCTCTTGAACTTCTGGATAATGCGTCCTCTGATTGGCGGTCTCTTCAGCGTTACCGGGACCCTAACTTCAAAAGACACCAAGCCCCCGCTTTTGCTCATGCCATGGAGACCGAGGTAGGCTTGGGAGTTTGGAAGGTAATGAACCTCCCATCTTTTTTGTTTGGTTTTTGCTGTTGTCGGCCTGTCAGGGTTTCGTTTTGACCTCCTAATTGTCATATGCAACTCTTCCAAGAGGTCGGCCTGTTTATTGATGAGATAAACAAGGAACTGGCCAAGCAGGAGCGTCGGAAGAAGGAAATTGCCAAATACCGCGAGGATATAGCCAAGGCTCGAGACCAGTCTGCCGCTCGGGCCAAGGCTTTGGCTACTCATGAGGAGGCTACAAAGGTGCGGGTTGCGGAGCTGGAGCAGGTGATTGCCGCCTTGGAAGCGAAGGTGAAGGAGCTTGAAGTGAAGACCGATGGGGTGCCTCCAATGGGGAAGGAAGATGCAGAAGACATCGGGGCCTTTTTCAGCATGTTAGCGCGGCTGGAGACCATCAGGGAATTTGAGGCAGGGAAGCTCGTTGTCGGGGATGCGGACAAGTTTAACGAGCAGTTCTTGAGCTCCTACCCTGGTGGCGTGCCTTCTGCTCGTATTGCAGCCTTGATGGGTCCTCCGTCGACTCCAGCGGAGCAGGCGAATCTGGAGGATGGCGAGCAGATGGAGGAGAATGCCGCTTCAGGGGGCCCTGCATAATTGCTCTGTGGATGTTAAGGACTCTAGCGGCTCAGGCCATTTGTAAAAAAACTTTTAGTCTTTTGGTTTCTTTTTTTCTGGGGATGTTTTTAAGAACAAGTAGTACCTCACGAGCGTGCCGTTTGTCGGGCGTCTGTGAGGGTTTTTAGATGGTGGCGAGGCCACATATACAATGTTTCATCTTTTGCCGCCTGTCAAGGGGCGGGGGTTTTATCTGCTTTATGTTCCTGCTTATCTTGTGCTTGGATATTGCGTTTGTTTTTGCTTTTGCTGGCATTCTTTCAGGTATCTCTCTTCTGCGTGCCGACCGATGTCCGAGCAGCCCCTGCAGAAGGCTGGTCGTCAAGGAGGTGCATAGCTATGGCTCGAAGGGTGAGGAAAACTCTAACCAGTGTTATGGGTGACTCGAGGGTTATCCCCAAGCCCCTACTAGTTAAGAAGATTACCTACCTGGGAGGCGCGCAAAGGACGGTGTCCGTCGATTTCCTGTAGTGCCCTGACGCTGGCCGTCGAGAATCTGGCGTTTGCTGGTAGAGCTGGCGACTCAGGGGATGGATCCATGACGCCGACTGGCAAGCTTCAGGGAAGCGGCCTTCTGAGGTTATTTGGAGCTGGCGATTCCGCCGGACAGCGGGCGTCTAGGAGATAATTTCCTGTGCCATGTAACAGCTTGTAAAAGACTCTTTCGAAATAAAAGAGACGTTTTTAATATACTTGTGACTTTTGAGCATTCGTACCACTTTGCATGATTTTATTTCGATTTTCCTTTTTCGTTGTCCGGTGTGCTGAAGTTTTTCTTTTCTGGCGATACCTGTCGAGAGTAACTTCTCCGGAGTGCCTTTTTTCTTCTGGAGAAAATGTAGCACAAACATTTTGAACTAAGATGTCTATTTGAACAAGTTTTTCGAAAGGATCTATACCGTGGCTTGAGTCTTACTTTAGTTTTATTCGGCCGTTTCTGGCGACTTGTGTACTTTCTATAAATGGTATCTCCGTAGGTGCGTAGCGTTCCAACTACGCGGGATGGATTTCCCATCTCTAGACTCTAGTCAGTAAGCCCCCTGTCCGGTGATGCCGACTATCTTGTAAGGTCCTTCCCAGGCGGGGGCAAATTGGCCCGCGTTTATTTCAGCGGTGTTCTAGAACACCTTTCGGAGGACCCACTCGCCAATAGCGAAGGCTCTGATTCGCACGTTTTTGTTGTAACTGTGAGCCACCTGTTGTTGATTCCTAGCCAGGAGCAATCGTGCTCTCTCTCTCAGTTCTTCTAGAGTGTCAAGATCGGCTGCTAACTCGGCGGCGTTCTGGTCTGGCGTTTGTAATTTGTACCGTGCGGTCAGCACGGTGATTTCAGCAAGGATCACTGCCCTGCACCCGTATACCAAGGAGAACGACGAATGTCCAGTGGCAGCATTTGGGGTAGTCTTGTCGGCCCACAAGACGTAGGACAGCTCGTCGGCCCAGCGCCCCTTAGATTTGACAAGCCGTTTCTTCAGATTATTGATGATGACCTTATTGCTGGATTCTGCCTGTCCGTTGGCCTGCGGATAGCGGGGAGTGGAAGTCACCAGGTCTATGTTCCATTACCCGCAGTAATCTCTAGTTTTCTTGCCAATGAACTGCGACCCGTTATCACATATGATCTCCGAGGGTATCCCGAAGCGGCAAATGATATGCTTCTTGATGAATGCCACTACTTCGGTCTCTTTGATCTCCTTATATGCTTCCGCTTCGATCCATTTGGAGAAATAGTCCGTCACTGCTAGGAAGAATACTCGGTGGCCAGAAGATGAAGGTAGTTTCCTCACGATATCCATACCCCACCTCATGAACGACCACGGGGTCAGCGTTGGGTGTAATGGCTCTGGTGGCTGGTGAGGGGTTGGAGCATGTTTTTGGCAGGCTTCACATTTCTGAGAGTATTCCGCTACGTCTTGGCGCATGGTAGGCCAATAATATCCCAAGTTGAGGGCCTTGTTAGAAAGACTACGCCCCCCGGAGTGATTCCCACACTCACCTTCATGAATTTCTCTGAGTATCCTGGGCACTTCTGCTTTGGTTACGCAGCGAAGCGAGGTTCCCACGGCGGATTGCTTGAATAGGATGCCGTCTTTTACGTTGTAGCGGGTGGCTCTCATCCGGAGTGCCCTCGCCTCGGACCTCTCTGCTGGTAGTTGTCCGTGATCGAGCCATCGCAGGTATGGTTGTGTCCAGCACTCTTTTTCTTGGGAAGTACTTGACGCGTTAACTGCCGGATTCTCGCCATCAAGCGTCTCTATCTCTTCGAGGTCCTCACTGTCTAACCTTCCAAGATCCTCACTGTCAAGAACCTCCATCCGCCCGAGATTCTTGCTGTCGAGCGTCTCCCGGGGAGAGTATACTTCTTTTTATTTGGCTGGTAACGGTCTGCTCTGGGTTCCCTGCTTCTGTGAATCATTTTCTCGTTCGATTGCTGGGGATAGAACATGTACCAAGGGAATTGACGCGAACTCCTCAGGATCCAGGGCGGATGCTAGGTTAGCTAGAGCGTCAGCCTGTGCATTTTCCTCTCTGGGGACTTGCTGGATGGTGAAGGTCTCAAATTCGCGTATGATCCTTTTGACTTTTTCCACATACGCTACCATTCTAGTGTCTCTGGCGACGAAGGCCCCTAGGATCTGATTTACGACCAGTAGCGAGTCGCACTTCACCTCTATCTCCCTGACGGTTAGATCTCGGGCGACTGTTAGCCCCAGTATCAACGCCTCATATTCTGACTCATTGTTGGTGGCCTCGAAGGCGCACCGTACTGCCTGTGCTATCCTGTCCCCCTGGGCGATTTCAGCACTACCTCGATCCCTACTCCTCGGCTGTTAGAAGCTCCGTCCGTGTGTAGGGTCCAAATTCCAGAATTCTCAACTTCTGCTAGGAAGGCCTCTTGCTGTCTGGTTTCTTTTTCCAGTGTAGGGCTGAAATCGGCCACAAAGTCCGCTAGCGCCTGGGCTCGGATTGCTATTTTCGGCTCATATGCGATATCGAAACCACTCAAATATATCGCCCATTTGGCCATTCGCCCGGTGATTTCCGGTTTCCTCAATATGGCTCTCAATGGATAGTTCGTGCGGACGGTGATCGTATGAGACTCGAAGTACGTTCTCAGCTTCGTGGAAGCCATGATTAGCGCGAGGACCAGCTTTTCCAAAGGTGAGTACCGTGTCTCGACTGCGAGCAGGGTGCGGCTGATGTGGTACACTGGCCGCTGATCGCCCCCGTCCTCACGCACCAATACGCCGCTGATGGCAGCCTCAGTTACCGCCAGATATAGGAAGACGTTCTCGCCTTCCTCGGGCTTGGACAATAGTATTGGGTTGGACAAATACTGTTTGAGCTGCTGGAAGGCTGTTTCATGGGCTGGAGCCCATTCGAATTTCTTGTTTTTCCGCAACACATCATAGAACAAGCGGCATCTGTTTGATGATTTCGAGATGAAACGGTTCAGCGCCGCCACTCTTCCTGTCAATTTCTGCACATCTTTCACACATCTGGATGATCGCAGACCTGCTACGGTTCGAATCTGATCAGGACTAGCCTCGATCCCGCACTGGGTAACCATAAACCCAAGGAAACGACCAGAGGTTACACCGAACGCACACTTTGCTGGGTTGAGCTTCATATGGTAGCCGTCAAAGATCTGGAAGGCCTCCTCTAGATGCTGGATATGGTGGGTGGCCTGCTTCGACTTGACGAGCATGTCGTCGATGTATACCTCCATGGTCCTGCCTATCTGTTTCTGAAACATGCGGTTGACCAGTCGTTGGTAGGTAGCCCCGGCGTTCTTGAGCCCGAATGGCATCACCCGATAACAGTACGTCCCTTGGCTAGTGATGAATGACGTTTTTTCCTGGTCGTTTGGATGCATATGGATTTGGTTGTAGCCGTTGAAGGCGTCCATGAAAGTGAGCATCTTGTGGCCAGCAGTGGCATCCACCATGGCGTCTATATGTGGTAGAGGGAAAGAATCTTTTGGGCAGGCCTTGTTAAGATCTGTGAAGTCGATGCAAACCCTCCACTTTCCGTTTTTCTTACTCACGACCACGACATTGGCCAGCCACTCTGGGTACTTTACCTCCTTCATCTTCCCTGTCCAGAGCAGGTTCTTCACTTCCTCGTCGACGATCAGGTTCCTCTCAAGAGAGAACTTCCTCCTCTTCTGCTTTACTGGCGGATGGCGAGGGTCCACATTCAACTGGTGCGTGATAACCGTGGGATCGATCCCCACCATGTCTCCATGTGACCAAGCAAAGCTACTGCTGTGTTTCTTGAGGAAGCTGATCAATTCAGTCTTCCTTTCAGGAGCAAGGTCCTTTCCGACCTTTACAGTTTGTTGAGGTTTCTAGCTGTCGAGGATGATTTCCTCGATCCTATCGGCCTCGGGGTCCCGTACTGGCATGGGCCCCTTGGCTCCCTGTAATTGCTATGCAGTGTGGGCGACGGTCGCTTTGAGGGTGGACTTGTAACACTCCCTGGACAACCGCTGGTCACCCTTGATTTCCCTGATCCCCCACGGAGTGGGGAACTTTACGATCTGGTGGTAGGAGGAAGGGACCACCTTCATATCATGGATCCAGGGTCGGCCCATTATGATGTTGTAGCAGGATGGGCAGTCAAGCACGGAGAATCTGACCTGCAGGTTGATCCCTTTAGTGTAAGTGGGGAGGGTTATTTCCCCAAGGGTGTGAGCGATTTCTCCGCTGAATCCTACCAGCGCCATTGACTTTCTGAGGATGTTCTCTTCCTTCAGCCCCATCTCCTTAAGGGCGTCAAGCGTTATCATGTTGGTGGAACTCCGAGTGTCGATGAGGATCCTCCTCATCAGCACGTTCCCCACCGACAATAATATGACCAATCCGTCGTGGTGGGGGCCTACCAAACCAGCCGAGTCTGAGTCGTTGAAAGTAATGGTGCTTTCGGGATGTCCGTCAGGATTACGGATACTCGCTATCAGCGGTCCTTCCAGGTGTCCCCGCGCGTGGCGTTTGGCTGCCGAATAGGTGACACCACAAATATCCGAGCCGCCGCTGATAACGTTGACAACCTTGGCATACTCGGGAGAGGACGGGATGTCCATGGGTTCGGACAGATTCTGGCTAGCAGGCAAACTTGGGTTCGCAGAGATTTCGGACAGCATGCCTCTTGAATGAAGGTAGGCCAGCTCTTTTCTGAGGGCGAAGCATTCGTCCGTTTCGTGCCCATAATCTTCGTGGAAATCGCACCACTTCGTCTTGTCTCTTTTGGGGTTGGGATTTTCTACTTTCTTGGGCCACCTGATCCGATCCCCGAATCTCTCCAAGCCTTTCACGATCTGCGGATTCCCTAGGCCAAGGTTGTATTCGTGAACCTTTGGTCGATTGGTGGCATCCTTCTTTCCGCTTGACTGCTTGATGCCAGCAGTATGCACCCTCGGCGCTTCCGGTCGGTTCTTTGGATACGGTTGCCCCCGGTGCTCTTTTCGCTGGTCAGAAGGAACTTTCCTCTCGACTCGATCGAAGACTGACGCGGTCCGTACGGGGATTTCGTCTTCCTCTAGCCGGATGTGCGCTAGAGCTTTCACCTGGACGTCTTCAAAGTTGTGGCACGCATACTTCGTGAGTTCCCGATAAAGCTCGCTGTCCGGAAGCAAGCCCCTCCAGAAGGACTCTATTGAGGTGGGTATGTCGCAGAGCGGGATCGCCACCTTCTCCCAGTTGAACCGATTCAAAAAGGCTCGCAGAGACTCTCCGGATCTTTGGGCTACTCGATACAGATCATTAGATTGCTTCATCAGCTTCCTGCTGCTGGCGAATTGCATTTTGAAAGCATCTACCAGTTCTGCGAAGGACGCTACGCTTCCCCTGGGGAGGTTGATGAACCAAGTCAGGGTTGCGCCGAACAGAGCGGTACTAAACCCCTTGCACATGATTGCCTCCCTGGATTCTCGTGGGATGGAGCTGGTCATCATCTTTTGTTTAAAGATGGCGACGTGCTCGTCGGGATCTCCGGTCCCGTCATAGGTAGGGACCGTTGGGACGGTGAATCTCTTCGGGATGTCCAGACTGGCGATCGGAGCCATGAAGGGGGATTCATCATAGCCGTCCGGGGCCTCCTTCTCGATGGGTGGGGGTACCCCGGGTATTTGTGCGATTTTATCCTCCAGTCCCATGAGTCGATCCTGCATGTATTTATTGAAAAGTACCTCTAAGAAGGGTTCTGCGGGGGGTACCTGGTTCTCCGTCCTCCCGCTGTACACCGGGTGGAAGACTCTTGTGCCCACGGTTCTGTCTCCGGGTGTCGGGACAGTGGGCACCCCCGGAAGGGTGGCCGCTGGGGTAACCATGTTCACTGTCGAGGGCGGCCCCCTGGCCTGGGAGTTGAAGGCTTCCCCCAGGTTGAGGCAGGCTGTGACCTCCCTGACGGATCCGCTGTGCAACGCCGAAGCCGCTTGTAGTTGCTCACGAAGGCTGGCGTTTTCTGCAGTGAGCTGGGTGATATGATCCATATGGGTCTGGCTACGGTCCTTCTGGCTGGTCATGTCTTGCTGAAGGGCCGCTATCTTGGCTGCGAATTCGTCCACGATGTTGAGCAGGTCCGGGACTTCCTCGGCTTCGCTTCCACGGGCATTTTCCTCTGTGCGAGCACCTTGGCTTCCTTTGACTCCTCCGTCAACAGGGAGCGGTGGTGGTAGTGGACTCGTCATTTTCGGGTGAAATGCTTCTAACTCCGATCAAAAAGCGAATGAAACCGGCTAGGGCCCCACGGTGGGCGCCAAATTATTTCGGTCAGATTTCGACCAGCGACAATCACAAGTTAGGAATTCGAGAATGTGAGGATGAACTAGCCGATAAACACGAGATTGAACGGAGCAAATCGATTGTATTTCGATTTTGTAAGCAATTAGATTGAGTTCGATTACAACTGATGGTTCTCCCCTTTACATTTCGTTGTTTCCCACATCTATACCCTACAACTGGAATTAACCTCTGTCTTCTTGCTCCCACGATCACATCTTCCACCCCCCACGTTCAGACGCCCAACACTCGAGCGGTTATCGTCGAGCATCAACCGACGATCTCTATCTTCAAGGGATTTAGGGCTAACTGGGCTTCGCAATCTAACTCTGAGCTAGTGGGCCTGGTCGAAGAATGGGCTGGTGAGTTCGGGGCCCAACACTTTATATAATACAAAACCGTTTTTCCCACAAATCCTTAGTCTTCTTTCCGCAACTTCGAGTTGTGATTTTGGGGTCTAGGCTTGACTTAGTTTCGTTCTCGGAAGGTCCGACTTAGCTAAGAGTCACACAGTTTATAGTCGGGATATCACAACCCGAGTCGTACGTATATATGAACACACCCATATATAGATATTGAACCACGAACTTTATCAATAAACATGATTTTTTATACAAAGTATTTCGAAAAAGCGTCCTATCTTACTTCTTACTAATTCAAACGTGTTGAGAGGGGGGCGTCCACAATCGAGAGATCCCGAGTAGGGTTGAATGATTGAATATTTGAATCTAATGATTTTAGTGTGATTTTGGACGTTCATCTTGTAAGTATTGTCGGGTTTATTTTTTGTCAAGAAGCAATAGGAGTAGGCGACCTGGCCTATTGTTGACTTACTTGATCGAAGTTGACAAAACATGATAGATTGTTCCCTATCAATGAAGCGACAAACCATTTGAACCATTCTGGACGCTCACGCTCTGGCGAATACTTGGACGCAGTCAAAATTATTGGAGGGTGATTCCATGACACAAAGTGTTATGCCACAGTATTAAAATAATAATAAAGCTGAAAAGAATGGGACCCACAATTAACTTTTTGTTTAAGTTTAATTATTTATTAAATTTGATTTGTATCCAACCCTTTAGGTTTGGTGACCCCACAATTCAGCTTCGTATATATAATTTAATGGGTTGTGGTGATTTAAGGGTATTTTAAGTGGATTTTATTTAAATAATATATTTTATTAAATGATGTTTTGGTGATTTATGGGTATTTTAAGTAAACTTATGAAGTTGAATGGGTTTTAATCTTTTAAAAATGAGATTATAAATGGATGGGCATTTTAATAAATTTATGATTTTTTAAGAATATTAGTAAGATTATAAATAAATTGATATTTTAAAATGGATATTAATAAGAAAAAAGAATTTGTTATTCACAGTAAGACTAAAGTGATGGAATTAACCAAAATTTATAATAAGGTTTTAAAAGGGTACTTTGAATAAAGTTATAAAGTTGATTGATATTGTAAGAAAAATATAAATAAAAATTATTAAGAAGAAGAATTTCTTATTGATAAATACACTTAGTAATAATATTTTGAATATTTATAAATTAATAATGTTTTCTTAAAAATCTGATTCTGACGTTGATTTTTTGATCTCTCCATCTCCTTTCTTCCACTTCTGTATCTCCACCTCCTAAGCTTCCTCTGCCTCCAAGAGGGTAAAATTTAACAATTGAATGAGATTGGAACCTTCAGACAATAAATTCATCACAAGGTTCAAAGGGGAGCAAAGCGATCAGAGGAGGCAAAAAGAGGAAGATTGAAAAGAGGAACATGAAAATATATATGAAGGTGAGGGAGAGGAGCAACAATTTCTGGAAATTCAGATCAAATTTTCTCCAAGATTCCATGGATCCGCATGTCAAATTGCCGCTTCGAGCCTCCCTCCCTCATTTATCCTTTCTTCTTCTTCCTCTAATCTCTTCCAACATTTTCGCCATCTCTCTTTTTCCTTAAACCTCAACCCTCTTATCTGAAAGTTCCAGAGACAGAATCAGGACTCGGGAGCAGTGGCGGAGGAACCGACGGCCGAGAGTTCTCAGTCAGACGCCAGCGGCACAAAACAAGTGAAAATTTGGATCTTTCTCAATTGAGAAATAAAAATCACGGTTGATGTAAAGATTTAGGAAACAAAATTCAATTGAGAATATATGTCGGTGGCAGTAAAGAAATCATAATTAGTTCTCCCGAGTACGCCGTTCAATCCTGAATCTCTCTGGTTCCTTGCTAGAATGCTAGGGTTGTTTATCAGTTGAATGAACTTGGGCTTGTCTTTTGACAGGCCCATTAGACCACAACAAAAGATTAATATATAATAATGGTCTCATGTAGGGGTGTTCAACGGGTCGGGTTGCGGGTCGACCCGCAACCCGTAATATTTTAAAATATATATATTTATAATTTTATTAATATATAAATTATTTTTTTAAAAACCGTTGGATATACGGGTCGACCTACAAATCCGACGGGTTTATTTTAAAAAATACATGTTTTAGGTAGAAAAATCATTTTTAACCCAATTGGCTTAGTCAAACGGGTGAAGCGGGTCGACCCGCGACCCAACCCAATTGACTTAGTCAAACGGGTCAAGCGGGTCGCCCTGTTAGACTCGCGACCCGCGGATCGGGTCATGTCAAAAGTATTTTTTTGCTGGTTTAGGGTTTAGGGTTTAGGGTTTGGGGTTTAGGGTTTATATGAAATTGTTATATTCATTTAGAATCGTTCATTCTAATAAGAAAACGTTATATTCATTTAGAACAGTTAATTCTTATAAGAAAAGATTATATTTTTTTAGAATCGTTCATTCTTATATGAAATTGTTATATTCATTTAGAATATTTCATTCTTATAATAAAATGTTGAATTCATTTAGAATCGTTCATTCTAATGAGAAAACGTTATATTCCTTTATAATTGTTCATTCTTATAAGAAAGCGTTATATTCATTTAGAATCGTTCATTCTAATAAAAAAACGTTATATTCATTTAGAATCGTTCATTCTTATAAGAAATTGTTATATTCATTTATAATTGTTCATTCTTATAAGAAATCGTTATATTCATTTAGAATCGTTCATTCTTATAAGAAAACGACATACTCATTTAAAACAGTTTATTCTAATAAGAAATCGTTATATTCATTTAGAGTTTAGGATTTAGGGTTTAGGGTTTAGGGTTTAGGGTTTATAATCGTTTAAGAAAACGTTATATTCATTTAAGAAAACGACATACTCATTTAAGAAGACGTTATATTCATTTATAATCGTTTATTCTTATAAGAAAACGTTATATTCATTTAGAATCGTTCATTCTTATAAGAAATCATTATATTTATTTAGAACCGTTCATTCTTATAAGAAAACGTTATATTCATTTAGAACCGTTCATTCTAATAAGAAAACATTATATATACGAAGCTGAATTGTTATATTCATTTAGAATCGTTATATTCATTTAGAATCGTTATATTCTTATAAGAAATCGTTATGTTCATTCTTATAAGAAATCGTTATATTCATTTAGAATCGTTCATTCTTATAAGAAAACAACATACTCATTTAAAACAGTTTATTCTAATAAGAAATCGTTATATTCATTTAGAGTTTAGGGTTTAGGGTTTAGGGTTTAGGGTTTATAATCGTTTAAGAAAACGTTATATTCATTTAAGAAAACGACATACTCATTTAAGAAAACGTTATATTCATTTATAATCGTTTATTCTTATAAGAAAACGTTATATTCATTTAGAATCGTTCATTCTTATAAGAAATCGTTATATTTATTTAGAATCGTTCATTCTTATAAGAAAACGTTATATTCATTTAGAACCGTTCATTCTAATAAGAAAATATTATATATACGAAGCTGAATTGTTATATTCATTTAGAATCGTTATATTCTTATAAGAAATCGTTATGTTCATTCTTATATGAAATCGTTATATTCATTTAGAATCGTTCATTCTTATAAGAAAACGACATACTCATTTAAAACAGTTTATTCTCATAAGAAATCGTTATATTCATTTAGAGTTTAGGGTTTAGGGTTTAGGGTTTATAATCGTTTAAGAAAACGTTATATTCATTTAAGAAAACGACATACTCATTTAAGAAAATGTTATATTCATTTATAATCGTTTATTCTTATAAGAAAACGTTATATTCATTTTGAATCGTTCATTCTTATAAGAAATCGTTATATTTATTTAGAACCGTTCATTCTTATAAGAAAACGTTATATTCATTTAGAACTGTTCATTCTAATAAGAAAACATTATATATACGAAGCTGAATTATTATATTCATTTAGAATCGTTATATTCATTTAGAATCGTTATATTCTTATAAGAAATCGTTATGTTCATTCTTATAAGAAATCGTTATATTCATTTAGAATCGTTCATTCTTATAAGAAAATGACATACTCATTTAAAACAGTTTATTCTAATAAGAAATCGTTATATTCTTTTAGAGTTTAGGGTTTAGGGTTTAGGGTTTATAATCGTTTAAGAAAACGACATACTCATTTAAGAAAACGTTATATTCATTTATAATCGTTTATTCTTATAAGAAAACGTTATATTCATTTATAATCGTTTATTCTTATAAGAAAACGTTATATTCATTTAGAATCGTTCATTCTTATAAGAAATCGTTATAGTTATTTAAACCGTTCATTCTTATATGAAAACGTTATATTCATTTAGAACCGTTCATTCTAATAAGAAAACATTATATTCCTTTATAATCGTTCATTCTTATGAGAAATCGTTATATTCTTTTAGAACCGTTCATTCTTATAAGAAAACTTTATATTCCTTTAGAACCGTTCATTCTGACAATAAATTGTTATATTTCTTTAGAATCGTTCATTCTTATAAGAAATCGTTATATTCATTTAGAATCGTTCATTCTTATAAGAAAATGTTATATTCATTTAGAACCATGCATTCTAATAAGAAAACGTTATATTCATTTAGAATCGTTCATTCTTATAAGAAATCGTTATATTCCTTTACAATCGTTCATTCTTATATGAAAACGTTATATTCCTTTAGAACCGTTCATTCTAACAATATATTGTTATATTTTCTCTATAATCGTTCATTCTTATAAGAAATTGTTATATTCCTTTAGAATAGTTTATTCTTATAAGAATGAACTAGTTTTAGATTTGTTTGGACCAACGACCTATAATTTCAAAAAAATATGAATGGTAACTTATCTGTTCCTAGTTTTATCGTTTTGGCAATATTGGCCTCAATTATATTATTTGTTTTTAAGGGTTCATAAATTTTTTTGTAAATATGTTTAAAAAAATCATTTGCTAATTTCATCATCTAGAATTTTAAATGATATTAGAAATTACACTAAAAAATGTGTGAATATGATTTTACAACTTATTATAATCCTACTTATTTATAAATTATTCAACTTCTAAAAAATTTCGGTAAAAATGTGTGCAAAAAATTATTGACGGGCTTAATAAGAGAGAATATTACTTTAAGAGGGAAAATGAAATTTGGGTTGAATTATTGGCGGGCTTATAGGAGGGAATTTTTTTTAAGAGGGAAAACAAAATTTTGGGCTGAAATATTGGCGGGCTCAAACCCTATACGGCGCTCAAACCCTAGGTCCAATTCCATTCAAGAGCTCTAGGATGGAAACTCGAGAGAGAGAATCAGGATGAAACGCAAAGGCCAACAATAGAAACGAGGAGGCGACCAGCAACGCAGTGAGCAACAACACCAATAGAGGAACCACAATGGGGAGGCGACCAGGGTAGTGTTTGGCGGCTCAGACGAGGGCGAGCCTAACGCCACCAGTCGCGCACCCGAGCCACCACCACCGCGGACGCACCTGAGCGACGGAGCCGATAATTTCCGGCGACTCTGAACAACGACTAATTAGGCCCAATCCGAACGAATTCCGACTTGAAAACCTCCTTGATGGTTTGAATTTGAGGATTTGAGAAAGATCCGATGTGAATTTCCATTGAAGTTTTTTATATCCATGACTAGGGCACCAATAAATTCAACAAGATAGAGTCAAATTTAATCTCATTGATTAATCCGAATAGAATACCCTTGAAATGAATTGATTTCTCCTCTAATCCGAATCCGACGTGGTGACAACTAGTGTAGATAAGATCAAAAATTTGAAGCGCCATACCTTGTTCAAAGGTTGAAGATGATACAGACTTGAAAAGCGTCATTCTTTTTTTTTATTTAAAAAAAATCATATATACTCATAGAAAATAATATCCTCTTAAAATAAATTTTAAAAGAATAATATTTTTTCATCAATTATAATCCTCACCAAAAGAAATAAGATATTTTTTTTGGCATAAAAAAAAAGTCGAAATCTCAAGGGCACCAAAAGGAATTTCCCTATAATAAATCTAGAACATGTTGATGGATCGTAAAATAAATTTGGGTTAGTTTGTAAAATATGTATTTTTAAATCTAAAAAAATCATTTATAAAGCCCATTTAAGCTGCCTATTAAATAAATACTCCGAACCTACCTAATAAGATATCCGAACCTATAGGTATGGAAAGTCCAAATCTGATTTAATAAACATAAAAAACTAAAAGCATTAAAGACACCTTTTTCTCTCTCTTCAAATAATAATATTTTAATGGGTGTGTCATGACACTGTGTGTCATGCAAACAATTTCCAAAATTATTAGACAGTATTGCTTGCACAACTTTCATAAAATTAATGTGATCCATAACGAATCTATGTACTAAACGGATCTATTTATATTACAATAACAAACAAGTCTCTTCTTGGTCATTCATTAGTTTCCCATTCAATCCAATCATGCGCATTTAATAAATAGGGGAAATTAGATTTAACCACTCTATATTTTACACTTGTTGCAATTAACCACCCTTTATATTTTTTTCTACACTTAACCGCTCTTTATTTGTAATTATGTACATTTAACCACCCATTTTAACAAAAAACATTATTTTCTCCATTAAATAAAGTAAATTACGTTTTTCCTTTCTTTTTAAATTTTATTTACAATAAAAGTCTTTACATTTTTAGTTCACTCATGTGCGTTGGTCGTACATTGGTGACATCGTCTTGCCTAGTTGGGCAGGCTTAAGGTGTCAGCCATTGATTGCCATGTGAGGTGTGGGAGAGACTTTTATTTGAGATTCTCCGATGTGGGAGAAATTTTTATATAAGGTGTCGGCCATTGATTGACGAGATGTGATGTATGTGATCGTGTTGTGATGCCATTAGTGGAATATGTGGTTGACGTGACTTGTATCACAAGTCGGTGGATTTAGCATGCGATGTCATCAATCTTCGTCACTGGTTGGAGTCGTTGTAGACCGTAACCTCGCTTGGCGTTCGCTCAGCTGGCTGACTAAGCAAGGTAGTCGACTATTATGTAGGGTGTATATGTTGATTGTACTTATGTTTTTTGGAAGTTTTACTTACTCTTGGATCTTTACATTTTTAGTTCACTATGTGGGTCGGTCGTACATTGGTGACATCGTCTTGCCTGGTTGGACGTGCTTACGGGAAGGAAGACTTTGGTATTTGTGTGTTTTTGTAGGATGTACTGCGATTTTCATCAGAATCATCTTGCCATGACTTGAGTCTCGAGCTTACATGTGTTAGGTCTCCTCATTTTTTCCCCTTGCCCTGGTCATCTATTTTGTTTTTATAAAACACGAATTATTCGTACTCCATCACATGTTTACAAATATAATAAGACAACCTTTTCTAAATGTAGAAAATAATTGTATGATTTTAGAACTTGTGCATTGTTATTTGTGTGATTTGCATACTACTCCATATTTAGGGGACAAGAAATATCTCATCACTTTTTTATAGATGATTATTCATGTTTTTGTTATGTGTACGTATTTAGTACATGCTAAAGACAAGGCCTTTGGAAAATTTACAAATTATAAAAAAATCTAAATAATAGCAAAATGAAGTGATAATGAATCTACAGATCTATAGAGGTGGAAAATATTATGATGTTGCATATTTGCAACCTTGTAGGCATTATTCATTGGACTATGACTCTCTATATACTATTGATTGGTATTTATAGATGCATCATTTTTGGAGCCTAATTCTGATCCTTTGGTCATTTGTTCAAATGCTATTGTCTTGCTTGATGGTGCACAAAATAGCGGAATATAAAGTGGGCCGGGATACGAGGCATAACGGGATTCGGCGGGATTCCCGAGATGGTACTCGAAGGCCTTCGCCCTACCCATCTTAAAAAACGACAGGTCCATACCCTTTGTGAGGCCTCAAGACCTCAGCCACGAGGTCTAAACCTCGTTGCTCAAAGGCTGACACACCCGACCCATTAAGCCACTCAACAACCACCACATTCTCAACCAATGGCCAACTGCCTCATTCTCGGCCAATCAAAGGGCCCGATCTCGGGCGTCCCACATCGAGCAAACCTCAAAACCGTGTTCCTCAAACTCTTATAAATAGGGGAGAACCTCGTAGATGAAAAGGGGCCGAAAAACATCTTGAACTCAGGAACTATCTTGCTCGTTGAAGATCGATGTGTTGAATCATCGTTAAAGACCGCGCTACAGCCAAGTGAAGGTCCACAAAAAGACTTCAAGTCACCCAGAGACCTTGTCTCGATCAAAGATCTCGCTGCATCACCTCGCAGGCCACAATCATCGCGTGCTTAATCAGCCCTCCTACTTCGCTACAAGAGCTATAGTCTGTTGGTGATAGAACCTCGTTGTAATTAGGAGATCTCGAACCTTGTTAGATCGAGATCTCGGATCCTCTAAAAAGAGATCTAGGGTGTAATCCCATTGTTTATAATCTCGCTATTCATAATCTCGCAGTCTGTAACCTCATTCTAAAGATATAAATAAAAAGCAAGTGTTTGCACATTCGAAATAAAAGTAATAACGTCGTGTTTTTTATTTTTTTTATTTTGTTTATTTTTTTATTTTTTTGTCAAATTTTTTTAAGCCGTTTAATGTCTGTATTATGATTTAATCGAACATGAACACGTGACCATAAAACATGAACAAACAGTAATAATATATGAACACACTTGTAATATATGTGAACGTATTATAAAATCTTTAAACTGAAAAATGTGATAATATGTGAACATGTCTTATAATAGTGTGAACATATGCATAAAATACGTGAACGTAACGTAAAAAATCAAATTTCGTGTTTTTGGCAAAAACAAGCGAAACTAAAAAAATTTTAAGTTTTTTTTTTTATTTTTTAGTTTTTTTTAAATTTTTTTATTTTTTGTCAAAATTACCATTTTGCCCCTATTTCTTCTAATCTTAGTCATCCATTTCTCAAATCCAAGAATCCTCATTTGTTTTTAGTTTTCATGATAAGTCCCATTTCCATGTGAATCAACCTCGTTAAAGGATAGATAACTAATTAGGTTTTTGCTCTATTAGGTGAAAAGAAGCTAGTCATTGCAAAATTCGAATGCCAATTAACTTATCAACTAAACTAACGTAAGTAGCTAAACTAGTAATACTCAGAGAAATTGATTAGTCGAACTTAGCTAGATTGCATACCAAGATACAACATCTTGCACCAAGCGAGACAGATCAGAATGAGAGGATCCACCAATTCTCACAGCCCGGCGAGCCCTCTCCCCGAGCTCCGCCGCCCTCTTCCGCCTCTCCTCATCCACCATCACTGCCTCCACTGCCGCCTCCACATCCTCCCTCCTCACCAAAACCCCGACCTTCTCCTCGTCCCCAAACCTCACCGGCGTCTCCACCCCGACCCGCACTCCGATCCGGAGCACCTCCACCACCAACTTCTCATTCAAAAACTGCTCCGCAAACTGCGGCCACGTCACCATCGGAACCCCGCAACTCACTCCTTCTATTACCGAGTTCCAACCACAGTGCGTCACGAACGCTCCCACCGCCTTATGTGACAATATCAACACCTGGGGCGCCCACGCCCTTATGATCAACCCTCTCCCCTTAACCCGGTCCTCGAACCCGGTTTCCTCCACCCACTTCTCCACCTCCGTTAAACCCGACCCGGTTTTGACCACCCAAACAAAAGGCCAGTTCGACGCCTCGAGGCCGACCCCGAGCTCTAAGAGTTGCTCGGGGACTAGGCGACACTGGCTCCCTAAACAAGCGTAGACCACCGAACCAAGGGGTTTCGAATCGAGCCATTCGAGGCAAGTGGATTTGTCGATGGACGGGCTCTTGTCTCCACGCTCGAGCTTGTCTACGGCGTTCTTGTTGCAAAGGGAAACCGGGCCGATGCACCAGACGCTTTTCCCGATCGCGGCCGCGTAGTCTCGTACGCATTCGCTCTCTAGGCCGTGGAACGTGTTCACCACGACCCCAAAGGACGAGAGCTCCGTCTCGTTCATTTGATCCCGGATGTCGTCGAGGTCCGGGAGCGTCACGAATGATCCCGGGAGCTGAGACTTGGCGATCTCGACCTCGTGCGGCATCCCCGGGACCCGGAAAGGCTCGAGCGGGGAGCTGACGAAGAGGTGGGAGCGGTGGAGGCGAATATTGTGTGCTGCTAATAGAGAGAAACAACACATTCCGTGGAAGACGATTCGCGGGATTTCGAGTCGTTTGGCGGTTTTGGATGTCCAAGAGAGGCACTTGTCGGAGATTATGCACGTGGGTCGAGGGCTGGAAGCTTCGAGAAGGCCCTCGAGAGGGGCCCGGAGCTCGTCCATGGCGGCGTAGAAGTTTCGAATCAGGTCTTTGGAGGGAATGGAGTCTAGATTCTCGCACCCGGGAGGAAGCCCCGCCCACTCGCAAGGGAACGGGATTATGAGGACTCGGATGGGGAGGCTTGAGCGGAGGAGCGAGGATGTGGATCGGGACGCGTTGGCTGGGGTGGTGACCAGGCTTACGATGGCTCCGTGCTCCGCTAGGAGCCGAGCCATGTCTATCATCGGAATCATGTGGCCCTGCGCCAGTAAGGGGACTAGAACAAAGTGGGGTTGCATCATCATATATAATCCAATTCGCTATATGTAGCAACGTACGGATAGATTAAGGTTGTTTTAATTTGGGGGATAGGTTGATTTCATAAATGAATACTGGGGGTGACTGGTGATGGTGGCTGTGGAAATATTGGGAGATGCATGATATGATATGAGCAGATTGGATTGCCTAATATGATATTATTGATATATATATGGGCTAAATACATAAGCGCTGAACTTGTATCAAATAGTCACTTAGCCCCCTATATTTTGGCTCTGTTCGATTGAACCCCTATGGTTGCACTTCAGGACCTATTGAACCCCTTATCGACAATTTTCACTTGTTTTCTTTGGTTGTGTATGTTACACACGACAAGTGAGTGCCACATCTATACCACATTTACGCCACATCATCCTTATAAAAAATCAACAAATAAAAAATATAGAATAAAAAATAAATCCCTAAACACCCTTCATCTTCAACCTCCCCCCTCAACCAAGATCCATGGCCACCCATCTCCATATCCTCTCCAAAGTATTGACTCCATCAATCCCCAAAGCACTAACACACCCTATCCCCCGTGATTTATCCTTCTAGATTTCTAAAATCCACGTCCTCAAATCTAAAGAATAAATCCCCAAAGCCCCTTCATCTTCAACCTCCCCTCTCACCCAGGATCCATGGTCCCGCCACCGGCCAACGTTGAATCCGACATCCTTCTCATCCTCGTTGCCCTCCTATGCACCCTAATTTATCCGAATTTGTTCCCGATAATGAAATCCGAATTTAGAGATTAGGTTTTTTTTTGAATCTAAACCTAGATCTACAAAAACTGACTTATTATAAATTGAGCATTAAATTTGGGCGACGGGGTGGTGGCATCGATTGTTTAGCATCGGGAGGCGTCGATTGGGTGGTGGAATGATGACATTTGGGTGCAAAGTTGAAGAATACATGAACTTAAAGAAGAACAAAGAAGAAATAAAGAAAGAAAAAATGAAAAAAAAGAAAGAAAAAAAGGAAATTATAAAAAGTTCCACATAAGCATTTCTCAATCGTTCATATGAGAGTGAAATGCACGCGCCTTACCAAATCAACGGCTAAGGGTTCAATATGTCCCGAAGTGCAACTATAGGGGTTTAATCGAATAGGGTCAAAGTATAGGGGACTAAGTGACCAATTGACTCAAGTTTAGGGGTCCGTTTATGTATTTAGCCTATATATATTTATAGTGCAGAAAGTCTTACAAAGTGAGCTTGACTTTTATAAGTTTGATCGAACATTCATACATAGAGCATGTACATATACATATAACGATAATTATATATAGTGCAGATCGAGATTTTTATATCTAATACTAAGTCTCATCAGCAGGTTTTGACTTTCGTATGTATGCGCGCAATTCGGGCCAAATTATGTATGATACCTACCTCAACTCTCAAATTGACCGCCAGGTTATGATCAACCGTTATCTTTTCATGTGAACCGAAGATTAGGGTTAATTGTATTAACTAACTCTAGATTATATATGGCCGGTGCACTTAAGACCTCCATTATCAACGGATTAGTTAATTAATAAATAATAAGTTGACTAAATCAATAAGCCAAGCATATATGGATCTAGTTCTAGTAGTGTTGGTAAAAAAACTCTATACCTCACCAAAAAAAGAAAAAAAACTCTATATGTAGAGTTTACATAATTTTGACCGTTAAAGAAAAGTTAATTATTGAGATTATTCTTCTTTTTTCATATCAACTTATAGTATTAGGTTTTATAGATACCCCTTCTTAGAGTGCTACACTGTGCCTTAATATAGAACGTTAGATCTAATTAGAATGAATGGATCGGATTAATTTGTAATTGGGATGGGTGAATGCAATGCACTGGATTAGAATTAGTTACCGTAAATTTAGGCCATAGAAAGATTATTTTTTGATTTTAGTTCCAAAAAAAATCATATCATCTGCTATCCCTTTGAGAGCCGACTATTCCATTCTCGAAACCTAGAAACCGCTCTCTTCCATCAGTAAAAGCGTGAGCATTCTCGCCATTTTCTCGGGGTTATTTTCCGGTGGCTTTCGGTTGGAGCATAATTGGGAAATATCCAGCATCTTCTTCCATCTTGCTCTTTCTCCGGCTTCTCTCCATTGAAGTTTCAACAAAGATCTGGTAATTTTCTACATATTGATTTCGTTTTTAATAGATCTGGTTTTTCTATAGTATTTTTGATGATTTTCAATGGTAAATTTGATTATGTTGATCTAAATCTCTAAATTAATTGAGCATTTTCTTGTGTTTTCAGTGATGTTAACAAGTCAAATTAAAAAAAACATCCATCAGAGCAAGCTGAGTAATTGAAAGAATTTAATTCTACAGATTGGATTTGGAGTACCATGTTGAAACTCATCCTGATTTATGCATGTTTTGTTTCAGATTCGTGTTAGGCTTTGTTTTTGTGACCAATTTCATATTTAAATGGCACCCAAAAGAAGTTCAAAAATTGCTAAAAGTAATATCCATGATCGATTGGTGTATCTTCGTACGAACTGAATGTATCTCGATTTTTTTATGATTGTCGCTGAATCGATTGGTGCATATACACAACTTTACTTAGTTGTATACATGCTAAGCTTTGTTTTTATACATGTTGGTATACACGATTTTTTATGGTTTTCGTTGAACTAATTGGTGTATATACACGACTTTACTTAGTTGTATACATGCTAAGCTTTGTTTGTATACATATTTTTATGTATTTACATGTAACGTTTATATGATTTTAATTTATATATTCACGGTTTTATTGTATATTTATATTGTAATTATTGGATGTATACATGGTTATAAGTTAAATATAAGCATTTGCATGGTAATCTTAATTAGTTTGTATGCGACAATGCACTACATGACTTTAATTTACGTATACACGGTTTTATTTACATATATACATGATAATATTCTTCTTTATACATGATATTGCAATGTAATATTTTTTGTATACATAATTTTAATTTACATATGTATTGTTCTAATTGGGCTACATACATGATTTATTACATGTATATACATGATAATGTTCTTCTTTATACACGATCATGTGCAGGTTATGGGATTTACGACTTGTGCAAAAACATGATACCATGAGAGATCAAATCATTCTGACCGATTGGATGTATAAGGAGAAGATGTTTAGATTTGTCTTAGGCTACCATGGTGTTGGAAACAAATTGTTAAAAGGCGGTCGATGAAAACAAGGAGCTTGTTAAGAATGGAGAAACTACATTGGAAAAGAGTTATGTTCATTGTATAAGGCCTTCTACAGTTTTTAGTATAATATACACTAATGTTGTTTTGTCATTACTTGTATAAATGAAGCTAAAGAAAAATGAGACGGAATGTAAAGTCATGTATATAGATAGTCACAAGCATGTATATATACTCAAAACCTTGTATATACGTGTTCTACCATATACACAAATTGCAATCCATAATTGCAAATATAAAACATTGAATATTGAAAAATCAAACTATGTATATATATACTCAAAATCATGTATATACTTATTCGAGCAAATTATTACATGAATTTGATTTCATCATTACTCAAATCTAAAATCATGAATACAGACATATAAAACCATGAATCATATGTTCAATATAATGTAAACACTCGATACAGATCATGAATAATATGTTCAATATCATGTATACACTCGATACAGATCATGATCATGTATATAAAAATTACAACCATGTATATACATAACGGGTTTCATGTATATGCATATGCGAGGTTTCTAAAACGTGATAATGGAAACTGATTTTATGGTTCATAAAATTACGGGATTTTGTAGATTTGAAATTAAAATGGAAATTGTAAGATTGGATGGAGAAAATCACGTAATATCAGATTTAATTGTCATTAATTTTTTTTTGCATATTTAAGATATTGTAGTTATCTATCTCTCTAGGTAGTTATTGCATACAAAAGTCCCCATAATAAGATTGATACTCTCTATAATTACCACCGTAGATTAGGTTCAACCTAACGCGCTATATTGCGTCACAAGGTAGAAATATAAGAATGGTCTTATTAGAACCTACCTCTCAACTTATAATTATTATTTTTAATTATATTATCTAAAATTTACTAATTTACTATAGAATTTAAAATTTTATCTATAAAGTTCCTAATAAATTTTAGGAAAATTCCGGTTGATACCCTCCAGTTTTATCCTTTTCCAGTTGGTACCCAATGAATAAATCTTTTCCAAGTTATACCCCTCAACTTTTGCTTTTGTTTGGTCTGTGCCCTCAACTTCAAAATCCCGTAAAATATCATACTTATTCCGTCTATTTTGTAATTATAAAAAATAAAAACATAAAAGTACTAATTTATCATTTATTCAAACCAAACTCTAGCCCATAATGCAACAATCAACTCCATCTTTTCTATCTCTCTCCTCAACAATGGAAGAAGAAGCTTGAGAACCTCAACAATGGAAGAAGAAGCTTGAGTACTAATTTGTTTCATGTCATTGTTTGACTCCTCCCTAAAGATTGTCATCCTACCTTGTCTTCTCTTCTCTTTCTCTTCCTCCTGATTTACACATTCAACCATAAATCAGTATAATACAACTGCAATCTTTCAAGTTGTGCATTCAATATCTAGATTAGATATAAAAATGTATAATAAAAGTGAGAATTATCCTAAATTGATCCAAATTCAACCCTAACCCAAAAACCCCTTTTTAGAAATCTATTAAAGCTCCAAACCCTAGCTTCAACTCAAATCAGAATCACCCCTAATTGAACACAAAAACAACAAAGAAGGATTATAAATGAACTAGATTACACCCTAAATCGTCCTAAACTAGATCTAAAACACACCAATTAAAGATTTGACCTTGAACCCAAAATCTAGAAAAAAAGTCGAGAATACTTGTAACAGTCGCTCGTTTCCCGTCTCCAGTCGGGGAAATCGTTCGTCATCGTCGGTCGACTGCTCGTTGTTGTCGATCGACTGATCTTCGTCTCCGGCTGACCACTCGTATCATATCTCTTGTCTCGCAGGGCACCCATTACGATTGATTGTTCTTCACCACGCATCTTCGATCTCCCACATCACATGTTTTTATATTTTTTTGTTTTTAAGTTATGATTGTTAAGAAAATTATAATATTTTTGTATATAATTAGAAAAAGGACGGGATGAGATGAGATTTAACGACATTTTTTATTTAGGGGCACAGACCAAACAAAAGCAAAAGTTGAGGGGCATAACTCGAAAAAGATTTTTTCCTTGGGTACCAACCGGAAAAGTATAAAATTGGAGGGTACCAAACGGAATTTCCCTAAAATTTATGAGAACAAGACCTTTTTAAATTATTTTTTAAGGACTTGATGACATGGTGTTACATATGCGAAATGAACTACAAATCGACACATTGGCAAAATGAATATGAGGCTGACATGTTGCAACAAGACTTTTTCTTTAATATATAAATGGATTTTAATATTTAAGAAGGTATTATAATAATTGGACATATATATAACAAAATTAATAATAATTAATCATAAATTAAAATAAACCAGATATATTTTTTAACTATTTTTTTCTATTTTTGGTAGAAGGAGAGGCAGTACTCTCCGGCCCCTCAAGGGTGCATTTTATTAATATTATAAAAAGAGGGCTAAGTAGTCAGCAAACGGGGGATAGCCCGACCCCCTAACATCATCAGAAAGCAATAAAATAACCTCCTCAGGCGGAGCAAGCAATACATGAAATCCTAAAGGAAACAAAAAAGCAAACGAAGCAAGGCGATCCGCAACAGCGTTCGCTTCGCGGTACACATGACGGAATTGGATAACCCAATCCCTACTAATTAAGCCTTGGCATTGGCATACCAGGCTAGAAAGAGGATGACTCTTATTCAAATTAGTGCTAAGAAGTTTGATAGCCAGTTGTGAGTCCGATTCCAGAATGACTTGTCTGAGACCCATCTCCCAAGCTAATTTGAGGCCGTTGAGAACTCCCCATAACTCAGCCATGGGCACCGAACATGATCCAATATTGTGCACGAACCCATTAATCCAAGTTCCGTCGTTGTTACGAACTACCCCGCCTGTAGAAGCCAATCCGTCCTTCACAGCCCCATCTGTGTTTATTTTCGCCCAACCATGGTCCGGCTTGATCCAAGAAATATCCTGCACAACTTTATTCAAACTACTAACCTGAGAAAGGGACGTACCTGTTACCGTAGCATACTCCCTCACCCTTTCCTGAATGAATCTTGTCTTGTCTGCAATAACCACCTCTTCGGCAAACACTTTGGCACACCTCCACTTCCAAACCCACCATAAGACCGTAGAAAAAAGAGCATTCCATTCACCAGGCCCAATCCTTCTAACTTCCAGGATATTCTTACGAATCCAGCAAGAAAAAGCATCCTGAAAAAAAAAGAAACGTTCACATCAGTAGCTTTCAGATTATGCCAAATATGACTCACCTGAGGGCAGTCCCTAAATAAATGTTCAAAAGTTTTCTCAGCTCCGTTGCAAAAGACATAGCTCGCGTTGTTTGTTATGTGACGCCGCCTTCTTTCGCAGTTGGAGAGCACCCCTCCTTTGCACGCCATCCAGATGAAAACTCTGACCCTTTCCGGCACAGAAAGACTCCAAAGCTTTTGAAACACAGGAGCATCAATATCTTTATAGTCCAAGTTCCCCTGAATCAAATTAAAACCTGACGTGACCGAGTAATTTCCGTCCATCTCAAACCGCCAACTCAACTCATCACTGCCGGCATCTGGGTCCTGGTTGATAGCAATAGACGACAACTGCAGGATCACTGTATTGGATAGCATAGTGGACAGCAGGCTCCAATTCCATCCGCTATTGACACACCAATAGTCCCTAACCACTGCCAAGCGATGACTCTGATCGACCCTACAAGTGGCAAGATTAATCAAAGGAGTATTGTTCAGCCAGATATCCGTCCAAAAGCGAATGGACCGCCCATCACGCAGTAGCCATCTCGTCCCTTTAACCACCACATCAGTCACCCCAGTTCTAATGCTTTTCCAGCCATGGGATGCAGCAGAAGACTGACCCAACGCAGCATCAACATATTTACACTTCAATACCGACGTCCACAAATCCCCGTCCTCCATAACAAAGCGCCAACCAAGCTTACCAATCAACGCCAAGTTAAGATTCTTCATGGGTCTTATTCCAAGCCCCCCCCCCCCCCCCCGTACTTTTGGCTTGATAACTTTGCTCTAAGCCACTTTATGCATTCGTTTCCTCTCACGCCCACTACCCCAAATAAAACCTCTGTTCAACTTATCAATCTTTTTACAAACGCTGTCAGGCAGAAGCATGGTCGACATGGTATACACGGGAAGAGAGCTGAGTACCGACTTGACTAACGTAACTCGACCGGCCAAGCTTAGCGATTTCGTTTTCCATCCGGAGAGCTTAGCATTCATTTGTCCAACAGAGGAGCAAAGGTATGCTTATTAATTTTCTTATGCAAGATCGGCATGCCGAGGTAATTACCCAAATCCTCGGTGACAGAAATACCACTCACATCCTGTAATCTCTTTTTGGTCTCCTGGTTTACATTAGCAGACACAAAAATTTTCGACTTTGTAACGCTGACTTTCTGTCCTGACGCACTACAAAACACCTCAAGGCATCGTTGAATGACCCGGACTTGTTCCACGGACGCCTCCGCGAAGAGCATAATATCATCCGCGAAAAGATATGTGACAACAAAGGCCCATTCCGAGTGATCTTTATCGGCTTCCAAGCACCAGTTTCAACCTCATTGCATATGATGTGGCTAAGACGCTCAATGCAAAGTAAGAAAAGGTAAGGCGATATCGGATCGCCTTGTCGAACTCCTCTTGAAGCTGTAAACGGAGACGTCAACTCTCCATTCCAAAGGATCTGCATATTCGGAGAAATCACGCAGGCCATGATCCACTTAATCCACTTAGTTGGAGCTCCAAGCAATCCTAAAGTAGCTTCTATAAAGTCCCAACTTAACCTATCGTAAGCCTTCTCGAGATCAAGTTTAAGAACCATCCAACCTCTAGCGCCTTTTTTACGCCACATCGAATGAACCACCTCTTGAGCAACAACAATGTTATCCGAGATTTGACGCCCGGGGATGAAACTACCCTGTGTTGGGCCAATAATCTCCGAAAGCATAGGCTGAATTCTGTTTGCCAAAATCTTTGTAATAACCTTGAGGATGACGTTACAAAGACTAATAGGTCTAAATTGGCTAATTTTCTCCGGTTTAGCCACTTTTGCCAAAAGAACGATCAAAGTCTCGTTAACACCCTTAGGGAGCTCAACGGTCCGAAAGAAATCCTGAACAAAAGCCCGCACTGAATTGCCAACTGTATCCCAACATCTCTGAAAGAAACCTGGCTGAAAACCATCAATGCCTGGAGACTTGAAAGCGCTCATGCCTTTGATCGCTTTCCAAATCTCATCATTTGTGACCGGAGACTCCAGCGTTCTGTACCATTCCTCACGGAGGGCTGGAAAACCGCAGCACAAATCTGGAATATTTGTAACCCTCGACGAGTCGATACTGTACAGATTCTTGAAAAAATCAACGGCCAAATTCTCAAGCTCCTCTTTTTCTTCAATCCATCGACCCGAAGCATCCTTACACCCCTCAATCTTGTTGTGTTTTCGCCTAATAACAGTTGAAGTATGAAAAAAGGATGTATTCCTATCACCACAACTCAGCCACTGTTCACGAGATTTTTGAAACCAAAGCACCTCTTCTTGCTCAAGAACCGTCTCAATATCCTTCTGAATCTTAGCCTCCAAGTTCATAAGTCTGGTAGACGGAGAACGACTCAAAAGTCGTTGCACATTATCTAGCTGACTAATTAACTCATTCTTCCGTTGTTGAATGTGACCAAACACTTTTTTGTTCCAAGTGATCAACTCATTCTTTAAGATAGACAAAGCACTTGGAGTGTCCAAATCAGCACACCAACTTTCCTTTATTTTGTCCTTGAAATTAGGATGGGAAAACCAAGCCGCCTCGAAACGAAATGGTCTCCTTTTTCTATTCATCTCGATAACAGGACTAAAAGAGAGTAAGAGGGGGCAGTGGTCCGAAGAGAACTTGGGAAGGTGTCGAACACGAGCATCAGACCAAAACAACCTTCCATCAACATTAGTAAAGATTCTATCCAACCTTTTATAGACAACCGACGTTGGAGAAAGCCTGCGGCTCCACGTAAAAGCCGGCCTATTGAACTCCATATCAATTAAACTTAGACTATTCTTCCAATCATTAAACACATTAGAATCAGCATGAAGACCACCCACACCACCTTTTATCTCCTCCAGAGACAAGATGCAATTAAAATCGCCTCCCACAACTACTGGCCCAGACGTGTTCTGAATAGCAGACTTGAGTTCTTTCCAAAAGTCCTCTCTTTTTTTCACTGAAGGTGGCCCATAAACCACAAATAAGTGTACAATTTGCCCATTATCCTGATAAGTAGCATGAATGAAGTTTCTGTGCTTGGCCACAACATTCAGCCCTACTTTCTGCTCATTCCAAAACAGCCACATACCTCCAGCAAACCCGGTAGCCTCAACACGGTCAAACTTGGAAAGATCCGAACCAGTCATGCGGTCACAAATATGATCAGCCCTCTCACCCGAAATTCTAGTCTCAAAAAGAGCCAAAATATCAACTTTATGGTGTCTACACATGTAGCGGATAGCCCTACGAAAACCCGGCTTGCCTGCACCGAAACAATTCCACAATAAGACATTCATCATAAACATAAAAAATAAAAATAAGAGAGAGAACATGGAAGAATTATTGTGGCCCATTAGCCAAATCATTCTCCATCATCGCGAAATCCTTGATCTCTGTAGGACTGTTCGGACTCATGTGCTGAACAACTTCATTAACATCAGCATTATCCCCCTGAATGGAAGTCTGTATTGCTTGAACACTCGTCTGTTCCTGAACCTTGTTCTCGTTAATTATCGGTGGGGCATTCACCGTATTATAATCCTTCAACACCTCAATCTGATTGTCCACCCCACTGTTCGAATTATTCGGAACTTCGAAAGACGATCTGGGTCTTTTCACTAGACCTTCCATATTATTCCTAATGAAGTCGTTATTGCTGCTGTTAGCCAGATTCAAAGGCGTGAAAATCCCTGGTCTTCGTCCCACCTTAATGGGTTTTTTCCCCTTCTGGGCTTTAATTTGATAAAGCCCATTATTGAAAACATTTTTATATTCAACCTGGGCTTCTCTTTTACTAAAGCCTCCTTGGTTATGGGCCATAAATGAGTCATCCACTCTAGGCTCGGCTTTATCACTTTGTTTCTTATTTTTTGGACTCTTTCCCATCTCTTGGGACCCATTATCCACGAAAGAAACCGAATTTCCCGCCTGATCGCTCTTCATCTTCTTATTTTGAGCACCCAAAATCAAATCCTTTCCATTATTATTATCCATACGTATCATTTTTTGTTGGACCTCATCCCCCAAATTACCCTCATCTCCAATTTTCAAGGCGCTAAATCTGTTAACTTGGGGAACCAAATTGTTCGCCCGTGGAAATGATTTCCTAGACTCCTCCCCCATCTTTTCTTTCCCCTTATCCATATTATCTTGACTATCTTTATTGATTCCTTTCCTATTAGGAATTGATCGCTGATTTCCGGACTTTCCTTTTGGAACCACCTTTCTCTTCTCCACTTTCATTCAAGCGCCATACGTTCCCTTGCCGGAGTTACCATCGCCAGGTGGAGTAACGTCGGCCGACACGGTGTTTTGCACGTTCTTTTCCGTCTTCTCTTGATTTGCATCACTGCCTTCTCCTGAATTAACATGTTGAACCACCGGCCTTCTAAAACCATTCGCTTGAGAAGTAGAAGCTACCCCGATTATGGAGCATTGTGGTTTAGGTTCAGCTGGACGAAACGGACAACTTGACTTAATGTGACCGAAACGACCACATCCAAAGCAAATTGTTCGGGAGACCTTCATACTCAATCAAAAACCTATCACCATTGATACAACTTCTACACAAATGCGTGCAAACCTTCCACGATTCGTGTAGAGTGTTTTAGAATCCACACGAATAGGACGTCCAATCCCTGCATCAATCTTCAACAAAATCTTCTCTTCATACAACGTCATCGGTAGATCAGAGAGGCGGATCCACGTCGGTGCGGTCTTGATTGGTTCAGTAGTACGAAAGTTGGGTGACCAACTCCTAACGCAAAGGCATCGACCAAAGATGGTCCATGGTCCATCCGTAAGTGCTGATAAGTATTCCGCTTCTCTAGTAAACCTAACCAGATAGCAGCCATTTGTCAAATCCAAAATCTGGTATCTTATATCCGGTCGCCACATATCCCTAATTTTTTTCTCCATGATTGAAAAAGCAACCGGGTTGCCTAGAAGTTTTACAACCACCGACCACTTGCAAACGGAAGCCAAGGCATCCATGACATCTTCAGCGATCGAGATTGCCGGATCTCCATCCTCCCCGTCCGGAAAATGGATTCCAATCTTACCTTCAAGAAATTCTTCATCGATGATCGTTTTTTGTTGTAAGGCTCCACCCAGAACCACCACATCCTTCCACGACGCCGCGCGCTCCGGAGGAGCACTCGGTGGCCGGTCCTTCACAACCCCGTCCAGCAGCATTCCATCACCGGATCCTTGGTTCTCCGGCCCCTCGGTCGGAGTATTAATTGTTGCCATACGCAAGCTTGACGAAGAAAACTCTTAGAGAAAAGAGAGCGTTTTTAGTATCAATTTTTCTATTTTTTTACGATGATAATTTTTTTAACTATTTTTTTCATATTCACTACTAAATGGGCTGTAAGTTCAATAGTGGTTAATGATATATGGATTTACAGTTAGAGTCTAGCGTTTACTTTTTCCTTTTTTGGTTTTTGCCTCCTCACTGAGTCAACATTATTTTTGCCCTTAAAATGTCAAATGAAATGAATGTATAGTAGAAAAGTCCAAATATTTTCTAACTTATGTCCTTAGAAAATAGGATAAATATCTTGTTTTAGAAAAAATTATTATTTTTATTTATTTCTTCCAATTATCCATTTGAAAAAATGGAAAGCGGATTAATGATTTAAAATTTTTACAACGGATTTATGTATTTGTTTTTAGATTTTAATTTCTAAAATTGGAAAACTTATCATATGTCCTCAGGAAATAGGTTACAAAATCGATAAATATATTATATATTACAATATTTTATTGAGCCAATTCTTGCCTTCCTAATCCAATTAAGGCATAACTATTGGGGGTGGGTGTGGGCCATGCCCCCCGATTCAAAAAAATTTCCATATATGTATTCATCTCGTCAATAACATCGATTTAACATATTATAAGCTCTATTCTGATATTTAATTAAAAAGTTATAAACATTTGAAAATTGAACGTATACAAACCATCTAACAAGTCATTGAATTGGAGAAATTAGACCATCATGAAAGCCATCACCATTGTTGGCTTGTAAAGAAAAAATGGTCTTAATTAGAGAGGAATTCATAACGATGAGAGAGTGTTAAGTTTAGAGGTAGGGCTGTCAATGGGTTGGGTTATGGGTGGGTGGAGCACTTCCACTACCCGACCCGCAGGTATACATGCTCCACCTGACCCACCCGTCACCCGTAAAATGTTATACTCGTCACCTAAACCACTCGTCACACACGGGTTATTTGGGTGACCCGTGCACCCATCAAACCAATATAATTTTATCACCTCCTACTTTGGAGTAGATCCAACTTTGTAATTAAAATGGTAAAGGAGTACCAAATCCATAAAAGAAAACTATAATAACTAGTTAACTATATATAAAAAACATATAAAAATGACAATTTTAAACAAAAATAAATATCCATTAGGCTCAAGTTGTGATGTCATTCCCGAACAAATGGGAGATGGAGGCAAACTAATGGGCTTAGTTATCTAAGGCTCAAATTGTAAAATTATTGAGGGTGGTTAAAAAGCCCATTAAGCCCACACACATATCAAAAATTAAGGACTTAAACGGGTTATATAGGTGGTTTGGGTGAAATAGGTAATGGGTCGGTTTATCAGTCGGGTGAAATGAGTGATAAACTCTTACCCGTATTCGACTCATAACCTGTTTTGTCCGTCATCCGAACTGCCCCTCACCCACTTTGTTTGGGTTTTCACCCATTTATTTCGGTCGGGTGAAACGGGTGGGTCAATCACCCGTGGGTAATTGACAACCCTAATTAGAGGAATTCCAACGTGTCTTTAAATTTGACAGAAAAAGATGGGTGGATGGTTCATTTATAACGGAGAAGTAGATATGAGTGTTTTTTAGCAATATTTATTTTAATAGGTAGTTTTGACAATATTTTATACTATGGGTATGTTCGGCGCTTCAAACCAGCCTGATGAGAGTTGATGTTGATGCTGATAATGATTTAATGGTTGATGCTGATTTTACAAGTTAACTTTAGAAGTTGAAATTATTAACTTATTTTTGTGAAAAAATATGTAGGTGTTCGGTAGACTAAATCGATCGAGACTGGTTTTATAAGAGATGGAGGTAAAATTTCCAAAAAGGATATATTTATAAATGTATAAAGAGAAGATTAAATTTTTAAATTTTCCAAAATTAAATTAGTAAAGGGCAATCGAATGAAATAAATTTCATAAGGCTGGATAAGTCTGGGAGGGGTAGATTAAATTTTGAGTGAAATATAAACTACCATCAATTCCCATATGGGAATTGATGGTAGTGAGAGTTGATGATGATCATCAACTCTCACTACCACAACACTCAGTAGGTTTCCCTTCAAACTGAGCCCGTTTGATCAAGGATATAAATTGAGATTTAATCTCAAAAGATTTCTCTATCTCCGGAAGAACAATTGGAGACTCTGGCACCCTCAGTTCTGGATGCATGTGTTTGGCATTCCTCGGATAGGCATTCAGCTCTTCTTGTAGACGAGCGTTGGTAGCTCGTTGACGCTCAGCCTCGGCGGCAGCGCCTTTCTTCTCAGTTTTCAATGCCTCCATCTGTGTTTGGAGGACTTCTAGCTGATGAGCCAGCTCTTATGGTGTGGCCATGGCTCGGTTCTCTCGGCGTCTACGGTGCAGGGAACGTTCAGGTTCTGAGTAATAACCAGCGTTGTCAAACTCAAGCCTTCGACGTCCTACCGGCATGCGCTGAGAAAACAGACAAAGAAAACAAAAATTAAAAACAAAAACGGGGTCGGGCTATTCCTAGACCCACAGATAAACAAACAAACTCGTTGCTTCCCCGGCAACGGCGCCAATTTGTTGAGGAGGGTTGATTGACAACAAATAAATTTATAGTCAAGACCCCGCTGAGTATAGGGGAGTCAGGATCGTTCCACAGGAAGCAAGGTTTGTTTATCTATCGACTCCTAAAAATTAAAACAAAAGCAAGCAAAAAACACAAGCAGCCTCATTAACGAAGTTGTCAGCCTCGTTAACGAACCACCGAGAATAAAAAGACCAAAATTAACGACCTAGACAGGTTCGGTACCGAGCCAACGAACTCAGTAACGAATATGTTCTTGTAAGAAAATCAAATAAAAACAAAGATCTAGGATAAGGGCTACCACAACATAGTCATGCATATAAACTTGTAAGAAGATAAGATCATGCCTTCAAATAGATAAATTCATCAACTTTCATTGACTTAGCAAGCAAATTAATCTACTTTCATAAACTAACTCACCCAATTGCTTGTTTCGGATCTTGAAACTTTCGTATTCAAACAATATCAACCTTCAAGTTTATAACTTTCTCTTTCAATCAAGTCAACAACTCAAATTACCTCAACTTTCATCTTGGTATAAGCACAACAAACAATCTCAACAATAGATAAAAGGCATTCAACACACAATCTTACTCATAAAACATGCATAACTATGCCGGGTTTCAACCCCGTCCCTAGATAAAAAGACTACTCACTAATCATGACTAAGAAACTAATAACTTTAATCAAAGAAAACATTAAAAACAAAACAATACTCAAATAAATAAGAAATATCGTCTTACAGAGATTCAGAAGAAACCGAAATACCGAATCAAACACACGACTAACGACCCCGGTAACTTTCGTCTACCGAGCTCCTTCGATCACGACTCTGATCCGTCCTTCTCTCTCTCGGCTCTCCTTCCTCCAAAATTCGACCTTCTTTTCTATGCTAGATAGAAGGGTATTTATACTAAAAAGAGGCTAAAAACTAATAAAAAACTAAAAGATATAAACTTTCCTAAAAAGATAGAATCTATTCTAAAAGATAGAAATAAAATCTCAAAAGATAACAAGACCTAAAATACATAATATAATAACCCTAAAATCATAAAAAGATACTCTACCGACACGGAAATAAATTCCCGCACAGGATCGGTGAGACATAAAATCAAACTCTCGAACACTTTCATCTCGTGGCCTCGTTAACGAGCCCTCACAGCCTCGTTAACGAACCTGGTCTTGGTTTTCTTCAACACTTTTCCTCCAAAAATTCGAACTTCAGCTTCTTCATCTCGTATTCCTCCATCTCTTATCATAGCTCTCCAAATTCAGCTCCAAACAGCACCTTTTCCTTGCTAAAACCTACAAAAAGACACAAAACGGAGTAGCTTCCATACTTTTCACAAAATATGCAAAACTATCCAAAAACACATAAAACTAAACCTAAACTTATCAAACCCAGTCCTAATAACCTAATAAAACCTATCAAAAAACTATACTAAAAACATGAACATCAGCGATCCCAATCACAAAACCGATTGACAGTCTGATTGACAGTAGCTATGCGCGTGGAGTTGATCAATAATAATATATACTAACTTAGCTATTATTGAAGCCGTCAAAAGCTCTTCAACTAAAAAAAAGTATTGTCAAAAGTTGATCCAATCTCGCAAACTCAATTCAAACTGTCTGAAAATTTCAGGATCAAGATTCAAAATTTTAAACCCGAAATTTGAAATAAACTGATCGAATCCGATATATTCAAAACCTGTTGGGTTAAAACCCGTATGGTTGACACGATTTGTTATATTTTCAGAATATACATAATTTATTTTAAAAAGTATAATATATTTCATTATTAAAATATATAAAATAATAAATTATTATTAAATATTATTATTCAAAAAATATAATATTTTAATAATTGTAAAAAATTCGTTTTTCTTGACTTATTGGGTCAATCCAACCTGTCCAAAAACCCGCAACGATCCGACCCAATTTGACATGTAACCGGTTACGACCCGAACCCAAAATGACCCCGCCCGACCGACTCGATTGACAAGTCTAGTTATCAATAAGTGATTTATATCATTTTGTTTTTGAATTGAAATGAACTTTTGTTTGTGCATCAATACCATCCATTTGTACATTTAGGACTATTTGTTTGTGTTTATTTGCATTTATATTTTTTCTTTACATATCTTTTTTCCTTACTAAAATAATTAGTTTTGACTCACACACGACTAATTATGATGCAAAAATATATTAATGCACACAATTTCGATACACATTCGACCATTTTTTATGAACAAACAATAGGTTTTGATGCACAAACAATAGGTTTTTTATGCACAAATAATTATTTTTTGTGCACAAAATCATAGTTTTGATGAACAAAATCATAGTTTTAATTAACAAAATCACATTTTTGATGCACAAACAATAGGTTTTGATGCACGATCCTTGGCGGAAAAATAAAACTGAAGTAGAAAACATATACGAAAAACTAGACAGAACTTTAGTGTGCAATCAAATACTACAATGGTTTCCAGACATTGCAACAAAAAATTATGCTTTCTCGTCCTCAGACCATAGCAAAATTGCTATAACACTAAATAATGGTATCATGACTAAAGCACAACCCTTTAAATTTGAAAAAATGTGGATGTACAGGAAAGACTTCAAAAATGTAGTGAAACAAGCATGGAGAGTATCGTTTAGTGGTTCTAATATGTTCCAATTAGTAAAAATAACACAACTATTCAAAGCCCATGCTAAAAAATGGAACAAACAAACCTTTGGAAACACATTTGAACAACTAAAACAACTTGAGGAGGAACTTGCGAAGATTCAACACTTGATCCTCCTATCCCCGGAGGAGAAGATTATTAAAAAACAAATCAGACTAATTAATAAGAAAGAAAGCATACTAAATTTCCACAAGACATATTGGAAGCAACGAGCAAAAACCAAACACATCAAATTTACAGACACTAATGCAGGTTACTTCCACAAAGTTGCTAGTGGGAGAAGGAATAAAAAAATTATTAAAGAGATCATAACAGTAGAAGGAACACAAATCATCGGAGAAGAAAATATTCGGGAAGAGATAAGACATGATTTTAAAGTAAGATATAAGAAGGAACAAATCAACCAACCACTACTCCAACAATATCTTCAATTGATAAACAAAGAGATTAAGGAAGAAGATAACAGAGAACTAACCAAACCAGTAACAAATGAGGAAGTCCGCAATGCTCTAATGCAAATAAACTCAGACAAATCACCAGGGCCTGATGGAATGTCCTCTGGATTCTACAAAAAATATTGGGACATTGTGGGTCCAACGGTTACGAAGGCAGTGAAAAGCTTTTTTCACTCAGGGAAAATACTTAAACAAATCAACCACACTTTCATAACACTAGTATCCAAAAAAGAGAATCCTAGTAACACTAATCATTACCGCCCGATAAGCCTATGCTCGACCATATACAAAATAATAGAAAAAATAATTACAGAACGACTTAAGCATGTAATGTGCAAACTAATTCATCCTCTCCAATGAGCATTCGTAGCAAAGCGGTCAATACAAGATAATACCCTAATTGCCCATGAGATCTTTCATTCATTCAAAGGTAAAAAAGGAAAAGAATGATGGGTAGCCACAAAACTCGATATGGAAAAGGCATACGATAGATTGGATTGGGATTTCCTCTTTGTAGTTCTAGAAAAGTTTGGATTCGATAACAAGTTTGTTGGATGGATCAAGGAGTGTGTTCAAACGGTGTCTTTTTCAATCCTTGTAAACAATAGCCCAACAGAGCCTTTTGCACCTGAACGAGGATTACGCCAAGGAGATCCATTATCACCATTTCTTTTCATTCTAGGCACTGAAATACTAGCAAGAAAACTCCAAGAAACTAGCAACAGTACCAAAAATACTATAGGTTTTGCATTAGCACAATTTGGAACGAAAATTCCTTTCCTGGCCTTTGCCGATGATATTATAATATTTAATAAAGCAAATCAACAAGCTTGTGCACTAACCAAAAAAATCATTGAAGAGTATTGTGCAATATCGGGACAAAGAGTCAACTACCACAAATCTGCTTTTCAAACCTCCAAAAATGTAGATAGTCAACAAAAACAAAGAATCCAACAAACACTAGGAATTACTGCAATGACTAATCTAGACAAATACCTAGGATGCCCGATCATTAATGGGAAAGTAAATCAGGAAACATTCAGGGGAACAATAGAGAGAACCAAAGACCAACTAACTAAATGGAAAGCCAATGCGTTATCCCTTGAAGGGCCTCAGTTTTAATTCGATCTAACCTCGCCACAAAACCTAATTACCTAATGCAAAGCTTCATGTTGTCGAGCTATGTACACACAGAATTAGATCAAATCAATCGAACCTTTCTATGGAACAAAGACATACATCACAAACCACTCATCGGTTGGGATAAAATATGCAAACCAAAAGCCTATGGAGGACTAGGAATAAGAAAATCAGAACACATGAACAAAGCAATGCAAATGAAGCTGTTGTGGAAACTTCTAGTAGAACCAAACAACATTTGGGTTAAATTAATGAATGAAAAATACATGAAAAATAATCCGCTCCTAACATATAAAAAACAAACGAATACCTCGTGGCAATGGTCAAAGCTTATGAACCTACGAGCAGAATTCAAGTCAGGACTAATATGGCAAGTAGGAGATGGGAGGACAATCAAATTTTGGACAGACAGGTGGCTTCTACAAGAACCACTAGCGAACTTTGCACTAAATCAAAATGCGATAAATGAAGAAACCCTTGTTGAAGAATTTATCACTAATAACAAGGAATGGAGATTTGATATTCTTTGTTGTCTCCTTCCTAACGACATTGTTGAGCAGATAATGGCAACACCTATCCCTGAAAATCATATAAGAGATCGACTCTATTGGGCTCCTAGTAAAAATGGGTGGTTTTCAACTGCTTCAGCGGTTGAACTGATTACGAGGACAAAACAACAAAATACATACCCGAATAATTGGATATGGAAATTAGACACCTACCCGAAAGTTAGAAATTTCTTGTGGGGAGTATCTAGGAATGGACTACCCAGTAAGGCTAGACTAATAGAAAAACATATATCCACCCCTCCAGGTTGCCTTATGTGCTTCAACACATTTGAAGACACAAGACATATATTGATAGAATGCCCCCATACCCAAAAGATAATAAAGAAAATCAACGTTAAAACAGAAATAATCCTACAAAACTACGATGCAAATAACAAAACTATAACAGTAATGCTTAATGAACTTTATCAAAGATTGGGGAAAACAGACTTTCAAGAACTCGCAGTTACTTGGTGGTGCATTTGGCACCAAAGAAATAAATTAGTTTTTCAACAAACCCCGGATGACGTTATTCAAGACCTAGGAAAATATGTAAAAAACCAGATCAACCAATGGGCAAAAGCAAAGCGATGGACAGAAGATGAGGACTCACTTAAACAAACAAAAAGAATTCCAAACCAAAATAAAAAAAGAACTCCAAAATGGAAAAAACCCCCCATAAACACCTTCAAACTCAACTTTAATGGATCAAAATATAATACATCGTCTGTTTCAACAGGATTTATAATTAGAGACTATAACGGCCAACCCTTTGGCCTAGGGACCAGGAAATACGGACCAAGATCTGTGCTTCAAGTGGAAACACTAGCTCTAAGAGATGGCATTCGAGAAGCAAGACTACTAGGAATTACAAACCTTGAAATCGAAGGGGATAATCTCACAGTTATCAATGCAATCAAAGGTAGTGGCCAATGTCCGTGGGAAATTGAAATGCTCACTTCAGATATTCTGGCCTCTCTACAGAGCTTTCGAACCTTTTCAATAAGTCATGTTGCTAGGGAGTGCAATGTTGTGGCCGACAAAATCGCTAAGCTGGGCCACAGCTTCCCTAACAACACCCTTTTGGATAATTTAGAGCTTCAAGCTCTCATCCGCAAGGATGCTCTAGGACGTCCTCCGTAGAACTTCCTAATTCTTACCTTATCAAAAAAAAAAAATAGGTTTTGATGCACAAAATCGTAGTTTTGATTAACAATCTGGGCGCGCGCTCTATATCTGTTTTTTTTTTCAAAAATAGGCGAATAATTTGTCAAAGAAACGGCTTTGTTGTTTCCCCCCTTTTTTAAGTGAAACAATCAAAGCCCTTGATCTGGGCAGTGCCCTATGTTCTTTCTCATTTCTCACCTAAGCACCCATTCTCACCTAATTCGGACCTTTATTTGTTAGGTTTTATTGTTCAAATTTCAGATATGGGAAACCTTTTATTTTCATGAGCCCCCGACCTCAAGTGCAACTACTTGGCTCCGTAATATGCCAGTTGCACTTGATGTCATATCTTCAAGTCGGCTAGTCCAATCATGTCTTTGGGTCGACAAGCTCAATCAACCAGGAGTCGAGATCGGGAACGTATAGTGGGTTATTATAACGTGGGGGTGAGGGGGTTCACAAGTCCTCCCATGAGATATACTAGGCAAGTTTTTATCGTAATTTCAAATGCGAGAAATCTTTTGTTTCCAACACGCCACTCAAGTGTTACTAGGTAGCCTTGCAATATATCAGTTTTATTTGACGTCATGCCTTCAGGCCGACTAGCCCAATTTAGACCAGGGATTAATACTTAGACCGAAGATACTCAGATACCATGTTAATATCCGATGGACCAATATCACGTGGGAGGTCTTCAAATTCGTCCATACACATATGCGCGTTAGACCTATTATACAAGCTTAGTAAAATTCTATCCTAAAACTAATTGGTAATAAAAGAAATTATCAAAAAAATATATATGTTAAATTTAAAATGTGAGAAATTCCCCAATTTATATTTATGCGTTTATCTTGGCCAACTTTTTGTAAGAGGAATGGTTACGTTCTCCATCCATAAACCAAATTGCGAATGTGAACATCTGAGGTGTTGTTATACTTATACGCCGTTGACTTGCAAAAGGTAAGAGCGGGGCGATGTTGTGGTCTCACGGCACCGGCCAATTGGATACGTGGTCTTTAGATTAATTAGAGCAGGTCAAGGCTTTTTACGACGTGTCAGGTAAAAAATTTGACATAAAAATTGTTAAAATATTATGTTTATATCGTATATAAACTAGCATTTATTCTCATACCTTGTACGGGTTATAATCAAAAAATGTTATATAATGAAAATTATGTTAATAAATTTGTCAAATTTTAAGATCTCTAAATATAATTATATATTGATATTATTATTAGAATAAAAAAATATTTTATAATGAAGATTATGTTTCTATCACTTGCCAAATTTTAAGATCTTTAAATATAATCGTATTTTAGTAATATTAGTAACATTATTATATTTAATAAAATTATTCCATAATGGATTATACTCCATACACAACTTGCCAAAATTTAAGATCTCTAAATATAATTGTATATTATTAATAGAAAAAGAGTCACGTGTGAATGGGCGCCTGTGTGAGAAATAAGAATAAATCTCAATCGTTCATTCCAAAAAATCAACGCCCTTGATTAAACATTCATTAAATAAAATAAAATACGGCACGGGCGAATTTTTCCCGTATTATTCGCGTATTTTTCAATAAAATACGACACGGACGAATTTTTCCCGAATTATTCACGAATTTTTCGAAAAATACGTTTTTATGAGACGCGCCCAGTTTGTTCATCAGAAATAGCGATTTGTTCATCAATATTCACCAATTGTTCATCAATACTAACTAATTGTGCATTGAGTTTTTGATAATATTGTTCATTGATTTCGAACTTTTTTAATTTTAATTTTTATTTTTTAACCTTATTTATGTGTAGGAATACAATATTATGTGATTTTTTATGCACATATAATTAGTTTTGATATACTCATATTTGTTCATTGATATACTCGTATTTGTTCATTGATATACCCCTATTTGTTCATTGATATACCCATGGTATGCCATTATTTGTTCATTAGTATACTTCTTTTTTATTCATTGGTGTACCATTATTTGTTCATTGATATACCCTATTTGTTCATGGATATACCCTTATTTGTTCATGAATATAACCTTATTTGTTCATTATTATACCCTTATGTTTTAGGTGTGCTTGTGCCTTATTTAGCTATGAACAAATTGGTATACCATTATTTGTTCATTGATATACCCTATTTGTTCATGGATATACCCTTATTTGTTCATGGATATAACCTTATTTGTTCATTATTATACCCTTATGTTTTAGGTGTGTTTGTGCCTTATTTAGCTATGAACAAGTTGATGTTATTAATGAACAAATATGCATATAGTAATGAACAAATTGAGGTTACTAGTGAACAAATATGCATCTAGTAATGAACAATTATATGAAAAAGGCAATGAACAAATATGCATAAATCAGTGAACAAATTGATATTACTAATGAACAAATATGCACAAACTGATGAACAAATATGCACAAACCGATGAACAAATATTTTCGTTTTTTATGAACAAAATCACAATGTTGATGAACATATTGAATGTAATTTTAATACACATTTGTTCATTTTTAATGTACAAACAATAGATTTTTGATGCACAAGCAATAGTTTATTTATGCACAAAATCACAGTTTTGATGAACAAAATCACAATTTTGATGAACAAATCCATATTATTGATGAACAAATCCACAATACTGATGAACAATCTGGGCGCGTGTCCTATTTCCGTTTTTTTTAAAAATACGCGAATAATTCGCCAATAATTCGCCCGTGCCGTTTTTTCCCCTTTTTAAGTGAAATGATCAGTGCCTTTAATTTTTCTTGATCCAACGGATTCTGTTCTTTCTTATTTCGCACCTGGGCGCCCATTCGCACCTGAACCGGACTCTTATTAATATAAGGAATATTGTTATATTATAAGGATTGTAAATACTTAAATAAATGAAGGGCAAAGAGGTAAATGGAAAAATTAAAACGCTTATGTGGCATAGTTAAGACGACGACACTTAGGATAGAATGATTCGACTTTAGTTATAGTATATTGATATATAGTCGTTCTTACTATATATCTTTGGGATGGATTTTCGTACCGATAGACTTTTATACAATATCTTTAAGATTGATTTTTTTGGGTAGAAATCTTTAAGATTGATCTATATATCTATTACTAATAACTAAAGCCAGAGCAATTTCTGCCACCACGTTGCGCCACATCACCACTTTATTAAAATAACAATTTTAAATAGTTAATTATGCAAAAAAGTTATCTCCAACTAAACATAAAGATAAAATAATATTTGTAAAAATTTATCTCTAAATAAACATAAAGATAAAATAATATTAGTAGATTTGACCAAAATAGATAAAAAAAACATTATATTTAGTATATTTGTAACAGATACATTAAAAAAGATAAGAAAAAATATGTACACGTGATCACATATATATCTTTGAATAAAAACAATTGTATCTATCTATAACTATAAATTAAAGTTGTAATGTTTTTAATTAATATTAACCATAATTTTTAATCACGAATTTTTTAAATTTAATTTTCTAATTTTTTTATTTTAATCTTCTATAAATGGCACCTTTTTAATTTTCATCCATAATTATATTGAATTTTTATGTTAATATTCTATCTATAAATATATGACAATTAACAATTGTATTGTTATTAAATTTTAATATCTCTATCACCATACTTAGACACTTATTTTTTTCTATATGTTTCTATCTATAAGTATAACAACTTTCTAATTAATATCTTTAAATGAAATATATAAATTTTATATCTATAAGTATGAAATATGAAATGTATTTTAATTTACAGGTTTTCAATATTAAATTTTTAAATTCTTATATATTAACTTTTGTATTAAAAAGTCTACTAACTTTTTAATTAGTATGAACCATATTTTTAATTATGTATTTATAAAAATGTCAACATTTTTAATTAATATTGACCATATTTTTCATATTAATTTAGAATTTTTCAATATTAATTTTCTATGCTTAAGAATGATAAATTTTTAAATTTTCATCCATAAATATGTTGAGTTTTATATATTAATTTTCTATCTATAAAAATGACAGTTAAATGCAATATTGTCATAAAATTTAATGTCAATTACCATATTTTAGTTCCGAATTCGTTTATATAAATATGGTATCCATAATTTGTAATATCCGAGTTTCTTAAGTCGACAACCAATCGAGTCCTAATTTTATAAGTAACTTCGCGTGACGGATTAATTAATTAATTTGCGTGACGGATTAATTAATTAATCTGTTGGGTAAAAAGGGAACGTTTGACGGATTAACCAAGTAGTTTTATTCATTGAAACCCATTCCCTCTATCTAGATTAACTAAGCCTAATATATTACGTTCTAATTGATATATATTATCTTGATTAGATTAATATATTATCTTAACTAATTCTATCTTCTACCCATAATTTTATTCTTATCTTTTCAACCTAACTAATTATTGTTATAGATATATTACTCAATCTACACCCAATCATATCTATCCTATCTTTAAATTTTTAACCCACTTAAATATCCCTTAAGTAGCCGATTAAACCGAGAATTTCCGCCTACGTTCTGTTTTTTTTCACATCCGAGAATCATCAAGTCGCCATCTTCCATCTTCTGGCTTGGTGTGCATCAGCGACTTACGGAGTTCACGCTAGAAAGATCCCCGGTCATCATCAATCACATCTTCCGGTCACACGATAACCAGCGGCGACGCCTCCATCCGTCAGCCGTCGTCCTGTTCGTCGTACTCGTCGACCGGTAGCGCCTCTAGAGCCCTTGTTCCGATCGAGCATTTTCAATCCATCGTTTCCGCACCGCTCGCTAAACGATATTCGCCGGAAAACCAAGTAAGAACGAACCTCTATTCCTTTCTTTCGTCGGTACGCTTTGTAGAGTCGGGATAGGGGTGGTGGCTGGTTGAGAGCGGTCAGAGCGACCGGCGAATTCCTGGGTCGGCGGGGCTCCTCCGTTACAGCAACAAGGAGGTTCGCGGCGCCGTCCTACGCTGAGGAGCGGGCCTCTCCTGAGGTCGCTGTTTCCAGGAGGAAGAAAGAAAGAACGTTTTTTTATATAGTTATTTTATTAAGAGATTAGCATTATAAGGTGGATCGGGTTAGCCAGCTTAAACCACTAATCAAGCACAATGTTGGGCCATGAACTTCGAATATATAGCAAACAGTTATTAAAAGTAAAGTAACATGGCAGGGTAGAAGTTGAAGATGAATGGAAGGGATGGGTCCCACATAGAATAGTCAAAGGGTTGATTTGTGGTAATATTAGGTACGGGAGATGGGTCTTAATTGGGCAAATTATTTAATAAAATAGGATGGTTCTATTTGGTATGTTAAGTTTACGTTAATCGAGTATGTAGATTAGTGAATATATATATAAGATTTCGTATGGTTTGGGTATGCAGATTAGTGAGTATATTATATATATATAAGTGCTAGTATAAGGTGGTGGAGTTTTGGGATTGTTAGAGCTTAAAATGGTAGATTGGATCACGTTAAGTCGGATTTATAATATAGGGGATAATCGTTCATATTTCTCGTTAAAGTAAGTGTGGGTTGAACCTAATTCAACTTGTTATGTTAATATTTCTTCTAGGGAATCGTTTTTGCCCGCACTCTTAATTCCGTCTTCTTCAAAGGATTCCTAGTTTCGAGGTAAGTCGTTTTTCGACTTGCTCGGTTCTTCTCTACCTTGTTAGATTGCGTACCGTTATTGTAGGGCGGGTTTTGGGAACTAGTCCCGAATACCTTTTAAATTGTTTGAACTTCTTGAATTGCTGTGTGCGTAAAATGGTTTTGAACGTACTTTATCGGAAGGATATTTTCGGAACGTTTTCTCTGTGTTGGTACCGTTTCCGACACGGCCCATCGTAGCTGGCGTGGAGGAAGAGTTGGCTACTTTGACCCGTGTGACAGGGAAACCGTGCCCCTTCAAAACGAAAAGTATTATCTGTGTGTTTTTTGCGAGTGCTCTAGTGGAGGCTTAGCCCGGGGTTAGAAGGGAGATTGTGAAGTGGAGTGGGAGGGCCTGCCTCTGCACTCGGCGCGGTGATGAGCGCCTTGGTAGTCGGATTGTGGAAAAGGAGGAATTGTTGTGTTATGAGATTGTGATTGTGAATGCATATGTGGTTCTGTGTGACTGATTATAACTAATTTAGGTATTGACCTTTAGAGATATGATTGCGATTGAGGATTTGTATGCTGACTTTAGAAATGTTTTCGAAACGTTCTACAATTTCCGTATTCTATCTAGCTTGGTAGATTAGACGCTGACCCTTCCGGGAATATTTTTCAGTTCCAGGTATGAATCAGGGAGCCGCGCAGGAACCGAGGCCAGATGGCGGGCCGGAGCAGTAAAGAGCGCGTGTCATAGTGGGATGGGATTATTTTTACGATAGTTTAGTTGTGTTATTTTTAGGATGTTATTTTTATTAATATGTTAGAGTTGGTATTATGACTTGTCTTCTGTTTTCGTCGAATGATTTTATTGTTGGTGATGATTCGTCAGATTCAGGATATTTATAATTAGGTTTTCGGGAATTCATGCATAACTGCGTTTTCTATATTTTTATAAAAGAAAGGTTGGATGTTTTTATTTCGTTTTCTCGTCGTGCTCGCGTTGCAAGATCCTAAAGTGTAGTTGTCAACCTATTTAATAGTACCTAGTAAGGTCTATTTCTTAGTAGTGCCCCGTCGGAAGTCGGGGTGTTACATAATTATCCCCACTTTTTTAATTAATATGGATCATGTTTTTAATGGTAGAATTTATATTAACTTTTATATTTTCTTATATTAATTTTTCATTCACAAGTATGACAACTTTTTAATTTTTTTATCCATAAGCATGCTGACTTTTCATACTATTTTTCTATTAATAAGGATGACAATATTTTTAAATTAATGTCGGCACAAATATGTTGTGTTTATAATATATTAATTTTCTATTCATAAGTATGTTGATTTTTTATATTACGGATCCCTTAATAAATAATAAAAAATTATTGATCCCTTATATGGTTTAGTCGGGTTTAGGTTTAGTCATTTCAGGTTGGTTAAGTACGGGTTTATGTCGTTAAAATTTGTAGATTTATTGAGTCAATTCATTGCGGGTTTTTTTCGTGTTCATGTCAACCCAACGATTTAAGAACGTCAACTTTTTAATGATTATTATATAAATATTACAAATAACATTTTAAGAATAAGATAATATTTGTATAAATTTTACCAATAAAATATATTATTATAATAAAATTAATTATTTATAATATTATTTTTATTATATAAATTATAATACATATATCATATTTAAAAAATATATTACAACCACCCTATTTTTAATAATGATTTTTTAATCAATTATATATTATGTAATTCAATCACCTTATGGAATTTCCAATTTTATACACTATCTTATTTAATATTTTTGTATCAATTTACTATAAGATTGGATAAATTTTTATCTCCACCCATTATTTTTATCTTTGTTCAAGTTCATTATATTATAATATGTAATTATCTTCTATCCATATTTTCATAATGATTTTTTATTAATATTTTTAATTATGTATTTATATATAATCAATTTTATGTCCTTTATCTTCCTTATATTGCATTTTTTTTTTTTTAACATTCTATCTATATCAAATTGATTTTATAATATTAATTATATGCTACAAGATCTTGCACATCACAAGTTATTACTACTATGTTATCTTACATGTAATTTATATACATACTATGTAATGTATTCACCTGATTGTTTTTAAAATTTGTCTAAATTTGATTCATTTTATCCATATGGAAATTTTTATATATGACAATTAATTTCCTATCAATAAAAATGTAGTTACGTAATGTTTTTAAAAAATTCCCTTATTGTAAATTGCTATCCATATGATAGTTTATTCAATTTATATGGACCATATTTCTTATTAGATTTTTATTATTTTTATTTTCTTATACTAATTTTATTATCCTTAAGAATGAAAACTTTTTTTAATATGGCACTTGAGTTTTAAATTAATTTTTATATTTTTATTTTAACTTTTTATCCAAAACTATATGAAAACTTTTTTGCAATATAATTTTTTATCCATAAACATGACTTTTTTATACTATTTTCTATACATAAGTGATAAGTATGGTAACTTTTTAATTATTATGGAACATATTTTAAACACAAAATTTTATATTAACTTTCAATCCAAAAGCATGATAATATTTTTAATCAAAATAGACTGTATTTTAATCATGATTTTTCTTATTAATTTTAGATTTGTTTTATGAACTTTCCATACGTAATTATGATAATATTTTTCTATTAATATGTATTAATTAGATTAATTATCTAAAAATATGAAAAAATTCATATAATACGAATCATATGCTTAATTTTGAGTTTTTATATTAATTCAAATTTATTTTAAAATATTTTTCATTACTTATGACATTTTTTAATTATTATGGTACATATTTTTTAATTATTGATTTTTAATATTAAATATTGATTTTTTATACATAATTATGACAAATTTTATAATATGGTAGTGATTTTTTATATTAATTTTTGGATTTTAAATATTAATTTTCTATCCAGAATTTTATGACAACCTTTTTTTTCCAAAATAATATTCTATCCAGAATTATGATTTTTTTTATATTACTTTATATTTATATGTATGACATTGACAACTCTTTAATTCATATGAACCATATTTTGAATTACGGTTTTCTTACATTAATTTTCGGATTCATTTATATTAACTTTCTACCCATAAATATGATATGCTTTTTAACTATTATGAACAATATTTTTAGTAACAACTTTTAATATTATTTTTAAATTTTTATATTAATTTTCTTTCTATAATCATGATAAACATTTTAATTAGTATGAACACTATTTTTAATCACAATGTTTAAAATAATTCTAGAATATTTATATTAAATTTTCTGTAAATTAAAATTTTAAAAATTTCAACCATAGTTATGTTGAGTTTTTATGTTAATATTCTATCTACAAATATGACAATTAAAGGTTGTATTATTCTTAAATTTTAATATCTCAATCACCATATACATAGTCATAAATTTATATTTATTTATTTTCTATTCCCCCAGTATGACAATTGTTTTAATTAATATTAATAATACTTCTTTATTATTTTATGGATTTTTTAATTAATTTTCTATTAAAAAGTATGACAACTTTTCAAATTTTCTATATATAAGTATGTTGATTTTTTAGATTACAAATGCTTGAACAAAATAAATAAAATTAATGATTCCCTAATGTTAAATTAATTAACCAAATTGGTTGGTTCAAATTTTGGTTAGGTCATTTCGGGTTAGGATTGAGTACATATTCATATTGTTAAAATTTACGAGCTGATTAGATCAATTATTTGCACTTTTCTTGCGGGTTTAGGTTGGCCTAATGTGTCAAGATCATTTATTAGTTTTTATATATATCATATTCATATGTAATAAATATATTATAATTTTTAAATTTCTTAAAAAGCCCCGAGCACGGCCCGGGTCATAACTTGTTTAGTTCTATACTAGTATATATTCTTGTACTTTGTACGGGTTTTTCTTAAATAAAATATTAAAAAATAAAATATTTTGAAATATATTTATTATCCGAAAAAAATAATCATGTAAATACTTAAATATAAATTTTGAATAAATATTTAAAATTAATAAACTATAAAAGTTGTTTATTTGAAACAATAATATTTTATTAGTATTACGAATTAAATTAATATCCACAAGATGATAATTTATTTAATTATGAAAATAGATAAGTAATAAGATAAAAACCTATCAATCTACCTTAATACATTATAAAGCAGAACCCAAGTCTGTTGTAAAATTTGCGCCACGTGGCATTTTTGAATAAATTAATGTGAAATTATATTTTGATAAGTTTTGTAACAACTTATAGTATCCTTTCTATATATACTAAAGAGATAACATATTTATATAATTTTTTATGTATATAATTTTCTATCTATAGATTATGTATTAGTTTACTACAATAGTTAACATATTTATATAATTTTTATATACATAAATTCCTATGAGATGATATTTTTCATATTAATTTAATATTTTATCTCCTAACAAGATTTAGGGTCTTAATATATTTTTTTTATCTTTTAACAAGGCTTGAGCTCCAAGTATAAAATTTATATCTATATAATGATATAATTTAAATAATAAATTTTGTTATGTTGATATATTTTTATTTTGAGAAAAAGATATAATTTTATGTTGATGACTAAGATTATATGTAAATGTCAAAAACAAATTCGAATTTTAATTTAAATTAATAAAATTAGATTTTCTTTATCTTTTTATGCATTTATATTAAAGATTTTTTCTTAAATCAAAGTTTGATAATAAAAAATAGAAAAATTTACAAATCTTGATGAATACTTGCTTAAATATAATTTTGATAAAAATTTACATTACATTTTCTTAATTTCCTTTTTATTTATGTAAATATAGAATTTTTTCTAGCCCCACCTTACATTTAAATTTTTTTATCTCTATGTTTTTTTTTGTAATTTAATATGGATGATAGGTTGATTAATACATTGAATTTTGTAAATTTTCATATACATTAATTTCATTTATATTTTATTTCTTCGTAATGTAAATTTAGTATGGAAAACAACTTTATATATGGATTGAATTTTGCAAAATAATACATAGATAATTTTCTCTATATTTTATCTCTTAAATCAAGTTCAATGTTCTTTTCTATACTAATCTTTATAGAGTAAAAGATAAGAACACTAATATATAATTTTAATAAATTAACTTTAAAAAATATTTTAATAAATTATATTATGCTTTGTAGATAACCTATCCTTATTATTATTATCTTTATAAAAAAACCAAGTATTTTATACATATTAGTTTCAAAAAAAATAAGAAAATATTATTTAAAAATATTCAATAAAAATAAAAATTAATATTTTAATAATTTCAATCTAAATTGGGACAAGATCTCCACAAATAATGGAAAAAATATTTAAAAATATATTCAATTAAAATATGGAGTACAATCTAAAAAAAATAATTTGTCTATTGCATAATTTATTATGATATTATATAAATATATTTAGAATTTTAAATTAATATCGTAGAATTGTATAGTTTTTAGTAAAATTATCCCGTGAATATCACGGGACTTCAACTAGTTTATTATATACATGGGACTATTCAAAATAAACTTAATTATAGTGATATAAGATTATACGTATATTACAATATCTTTATATTAAACTTAATTATTTTGCCAAAGATTGGTTTTAATAAAAGGGGTGTTGTGGTCCAATCTAAAACCGACATGTGTCGTTTAATAATTATTTTAACCTCCGCTTTAGTATATAGTTATGATTAATTTTAACGTATTCTAACTAAATTTAATTATTATTTTCACATAGTTGACTTTCAAATTTTGTTGGGTTTATCGGGTGCATCCTCCTTACATATTTAGATTATAGGTGTCCCATCTTGACCTCAATATCCCACATGAGCGAGACTATACCCGGTGTTGATGTTATGTTTTCATTAATCTATGTATATATATAAAAGACGCAAGGAATAAAGCCACCACGTTGCGCCACCTAGGATTTTCCTACGTGTCGTTCCCACGTTAAGCCACCTAGGATTTCGCCACATAAGATTTTTTATTTTGGAAATTTATATATGTTGATATTATTTTAGGAAATATGATAAATTAATCCATGAAAGATTCTATCTAAAATAAATATGTTATCTATTATATGTTAGGAATTAGGATAGATTTAAAAGACTTTATCTAAAATTAAAATAAATTATAGAACATTAGATATTATATATTAAGATAGATATATTAATTTAGTTTTTTCTATAAAATTTCTATCTATTTATATGGAAAAAAAATTTGGATTTTATTTAAAATTAAAAAAATTTATTTTATCTTTATTTTCTTATCTATCTATGTAAAATATTTATCTTAAATAAAATTTTGATAAAAAAAAAATAGAACTTTCAATCTCGATAAATTATCTTTATAATATTTGTAAATTTTGACCAAGAAGTAAATAAAAAATATCTATAAATATATTATACATGATTTATACGATATCCATGTTATTGTACAAGATACATTATCTTCATAGTATTAATTTGAACAAACAAAGAAATTTGAATACCTATTTGTACATTAAAAATAATTGCCCACAACTTTAAAATTATTCGTACACGAATTGTATAATTTTTTAACAGCATACATCAAAATTACTTTTTTATTTTTATTTGTGATGACTTGAACAACATAGATAGTAAAAATAATAAAAGTATTAAAATCTATAACTATATATTAAATCTATATCTTTTCGAGACACCGAAACGATTCTACTCCCACCTCATATTTACAAAATTAATTTTTATTCCTAATATTTTAACTTTTTTTCCTATTAAATTCTTCTTTAACTGTTTAAATCTATCATTAACATTAAATAAATATCTATTTAGTATAACAACATCTTTTGAAAACTTCCTTATACAAATATTTAAAATTAAATATAAAAAATATAAAATAAGTATAAATATTTTTTATCTTTAATCATGATATCGTTTCACGAATTTATTTATAGATATATATATATATATATTCTTTTATAATAAAAAATTAATGATAAATACTTATAATGTTTAAAATAAATAAAAATAGGTAATATAATATTTAATATATATATATATATATTGAAATATTTGATAATCTCTAAATTAAGGTAAATAGAACATAATAAAAAATATAATATTTAATTTTATCTAATCTTTACTTTATCAAGCCACAAAATGAGTCTGACCCCACCTTAAATAAAATTTTTTTAAATTGTTTTTTATAATTAAATTATTTTTATCTTTATCTTTCATACTTTATTATATCTTATTTATTAATTTAATTAAAATTTTAGGTAAATCTTATCTCTTCCTTATTCTGATATATAAATATTTTTTATTCATATGTTATCTTTTTATTTAAATTAAATATGTATGAAATATTATCAACAAAAAGGAGAAATGTACAATATTTTACCTTAATAATCTTTTTTATTCTCAACATTAAACTTAATAATTTATATTTAATTTGTTTTATTTGATTCAATAAAATAAAAAAATTGTACGTTGTACAAGCAATAAAGTACTTACATTGATTTTTATATTATATTATTATTTAATATCTATAAAATAATGAACCATAGTCGTGCATGGAACGACGGGTATAACTAGTAAGTAATAATTAAAGCTTTAGTAATACCTATCACTACATTACACCCACTTATTTTATATTAAAATAATTAATTAGCTATAGTTAAGAATAGTAAAAACATAGCCAAATATAAATAATATTTTTATGATCCACTTAATCACGTACATTATAGCTCATGACTACAAAAAAGTTAACAAAAAGATCACGTACCAAATGAAAAAAATTATTTTAGCTATGTGTCGATCCAGAATAAGTCACCTCAATTGATATTAAAATATTTATTTAATTAAAAACAATAAAAGGAACATAATAAATTCTTATAAGCATGAATGATTCTAAATGATTATACCGTTTTCTTATAAGAATGAACTATTCAAAAAGAATATTATGAGTTCTTATAAGAATGAATGATTCTAAAGGAATACAATAATTTTTATTAGAATGAACAACTTTAAAAGAATATAACGTTTTTTTTATAAGAATGAAGGATTCTAAATGAATATAATGATTTTTTTATAAGAATGAACAATTCTAAAGAAATATAACGTTTTCTTATAAGAATGAAGGATTCTAAAGTAATATATTGATTTCTTATAAGAATGAACGATTTAAAAGGAATATAATGAATTCTTATAAGCATGAATAATTCTAAAGGAATATAACGATTTCTTATAAAAATGAACGATTTTAAAAGAATATAATGATTTCTTATTAGAATGAATGACTTTAAATTAACGGAATATAACGTTTTCTTATAAGAATGAACAATTATAAAGGATAATGTTTTCTTATAAGAATGAATAATTCTAAAGGAATATAACGTTTTTGTATAAGAATGAAGGATTCTAAAGAAATATAATGCTTTCTTATAAGAATGAACGATTCTAAAGAAATATAACATTTTCTTATAAGAATTAACGACTTTAAATGAATATAACGTTTTTTTATAATATTGAAGGATTCTAAAGAAATATAATGATTTTTTTATAAGAATGAACGATTCAAAAGGAATATAAGGAGTTCTTATACGAATGAATGATTCTAAAGGAATATAACAATTTCTTATAAAAATGGAGGATTCTAAAGGAATAAAACGAGCTCTTATGAGAATAAATGATTATAAAGGGAATATAACAATTATATTTCTTATAAGATAAACGATTCTAAAATAATATAACGATTTTTTATAAGAATATATGAACGATTATAAAGGAATAAAATGAGTTCTTAAATACATCAACATATCTTAATCGATGATGATTTAAGATTCTCACGGGCCGTGTATTTTACAAAATAAATGTGTTATGTTTATAGATCATCCCAAATTATATTTCAACCAAATAAGCCGGTTAGAAATACTGCTTTCATAAACCCAATTATTTTATAAAGTGAATCCTGTGTTTTGATAGCTAGTCTATTTTTATAAAATACCTATTCCAAGAATAAATCTCTTTAAACTGTACGATAAAATACCTTATATTATATAAAGTCTAAAATCAGACCCTTTTTCCATATTCCAATTTATTTTCGACCATGTTCGAATTAATCTAAGTCGACATGACATTATTATTTCTAATATAATAACTTATACAAAAGTCATATATGATAGCTTCAACAAATCATAAAAATTATAAGGTTTACGTAACCGGTTTACTTACATTTTTATGAACCCCAAAATAAGGTGAACCGGACAATTTTAATTAAAACCGTACAAAAACGAACCGGGTTGAAGTTGGCTTTGTCACGTGGGAGAAATTAAATACACCCAACTCTTTCCCTTATAAGTTTGAAAGAGTGGCTGACACAACTGGTTTGGGTGTCTTTGGTAGTTTGGATTGTGAGAGGTTTGTGGGTTCTACTCTTGGGTATAACAATCCCCTAAAAATAATTTTGCATATTCTAAAAATAATTTTGTAAAATTTACTTGTTAAAATAATCTATAAGAACATAAATATATTTTGTCACAAAAATATAATTACCCAAAAATGATTTATTTGATTAACTTTAGCTAAGACTATTTATTATGAATTTTGGAAATATACTATAATATTTCTACATAAGCTTGACTACTTATAATTATTCTCTTATAATTTTAATTAATAAATAAGACTCATATTATTAACAATTATATTTTATCATATTATAATAGAGTTTGGTTCAAATGAAACAAACCCTTAACATGAAACGGAAGGAGAGTTGTCAATCGTCGGATCACATGATCCAATGGCTCAGATTACTCTTGTAATTTTGAAAAAACAATAAAACAAATCAGTAAGGTGACAATTTTGTAAATACATCCAATTTCTATACCCTTAACTTCACTCTCAAATATCAAAAATAAGCCCAATCGAAGTCTCCACAAACGCTCGATCCAGGACGACGGACGACGGACGATCGAAGGACGACGGACGATCGAAGTCCAAACGATCGAAGGCTCCACAAACGCTCGATCCAGGAACGTGATTCGATCCATCGCCCTCACCTTCACCTTCGATCTCACCTTCACCTTCAATCTCTCCCACGAATCACGATGCCTCCAAAAAAAATCGAAAAGGTATAAGCCCTAATTTTCTTCACCTTATGCGATTGAAGAAGGAAATTTGCCAGATTCAGATTTTTTTGTTCTTTGTTTATGCGATTGAAGAAGGAAATTTGCCGATGAATTTTGTATGTTAATAGATGTGTTCTGTTTTGATTTGTGATGAGCTTAGGAATTTGCTGTGAAATCAGTGGTTTGCTATTGATGACTGATGTGTCTCTGTTGTTACATTCAATTGCTTGATTGACTTGTGAGAAATTTGTGTTTTCTGACATTCACAAGGTCTCTGTGTGGGATATGATTGTTTGGTGAATGCTAGTTTCTTACCATTTAAGGTTTTCTGACATTCATATGATTGTTTGGCTCTTCGCCTTTGTTCCTTCCTTCTCTTTAACATTCGGTAGATCCGGTAGCAATCGAATAACAATGTAAAAGTGGATTAAAAACATGTAAAAGTGCATTAAAAACATGTAAAAGTGGATTAAAAACATGTAAAAGTGCATAGGAAAGAAGTGCAAGTATAATGTCAAAAAGTGCATTAAAACATGTAAAAATGCATTAAAAACATGTAAAAGGGCACCATAAACTAATAATAGTGCATAAGAAAGAAGTGCAAGTATAATGTCAAAAAGTGCATTAAAAACATGTAAAAGTGCATTAAAAACATGTAAAAGTGCACCAGAAACTAATAATAGTGCATAAGAAAGAAGTGCAAGTATAATGTCAAAAAGTGCATTAAAAACATGTAAAAGTGCATTAATTTAAGAAAAGCTTATTAGCTCAAATGGAAGAGCAATGTGCTTATGCACATAGATGTGGGTTCGAATCCCATATAAGCCAATTTGATCATGATCTTCTTTGAAAAATAGTGGTTTATTAGTTATTTGACACACGATAAAATATAACTTCTTTTAGTACCTAGCTAGTTAGGTTAGGAATAAATGTGTTAAGAATTAATTTTTGTAAGATATCATATTAGCCCATGTAGGAATTGAACCTACATCTTTGTGCACAAAGCACACCGCTCTACCATTTGAGCTAATAGGCTACTTGTACTAAAACAAAAATTTGACCTTCATATGGTTTCAACTCGGATGGACATGTGGGCAAATAGTATGTCGTTCCCCCTTGAGATAGCTCAATGAAATATTCACCACTGTTTTTAGGTGATTCCTTATTCAGAATAATAGTTGAAGAAGAGTTTGATATCTCCACTACAACAACATAAAAGGGAAATATAAAGGTGTTAGTTGGAAATCAGTAAAAGTGCATTGAAAGTATAATAAAGTGCATTGTATACTAGGAAAAGTGCATTACCTAAACTACTAACTAAATCAGTGAAAAGTAAAAGATATAAAAAGTGCTATTAAGTAGAAAAAGTGCACTCTTAAGTGTAAAAAGTGCATTATTAACTGTGAAAAGTGCAGTAAAAATATGTTCTCTATAACAAATGAAATATCTATATGGTCAAATATATGTTCTCTAAACAAAAATGAAAAGTGCATTGTTAAGTATAAAAAGTGCACTAGTAAGTCTGAAAAGTGCATTGTCATATACTAGTAATACTCCTTTATGAAAAGTGCAAGTATGTATGAAAAGTGCATTATTAAGTCCTAAAAGTGCATTCTCATTTGCTAGTATTACTTCTTTATGATTAGTTCAAAGTATCAACGAGAAGAGGAATTCATTGTTCAAAGTGCGTTATTTAAGTATGAAAAGTGCACTAGTAAGTCCTAAATGTGCATTCTTAAGTCCGAAAAGTGCAGTATTAAGTCCGAAAAATACAACGTCGAATTTTGCAAGATTGGCCTAGTTTACAGGAAAATTTACACAGTTCAATCGATTCACACAATTCAATCGATTCACACAGTTCAAGATTTTCCTAGTATTAAGTTCGATTCACACGGTTCAATCGAAATCTGTAATACGCGGGTTTCCGAAAAACCCGATAACTAATTCCTCCGACTCTTTGTATCTCCTTTTTATTACAATTACACCTCTCCTAATTGTCTGGGCCGAAAAGCCCAAAACCCTAGCCCACCTTCTTTAAGACCACCTCCTTTTCTCCCTCTCCTGCCCTAACTCCTATCTCCTGTGAGTGCCGCTCAACAGATCGAAAGGAAGAGAGCAAGAGCTCGTGTCGTTCCCGTCCGCCGGTGGCCACTCTACACCGTCCTTCCACCCTCGACCCTCCCTCTCTCTTCTTCTTGTTGTCACCTATTCTGGGGGTTTCCCGAACAGACTCGAGAAGCCACGGTGTGCCTGCGTCGCTCGAGAGGCACAACATCGTCGGAGTTGGGCCGTGAAGCATCACCGAAATCGACCTTGCCAAGAGCATCAACATGTTGTCCTCGTCCAGTTGCCTTCACATTGTCGTCGGAACCCTGCTGCGAGTCCTTGCTCGTACTTTCCCTCACCAATTTCGTTGTTGTCGTGCAGTCGACGAACGGAACACCAACCAACCAGCCGTCGCATCTCGTCTCGCCTCTGCCTCGGAGACTAGTGCACGTCGCCGGTCTCTGTCTTTGTCACTCAATATTGCGAGCTTCTAGTGGCGTCGTCCTCGTCTCACCAGACTTTTCCGTGCCATCGATCCGTCCCAATGAGCTCATCCCTGTTCGATCTAGAGCAGGCATGTTGCAAACACCAGGGGCAACTCGAACCCTAGTTCGGCCGCCTCACTTGTTTTAAGATCTGGCCCTTTCAATCGGGGCTTGCTAGGAGCTCTCAAGTCGCCAGCGGATCTCGGTCTCGTTCCGACTCGCCCTGCTCGTCTTTGGTCCGATGTTGATTCGGGTCCCTGTGTGCGCCTCCTCACAAGCCGTCGGCAGAATTGCGCCAAACTGAGATCGAAGCCTCAGTTATATTAGTTCAGTCCCGAGGCGGCACACCTTAATTCAGCAAGAGCCCACTACTGTCCGAAGAGTTGGTTGAATTCGATCCTTGTAAGGTCGGATATATTTTGATTTCGTTCGTTTTGCCTTGTAATTGTTATGTGATGTCTTCTTGCTGATGTGTTGATTCTATTCATGCCTTGTAACCTGCGTGTGTGACCGACCAATTGAATTAGTTGTTCACTATGACTTGATCAATCAAATCAAATGTAATTTTGGTTCATTGTGGCAATAATAAATGGTTGTATTTTGGCCACCTAAGATTAAGTAGTTCCGAGTGAAATTCTGATGTGTGTAGATATGAATTAATCTTGATGGGAATTTGGGTCTCGGTTTGTTGGCATGAGAGTTTTGATCGGGTTCTTGTGTGGTGACCCTCTTTGTCATGGGAGGTTTGTTTTTGAATTGAGTGGCTTGAATTATAATTGTGTATGTTTGTGTGTGTGTTTGAGCTTGAGATTTGACGTTCCCACTTTGGAACTTGGACTTCGAATTTGTTACCTTGAGTTTTTGATTTCGTGTCGTTAAGGCTAAGTTATGAAATACTAGTTGTCGAGAAAAGTCGGTATTGGTCCGTTAGTTCGTTGCACCTAAACCTTGGTTATAGATAATAAAGTCGAGTTAAACCGCATTGTTTAGATACCATGAAAATGTGGCAGCTCACACTTGGTGAAACCTTTATAGTTGTGCTTGCCTAGAATCAAAAGCTACTTCTCGCGGTTAGTCGATTAACCGTGAACGTTATGATTCGTAGGTCTTTAGTTTTGACGCGTTTCTTACTTCATTAGAGGATCGCCTTCCAGGTAAGTCGTTCTCGACTTGCTCGGCTTTATTCTAGTCTTGTTAGATTTCATGCTGTGATTGTGAGATTGGTTTTGGGAGTTAGTCCCGAATGTATGTTTTCCATGTGAAATGTTTTCATGCATGATGTGATGCGCTTTCCATTTCAAACGTTTTCTCGTAAAAGAAACAATATCGCTTTCTCTGTGCTGGCAGCGTAACTGGCACGATCATGTGCGACGATTGTCGGTGGCGAAGAGGCGTCTAGCCATGGTCGTGTGTCGGCCGGGCCCCTTTAAAATTAAAAACTGATTGCTTGTTTTTGGCAAGTGCTCAAGTGGAGGCTTGACCAGGGGTTGGAAGGATGACATATATGGAAAGTGGGAGGGCCTGCCTCTGCACTCGGGCGCAGGTGAGTTAGCGCCGTAGATGGGAATGCGGTGGTGGAAGGGAGAATGACATTTCCCAATAGGATTGTGATTGGTTTTGTTGTGTGCGTGTGTGTTATTACTTAGTTGGTTTTCGACCTTGTGAATTCTTGCTACGCTTAATGAATTGTTTGTTTCGTTGTATCTCCTTTTATTTGTTGAATGTCGAAGTGTTGGTTATTATTACTAATGCTTTACTTTTGTACTTGTTAGTTTGATTATGGTATGTCGCATTGCCTTTCCTTCCACATATTCTCTAGGTTGTGGAAATGTGTGTTGACCTATTCTGTTCTGTTCAATTCACTTGTTAAAGGTTATGTTGTTGGCTAATTGTTGTTTTTCAAACGTCTTACTATTACCGTGTGTTATCTAGCTTGCCTAGGGTAGTAGCTGACCCCTCGGGGATTTATTTTTCAGTTCCAAGTACTCATACAGGTCCCGTGTTGGAGCCTAGGCCAGATGTTGCAGCGGATCGTTGACACGTGTCACTAGGTCTCAGAGTGGGTCGAGAGTTTTGTTAGCTTTGTTATTTGTTTTGGATATTGAGCCTTTTTGTTGACTTTAACGGATTTTGGTGTTCGATGTGATTTGACTTGATGTTTGGGACCTCATGCATGACATTATTGAAAATGTGTTTGTTAAACGATAGTTGGATATTTTAAATAGTTTTCTTGTCGTGCCCGAGTTGCAAGGTCCAGGTATTCTAGTTGTCAACCAGTTCAGGTAGGACCCGTAAGGGTCAAACTACCAAGTAAAGCCCCGACGTTAAGTCGGGGTGTTACAAATTGGTATCAGATCCAGGTTGGCAACAAGGGAACATGGAACCGAACAACAAGTGTACACGAGGTCCAACTGTAAACAAAAACCGGCCGGTGTTTTCTAAAAAATTTTAAATGGGGTAGTCATACGGCATATAGGGGTAGTTGACACGATGTGACTCCACTGCCATCCGCCGAAGGACCTCACGTAGAATGGTAAGTAAACCCTTAACTTTTAGTCAAGTTTAAAGTTTTGACTGTGAGACTTTCTGAAATGATCATTCCACAAACCAGAGTCAGAATTGTTGTTGCTAGTAGGAGAAGCCATGGTAGGTGTAGATGAGAGACTTCCTTTGTCGCTGAGCCAGAAGGGCAGCAAAATGTTTACCCATGAAGAAGTTTCTGAGAGTGAAGGTCTAACTGTGGATGACCATCAGGATGCTAGTGTGTCTGTCGTTGGAGGAGGACCTCTAGCTAATGGGGCCTAGTTTAGGGCCAATGCACCGCTAGTTGGGTTATCACTAGAGTTTTACATGATCAAAATACTAATGTTGGACTTCAAGTGACTAAGATGAAGGCACCATATCAATGTACTGTTAGGGCTGCTCAGTTAGGAGGGCCACTAGAAGTACAGAGACCAGAAGTAGTTAACCGCGTGGTAGAGCCACTAAGAGATGAGCCTAGCCGGACAAGGAGCTCACGGAGTTAAGAAGACTGGGGTGCCAAGCTTCTTTGGGGCCTGGGTACTGATTTTGAGTAGTGGCTGAGGAGAATGACGTCGATGCTGGAATTCTATTCAAACACTAGAGGAGAATTTGTCTCTGGTGCCGAGTTTTCTACCAGAGGGTGCTTTCAATTGGTGGAATTTAAGCCAGGACTGTCAAAAAAAATGTTAGCTTTGATGAGGGACAATTGACTATGCTCGTTTCAGCAAAACGGGTCGTGTTCTCAATCACAAGGTCATTAGGATTAGACTCAGCAGGGCCATTCTATTACAGGTTCGAGAAAGTGCTTCAAGGGTGGAGGCAATGATCACATTAAGAGCCAATGTTAGAAGCTAGATCGAAACTAGTTCATCTGTAGAAAGCCCGACCTTATACGATAGTATTGTAGGGTTGTTGTACCCTCTCAAGGACTAACCCAGCTACGAGTGTTCGAGATGAGGATGGTTGATGTCTTACATACGTTGACAGCTACATGTATGTTATGGATTCAGTCTAAATCTGTCCATATTCTTTTGACAAGGGTGCCACACCCTCTTTCGTGTCTTCTGCTTGTGTGGTTAGACTAGGCATGACTTGTACAGAAGAAGTATCTTTGTGGTGGGATTACCCGATGGCAGTAAGGTGAGTTGAAGTAGAGAGTACTACAATGCCCTATCAGAATAAGGGGTATAATTCAATATACAGATTTTATAGTAATGCAGTTGTCATTGGACGACGATGTGATTTTAGGAATGGATTAGATAAGACGCTTCGGAGTGGTACCAGATACACAAAGGGGTACCACCATAGTGACCACGAGTGACGGGACTGTACTGGTGAGTCAGAAGTTGGAGCCGGAACCAATGCCTAGTCTTATGAAGGCCGCCGAGTTGCTTGATGAGGGGTGTGTGGGATATAAAGAGATCAAATTCAGTTTTGACCTAGAGCTAGGGAAGAGACTGATCTCAAGGCCTTCATATCGCATGACTTCGATAGGAATGCAAGAGGTGAAGGCTCATTTGAAAAGAGCTGTTAGAGAGGGGGTATGTACGACTGAACGTCTCACCTTGGGGAGCCCCAATTTTGCCTGTAAAGAAGAAAGATGGACCCCTTTGCTAGTGTATCAATTATCAGGAGTTGAACCGAGTCACCATCAAGAACAAGTACATACTGCCTCGCATTGATGATTTGTTGGATCAGTTACGGGGGGTTATGGCGTTTTCAAAGGTGGATATGGTTAGGATATCATTAGCTAAGGATTCGAGAGGAAGACATTCCAAAGATGGCTTTTTCGAACCAGATATGGACGCTATAAGGTTGTGGTAATGCCGTTCGGATTGACCAATGCACCCGTAGTGTTCATGGAAATGACAAACCGAGTGTTTATAGATTTCTTGGACAAGTTTATGGTGGTATTCATTGATGACCTCCTGTTTTACTCCCGGAATGAAGAGGAGCACGTAGAGTACCTTAGGTAGGTGATGAAAGTGTTGAAGCAACGTCGATTATCTGCTAAGCTATCTAAGTGTGAGTATCGGCTACCAGAAGTCATCTTTTTTGGGACATCTGGTGTCCGCTAAGGGAGTTATGGTGGACCCGGTGAAGATCGAGCCTATAAAGGCTTGGGAACCCCCAAAGAATGTGAAGGAAGTGCGGAGTTCCTAGGTTTAGTAGGGTACTATTAGAGGTTCATGGAAGGGTTCTCCCGTATAGCCCAACCACTTACCAACATGCTAAAGAAGACCAATCGTTTTGAGTGGAACGAGGCGTGTCAGAGAAACTTCGATGAGCTAAAATGGGGGGTTGACTTCGGCTTCTATACTTTCCCTCCCTCAAGGCAATGAGGACTTTGTGATCTATAGTGATGCCTCCAAGGTAATTGTTGATGCATTGAGACAGTTGAAACCGAACGAGCAGAATTACCCTACTCATGATTTTAAGTTGGTAGCGGTGGTGCATGCCCTGAAGGTTTAGCGTCATTACCCGTATGTATGGGAATACATGTAAGGTGATGATAGATCATAAGAGTCTCAAGAATGCATGTTAGCTCATTTGACCGCTTAACACAAGCGGTAGGGAGAGCTGATGAGATACAAAATCGAGGTACAGTTTCAGCATTACTAGGGTAGACTGAGTATCATAGAGTGTCAACTGATTTTGCTTGAAAAAGGGATGCTGAAACAGGAAAGGTGTCGCAATGATTGAAGATTTGGGCTGAAGTGAAGCTGGGGAGAGGCACCTGGTTTTGTAGAGTGAGCATATAGTATCTTAAGTATTACGCGGCAAATTTGCGTGCCTCGGGATGCAGAGTTGAGACGGAAAACTTTACAAGAGGCACACGCTATACCCTACTCGATTCACCCGGGAGTGATTAAGACGTACAAAGATCTACGACAACATTATTGTGGAATGGCATGAAGCCAAATATAGCGAGATTTGTGGCTAAGTTTCAGGTTTGTCAATAGGTGAAGATCGAGCACCAGAGGCCGGGTGAGATGCTCTAATCACTCAATATTCCAAGGTGGAAGTGGGAGGAAATTCTTTAGATTTTGTCATTGGACTGCGGCTCAACAAGGGTCTTGACGCCATCTGGGTTGTAGTGGATAGGCTGACAAAGACTACTCGTCTCTTGCCTATTAAGGAAACTTGGCCTGTCAACAAGCTGGAGGAGTTCCTAAATCAAATAGTTAGACTGCGTGGTTTGACCAAGACGATTGTGTCATAACGGGTTAGGAGTTTCATTTTCAAGTTTTGGCAACAAGTGCATGAGGCACTTGGGACGAGATTGCACTTCATGACTGCTTACCACCGCGGTCAAAAGGCCAGTCCGAGAGCACAATACAGACTCTAGAGGACATGCTGAGGTCTTGTGTTCTTGATCGAGGAGGTTATTGCTTGGATCACCTAGCGTTGGTAAAAGTTTGCTGCAAAAATAATTGTCACTCCTCGATTCAGATGGCTTCGTATGAGGCCTTGTATGGCCGAAAGTGCAGGACACCCTTGTGTTGGGATGACCCGTCAGATGTTCTAGGAGAGAGGCCACAAATGATAGAGGAAACAATTGGGAAGGTGGCCTTGATCCGGGAGCATATGCTAGCTGCACAAAGCCACCAGAAATCCTATGCAAACAAGCGACGTCGACCACTAGAGTTTGAGATAGGGGTACACGTCTGGTTAAGAGTGTCGCCTACTCATGGTGTGAGAAGATGTGGAATTAAGGGGAAGTTGAGTCCCCGCGACGTTGGGCCGTTTGAGATACTGGAGAGAGTTGGCGAGGTAACTTACAGACTAGCGCTACCGCCCGCCTTGGATGGAGTTCACCCTATCTTTCACGTGTCACAACTGAGACGATACGTTCCGGATTCCAGTCACAAGCTCAAATATGAAGAGTTGGAGGTTGAGCCTGATCATACCTTTAGAGAGCAGCCGATAGCGAGTTTGGACAACCGGATGAAGAAACTGCGGTACAAGGCGATTCAGTTGGTGCTGATTCAGTGGTCTCAGCGAGGAGTCAAGGAGGCCACTAGGGAGACTAAGGTTAGGATGAGAGAGAACTACCCAGTTTTGTACTCGGGTTTGGTAAAGGCCGTTGAGAGTAGAGTTTAGGGGTCGTTCGGATGCATGTTTGACGTTTTGTTGTGACTTAGTGTTACTGAACATGTTACTGTTTACCTGATTGTGTTTTGACATTTGATGTGTTTGTTTGTCTTTCTTCGTGGTTATAGTAGTATGATATGCGTTTGTCTGTCATGTGTTGGTTCAAGCTATGGCTAACAGTTTGGGATTCGAGACCAAACCCCTTCGAGGGGGAGAGGTTGTGAAGCCGCGAAAACCTTTATGAGATTCCACATGAGCTACAAAAGTTTCGGGACGAAACATTCTTAAGGGGGGTATAATGTAATACGCGGGTTTCCGAAAAACCCGATAACTAATTCCTCCGACTCTTTGTATCTCCTTTTTATTACAATTACACCTCTCCTAATTGTCTGGGCCGAAAAGCCCAAAACCCTAGCCCACCTTCTTTAAGACCACCTCCTTTTCTCCCTCTCCTGCCCTAACTCCTATCTCCTGTGAGTGCCGCTCAACAAATCGAAAGGAAGAGAGCAAGAGCTCGTGTCGTTCCCGTCCGCCGGTGGCCACTCTACACCGTCCTTCCACCCTCGACCCTCCCTCTCTCTTCTTCTTGTTGTCACCTATTCTGGGGGTTTCCCGAACAGCCTCGAGAAGCCACGGTGTGCCTGCGTCGCTCGAGAGGCACAACATTGTCGGAGTTGGGCCGTGAAGCATCACCGAAATCGACCTTGCCAAGAGCATCAACATGTTGTCCTCGTCCAGTTGCCTTCACATTGTCGTCGGAACCTTGCTGCGAGTCCTTGCTCGTACTTTCCCTCACCAATTTCGTTGTTGTCGTGCAGTCGACAACGGAACACCAACCAACCAGCCGTCGCATCTCGTCTCGCCTCTGCCTCGAGGACTAGTGCACGTCGCCGGTCTCTGTCTTTGTCACCCAACATTGCGAGCTTCTGGTGGCGTCGTCCTCGTCTCACCAGACTTTTCCGTGCCACCGATCCGTCCCAATGAGCTCATCCCTGTTCGATCTAGAACAGGCATGTTGCAAACACCAGGGGCAACTCGAACCCTAGTTCGGCCGCCTCACTTGTTTTAAGATCTGGCCCTTTCAATCGGGGCTTGCTAGGAGCTCTCAAGTCGCCAGCGGATCTCGGTCTCGTTCCGACTCGCCCTGCTCGTCTTTGGTCCGATGTTGATTCGGGTCCCTGTGTGCGCCTCCCCACAAGCCGTCGGCAGAATTGCGCCAAACTGAGATCGAAGCCTCGGTTATATTAGTTCAGTCCCGAGGCGGCACACCTTAATTCAGCAAGAGCCCACTACTGTCCGAAGAGTTGGTTGAATTCGATCCTTGTAAGGTCGGATATATTTTGATTTCGTTCGTTTTGCCTTGTAATTGTTATGTGATGTCTTCTTGCTGATGTGTTGATTCTATTCATGCCTTGTAACCTGCGTGTGTGACCGACCAATTGAATTAGTTGTTCACTATGACTCGATCAATCAAATCAAATATAATTTTGGTTCATTGTGGCAATAATAAATGGTTGTATTTTGGCCACCTAAGATTAAGTAGTTCCGAGTGAAATTCTGATGTGTGTAGATATGAATTAATCTTGATGGGAATTTGGGTCTCAGTTTGTTGGCATGAGAGTTTTGATCGGGTTCTTGTGTGGTGACCCTCTTTGTCATGGGAGGTTTGTTTTTGAATTGAGTGGCTTGAATTATAATTGTGTATGTTTGTGTGTGTGTTTGAGCTTGAGATTTGACGTTCCCACTTTGGAACTTGGACTTCGAATTTGTTACCTTGAGTTTTTGATTTCGTGTCGTTAAGGCTAAGTTATGAAATACTAGTTGTCGAGAAAAGTCGGTATTGGTCCGTTAGTTCGTTGCACCTAAACCTTGGTTATAGATAATAAAGTCGAGTTAAACCGCATTGTTTAGATACCATGAAAATGTGGCAGCTCACACTTGGTGAAACCTTTATAGTTGTGCTTGCCTAGAATCAAAAGCTACTTCTCGCGGTTAGTCGATTAACCGTGAACGTTATGATTCGTAGGTCTTTAGTTTTGACGCGTTTCTTACTTCATTAGAGGATCGCCTTCCAGGTAAGTCGTTCTCGACTTGCTCGGCTTTATTCTAGTCTTGTTAGATTTCATGCTGTGATTGTGAGATTGGTTTTGGGAGTTAGTCCCGAATGTATGTTTTCCATGTGAAATGTTTTCATGCATGATGTGATGCGCTTTCCATTTCAAACGTTTTCTCGTAAAAGAAACAATATCGCTTTCTCTGTGCTGGCAGCGTAACCGGCACGATCATGTGCGACGATTGTCGGTGGCGAAGAGGCGTCTAGCCATGGTCGTGTGTCGGCCGGGCCCCTTTAAAATTAAAAACTGATTGCTTGTTTTTGGCAAGTGCTCCAGTGGAGGCTTGACCAGGGGTTGGAAGGATGACGTATATGGAAAGTGGGAGGGCCTGCCTCTGCACTCGGGCACAGGTGAGTTAGCGCCGTAGATGGGAATGCGGTGGTGGAAGGGAGAATGACATTTCCCAATAGGATTGTGAATGGTTTTGTTGTGTGCGTGTGTGTTATTACTTATTTGGTTTTCGACCTTGTGAATTCTTGCTACGCTTAATGAATTGTTTGTTTCGTTGTATCTCCTTTTATTTGTTGAATGTCGAAGTGTTGGTTATTATTACAAATGCTTTACTTTTGTACTTGTTAGTTTGATTATGGTATGTCGCATTGCCTTTCCTTTCACATATTCTCTAGGTTGTGGAAATGTGTGTTGACCTATTCTGTTCTGTTCAATTCACTTGTTAAAGGTTATGTTGTTGGCTAATTGTTGTTTTTCAAACGTCTTACTATTACCGTGTGTTATCTAGCTTGCCTAGGGTAGTAGCTGACCCCTCGGGGATTTATTTTTCAGTTCCTAGTACTCATACAGGTCCCGTGTTGGAGCCTAGGCCAGATGTTGCAGCGGATCGTTGACGCGTGTCACTAGGTCTCAGAGTGGGTCGAGAGTTCTGTTAGCTTTGTTATTTGTTTTGGATATTGCGCCTTTTTGTTGACTTTAACGGATTTTGGTGTTCGATGTGATTTGACTAGACGTTTGGGACCTCATGCATGACATTATTGAAAATGTGTTTGTTAAACGATAGTTGGATATTTTAAATAGTTTTCTTGTCGTGCCCGAGTTGCAAGGTCCAGGTATTCTAGTTGTCAACCAGTTCAGGTAGGACCCGTAAGGGTCAAACTACCAAGTAAAGCCCCGACGTTAAGTCGGGGTGTTACAAAATCCAACTAGATTCACACAGTTTGATTGACCAGTTCAATAGATTCCGAAATTCACACAGTTCGATCTCGTTCAACGAGTTCGATTGACCAGTTCAATCGATTCCGAAAAATCACACAGTTCGATCTCGTTCAATGGATTTGTGAATTCCTCTTACCACTTTCTGCCATGGTTGGAATGAGACTCGCAGATTCAAACTCGTTGGATTTCGGATTAACCAATTTCGAATCTTCGATCGAAGGGCACAATCTTCCGTTTGAACGAAATCTTCGATCGAAGGGCACAATCTTTCGGATTCGGCGATTACCTCTTACCACTTCCGTTCAATCGAAGGGCAAAATCGATTCAATCTCGTTTGAACGAAATCGAAGGGCAAAATCGATTCAATCGATTGAGTCTTCAATTTACCCCTAAAAACAAAAAAAATGATTAATTAATTAGAGAGGGAAAAGACATAATTGCCCCCGTCTTTAATAAAAGGAGAAAGAAGATCAGCCCTTGGATCAAGGTGATCCAAGGGCCCAAAATTCTCCTTCCGTTTCATGTTAAGGGGGTGTTTTATGGGAACCAAACTCTACTATAATAATCATAAAACCATAATTTTTATGGTTCATAATTAATATTCATAATATAAGACAATAATGTTTGTAACCCTTAATATGGATAACATTTATAATGTTATAACAAAGTTTGGTTCAAATAAAATAACTTCTTATCCTATAAAATAAGGAGCGTTTAGAATCCTTGGATCAAGGTGATCCAAGGGCTGATATTCTTGGAAATTAGGGACACGGTGTCATTTTTGTAATTTCTCGGAAATTACAAAAGTGCATCGTTATTGTGAAAATGTGCATTACGATATACTAAAAAATGCATTATTGAACCCAAATATTTTGGGCGATTGAGTTCAATCGGAATCAAGTCAATTGGACGCCCAAGATGATGCACTTTTTTGGTTTAGTAATGCACTTCGCAATGCATTTTTCCACCATAACAGTGCTCTTTTACAGTGAACTGAACATGGAGACGTGCCCCGCTGGCTTCAATTTTGTTGCACTTTTTTGGCTTACTAATGCACTTATTGTATTTAGCAATGTACTTTTTCACAATAGCGATACACTTTTGTAATTTCCGAGAAATTACCAAAATTTCACCACGTCCCTCAAAGGGATAGAACATCAGCCCTTGGAGGGCTTTAAATACTCCTTATTTTATAGGACAAGGAGTTGTTTTATTTGAACCTTACTCTGTTATAACATTATAACTTTAAGAAATAAAATGTGTAAATATTTTAGTATATTAAAGGAAAATGTAAAATTATATTATTACCCTTCATAAAAATGATCTCTCTCTCTCTCTCTCTCTCACACACACACATTACGTTACTTAATTATTAAGATGATGAACATCATATTACTCATATATATATATATATATATCATAGAGTCGACACAATTTTAATGCGAATAATGTGTAACATTATAAATGTGTAATTATATTTTTGGGAAAACTCTTCATAAAGAACTTACGAGACTGAAAGCATATGCGAATAATGTGTAATTATATCTAGAATGGAGATTCATTTGTTAGGAACGAAAAGAAGAACTTGTAGCTAGTCTTGTGGTTGTTTCTGTAGATTTCTCACAAAATAAAGGACTCGTGGCTAATCTCGTGACAATTTTTGTAGATTTTACCAAACAAACTAAGTTAGACACGAAATGAAGAACTTGTGGCTTATATCGTGACTGCTAATGAAGAACTTGAGGCTAATCTGGTGGTTGTTTTTGTAGATTTCTCATGAAATGAAGAACTCATGGCTATCTCGTGTATGTGGTTTTTTTGCCTCATTCGTGGTTGAGTTTGTGTATTGTCAATTACTTTGGTTGAATGACAACTCACATATTGACAATTGTTTGAATCTCTCTATCTTTATCTTCTTACAGTTTGATTTTGATTTGCTTCATGTTTCTAAACAACATGTATTCCTTATGTGTTGTTTGTTTGGTTTGTTAGTGCTCTATTGTTTTGGTCTTCCCAAACAATATAGCCATATTCTTTTCCAGATATATAATTATCTTTTTTATAATATTATTTATGACACTTATGTGATTGTTTATGCTTTCTCTTGGTTCCATCTTCTTCATCCTTTAGATCATTTTTATCTTAATTCTTTGGTTCCTCTCTGTTATCCGCTTCTTTTGTTGTTGAAGCTATGCTCTTGATAGCTTTCATTTAGGTAGTGTTTAGGATGCATATTTATGTTTATTTTGCATATGTTTTAGCTTAGTTTAGTGTAATTCTTAGGTTTTTAGGTTTTCTAGGGAATTCGGGTTTTGCGCTTGTTTTGTTCGGTTTTGCAGATCTTTAGGTAAACAAGCATGGACGGGATGGATCTTAGTGGACTATGGAGGAGTTTGAGGAAGCTTAGAGTGATACAAGTGAAGATTAGAAGAGCTAAGTCCCAAGAGCTTGAAGGAAAAGAATGCTTAAATCCGGGCTATGCATTGGAGTTCTTGTTTTGACACCTCTATCTTGCAATGCTTGGTTTGGGAGCTACAGTGCTCGGATGAAGCTGAATTTGGTATCACTGGAAAGCTAACTCGAAGAGCTACAATTCATATTTTTACTCCAAGTCCACATTCCAACTCGAAGGGGGTGAAAACAGCCTCTGAAGTGTCACCTGAAATGCTGAATCGAGAGTGCCGCGGGCATAACATGAAGTGACGCGGCCGCGCCACCCTGGAATGAGACCGCGCCTACTGTTCTGTCGTGGGAGAGTTGGGCCGCGTGTTTTGGGCTTCGGGTTGGACTTTATTAGGTCTTTTCCGACTAGTTTAATGTAATTTCGGGATATTTTATCTTTGGATATCTTAGGGGTATTTAAACCTTGTTTTTAGTTTTCTCTCTCTATCATTATCATAACTTTGATCATACTTTTGGAGGCTAGGGTTTTCTCTCAAGGAAGAACCTTTGAACCTTTGTAAGTTTGTTCTTAATTTAATTATGCATTGCTAATCCTTTGTGTTTGACTAGTTATTGAAATCATAGATTGCATAATATTGTGAGGTTTGATTGATTCTCATCAACTTGAATAGGTTTTATTCCCTGTGCTTAATTGAATCAAAATTTATCTAGCGTTTTGTTAGATTGATCACCTAATAGAGTTTCTAGATTAATTTACAACTAATCTAATTGATGCCCGTTCGGGGTTGATTAAATAAAGTAGCATCTATAATTGTTTGGACCCGTTCGGGCTATTCAATTGTAGAAGGGAATAAATCCACAAATAACTTAGATGTCTGTTTGCTCTAAGTGTTTGTTTCTACTGATAACTTGACTCGTAAAGCTGTCGTTTAATTGAATCTAGATGTTGTTTTAGGTTGTTAAATGATTAGGGTTGTTTAGACTGTTAGTTCTTTCAACTATTTATGAAGTTTGGGTCATAATCCTTAGTAGGAGTATAATCCACAGTAGATTATTCAAGGGAATTGAGAATCGAAAGAATCAATGATCAATAAGTATATCTATGATGGATTTAACTAGTTGAACATATTTCTCTCATATATATTGTCATAAACCATAATTGCATTCATACCTAGATTTACTTTGCATATTAGATTAGTTAGCATTTCAATCATTCATAAAACCCCCCTTTTTAGTTATTTGGCACTTAAGCAATAACACATTTACACGAGTCTCTGTGGGTTCGACCCTTGCTTCCACTTTACTCAGGTTAGGAAGTTAGGTATTTCTTTGATAGTGCTTTTATAGCGACGTAAAAGTACCTCATCAAATTTGAAGCGCGGCCGCGGCATGGGTGGGGCGCGCCCGCGCCCCTTGTTACAAAGACCGCGCCGACGGTGTCAGTTCCGAGTTTCGTCCCGAAGCTTTACACGCCTGTCCCACCATTCCCAGAGGATTTGAAAGAGACCCGGAAGTTGAAGAATCACAAGGAACTCTTTGAAACGTTTAGTGCATGCGGAGTCAATGTGCCATTGTTGAAATTGATCAAAAGTGTGCCCCGTTATGCTAAATTTTTGAAGGAGTTGTGTACTATCAAGAGGGGTCAAAAGGAGAGGAGCAAGAAGCAAGTTAAAGAGAAAGAACATGTGTCTGCTGTGTTTCAGAAGCGTTTGCCTGAGAAGTGTAGCGACCCTGGCGTGTTCACCATTCCTTGTATGATCGGGGACACCAAGGTGAATGAGGCTTTGATTGATTTGGGTGCATCGGTTAATGTCTTGCCTTACTCCTTGTATGAGAAACTTGATATGGGACATCTGAAGGAAACTCAGACAATTATTGAGCTAGCTGATTATTCCACTGTTAGGCCAAAGGGGAAGCTTGAGGATGTGTTGGTCAAAGTGGATTCCTTGGTATTTCCAGCTGATTTTCTGATTTTAGACATGGGACCGGGGAATGAAAAGGCGCCTATGCTGTTAGGAAGGCCGTTCTTAAGACTGCAAACACTATTATTGATATTCCCCAGGGCATCTTGAAGATGGGATTCGATGGGAAGGAGATCGAATTCCATAACTCAAATCCTTCTTAATATCCTTTTTACGTCAAGCTAATGACGTTAAACAAGAGCTTCTTGGGAGTTGCCTAAGGCTTATAGTAGTTTTGTTTTTCAGTTTAATCTTTTGTTTTTTTTTGGTAGTTTTGATTGTGTGTTAGATATCCCAGGTCTGAAGATTGATAACCCGAAAAACTATCACCGTCGGATTTCCCATCACTACCCGGATAGCTAGATTCTTTGTGAGTTTTTCTCTTTCCTTTACTTTTTACTATACTTTGGGGACAAAGTATGTTTTAAGCATGGGGGAAGGGAATTACTTGTTGCAGTGCATGTAGTTGCATTAGATTAGGTCATGTTTAAAATTTTTGCATGCATTGATTAAAATCCTGAAAAATGATAGAAAAGAAAAAATTTGAAAAATTTGAAAAAAATACAAAAATATTGCATTTAGGTTCTTATTTTCCCATTGTTTGATTCCTCTTGTTTTTCTAAGTTAAGCATAAATTATAACCCATGATTTTCATGATATACTAAAGTGGACCATGATATGAGCATGATCATTGATTAAATGACTTGATTATAGGATGGAGCATGTATTTAGCTTGAGTATTTGATTCATTCTGAAGTTCTAGACAACAATTTGCCTTGTGAGATATTTTTGGCCTTTCATGATATATTTGTTTTCTACATTCTTGAGTGTATCACCATGATTATCTAGCTCTAGAACTTGCGTTAATACTCTTTTTCGAGGCTGCTTTATATGATTGAGGCAATGTTTCTACAAGCCTATTATTTCCCTTCCTACCTTACAAGATCCATGTGTTTTGACACCCCTATTTCTTTTAAGCTTTAAGCCTATTTTTGATAGCTCCACAAAATTTTCCTACCCTAATAAGCTTGACCCAGGATCCGGGATTTAGGACTTTAGGTTTTGTTTTTGATTTTGTGTGAGTTATGTACAAGTATGGGGGAGTTGGAAGAAAAGGTGGAAAAAGAGGAAATAAAACTCTTGGGTTTCAAAGTGAAAAAAATGGAGATGAATTATGTTGCAAAGCAAAAGAAAAATTGCTTAAATTATGTGTAGTCTTCATTAATAAAGCGAGAAGAGAGTTGAAAAGAGGCAAAAGAAGGAAAAAAGAAGCAAAGTGCTTAAGTGTAAATGTAAGGAGTTGGTAAAGTGAAGTTGGAAGTGTTATGAAAAAGTGTTGAGTTTTGGGTTTAGATTAGTTCTTTATCCCGGATTTAGCACCACATGCCAAATATAATCCCTTCCTAATTTCTCTTTACCTTGGCCCCATTACAAGCCTTAAAAAGGCCTCATGATTTTTGTTATGTATTTGATCCCCAGCGGTGGAGATTTAGAACTCTGATGCAAGCATATGGTAGTCTAGTTTTCATGGTTGATTTTGAGTGAAACACATACCTTTAAACACTTGAGAGTTTGAGTGCAAACACATATACCTTGGTGAGGTCTAGAATGAATGAATGGTCTTTACTTATTGCTTACCATAATGCATGCTAGGAAGTCTTCGTTGGGTTTTTGATTATATGTGAAATGTTTGTTTGACTTGAGATGGATGTAAGATTGCATTTCTATGGTGTGATTGGATTTATGTCTTGCTTGAGGACAAGCAAGGGTTAAGCATGGGGGAATTTGATAGCTTGCATTTAGGTAGTGTTTAGGATGCATATTTATGTTTATTTTGCATATGTTTTAGCTTAGTTTAGTGTAATTCTTAGGTTTGTAGGTTTTCTAGGGAATTCGGGTTTTGCGCTTGTTTTGTTCAGTTTTGCAGATCTTTAGGTAAACAAGCATGGACGGGATGGATCTTAGTGGACTATGGAGGAGTTTGAGGAAGCTTAGAGTGATACAAGTGAAGATTAGAAGAGCTAAGTCCCAAGAGCTTGAAGGAAAAGAATGCTTAAATCCGGGCTATGCATTGGAGTTCTTGTTTTGACACAAGCTACAGTGCTCGGATGAAGCTGAATTTGGTATCACTGGAAAGCTAACTCGAAGAGCTACGATTCATATTTTTACTCCGAGTCCAAATTCCAACTCTAAGGGGGTGAAAACAGTCTCTGAAGTGTCACCTGAAATGCTGAATCGAGAGTGCCGCGGGCATAACATGAAGTGACGCGGCCGCGCCACCCTGGAATGAGACCGCGCCTACTGTTCTGTCGTGGGAGAGTTGGCCGCGTGTTTTGGGCTTCGGGTTGGACTTTATTAGGTCTTTTCCGACTAGTTTAATGTAATTTCGGGATATTTTATCTTTGGATATCTTAGGGGTATTTAAACCTTGTTTTTAGTTTTCTCTCTCTATCATTATCATAACTTTGATCATACTTTTGGAGGCTAGGGTTTTCTCTCAAGGAAGAACCTTTGAACCTTTGTAAGTTTGTTCTTAATTTAATTATGCATTGCTAATTCCTTTGTGTTTGACTAGTTATTGAAATCATAGATTGCATAATATTGTGAGGTTTGATTGATTCTCATCAACTTGAATAGGTTTTATTCCCTGTGCTTAATTGAATCAAAATTTATCTAGGGTTTTGTTAGATTGATCACCTAATAGAGTTTCTAGATTAATTTACAACTAATCTAATTGATGCCCGTTCGGGGTTGATTAGATAAAGTAGCATCTATAATTGTTTGGACCCGTTCGGGCTATTCAATTGTAGAAGGGAATAAATCCACAAATAACTTAGATGTCTGTTTGCTCTAAGTGTTTTTTGTACTGATAACTTGACTCGTAAACCTGTCGTTTAATTGAATCTAGACGTTGTTTTAGGTTGTTAAATGATTAGGGTTGTTTAAACTGTTAGTTCTTTCAACTATTTATGAAGTTTGGGTCATAATCCTTAGTAGGAGTATAATCCACAGTAGATTATTCAAGGGAATTGAGAATCGAAAGAATCAATGATCAATAAGTATATCTATGATGGATTTAACTAGTTGAACATATTTCTCTCATATATATTGTCATAAACCATAATTGCATTCATACCTAGATTTACTTTGCATATTAGATTAGTTAGCATTTCAATCATTCATAAAACCCCCCTTTTTAGTTATTTGGCACTTAAGCAATAACACATTTACACGAGTCTCTGTGGGTTCGACCCTTGCTTCCACTTTACTCAGGTTAGGAAGTTAGGTATTTCTTTGATAGTGCTTTTATAGCGACGTAAAAGTGCTCATCAGCTCTCTCCATTGCTATATAATGCTCACTTTTCAAGATTATCCTTTTCTTTTTTCTAGTTTTGAAGTTCTATTAACTTTCATTTTTCAGATTACTTGTATATATAATCATGTTTGTAACCTTATGCATTGCTTTTCAAGGTTATTTTCAAATGTGTGTTTTCCATTTTTGCTCAGTTATAATTGGACCAAGTCTGCTCATGAGATCTTTTTCCTATTTCTCTTAGGTCTTTGTGGAGCCAATGGTTTTGCCTGTTGCTTCATTTCAGTGATCTTCCTCCCATTCGGGCTCTTTACACCATCTATCAAATTCCTCTCTGAAGGAAAGTCTTGCCAATCTATGCTCCCTCACAATGTTTTCTTTATAGAATCTTGTGTGGTTGAAGTATGGTGGCCTTGTTTCCTAAGAATGAAAGGTATTTTCATTTTGGAATATTGTCCCTTGCTTATTCTAAATGTAAGCATGCTCTATATGCATTTCTCTGGTAAAATGGAAAATTTACCTCCAAAGATAAAAACTTTTTCTGAAGGATTGGTTTAGGTGCTTTTTCTCCCCTATGTGGTGTCTTTGTTGATGTTATATATGTTTTGTAGTGGATGCATTCCCTGTCCTAATAATGCTTTTCATTCTAATCTGATAATTGTATGTTCCTACTCTTAAATAGGTAATCAATATTTATTTCTTTGAGCACCTACTTTTCTTATATTTTTATTCTATATGAAGGTCTAATATGGCATGTTGAACTCCTTCACATGTTTTACTTTTGTAATATACTAGAATGTTTAACCCATCCGTTGGGCGGTGCCAATTTATGATCTATATTTAGTATTTAAAAATATTTTTTTTTTGTAATTATAAGCAATTATAACATGTATTGACTAAAATATAATATTATCATGTAAAAATACTAAATAAAAATAAATAGAAAAAATTTTAACTTGAATGAAATAATATTATTTTGTGTATGGTATGTAACATGTTTCTCTTTAACTTCTACTATTTTTCCACAATATCCTGTCGAGAAAAATTGGTTTTTTTTTTCGCTTAGTAGTGAATGAAATAGATATGCAAAAAGTGAAAGACTTATATAATGAGAAAAGAGTAAAACATAAAAAATTAAACATTAAATTAGAACTTATCTTTTGTTTGTAATGTCAATGGTCTTATCTTTTTTTACTTTTATTTGTAATGTCAAAATGCTTTTAAGAAGATTTGAACTTAAGACTTATGAGTTATTAAGACGCACTATTACCACTATGCTATAGATTATTTTTTGAATTTTTATCACCTAAATTTATATTATACATGAATTTGTAATAAATGCTATGACATTTATGTGGCCTTGAAGATAACTTTTTAAATTTTTAGATTAGATTAGATTAGATTAGATTAGATAGATTAGATGTGGGGTTGAGGTGTGTTGTCGTTTTTCCTATGGTTACAACAACAACAACAACAACAACAACAACAACAACAACATTGACCTAGTGCAACTCCCCTTACGGAAAATCTGGGGGATAAAGATGGGGGCACCCCTGACTTAACGCACAAAGGGAGCGCCCAAAAGACCTGACGGGACCATAGAACATAGATAGAAAACAAGGCAACAAAAAAGCGGCCAAAACATAAACAAAACTAAAACATAAAATAAAAAATTAAAGCCAAAATACAGCGTTAAAGCCTCAAGGCCCCCGTGGACCAGTTTGATCAAGTGACTAGCTGTCCACTACTTGAATCTTCTACTTCTAACTAACGCTGCTTACTGCCAGATCTGCCGAAATCCCCAATTGGCTGACATCTTGCCTTATACTATCCTTCAAACATTTTTTCGGTTGTCCCCTCCCTCTATTTACGTCTTAAAAGACCAGGCTCTCACACGTACGAACTGGCTCCTTAGTGCCCCGCCACTAAACACGTCCAAACTAGCGTAATCTTTATTCTCGCAGCTTATCTCCTATACTAGGTAACCCACCCTGCTTTTGATCACTTCATTTCTAATTAATTTTGTCTAGTATCGTGTGCCCGTTCATCCACCTTAACATTCTCATCTCAGCTAACATCAGCCTTTGTTCCTGTACTTTTGTGGTGGGACAACACTCTTGTAACACCCCCTTCCTACCCTGGAGGTATTACCGCCAGTAACCCCGATTAAGACTAAACTGAAGCTACCCAAGGCTTTAAACTGACTGAACAAACTAAAACAAGGTAAATGAAACCATTTAAAACCTAACAAAATTAAGTAAACTTTACAACGGAAAAGAGATTAAAAGGTCTTATACAAGCCTTAACTTAAAAAGAATTAGTAAATAAATAGAACAACCTTCTATTTAAACAAAATCTTCATCCAGTTTTCATTAAGTTCTTATTTCTGAAACTCAGCTTCACTTTGAAGTAGTTCAACCATGATCTTCACTCAAGTATAGCCATTGGAAACCTTTCTTCAACTTCTGGAGCTTCAGACCTCTGAATCCGCCTCTTGAATCAACTTCCAAGAAGAACCTGATGTATCGTAAACCAACGGTGGACACCAACCAACCATATAAAAGAAAAGAAGATGGACGGGTTAGTCTAATAAAAGACTAAGCAAGCGGAGAATCTAACTTGGTTCTTATGATTATAACTAAACATATTGGCATCAAAATCCGAATAGGCTCAGATTATGATCCAACAGTTAGCAGTCTCATAGAGAATAAGAAGGAGACTTGCATAAACAAGAGAGAGAACACCACAGCTTGTGGTTCTTTAAGAAGCATAAACAATTGTTGGGAACTCATATTAATCACATAACATCTTGAAAAGTCTCCATCGGTTAATCAGATTGACTTAATCAAAGTTTGATTAAGAATCATTCATAACCGAGAGCAAGAATGGTTATCGAATAGACTAACCATCCGAGTACATTAATGTGCCTAACACACTTATCTTATATTACTTTCAGAACTTTTCACAAACATGTTGGTAACTTTTAATCGACTGAAACCGCCGAGAATCCACCTGTACATGTGACGTCAAGATGAGAGGGATTATTTCAACCATGATCATTGACGAACAACTAGTACCAATTGCACTTAGCTAGAGTGCATAACACCTTCTCCAGCGTTGAGTGAGGTATGAGTCATGACCCGAATGTTGGGATATAATAGCGAACTAAACCTCCCAACATAGACTGTGTTATAAAGAGGTCATCGGAGACTCGGCTCCTACCCCTGAAAACTAAATTACTTCATAATAATTTCTTAGCATGAGACAACATACAAGGTCACACATAACGGACCTAAATCCAGTTCTATCGCGAAACTGAATAAATAACATGGTCATTATTTCTAACAAATATAACAACCTATCATATTTTATTGAGCACACAAGTTGTTCCCAACACAAATATTAAATGGGATTCAATTCCTCATTTAATAACCATAATGCAAGAGAGAACCGTCCACTTGCCTTAGAAGGCGTGCTCAACGTCTTTAGCAATTCCAACAGTGATCTTTATCATCCTTCTGACAAATATAACAAAAGGATTTCTCAGCAACAAGCTCACAGAAACACTTCTTAGTTGTATTCTCAACTCCTAAAACTTCCTAATCGATAAACGATTTGATTTCCGAATATCGATTCATAATAAATCCTTAGTTATCATGCTTTAAGGAGCCATCTTGGCGGAATTATAACTAATTATCCGCTTCACTTTTGAAACAATTTTCTAAATAAAAATTGTTCATTAGCAACAGTTTTTAAAGGTGACCAAATCTCGGATCAAACGGATTAACAACGAATCCCGAGTAATTATCCGAAGTCCTTTACCTGCCAATCGGTATCCAAAACTTATCCTGACGTCCGTTTCTCGAGCGGTTTGAACCTGTGAGATTGTATCAACTTCAAGATTATAAAAACCATAAATTTAATTAGCAAAGCGGAACCGAAAGGCCCTTACGGTGGCTCCGCAACGAACCCGCTAATTAATTTCGATCGTATATACCTTCACTCGAGCCTATGGCTCGTTTAGCTTGATAGTGGCTCGATCCCCGAGCCCAAGGGTGGCTGGGCGTTGCCCGACGGCGGCCCTTGCGGTGTGTGGTGGTCGGAGGAGCTACCGATCGCCGGCGACGTCGTGCGGCGAGGCGAGGAAGAGACCGACGGTAAGGATTCGAACTCACCCTTCCCGACTTGTCGTTCCGCCTTGGTTCCATGGTTCTGGTTCAGCTCCCTCCTTTGCAGCAGCCCACAAAAATGGAAGAAGGGAAAGGGGAAGAAGAAGAGGTGGAAGAGGAGGAGGTAAGGTGGTGGCGGGGGATGGAGAAGGTTAGCATCGACGGTGAAGAAATTCAATTCTTTCTCCCGAGACCCTCGTTCCGCCCGCTCTCTCTTGCTTTTGTTTTGTAATGAAACTAAATCATAGACTTTTATGAGTCAAAGAAAAGATATGCCGTGATATATAGAATTCTATCTTCAAATTCGGTTCCTTACCTAGTAAGCTTGAGAAAGGCGGTTTACAAACAAAAATCTGTCTCGGAACGGGACTCGCGTTAAAGCGGTAAATGTATGTACCTCGGGTGGAAAAACTTTGGAAAATGGCTCAGCATTTCCTGTCTAGTTTCTCAAGTCTTTTCTTCACCTCCATTTTTAGGCCAAGGTAGCCTAATCAAAGGTATTTTTTTTTATTCACGATTCAACCTAGCCTTTCTTCACAGGTGTCATTTGGTTGAATATCCATCTCATTATTGTTGAGTACATGAGATATATTGAACACATACTATCAAGGAAGACATTACGGATAGAATGCACTGATGGTGGCAATGCCAACTGATAAACAAGCTTACCAGTATCTCAAAAGATCCAATCATAGCGAGCATTTACGTTGTCTCACTTTCCCCAACGGAATACGCCTTTCAAGGCGGATACCAGAACAAAAACGTTGTTCTCTGCAGTGAACTCAACATGCTCTCTAATTATAACAACACACGACTGTTGTTGCTTTTGAGCAGTTAACACCCTTGAACATGTTAGTGCGATATCAGTTGTTGTTCTCATGGCCAAGTCTAGTCCATGAAGAACCTTGTCAGCATTGTCATTCCAACAAATTGACAATCAACACTTCCAGCCTTACAAAGCCCCAAAGAGTCATTTCTTTATCGTGTGATCACAATTCTTGTATGTGAAGTCACTCAAACTCAAACTACCATTCCAACTCATGTGGAATTCAGAATACATGTCCTCGAGAGTTTGAATTTGTTTCTTTGCATTATTCATCAGTTTGATAAGGGAAACCAACGCTAAAATTCAATTTAATCCACCAAGCTTGTTGTTACTTCTTTCAAAACTGTTGGATCGTAAACGAGTTAGCAAGAGCTTGGGAACTGGCTGTTAAGCTGTTCCCAAGGTAGCGGAAGAAATAATCGCAAGTAATTAAGACACTAAAAAAACATAGTTCCTTATAGAGGAACCCCACTACAACCAACTAGTTGTATGGGTAAACCTCTACCTCCGCTTGGAGGATTTTGAATGACTTACTTATATTATTGATTTGTTCCTTAGTTACAAACAGCCAGATTCAAACTTCTCTGTTCCTACGAGTTCTACCTAACTCTAGCAACACTAATGAATCTTCTCAACTGAGTTCCTAAGCGAACAACAATCACTAAATAAGTAACTCAAACCTTACACCAAATCGCAGTTCCCTTGCTCCTGGGAACTCGGCTTCACCGTCGTCGAGATCAGACACTCGCCGCCGGGGACTTCTCTTCTTCTTTTCTCTTTCTTTGTTGTGGGTATTTGTAGGTTCTGGGAGAAGTACTCGATCCGAGCACTATTCATTTGGCTTTATACTCGAGTGAACTTGGGCTTCAATCGCATCTTTCATTTGTGTCCGAAATGCCCTTTGCTTGATGCCCAAGTTGTACTTTCTTCACATGTGACTTCGATTTGAACTAGGTCAACTTCTTGAGATGATCGGACTGTTGGATCAATCGTGACAGTCTGCTCCTCAGACTGTGCCTTCATCCTGTCCAAGACAGGATCCCGTGATATGCGCTGATCGGTCCTTGTCCTCACATGTGAGTTCCCATATCGTGGGAACTGTCCTCTGCTGAGTTCCTTTGAGAGAAACTCTTCATTGTGTAAGCCTGTGTTCTCTGGTCATTCCTGGGAGTTCTTATTTCATGGGAACTTTCGTCTTCAGAGTTCCCTTGATGGGAACTCTTCATTGTGTGCTCATTCATGGAAGTTCTTTGCTAAACCTGTGTTCCTTAGAAATACTTGATCAAGGCACATTAGTTCCCTTATAGCTTTTGTCATTATCAAAACTCGGAGAACTGTATCGTTGATCCGATGTTTAGAACCAGAGGTCCCAACATCGTTCCAACAATTTCCCCCTTTTTGATGATGACAAACCTATCGCAAAAATAAGCAAGTATTTCAAAGCATGATATGCAGATGAGTTCCTACGCGTGTTCCTAGGGAGCCACTTCTTGTGAATCACTGAGTTCGTACTTAGCTTTTTATGCAATTGTTCCCCCTTAGCTATAGCGTATTCTGTGATATCTTTTCAACTTAACTCATCTCGCATTTTTTGTCTTTCCCCCTTTTGACATCATCGAAAACAAGTAAACACATAGATAAGGAAGGAAAACAACACGCAATCATACTAAAAATCATGCATTACTTAAGCAAAAATTTGTACATAGGAACACAAGAGACAATATTTGTGGGAACATTGAGGCTAGGAAAAAGAAGGGAAAGATCATTAGCTTGGGAACAGGGCATCACAAAGCCGTGTCAAGACTTGTACAAGCTTTTCCTGGCCTTTAGCAATTTGTTCTTGGTCCTTTGCCATCTTTTCTTGTTCCCTGGCTATCTTGTCGAGAGTGTTGGCAATGTGCACCAACACTGGAGTGTTCCCATCCCGAGTGCCTTCACCAGATGGCAGCCTTTCTTGTTCCTCCACAGGCTCAGAGTGCCGCATTTTGTGGACAACAGAGATGTCCAGTTCCCTACCTATGGTGACCTCTTCCTGGGATGTGTCGTAGAGGCCCTCTCTTAGCAAGAGTTTCTTGATGAGGCCAGCATAAGGAAGGGAGTGGGATTTGGAAGCCATGCACTTCTCCATGTGCCCCAAGATTATGCGAGGAAGATTGATGGGCTTTTTGAGGAGGAAGTGGTAGAGGATAATGGCATCAGGGATGTTGATAACAAGGCGCTTCTCCTGGCGAGGGATCACCATATTGATGATGAATTGATGAGCCAGCTTTGCAATGAGGGACAAGTGATGAGTAGAGGTGCCAGTGGTGGGAACACGGCCCTCGTAGATCGTGTTGTAAATCTCCTCACTGTTGAAGTCGCCCCAACTCTTGGTGGGCAGTTCCTGTAGGCCCTGGACAGGGACTTGTAGTTGAAGGCGGATGGTGGAGGTGGTGAAGATGAAGTCATCGCCTTCGAGGGAGAGAGTTCCCTTGGTGCCGTTGTCATGGACCACAAAATGGTTGTAGAAGCGGCGCACCTGAGAGGGATCAATACTCACGGCCTCACTGCACATGTGTTCCCATCCTTGGGCCTTGATCAGGTCCCATAGTTGCCCGAGCCCTTCATCAACGAGCTGTCTTTCTGAGAGGATGAGTGGGGGAAGGAGCTTGCGATTCTCAAAGATATGGACTTTCTTGGGCTTTGTTCCTTTCCCTTTCTTCTTGGAGTTCCCCCTAGAGACCGTAGTCTTTCCTTTTTGCTGAGGGGGGTCAGCCGCTTCGATCAGCAGTGGGTGGGTCCTTTCCTCTAGGACCTGTGCCGACACCACCATTTGTTGTTCAGGAGCAGGGATGCTGGAAAACTCTTTGTAAGTGGGGGCCTCTTCTTCCTCGTCAGCGTCATCACTGGAGGTCCCTTCATCATTGGAGGAGGTCAGCCCTGTTTCCTCCTCGTCGTCTTCCTGACGACGACTGCTTGTCTCAGCACCGTCAGTTGGTGCTGGGTTCCCTTCTTCTTGGGCTTTGCCCCCTTGATTTTCGGAAGGCCCGTTGAGTGCGCCTTCGAATTCTTTTTCGAGGGCCTTTAGTTGGGCTTCCTCTTCAGCAGTTCCCATCACGATGGGGGCATTGGTCTTCTGGCGAACAAGGACTCCGATGGGGAGATTATCCTCGTCGGAGTCGAGGTCTATTGTTTTCTGGGCCGAAGAAGATGGGGAAGGGAGTTTGAGTGTGGTGGGAGAAGAGGGAGGTAGAGGAGAGTTTTGTGGAGTTGGGACCTTGGGAGTGGAAGGAGGAGGAGTAGGGGTGCGAGCCTTGGGACTTGAGGTCCCAGAGGCAGATTTTGAAGTGATGGGGGATGTGGGAATGGGTGAGGTGGGTGGGGGAACTCTGGGGGAGGAAGAGGGTGGAGGGTTAGTAGTTCCCTCAACCATGGAAACATGGGAGGAAGTGGTTATCGTGGAGTCCCTGGGACCAGAGGTCTCAGGGATTGATTGGGGACGAGGGAGAAAGAGCTTCTCGACCTCGGATGGGTGAATGACGGCATAGGCGTCGGGTTTGGATAGATTAAGGACCTCCTCCATGTTGAGGAGGGATTTTTTCTTTGGAATGGGAAGAGATGGGGATGAAGAAGTGGAGATTTGTGAGTGTTTGCGTTTGGAGCTGTGTTTGGATTTTGAGGAGTGGTGTTTGGATTTGGAGGGGTCTTTGGACGAGTGTTTGTGTTTGGATTGTTTGGGTTTTTCGTATTTAGAAGGGGGTTCGGATCCGAAAGTGTCGACGATGCGAACTTCGGAGGAAGAGGGAGGTGGAAGAGTGGAGGTCGGCGGTGCTGGAGGTTGCGCCGCCGAGGGAGGAGGAAGAAAGGGACTTACATAATTGTAAAGTCCCTCGATGAGAACATCGCGAAGAGCTTCATTTTGCTCCTTCTCGACGTCCGCCATCATGGTGAGGAAGAGAGCTTTAGGGTTGTTTTGGATCCATGCCTTCATCTCGGCATAAGAATGGGCTGGAGCCATTTGAGAGAGGTTTGGGAAAGAGTTTTTGGAAGTTTTCTCGAAAGAGGGAGGAGGCAAAGTTGCAGAGGAGGAGACAGACAGGGAAGAATGAGGAAGAAGGAACCCAAAAGTGGTAAAGTAGGGTTTGATTTAGAGAGAGAGACGAGGGTAGAAAGGGAAGTTGAGAATGGCCTCGATAACCGTTGGCCAATAAGAGCGGAGAGCCGTTTCAACTTCTCGAGCATGCCTCTGACACGCGTCGTTTTCTTCCAGGGGAAGTCTTTTGAATTTTTGAGTGCTTGGCCCAAAACGCTTCAGAGTCTGACACAATTTCCCATTTCCCTAGTGACGGTTCATCTTTTCAGATCCAGTGTTCCCTTGCTTGTTAGTACCAGTTCCCATGATCTCTAGAAAGGTCGTATTGAGTGGAGAGGTTAGGGGAACTCACACTAAATTTTCTTTGTGAGGCTGAGGAACTCAAAAGAGAACCAGACAATTGCAACTCGATTTTGGGATAAAGAGTGGGGCTCATGAGAAACGTTTGTCTGGTCCTTAGCTTAGGGTGGGTTTTATGATCAACCGTCATAGTGGCTTGTAGAGAGGGTTAAAGGGAACTGTGGTTGATCATTTTGGGTCAAAAGAAATAATGTTCCTCTATACACATCAAGCTCTAGACTAGTAATATGGCAAAATGAAAGCACTGAGTCCTACAGTTCCCTATCATGCATTTCTAGTTAGACTAATCAAGCATTGAGGGAGAGACAAACAGGGACTTGTTTAGTTTAGAGTTATCATCCCTAGAAGCATTCGAAAACGCTGGTAGGGACGTCTGTCTAAAGCTTTGGTGAGAATGTCCGCAATTTGCTCTTCCGTTCTACAATGTTGCATAGAGATGTTCCCATTTTCAACATTGTCACGTAGAAAATGATGCCTAATGTCTATGTGCTTAGTCCTAGAATGATGCACAGGATTTTTGGAAATGTTAATGGCACTAGTATTATCACAGAGTATAGGAACTGGGCCAAATGACATACCGTAATCCTGAAGTTGGGACTTGAGCCATAGTACTTGGGAACAGCATGATGCGGCAGCCACGTATTCTACTTCAGCTGTGGAGAGTGCCACTGAATTTTGTTTCTTGGATCCCCAAGAGACTAGGCATGACCCAAGGAACTGGGCCATTCCTGATGTGCTCTTTCTATCAACTAGGTGCCCAGCAAAATCTGCATCTGTATAAGCAATGAGCTCAAGGGAACTGTTCCTTGGATACCAGAGGCACAAGTTGTCGTTCCCTTTGAGGTACCTGAAAATCCTCTTCACCTCTTTCAGGTGTGATTCTTTGGGATTAGCTTGAAAACGTGCACATAAGCACACTGAGAACATAATATCAGGCCTACTAGCAGTTAAGTATAGGAGAGAGCCAATCATACCTCTAAAGTTCCTTTGATCGACACTTACCCCTGTTTCATCAGCATTGAGCCTGGAATTTGGGGAGATGGGAGTGTCAATGGGCCGTGAGTGGTCCATCCCATACTTGACTAGCATTTCTTTGATGTATTTCTGTTGATGAATCCTTGTTCCCTCCTTTGTTTGAGAAATCTGGAGTCCTAGGAAGAACGTGAGTTCCCCTATGAGACTCATCTCAAACTCACTACTCATGAGGTCCTTAAACTTCTCTACAAGAGTTTCGTTAGTTGCTCCAAAGACAATGTCATCAACATAAACTTGAACAATCAAGATATCCTTAGACTCCTTTTTAAGGAAAAGAGTTTTGTCTATGGAACCTCGAAGGTATCCATGAGACAGAAGGAACTGAGCAAACCTGTCATACCATGCTCGAGGAGCTTGTTTGAGTCCGTAGAGGGCCCTCTCCAGGAAGTAGACGTGGTTGGGTAGCTTCTCATCTTCGAATCCTGGGGGTTGGGCTACGTATACTTCTTCCTTGAGGTGCCCATTGAGAAATGTCGTCTTCACATCCATCTGGTATAGCTTGAATCCTTTGTGGGCTGCATAGGCTATGAGAAGGCGGATGGCCTCGATCCTTGTAACTGGTGCGAAGGTCTCGTCATAGTCGATTCCTTCTTCTTGTCTATAGCCTTGAGCAACCAGACGAGCCTTGTTCCTAGCTACGGCCCCAGTATCATCTAGCTTGTTCCGAAACACCCATCGAGTTCCTATGATGTTCTTGTTTTTGGGCCTAGGAACTAGCTTCCATACCTTGTTCCTCTCAAATTGGTGTAGTTCTTCTTGCATAGCTTGGTTCCAGTCTGGGTCCTTTAGAGCTTCTTTTATGCTTTTTGGTTCCACCATTGAGACAAAGGCATTAAAAGCACAAAAATTATTGAGAGAAGAGCGAGTTAGAACACCTTTTTCATATGGAATGATGATGTTGTCGATGGGGTGATCTCTCTTTTGTTGGTAGTTTCTTGTTGGAATGTGTGAGACGTCAACCTGTTCCCTTGACTCTTCTCCATCTGTGTCTTGAGTTTCCTCTTCCTCAGGAGAACAGTTATGTTCAGCTTCTTCGCTGGGACTTTCGTCAGGATTCTCTTCGGAGTTCCCTCGTTGTTCCCCCTGAACACTAGATTCTGGTGCATTTTCATTTTGAGGAACAAGAGAATTGGAGGCATCTTGTGGTTCTTCTGTTGAAGAGGGAACTTCAAAGGAGCTTTGATCTGTGGAGTTTTGATCTCCTTCGTTGTTCCCTGATTGTGGGGCATTGTTCCCACTTGGATAGTCTTCATCTTTCTTTCTTGGTTCATCCTCGTCGTCGTCTTCTTCTTGTCTGACCAGCTTAAATAGAGTTCCCTTTCCTTGAACCTCTGTTCCCATCTTTACGGACTTCTCGTCGAAGATGACGTGAATGCTTTCCTCTATCTTCTTGGTCCTCTTGTTATAGACCCTGTACGCCTTGCTATGGGAAGAGTATCCCAAGAATATCCCTTCATCGCTCCTGGGATCAAATTTGCCAAGGTTGTCTTTCCCATTGTTGTGGACGAAGCATTTGCATCCGAAGGTCTTAAGATGAGCGATATTTGGCTTTCTCCCTTTGATGAGCTCATAGGATGTCTTCTTGATCAAGGGTCTGGTCATGGCTCGATTCAGGATATAAGTAGCTGTGGAGATGGCTTCAGCCCAAAAGTACTCTGGAACTCCGCTTTCAAAAAACATAGTTCTAGCCATGTCTTCCAAGGTCCTGTTCTTCCTTTCGACAACTCCGTTTTGCTGAGGAGTGCGAGGTGCCGAGAAGTTATGAGAGATCCCATGTTTGTCACAGTATCTGAGGAACTGTGAGTTTTCAAACTCTGTTCCATGATCAGATCTGAGAGCCTTTAGTTTGAGTCCCATGCTGACCTCCATTCTTGTGATTAGGACTTCGAATTCCTTGAAGGTATTTGATTTTGATCTCAAGAATAGCACCCATGTGAATCGTGAAAAATCATCGATTAAAACATACATGTACCTCTTTCCTCCATAGCTTTCGGTGTGCATGGGACCACAAAGATCCATTTGAATTAGCTCTAAGGGTCTGGTCGTGCTCACCATCCTTTTGGGCTTGAAGGAGGTGCTTGTTTGCTTTCCTCGAGCACAGGCTTCACACATCTTGACTCCTTCAAGGTTGATTCGTGGGAGACCGACGACGAGATCTTGTAGATAGAGTTTCAAGATTTGGTTCATACCTGCGTGTCCTAACCTTCGGTGCCAGAGTTCCGTTTCATCAAGGGAACTTGCCAAGCACAGTTTCCTTGGTGGCTCAAAGTTTGTATCCACCACATATATGTTGTTGGACCTTCTTCCTTTCAGGATGATTTTGTTAGTCTTCTTGTTGATCACTAGACATTCCTTTGAGTCAAAGGTGACGATGTTGTTCCCTTGATCACATATTTGAGAGACGCTCAAGAGATTGAATCCCAGATCTTTCACCAAGTTAACGTTGCTGATTTTGATTGATTTGTTGAGTAGCACTTCCCCTGTTCCTATGATCTCTCCTTTATTTTTGTTGCCAAAGGACACGTGACCTCCTTCGGCCTTTGGGTGGAGTGAGGTGAGGTTGTCTTTGTTTCCAATCATGTGGTTGGAACATCCACTGTCAATGACTCATGTGCTGTTCCCCCTCACTGCCACCTACAAGAAAAGTTAGTTTTTGAGGACCCAGGCAAGATGACTCTTGCTTGGTTCCTTGCAAGGGAAGACAGTCTCAAATAGCACATAATCAGCAATGTTAATGTCACGAGAGTACTTGTTATAGGCAAGGTTCCTATGGTTGTTTCTTTTAATGGGAACTCTAGCAGGCTTGTTGGTTTGTTGATTCTGCTTGTTCTAGTACTCGTGGTTTTTCTGGGATTGGGCCTTAGCTTTGGGACAGCTTTCCTTGTAGTGCCCATGAGCACCACAGTTCCAGCAAGTCTTATAGTATTCTCCTAGGTAGTACTTAGGATGGGGTCTCTGTATCCTGTTCCTATCCATAGTTTCCTTGTTGTACACTCTAGACCTGTTTCCCTTAGCTATTTGAACATATAACTTGTGTCCAGTGTTCCCAGTGTAATAATCTACTTCTCCATTCACCCCACTCTCCAGAACACGGATTTTCTCTTCCAAGTGTGCATTTTTCTGTTTCTCACACTGAAGCTCTAGGGCCCTGCACTCGTTCATCTCTTTTTCACTCAAGGGGGACTTCCCTTTTCTAGGGCTCTCTGACTCATACCCTATTCCGTGTCTGGCTGGGACAAACTTGGTTTGGGAACTAGAGGCTTCAGAGTTCCCTTTTGCTTTACTTAGATTTTGTAGAAGGGTGTTTTCATCACTTTCTAGGGTTTTAAGCTCATTTTCAAGTTCTACGATGTGAGACACATAAGACTGAAGTTTTTCTAAAAGGGACACACAGTTGGGACATGGCTCTAGACCAACTAGTTCAGCATTTGTGTGTTCCGACTTTTCCAACTTCTTTTGCAATTTAATATTATCTTTGACAAGACTTGTGAGAATTTTAAGCAGTTCAGGTTTCTCATAATTTGACAAGGAAGCAAGAACGGATTCGGGGGTTACCTCACTGGGTTGTTCCCCAGTGGTTTCTCCTAAGGCCATGGCGCACATGTCAGGTTGAGCCCATGATTCAAGCTCTTCGTCTTCATCGTCACTCCATGTGGCTATGTAGGCCTTTTTTCCTTTTCCTCGGTTGTCCGCCTCCTGAGGGCACTCCTTGGCAAAGTGTCCCTTCTTGTAACACTTGTAGCACGTTACATCCGAGAGGTCCTTTTCAGCAGATTTTCTTTGGGAACTCTGTCCTTTTCCTGAGTTCCCATAATTCTTCTTGAACTTCCCTTTGTAGAAAGATCGAAGAGCTTTTGTTACAAGGACTAGCTCTTCATCCTCATCTTCTTCAGATTCTTCATGTTGCTCTTGTACTGCCTTGATTACCTTTTCAAGTTTGAGAGCTATCCCCTGATGTGCTCGCTTTTGCTCCCTGTCATCTATCTTTCTCTTCTCATATCCCACCAGTTTTCCAAAAACCTGGTGGAGCATAAGAGCCCTGTTTTCGGGATTCTCTTTGAACATCGTTCTTTCATTTGTCCATTCTCCAGTCAACCCATTGAAGAGTTGTTGAACCTTCATTTTGTCGGTGATTTCCTCTTTAGTGATCCCAAGGCCAGTCATCTTGGTGCAAAGTCCCTCAAAACGGGATTGGTAACTATCAACGGATTCTCCTATCTCCATCTGGAAGGTGAAGAACTCCCTTCTTGCGTTCATCTGAAGATCTTCTCGGAGGTCTGAGTTCCCAATGTGCATTTGCTGAATGGCTTCCCACACTTCCTTTGCCGTGTCTAGGTTTGCCACTCTGTCGCAGTCTTGCACCGACATGGCATTCTTGAGGTACTGGATGGCTTTGAAGTTGGCCTCCATGCACTTGTACTCATTAGGTCCCCATTTTGACAGGTCATTCTCAATTGCTGGATCAATTTTGAAGTTCCCTTTCTCAATGACGCACCAAGCTTGGTAGTCCTGGCTGCGCATCCAGTTCTTCATGTCGTGTTGCCAGACTTCGAATCTCCCAGTGATGAGCCTTGGTGGCTTGCTGTTGTTGTGACCGACTTGGGTGAGTTCGTGAGCCATGTTTGAAACCTGCGATGCTAACACAAATCTAGAGCAACCTTGCTCTGATACCAATTGTTGGATCATAAACGAGTTAGCAAGAGCTTGGGAACTGGCTGTTAAGCTGTTCCCAAGGCAGCGGAAGAAATAATCGCAAGTAATTAAGACACTAAAAAAACACAGTTCCTTATAGAGGAACCCCACTACAACCAACTAGTTGTATGGGTAAACCTCTACCTCCGCTTGGAGGATTTTGAATGACTTACTTATATTATTGATTTGTTCCTTAGTTACAAACAGCCAGATTCAAACTTCTCTGTTCCTACGAGTTCTACCTAACTCTAGCAACACTAATGAATCTTCTCAACTGAGTTCCTAAGCGAACAACAATCACTAAATAAGTAACTCAAACCTTACACCAAATCGCAGTTCCCTTGCTCCTAGGAACTCGGCTTCACCGTCGTCGAGATCAGACACTCGCCGCCAGGGACTTCTCTTCTTCTTTTCTCTTTCTTTGTTGTGGGTATTTGTAGGTTCTGGGAGAAGTACTCGATCCGAGCACTATTCATTTGGCTTTATACTCGAGTGAACTTGGGCTTCAATCGCATCTTTCATTTGTGTCCGAAATGCCCTTTGCTTGATGCCCAAGTTGTACTTTCTTCACATGTGACTTCGATTTGAACTAGGTCAACTTCTTGAGATGATCGGACCGTTGGATCAATCGTGACAGTCTGCTCCTCAGACTGTGCCTTCATCCTGTCCAAGACAAGATCCCGTGATATGCGCTGATCGGTCCTTGTCCTCACATGTGAGTTCCCATATCGTGGGAACTGTCCTCTACTGAGTTCCTTTGAGAGAAACTCTTCATTGTGTAAGCCTGTGTTCTCTGGTCATTCCTGGGAGTTCTTATTTCATGGGAACTTTCGTCTTCAGCGTTCCCTTGATGGGAACTCTTCATTGTGTGCTCATTCATGGAAGTTCTTTGCTAAACCTGTGTTCCTTAGAAATACTTGATCAAGGCACATTAGTTCCCTTATAGCGTTTGTCATTATCAAAACTCGGAGAATTGTGTCGTTGATCCGATGTTTAGAACCAGAGGTCCCAACATCGTTCCAACAAAAACATTGGCATGAACCATCCATCTCAATCAGAGATAATAGTCTTTGGAGTTTTATAACGATGAAAAACTTCATGCAAGAACACATCAGCTAACTTCTATACTCTTTAAGTCATCTTAAATGCATTAAAAAGAACACTCTAGATGAGTTTATTAACAATCTTCATATGCATCCTTCTTTCATTAAGTCTTGAACGACTAATGACAAGAATCCATTGTAACATCTTCCCACTTCCATTCTGAAACTGGAAGAGACTATAACATTTCATCTAGTCTTCTATGATCAAACAGGGCTTTCAGACAAACTAAACATATCAAAATGAACTCGGTGACATTTCGCTTCATGTCAGTCCATCAAAAGTTTTTTCTTAATCCTTATACATTTACTTGTTCCAGGATGAACTAATTAAGCAAACAACTATGCTTCCTTTGAATTAAGCTTTCGAAGCTCATCAACAATAGACACACATGAACAGTTTTGAAACCAAGCAATCCATAAGCTTGAATAACTAATCCTGGTGTCTTACCTTCTTGATCTTCTCCATTGATCTTAAATAATATTACTTTCCCATACTACTTTTCCTTGATCTGCTCAACAATTTTGAATAAAATCCTAGGTTATTCACACAACCTTATTGTCATCCAACTAAACCTTTAGTCTTTCTCAAATTATTTTCTTTACTAGGATTACTCAAAATCTTTACTCAATTTCCTTTTTGAGATAAAATCTCAGTATTACTTTAACCAAGAATATGAAATTTATCCAACACATGACAAGATAATAACCTGTTTTGTCAATCCTTTACATCTTTTTCTCAACCAAAACTCAGCTTGGGCATACTGACATTCAAAAAAAATTATCTTACTCAACCACTTCAAACTAAACTCTTATGCATTGCTATACCAACATATTGGACAATAATACCTTTAGTCTAATAATTTCCAACAAAATTGTCTCCATTGACAATTTTCAGTCTTTTCATCAAAGAACTGTTTAGACTTCACTTAACATTTTGACTTGTTGAGCAACCTAACTCTTAGGATTAAAAATATATCCTCACTTGTCCACTCTCTATATCCAACAACTTATCAGGCTGAGATTGAATATCAATACTAATTTACATATCCAAACTCCAGACCTATTGGAGTTCTGCTTAAAGTCCTCACTTGACTATCTTATCTCAAAGAGATTTAAGTTTTCAAGACAACATGATAACAAATAACAACTAATGGAGAAATTACTAGTACATCCTTTATTCCAAAGAAAGGATTACTACAATATCATTCCTTAGAAAGGATTCCATTCCAAGAGTCCATATCAACTTACTTTCAAGGACAATTCCGCTAAAAAGGCAATGACTTTCTTAGGTCATGACGTCAACCAAGATGAACTACTAGCAAACTGCATAGAGAATTCCAATAATCGTTGACTGAAAACAATCCCAAACTTTTAGAGAAGTACGGAGTTACTCCATGCTCTTCAGACACCAACACAGATTTGCAAAGAATCTTACCAAATTTCTTTACTTATAATCGAACTGTTTCGGGAAGTTTGACCATACTCCTTAAATTGTATAGGATACCAAGGATGTACTAATTCAAAGGATTTTTACAAAGTAGCTGATATAGCAATTGCTATACAAGAAAACTCTCGTCTTTGAATTTCAATAACTTCACTTGAGAGAAACTTATATGATTACCAATTCATACTAGGAACCATTCTTTAAAACCCAAGGAATTATGTGATCTTATTCCACCATGTGATCAGGATGGAGAGATAAAATAAACATAATCCTTTACTGCATTCTCATAGGAATAAGACATGTAATCTTGCCTTACCATGTGATCAAGATGGAAGACAAAATACATTCCTACTCACCACCATGAAAACCGTAGAAAATTTTATTCATGAATTCCGTATATCAAATCAACATTTCTTAAAAAAATTCATACCAGAATTCTACAAGGTCATAAGATTTTTCTCAAAAGAGAAAATCACTAAACAATTTCAAATATCCCTTAAATCATAACAGCTTGACAGGAACTCGACATAGGTTACTAACATACTTGCTTTAACTTTGAATACTGTGGAAACAAAGATTAGCTACTCTCTTGAAGAATTGGGCGCGTCAAGCCAATGCATCAAATAAAATTGCTGACCTTAATTTCATGATGCTATTGACGCTTTGCCCTAGTTCTGTGCTGACATTTGCACATTAGCTGACCTTACCAACTTGGCCAAAGTTTCAAATTAAAACTGAGCCTCAAAGGAGCTAATATACTCCGATTCACTTCTGAGCCCCACATTTCTCTTCGAATTTGACACTTCCTTCCCTCTTCAAGGTAGAACCTAATGACATTCCTTGACTTTTCTTAATTAGACATACTGCTAGACTTTTCTATAATCCATAGTATTGAGTAATCTCTGCCGGATTTAACTCAATCTCAACCCAACTTAATTTCGCAAGTTTCATAAAGGAGTTGATTGCTTGTGTCCATTTACTTGCAATCCTTACGGAAAATGTGATTCCAACATCTTCTTACTCATAACAAATTCTTCCAAGGTCGATCTCAACTTGTATGTCTCCTTGACATCCCACTTTAAAGTTATGCAAATATGATCCATTGACAAAATTCAATACTTGAGTTCATCCATTCACAAGACAACGAGCCTTCTACAAGTGAATCTTCATATAAATTCTGATATCCAAAAGTAAACTATCAAACTCTTCAGATGAGTTTAAGGCCTTTCAATCCTCTTATAACTTAATCTTCTCAATAAAAAAATGAACTTTCAAACTATGCCTCTAGTTCAAAACATTCAATCCATATACCTCTCTATATATAAGGAAAGTCCTTTAATTCCCAATCTCTTTTAGCAGAAGAATGCACATGGCCAAACAGGGTATTCTTAAACCTATCTCAATTCAACATTGGTAAACAAACTAGACTTCTCCATCATTCTTGTCTTCTTACTTAACCATAAGGAGAAGACATATACCTTTTTATTAGCTCAATTTCATACCACATTGCAAAGGAAGAACTTGTGGTTAGGAGACTTGCCGACAACTTAATAGTTTCACCAGTACCACCTTAGATATTAGATTTGACTAATATATAATCTTCAGAACCCAACCATAGCTAAAATTACTTCCCAGGTTTATGGTCTAAACCTTATTGATCATTATATTGAATGATTGATATTTTTCTCCCAACCGATTAAAATATCAAAGGCAAACATGCCAAAATCATTCCTTGATTGATCTTTTCAAAATTGAACTTTATCATTTCCATCCTTAAAGAAACATAAGCCAATACCATTGGCAATTTAGAACATCTTACTACTGATTCCATTACTAGTCAATTATAGACCTCAAGTCTCTTCTCATTATCCCGAATTGGGTATCATACATCGAAACTCCAATAACGTTGTCACATAGGTTAGTCATCTGGATATCCACAACTCATGTAATCAATTAACACTTGTGCTAAGTAGTTAATTGAACATAAACACATTACTGATGAACTTTTACCTGTTCAATCCATTTTGACCAATCAACCTTATTCACAACAAACTTAATGATTAACCACTTGTTCACAACTTAAACTGAACCAACATTCTTCCTTTCTTTCTTACTATAATCATAAGAAATTTCCATTCCATTTAGGATTCTCAATCCTCTTAACTCAAAGGATATCAACATATATGAAAATCCGAGTTTGAACACTATCAGGTTAAAAATTGAATTGCATTTTCCAATAGATTAACAATTCAATTGATCCAACATTTGAGCACTTCAGAGCTCTTTAACTTCCAACTGAGTAAAGAAAAGTACAGAATATCCATGATTCTATACTATAGAGTCACAAACATAGTTGTTGAAGAAAGTTTCCAAAGATAATCCCTTTCTATTCAGGATTCTTTTACATCCCTTCATGATCCATACTGATCTCTTAGAATCACTCAACACTCACAAGATTTTCCAAATCTTAATACTTAGAAGTAGAGGTTCCAACTCCAAACTTCTCTTGATACTCGAATTTCAAAATTCAGAAATTCCTATAAGAATATACTCGTGAAAACTCTTACTCTTATGACTTCGATGTCAAAGAAACTCACTTTAAAATTTTCTTTATAAAGACAACATTTGAACTTTCACATTTCAAGAAAAGGAATTAACAATTTCTTTCACATAACTTTGAATCATGAACTTTCTAACAAAAATTCTTAACTTGAAATCTTTCATCATACGAGCTTAAAATAGGAAACCTTCAAACTAGAAAGTCTTTATGAAGTACAATACTTAACTTCAAAATCTCACAAGAAGTTTCCTAATATGGAAGAAACGACGAGGATACACCCAATTCAGACTCTCAAGAGAGAATAGGAATTCATTGAGAACTTGGTCTAGAACTGGTTCAACTTTAGGAATCTTCACCTAATCTTACCTTGGATCCTTCTCGGAATCCATTCCCATCCCTAGGGAATCAAATGTCCACTAAAGGACCTTTTTCACATAAACCATTACAAACTTGTTACCTTGTGTTCTCCAATTCCCTTTTCTCCTTCTATCTCTTCACGAGTCTGGCTTCCAATCTTAACCACTTTCCATAAATGGTTTTAAGATAACACCCATATAGAATTCTCCGTAATTCTATATAAAAGATGAAAGTCTTAAGCAAGACTTAGGAAATTTTAGCTCTGATACCACTTCTGTAACATCCCCTTCCTACCCTGGAGGTATTACCTCCAGTAACCCCGATTAAGACTAAACCGAAGCTACCCATGGCTTTAAACTGACTGAACAAACTAAAACAAGGTAAATGAAACCATTTAAAACCTAACAAAATTAAGCAAACTTTACAGCGGAAAAGAGATTAAAAGGTCTTATACAAGCCTTAACTTAAAAAGAATTAGTAAATAAATAGAACAACCTTCTATTTAAACAAAATCTTCATCCAGTCTTCCGTTAAGTTCTTATTTCTGAAACTCAGCTTCACTTTGAAGTAGTTCAACCATGATCTTCACTCAAATATAGCCATTGGAAACCTTTCTTAAACTTCTGGAGCTTCAGACCTCTAAATCCGCCTCTTGAATCAACTTCCAAGAAGAACCTGATGTATCGTAAACCAACGGTGGACACCAACCAACCATATAAAACAAAAGAAGATGGACGGGTTAGTCTAATGAAAGACTAAGCAAGCGAAGAATCTAACTTGGTTCTTATGATTGTAACTAAACATATTGGCATCAAAATCCGAATAGGCTCAAATTATGATCCAACAGTTAGCAGTCTTATAGAGAATAAGAAGGAGACTTGCATAAACAAGAGAGAGAACACCACAACTTGTGGTTCTTTAAGAAGCATAAACAATTGTTGGGAACTCATATTAATCACATAACATCTTGAAAAGTCTCCATCGGTTAATCAGATTGACTTAATCAAAGTTTGATTAAGAATCATTCATAACCGAGAGCAAGAATGGTTATCGAATAGACTAACCATCCGAGTACATTAATGTGCCTAACACACTTATCTTATATTACTTTCAGAACTTTTCACAAACATGTTGGTAACTTTTAATCGACTGAAACCGCCGAGAATCCACCTGTACATGTGACGTCAAGATGAGAGGGATTATTTCAACCATGATCATTGACGAACAACTAGTACCAATTGCACTTAGCTAGAGTGCATAACACCTTCTCCAGCGTTGAGTGAGGTATGAGTCATGACCCGAATGTTGGGATATAATAGCGAACTAAACCTCCCAACATAGACTGTGTTATAAAGAGGTCATCGGAGACTCGGCTCCTACCCCTGAAAACTAACTTACTTCATAATAATGTCTCAACATGAGACAACATACAAAGTCACACATAACGGACCTAAATCCAGTTCTATCGCGAAACTGAATAAATAACATGGTCATTATTTCTAACAAATATAACACCCTATCATATTTTATTGAGCACACAAGTTGTTCCCAACAGAAATATTAAATGGGATTCAATTCCTCATTTACTAACCATAATGCAAGAGAGAACCGTCCACTTGCCTTAGAAGGCGTGCTCAACGTCTTTAGCAATTCTAACAGTGATCTTTATCATCCTTCTGACAAATATAACAAAAGGATTTCTCAGCAACAAGCTCACAGAAACACTTCTTAGTTGTATTTTCAACTTCTACAACTTCCTAATCGATAAACGATTTGATTTCCGAATATCGATTCATAATAAATCCTTTGTTATCATGCTTTAAGGAGCCATCTTGGCGGAATTATAACTAATTATCCGCTTCACTTTTGAAACAATTTTCTAAATAAAAATTGTTCATTAGCAACAGTTCTTAAAGGTGACCAAATCTCGGATCAAACGGATTAACAACGAATCCCGAGTAATTATCCGAAATCCTTTACCTGCCAATCGGTATCCAAAACTTGTATTCGCTATAACTGAAGATCCTGACGTCCGTTTCTCGAGCGGTTTGAACCTGTGAGACCGTATCAACGTCAAGATTATAAAAACCATAAATTTAATTAGCAAAGCGGAACCGAAAGGCCCTTACGGTGGCTCCGTAACTAACCCGCTAATTAATTTCGATCGTATATACCTTCACTCGAGCCTGTGGCTCGTTTAGCTCGATAGTGGCTTGATCCCCGAGCCCAAGGGTGGTTGGGCGTTGCCTGACGGCGACCCTTGCGGTAGGTGGTGGTCGGAGGAGCTACCGATCACCGGCGACGTCGTGCGGCGAGGCGAGGAAGAGACCGACGGTAAGGATTCGAACTCACCCTTCCCGACTTGTCGTTCCGCCCTGGTTCCATGGTTCTGGTTCAGCTCCCTCCTTTGCAGCAGCCCACAAAAATGGAAGAAGGGAAAGGGGAAGAAGAAGAGGTGGAAGAGGAGGAGGTAAGGTGGTGGCGGGGGATGGAGAAGGTTAGCGTCGGCGATGAAGAAATTCAATTCTTTCTCCCGAGACCCTCGTTCCGTCCGCTCTCTCTTGCTTTTGTTTTGTAATGAAACTAAATCATAGACTTTGACGAGTCAAAGAAAAGATATGCCGTGATATATAGAATTCTATCTTCAAATTCGGATCCTTACCTAGTAAGCTTGAGAAAGGCGGTTTACAAACAAAGATTCGTCTCGGAACGGGACTCGCGTTAAAGCGGTAAAATTATGTACCTCGGGTGGAAAAACTTACTAAACGAAAAACGTCCCCTAAATTATGTAGACCAATAAAACCAATTTTCCTTGATTTTATCTTGCTACCTTCAATTTTTAAGGCTTCCGTTTCGTATTTTAAATCCTTTACAGTACATAATTTGAAAGACGGCTTATCCAATAAATATTCTTTTTCCACTGAAAAATCCTAGAATTCACACCGATCCATAAGATCATTTCTTTGTGATTTTAGGATATCACCAAGAATTTTCTAGGATTTAATCTCCAACAAAATATCGGATTAAACGTTAAAACGGACAAAAAGGTTAAAAGGATATCCGAGAAAAATTCAAAAAATATCCTTAAAAACCGCAGTTATTACAACTCTACCCCATAGAGGAGGGTCGGTCTGATCACTGTTCTTTAGAACTTTCCCTTCAGCTTGAGCGGTACCTTCTTGTCACACAAAACCCCTAACACCTCCCTCCACTTCTGCCAACCCCTCTGGATCCGATGCATGATGTCTTCATTTATGTCTCTGTCACTGTGCAAAACTGACCCCAAATACTTGAAAGTCTCCTTCCTCATTACGACTTCCTCTCCTAAAAGCACTTCCTCACTAGGGGTTGCACCTTGCCCGAACCTGAACTCCACATATTCCATCTTGGGTCCTGCTCAGTCTGAAAGCCTTAGACTCCAGCTTCTCCCTTCAACTTTCAAGCTTGTTGCTGACTCCGGATCTAGACTCGTCAACCAAAACAAAATCCTGTGCGAACAACATGCACCATGGGATCTCCCCTTGAATCTCCCTCGTCAAAACATCAATCATCAGCGTAAAAAGGAAAGGGTTTAAGGCTGAACCCTAATGTAGATATGCCTCCACCTTAAAAAACACAGTATCCCCGCATGTGGTGCGCACACTGTTCATTGAGCCCTCGTACATGTCTATGACTACCTTGATAAACGTGCTAGACACTTCCTTAGCGGCCAAACATTCCCAAATCATCGATCTCCCTCGGTACTCTGTCATACGCTTTCTCCAAGTCGATGAAAACCATGCGCATATTCTTCTTCCTCTCTCTTTACGCATTTTTAGCCTCCTCAATAGGTCAATAGCCTCCATAGAAGACCTCTAGGGCATTAACCAAACTGATTCTCTAACACTTTGACTAGCCTCCTCAACATCATCTCGATAGCCTTCTCCCATACCTTTATCGTGTGACTAAGCAGTTTGATGGCCTTGTAGTTGTTCCACTGTTGCACACCTCCCTTGTTATTATATAACGTGATCAACTTACTACGCCTCCACTCATTTGGCATCTTCGCCATCCTGAAAATAACATTAAAGAGCGTTGCTAACCACGCTAGGCCTCTCACTCCTAAATACTTCCAAACCTCCACAGGGATTTCATCCGGCCCTATTACTCCCCTGTTACTCATTTGGCGAAATACTCCTTTTATTTCTTCCTTGGAGAAACGTTTGTAAAAGCAAATGAGGTTCTCTCGACTCGTCGAGTCGTGTCATCTTTCCTCCATCTTAGAACCCTCTTTCAGAAGACCACTAAAGTACCTCTCCCACCTTTGTCTGATCTGTAGGTCATCCACTAGCACCCGTTTGTCCTCATCTTTGATACAATTCACCCTGTCTATGTCTTTGTTCTTCCTTTCCCTTGCTTTTGCCGACCTGTACAAGGCTCATTCCCCACCCTTTTCGTCCAGAGCCTTATACATGCCCTCAAACTCTTTCTCTTAGGGGCCACCATTACTCTCTTGCCTACCTTCTTTATTGCCTTGAGCTCTGCCAACCTCACCTCCCTTTTTGGTTCTGTAATTCCTAACCAAGCTTTGTAGCCTAGCTCTTCCTAAGGATGATAATTGAAATTATTTTTGCATGCAGTCTGTATCTTCATCTTGTTACTTGGTGTTCAATGAATTGTATTCTTAATATAATGTACCCTACAATTCCTTGTCTTTCTTCTTTTGAAGGAATATTTTGGATGCTTGTGCTCCCTTATGTGGTGTTCTTTTTTGTGTCGCATATGGTTAAGGTGTTGGTTTCCTCTTTCCTAATGATGACAAAATTTGAAATATATTTTGATAATGCTTCTGAGAAGTGGTTGTTCAATGATTATTTCTTTAAATATTGTATTAATACTTCTATATTCACAACCTTTTGACATGTTCAAATCTCTGATGCTATATGTCAAATTAATTGTATCCTTTTCCGTTGGTTGTTATTATCTCTTTATCTTTACAACTCTAAAAGTTATCCCTCAAAGAATAAATAAATGCACTACAATTCCTATTCAATCCGTTTATTCAATCAATTTTTCTTAGATTAAAAAATGCACTATTTTTATGGCTCTATTCCATTTACAAAGAGAGCATCCAACCAATTAAGATAAGCTCACAATAATGCCTACGGTGAGTCATGAATTCTCTAATTTAATCTACACAAGATGTTAAAACTCTCAAAATTGATTATGGTGACTCATCTACATTTAGGCATATGAACAGATAATTATGGTGACTCCTAAACGCATGCATTTAAAGGCAAAGACAATAAAGAATGACGATTGACCTTACACTTTAATTGCATAATATTTATTTATGGCTTTTGGGATTCACCTCATGAGAGTATATATATGCTCGAGTCTTGATCTCCACATACGCAATGTTCTATGTTACCATTTCTCTCATAAACACACCAAATAGCAAAACTACGCTACTCAATGGGAACTAAACTTGCCTCGGAAGATCCTAAAAGAACAAATAAAAACTTCACCGAATCCAACCCTCCAACGGGTAAATGTTGAGAAATTACGCAAGTAGGTGCTATAAGGAGTGTCGTCGAATTGGATTGCGTTTCTTCAGACCGATTAACTACTGCCTCGCGAAGACGTCCTGTTCTGATTTGCTATTGGTGCAATACTGATTTCAGCTCATCTATAATAAAAAAGATGACATCATCGCAGTTGTAAATATAAATTTTGACCCGTGCAACGCACAGGTTTAGCAACCTGGTTCTTAAAATGGTTATCTTTTGAAGTTGCAAATTAACCCTTTTAATGCTCTAGTTCTGGTGGCTTTGATAATTGTTGGGCCCTAAAATATCGGGCTAAATCCGAGGTGGGTCCACAAGGATATGAAGAGATTAGAAAGAATTAAAGATATCATTAACCATTAATGAGGCATTAAATTACATGGAGGAAATAAAGGAGCATAAAAGAGTTGTTGGGACGCATAAACTACATGGCGAAAATCACGGACGCCTTAAATGCCTAAACTCATCGACGACTTAAGCGAAAATCACGGAAGTGGTAACTGGTCAAACTAGCCATTGGAAAGCATTAATAACAGGGCGAAATTCTCGGGATTGATACTCATAAATGACTAGGAGGTGAGCCTATAAAAGAGGAGGAAGAACATAAACGAAAGGGGGCTCTCTGACTACTAGAAAATCGATCTACATACAATTGTGCTATTATTTTCTTCGATTATTCATTCTAGACTTCAAGAGATATATTTCCTCTCGTGTTCTCATTGGTGTACTCCACTATTGTACTTCAACATCTGAATGGAATCACAATGAAGTTTATCCTCGTTATTTTATATTTTTTCTTATTTATTTCGGTATGTATTATTTCAGCAATTAACATGTCTACGACTTACCATTGATATCCAAAATCATAAAGGAGTAAATTTGCAACAGTGCAATTGCAATCTTATTTCACTATTCTGAATTCATATCTCTTTATTTACTTGTTTTCTATTTCATTTGCTATTTCTATTCGTGAATCCCTTATTATTTGCGAATTAACGTGTTTAAACTGGTTATTGACTAGAGTTCCCTCATTATAGCAGATAATGCGTTTACGTGTTAATTCTGCCCAAAACAGTAATCATTTCTCCAACCTCCATTGCATTTATTGACTATATTGTCTGTTTCAATGCCCGATATTATAGAAAGTTTACTTCTTCTTTCATTTATTACTATTATCTAGGGATCTCATGCGGCGTTCAATTTAATTTCTTTTGCATGTGTATTGTTTGCCTCTTTTCTAGCCAATCATATGCTTTCCACTTAAGGATTTTATTTTGCATTTACTATGGTGGTTGTGATCCTTTGTTTCTGACTACACTCTCCTTAAGTCTCTCTTTTCTACTTCTATTTATTAACCCCATCGCTTTCTATTATTTTCTACTTTAGTTCCTTAACAGTTCTTCAAATAGTTCCTTTTGCTTTCTCTCCGATTATTTCTATAATATGTCTGATAACATATCTTACCACGATGTCGTAGTAAATTTTCTTGTGCTTCCCTATTTACCCTATTCTATGGATTTGGAAGGGGTCACACCTTCCTTTGTTTTTATTGGTCTAGCTCAAAAAATTATTTATGATGGTGTTTCATGTGTTAGTCCAACTGGTCCCTTGTCCTGTCATGAAACTGTCTCACCATTTTGATGAAACACATGAGCTTATTCCTGAAGTAATCTTTGTCCCCTCAAATGATATCTTAAAACCAAACTCTTTTCAAGGAGGTCTTCCTTTGCCTAATCCCACAACCATTCCCTTAGCTAAAAATATATACATGAACTTATGCATTTAACTTCTGGCTCCTTTTCAAATTTGCAAATAGAGAGTCTCGAGATCTTGTTTGGAGTAAGAGGCCCTGTCTTGTCTATGGTAAGGTTTTTGTTCTTCTTCCCTTTTATCCTGACTTTAGTCCTACTACTTATGAGGTTTCTAGGGCGGGTATTAGGGCTAGGATTCATTCTCTTCCTTATTACTTGTTTAATCCTTTAGCTTTGGATTTAATCTTGAGGGATAATCTTGTTGGGAACTTTATCCATGTGGATGAGGGGTCTAACGCAAAAAGCAAGATGAAATTCTGTTGAGTCATTATCAATGTTGATGTTACTCAACCTCTCAAAAAGTGTGTCAAGATTTTTAATCATTACGGGTCCATTTTGCCTCTTAAACTATGGTATTAAACTATGTCTAAAAGTTGTAGAGGTTGTGGGGATGATTCTCATGCTTTTGAGGAATATCCTCTCAATAATATTCAGCCTAAGAAGTTAAAACTTACTCTGGAAGAAAATCTTGTTGATGATGTCCTTATTCAGCAGACTTATTTTAAACTGGATGGAAACATGTCTTTGATACCTGCTACTCAGAGAGTTCCCACTGTCCCAACTTTTGCTAGATCGAATGTGGTTTCTCCTTTGCATGATGCTAGTCTTTTGACTTGTGTTGGTCTTGCCCGTTGTTTGCCTTTTGTTGTGGTTGGTCATGTTGCTTTTCCTTTTAGGAATGGGGTGAATCCATACAATCCTCTATGACTCTTGAGATGTTTTCTTCTATGGATCCAACTTTGTTCTCCGATCTTGTTGTTCTTATGCATGCTAAAGAGCAAGTTGTTTATTCTATTTCTCATTTGAATGCACCTATCCCTAAGAATATAACGATCCATCCCTAACTCTGTGCCTCTCATATTGTGTCTGCTGGGATGGGTTTGGGGTTTGTTGGTGTTTCTCCTATCCCTCATATTCCTTATATGGGATTGACTGGTGTGGACCAAAGGACTGAGTCTGTCCATTCTGAACTTCGAACCCAAATGGATGTTGTGGCTCTTTTGTGTGTTGGTGACAATACCTCTGATTCTTCCAAACACAAGGATGTTGAGATTATCAATGATGTGTCTGAATCTTCTTCTGTCCCAAAGAAACCTAAGAAGACCAGAGGCAAGAACAAAGTTGTATGATGATTAATGCTTCTTCTATGTTTGGTTATGTTCCTTGTAAAATTCCATGTATGCCTTGGATAATGTTTCATGTACTCTATATTGTCTTTCTGTCTTATTTGCAAGATGTTGTTTCCCTAGGAGCGGATCCTTTGGTTTGGACCCCCTTTTGCTGTAGTTTCTCCCAGGCGCTTGTGGTTTATATTCCTCCTTTGTACGTTGGTGCACTTTTTATGTGAAATATTGTATGTCGGTTCTTATTACTAGGTTTTTGTTTCTCCTTTTCTCCACTCTTTTACTAATCTATTTTCGGTTTTTTGGTTCTTATTGAGTGCTTGCTTGCTCTCTCTTTTATGTCTTGAATCTTGTACTCTTCATGACCCTTGTTTCTTCAAACTTTATGACCAGTGCTTAATAAATTTATTTTTATTAATATCGAATATTGGAATATAAGGGGAATTCGTCGACCTATTTCTGAGAAGCAATTGGGTTTATTAGAAAAAGAAATAATTTGAACTTCTTATGTACAGCTGAAACGAAATGTGACTCTGAACCTCCTACTTCTATTATTCATAAAGCTAGTTTTAACGAATTTGTCTTTTGACCTACTCTTGGCTCTCGAGGAGGCTTATGTCTTTTAATTTGTAACAATACTTTCGTTCTTGTGCGCTCATAATGCAATCTACTAATCTAATTATTGTGAAATATTCAACTCAACTACTTTGTTACTTAATCATTTTTGTTTATATTCCTGCTCATGAGAATGATAAAAACCTATATTGGTCAAATCTTTCTTCTATCATTTTTAATCTTAATTTACCTTTTATTTTAATTGGTGGTCTAAATGGAATTTCTTGTACTGTGGATAAATCAGGCGGTCTTTCTCCTACTCTATTTAGATTTAATCGGCTCCTAAATTTCCAAAATTCTTTTCGACTTATTAATGTTAAGAATTCTGGGTTTCCTTTTACTTGGAGAAAAAGCTCGAGTGCTATTGATAATATTTAAAAAAAAACTAGATAGAGTTTTAATCCATCATTCTTTAGTTTCCAATTTTCCATCAATTTTAGTTCACCATCATCCTTTTACCACTTTGGATCACTGCCTTATTACATTCTCTTTAGGTATTTGCAAACCTTTCCTTAAACTTACTTTCATTTAGATTTGAAAATGCATGGATCACTAATCCAAAGTTTCTCCCACTTGTTAAGAAAGTCTAGAGCTATCAAATGTCAAGATCCTTTATGTTTTGTATCTCAAAATGAAATTACATCTTTTAAAGAAATATTCAAACTTTTGGGCAAAACATCATATGAACAATTAAAATTATTTTACTATATCTAATTTTCTATATTTTCTTATTTATGTATTTTTCTATCTATCAATTTACTTTCAGTATAAACTTTATATCTTTTAAGTATTTTTGTGATAATGCCAATCTTAGAAAAAATATCATTCTTTTGAAAAAAAACTATTCAGACCAACTTTTATTAAATTTTACATTATTTTTTTTTCATACATATCCTATTTATGATTCAAAATAATTTAAATTTGAGTTTTATTCGTGCATAGCATGACATGTTGAATTAGTATCTATAACTATATACTAAAGTTTTACCTTTTCGCGCCACCAGAATGATATCGGTCCCACTACATATTTAAAAAATTTATTTTAATTTCTATTATTTCAACCTTTTCTTATAATTTTTTTTAATTATTTAAATATATCTTTAACATCATACAAATATCTATTTAGTATAACAATATCATTTAAAAATTTCCTTATACAAATATTTTAAAACTAAAGATAGAAAATTTAAATATATTAAAATAAGAATGAATATCTTTTATCTATTAGCATAATATCTTTTAAAGAATTATTTATGGATATATATTAATTTCATTTTACAATAAAATATTAATGGTAAATGAATAATACAATATTTTTATCTTATCTAATTTTTAATTTATCGAGCCACCAAAACGAGTATGGTCCCACCTTAATTTAAATTAGTTATATTTTAACCATTTTTTATAAATAAATTTTGTTTATCTTTCACACTTTATTATATCTTATTTATTAAGTTAACCATTATTTTTAAATTCTTATATCTGCCATATTTGAATATATAAATTTTTTTATTCATATTTTATCTTTTTTAATTAAATATCTATGAAATATCATCAAGGAAAAAGAGAAATATACGTAAATATTTTATCTTAATAATATATCTTCATTCTCAACATTAAATCTACTCATTTATATTGATTACAAAATTATACATTCTACGAGCAATAAATCACTTATATTATATTTTATATTATATTTTGATTTATTAATATCCTATTTATGATGTTTGTAAAATATCAAATCGTAGTCGTACATGATACGACGGGTACAACTAGTATATATTAAAAGCTGACCATTTTCGAGTAACCACGTTGATTCTAGCTCCACTTCATATTTAAAAATGATTTTTCATACATGTTATTCAATTTCTTTTATTTAATTTCTCTTTATATATTATGTAAATATAGTTTTATAAAATTCAATTACTTTTAAATATTTTTTATTTTATCTAATTTTTTTCCTATTCTTATATTCCTTTATTTATTTATGAATTAACTTTTGAGTATATATTTTATATCTTTTAAGTACTATGGTACTATAATACCAATATCAAAATCAATTTTATTTTTGGAAAAAAATAACCTAGTAAAATTATATTAAATTTAGGTCCTAGTTGGCATGATGGATTTAACTAATTTTTTTAAAAAAATATGATTTTTCTTAAAATTTATATCACATATAAATGTATATTTTTAATGTGATTTTACAAAATAAAATAAAATAATTAATTTTATTGGTGGGCTGGGCCCTCACCCAGTTCGACACTTTGTGACTACATCTCGATCAGAGTGTTGCTAGCGCCAGAGAGTCTCGAGTTAACTTCAAAGACAAATACTTAAGCGACCTAGGACCAATTACCACTCGACCAAGAGGTACTTGGTATAAAATTGTTTTATTTGATATTAAGGTGTGAAGAAATAATATTTTATATAGTGAGAGAAAATTCTAATTGATAGATATATTGAGGGCATACGAAAAAAATTAACGAAGATGGCGGTGCATGCTTATGCTTTAGGGCTCCGACACCCCGAAGCAAAACGCTAGCCTATCGAAATTCGCTTTTCCCCTCTCATTATTCCTTAACCGCATCGGATAGAGAGGCCGCAGGTTCCATTCTTAGAGTCGCTCAGGTGAATTGCTCTATCTTTCTGCTCTAGTTGTAGATCTTGGTTCGTTTGATTTAGGGTTAGGGTTTCGTTTGTTGCAGGTTCTTTGGGTCAATTTCAGTGCGTCGTTAGGGTTAGGGTTTCTCTCCGCTTTCCATATACAATTTAATTTTTGCCAGATTGATTATAATAGTTTTGAGTTCTGAATTTCATAGTATTCTTCCACTCTCCATTACAGCTATGCCGGAAGCCAAACTGTCCCCATTGCCTAGTTTGCCTATGCAGAGTCAGTTGTCTATCTTCTTCAATTCCACCTCGTCTGTTAATTTTCTTTTGAGACACTTTTTGTTTAGTTTAGTTTTCATTCTTATGTTTTGTCATGATGATGTGTTTGTTGATTGAGCTATGTATGACACTGGGATGTGCAAAGGACCTCTCTTTTTTTTTTTTTTTCCTTTTCATTCATTGGTAATAGAATATGACCTTAACCATATTTTTCTAGGGATATTATATAGCTTACCTGATATTTTTATGCAGACCAGGCAGCTAGAAAACTCAACATCAGACCCGAAGCTTGGCACTTGGAATCAGATGAGGGAATATGCACTACTAAATAACTAGGCATTTGTAACCTCTAATAACTATAACAATAGGGCCAATAACCATTACAATAGGCCTATTGTAATGCTTTACACATGGTTACATCAGATGCCCTTGCATTAGCCCTATTGCAATGGTTGTTTAACCTAATGTAACATTTTACTAACCTTCCCAAAAACCATTACAATAGATAATAAAATTCATTACATTATACAACCATTGCATTAGATAAAATCCATTACATAATACAACCATTGCATTAGATAAAATCCATTACATAATACAACCATTGCATTAGATTAAATCCATTACATGATACAACCATTGCATTAGATAACTAAATATTACAATTGAAACAATATTCTTCCATTACATTAATCAGATATATATATATATATATACACACACACATGTACATTCAACTATAACAAAATATACATTCAAGAAGGTAAATATGGTTAAAATTAAACTTCATATTAATACTTTAAGTTAATATCCAAAAGGATACATATATAGTACCAAAATATATGTATTCAAGTACATACATGTAGTAATTAAGTATAATTGCCTAGCTATAACTAGCTCTTACTCGCATGCATCTATATATATCAAAATGCACCTATATAATATGGTCCATGCCAACAAGTCATGCCATTTACATTATGCTTGCACCAAAAATAGTTGAATCCATTGTGGTACTTGATTGACATTTGTAGCTTCAACTTTCATCATCTTCACTCATCTGCTAATATTGATTAAAATAAAACTAATCAATATATATCCAACTTCTTTGTCTAGTTGGTATATATACTATTCAATGACAAAAACAAGGAAAAAACTTTTGTACATACCTGTGGTGTTGGATGATTTCCAACTAGATTTTGTAAATTTTGATCCTCAATTCCTTGATTTGAATTTGTTGGTGATGTGAAATCTGGGATGACCAGATTCATATGAGGATTAGATGCTTGCAATTGAGACGATATTTTTGATGCCAGCTGTGTAGTTATTTCCGTTGTCCATTCCGCTTTCATGTTTTGAAAGAATTCTTGGTCAAGTATGTAACCTCCTTTCTTCTCCTTGCCTTTCGACTTAGACATTGTTGCTCCTCGGCCTTGAAGAAATCCCCGCTTTATACTCTTCTTGCCAATGACTTCATACAAAGGGTCTACATTACTGGTTTTCTCCCCACTCTCAATTTCTAATTGTAATTTATCAAGTTTCTCCTACATAAAGAAAATATCATTATTATTAATACCTTCTTCTACTTGAAAGATGTAATCAAACAATTCAAAATGATTAGACTGAAATATAAATTGCCATACAATATTTTCCATAGCCTTGTAACCATCTGTCTTGTAGAATCGTGTAGAATCTCTTTTCCTGGATTCTTTATAGACCATTGATTGCGGTGGAGGTTCTTTGTTTGGATTCTTTTGTGTCTAATAAGAAAATATAGATAGTCGAATTAGAACAAAAAGGAACTAATTAAGCACAACACCAAGGAGTTAACATAAATAATATAAGCAAACCAGCTAGAAAACAACATCAACAAATTAAAGCAATCTGAGACAAATTTATGGAAGTGGGCATTGAGCTACAACTTCAACAAAATCAAAAATATAGCTTAAAAAATCAGCATAGGCAATATCAATTCTACATCAAGAGCATGGAATCCACCAAGAGTCAGCAATCAATCAAGAGTCAACAATCAATCAATAAAAAGCGATAAAACTGAGTTAGCAATCAATCCACCAAGAGGTAGACAAGCCACTTTCTAATCACTAAAACACTTAGTATACACTTTAACCACCAAGAGTTAGCAATCAATCAATAAAAAGTGATAAAACTGAGCATGGAATCCATCATAAAAACAAAATCAACAATGAATAAAAATTACTTAAGCACAAAAATAAAATAATATACGAGAAGAACCATAAAGTTCAATAAAACTACCAGCTTATGACGCAATCTTGCAAGTGAGACAGGTCCTAAAGTGTGCACATCTTTATGCTTTTGACGATTGGCTGCATTTTTACTAGCAGTTTCCTATATATATATATATTTGCAAAAATCAGAAAGTGATAAAACTGAGCATGGAATCCATCATAAAAACAGAATCAACAATGAAATACCTTCGCGGCAGGACTATCCCAGTAATCTAAGAGATCTTTGAATTGATAATCCGGAATTGTGGATGGACGGTTAGCCCATCTCTCTTCATTAGTTTCATATGCCTTGTAGTGTTTACTCTTCATCCTTGATTTATAAACAACCCAAATCGCATTGACGGATTTCAAGACATGATCCATTCCTTCTCCTGGAATGATGTATCTCTCCTTCAAATCACAATATAACTTTATTAATATTGATAGCAATTATTGACATATAAATGTAGAGGTATAGAATTTACATATACCTTGACATAACTCCAAATATCCTCCTTCGTTTGCATATACTTCCAATCAAGAATATTTAAGGGAGCTAGTTCAGGATCTTTTGCTATTGTTCCTAGAAAGTTACCAAATTCAACAACAACTTCGTCAGAAGGACCAATTGGGTGGCCATTTTCATTTAAGACGATGACCTGACGCTCTTCAGGTTTACGATGATGCACTTTTGCCATAAGCGTTGGTCCTCGATGCTTCTTTTTTTCAGTGGTTGAAATTATAATAAAAGGGCAAATACAGAATCTTTAAAATCTGAAAATTAGCTATAATAATTTGAAGATTGAAGGAAAAGACATTGACAAGTCATAAAAATCACAAATATCATTTTAGGAAAAATAAATCATAAAAGTATTTACCTTGCACTACATCATCATTGTTATCTACATGGCAATCAATCCCCGAGGGAAGATTATGCACTGACACTTCAGCGGAGGAGTTGGTATCACATCCAACATGCACCTCATGATTGGAATTTGATCTTATTGGAGAGCGTTGTACAACTTGATCATGTGGAGTTAGATTGAACAAACCTTCTTCAACTTCATCACCTAAAAAAGTTGTTGGAGACAATTCAACACTTGGAAGATGCCCAACATTTCGCTCTAGTTGCTTTTGTCTTAATTTTTTATACACTTCCAATGACCCAGGAGAGCACACTTGATTACGAGGTAATTTTTTTGGTTTGTGACTTGGCTCCTGCACCATTTTCTTGCTTGACAAGGCATGTTGTGGGATTCGGTGGTGTTGTCTTGGTGCTTGGGGTTGGCTACTAACCTGAGATAGAAGGTGTTCTGGGTTTTGGTGTTGATGTCTTGGTGCTTGGGGCTGGCTACTAACCTGAGATGGCAAGTGGTGTGGCTTTTGGAGTTGTTGTCTTGGTGTTTGCTGTTGAGAACTATTGGCTGGTTGTGATGTTTGTACTTGTACTTGTTGCTGATGTACATGCAAGTGTTGTTGAGCCAATCGCTTTCTTTTCCTTTCCATTGCAAATTCAGCCATTGGGAGTGTTTGTTGTAATGGCTGTCTTTTTTCAGTTTTTTTTGACATGTTTTCCTTTCTTGGATCCTAAGAAGTACAATATTTTATTTTAGTTATAATAAATAGAAAAATAAGTAACATATTTTTCTAATAGTGTATATCTTTCTTACCTTTTTTGCATTGGGTACAAAATACTCTTCTTCATGATCTTCTACTTGATTAGGGAAATATTCTCCATCTTCAGTCGACATGTCTTCTGAATCCATGTCTTCTAAAACCACTTGGTCTGCCCCTATTTTGTTTGTAGCCTCCTCATACTTTGAAACCAGAATTTTATTTGCCAAAGTACCTAACCCCGCTGCTTTCATCCGAGATGCATTTTGTTTTAGTTTATTTAGCCTTTGTATCTCATAATCTGTCATAACATCTTGAGATTTTGCCTTCCTCATTTGCAAACCTAAGAGAACAAACTTTAAAAATAGAATAGTATAAACATAAACACTAACTAAAATAATAAATTTATATCTGATCTTTGCATCTAGGAAATAGATGTAAATGAAAAGAAAAGCCAACACATAACCAAGATGTTATGACAGTATATTTGGATACAGACTAGTAAGAAAACGATGTTGATAATGACATGCCAAATTTGAAGCAAAATGTTGATGACACTAAAAAGCTAGTTAATCAGCTATGACCATAAAATCATGTTTGATGCTGGTTTAAAGCCAATTTTCTTACAAAGAAAACGATGATGATAACACTATAAAGTCAGTCAACCAGTTATGATGACCCATTACAAAATCTTTAGGCAATTTGGCACTTTTCAACACATTACAAAATCTGCGCATTTTACCTCAAAGGCTCTAGTAAAGTTCCACTTGACTTGATTTTTCTTAAGCTAAGGTACCACCACTGATAAAGCGAGCCTATTGGCTTGTACTTGGCAATCAATCTACACACAAGAACTTAATCACTTACTTAACTATGAAATATATACATGTTCAATATAAAAATGCATCATAGAATTTAAAGCATGACTGACATTGGATAAAGAGATTATCAGAAAAATCACCCAAATATCTATGAACTCTAGAATCCAGATATAAATATGATAAATATATAGGTCAAAATAGAATGAGTCCTATATGAAAAAAAATAAGGAGGTATAAAAGGCTTGTTGGATAACTGTAAAAAATTAAAAAAAAAAATCATGAATGGATGCAAGGATTATAAGAGTGTGACTACAACTCTAAGAAGTCATGGAAGACGTTAACATGAACAATAAAGAAGAGAACAGAAGGATAATGACTAATCATACATGAAGACAAGAAAAATAACAGAAATACCTGAATGCCTATGATGAAATAAAGTAGACTAAAAACAACACATCCATCTCACTTAAAATTTAAGATAAACTACACAATTTTTGAGATTCCCAGAATGTAATACAGCACGAACCTGAGTTGATGTTGAATTTTCCTAATTATGAGTTGCCTTTGAAACCTGCAAGTCCACATTTAGATTTAGTTCTCTTGCTAAAAGACGTTAGATAGGGGAAGCTAAGACTCAACAAAGAACGCATATCTTACAACAGTAACCTTTTCTTTTTCCTATCTAGTGTTGATCATCAGGAGAGACAACGCGACAATAGTCAATTCCCAACACCCAAAAACAAAGAAAGAAAGAGGCACCACAAAAACCCTTTCTTGCTATTGAAACCAAAAAACAACAAAAAAAAATACCAGATTGATGTTATTAGAAATTTATTGGCTCAAAGCATGAAATAGAATACAAGAGTAAGCTAAGACCAGAGAAAGCATGGAGAGATAGCCAACACTTCAAGTAAGAAAACATGTATGAAGAAAAGCTCCCTCTAAGCTCAAAATTACGGCTTAAATTTTTTGACAAAAGACAACTTCAAATTAATTTAATAGAGAAAGGCAAGTAATCTCAGAGAACTTAATTGAATATAATTACACACAAACAACAAAATCAAATAAACGCTTACTTAGAGGGAGAGAAGAGAGGATTTCACAATCAAAGACCGCTCCTCTTCCTGAAAACCTAAAACAATCAAACAATAATCAATATTCAATTAGGAATTATTCAATTAACCAACTTGAGAAAACTTGAGAAAAGAATATAAAGTAAACCAACTTAAGAGTAGGCTTTTACCACAATGCAAGGAGCAAAGGTATATGGAATGCTTGTTGCTCTGACTTCAAGAACAGCACCAATCCTTTTCACTAGGTCTGGATCCCTGTACATCATAGGCTCTACTTGACCCATCAATGATGTTTTTTCTCGCAGAAAAATCAACCCAATAGCATTCCAATTAATACAAATTGTCCATTATATAAGAAGCACAACAATAAAGTTACACAAGTATATAGAGATTGTGAAGGAATGTCTTTGTACAAGTGCTTCATAATGAAGAGAGCAATATCATGATCTCTCCAATAGTTACTATATATTATCAAACAAGTAGAGCAATGCAATTAACAATTACAAAGCGATTAAGAGAGGTATTCATAATATAGATTAGGTGTGAAATCTTACGTATGAGATCCTAGTGTTGATAAGTTAGGCAGATAACAATAGAAGTCAGCAAACATTACAAATATAGGACTACAAATCAGACAAATTACTGAAACTACATATTGCCTAAACAGTTTAAGCCCACAATAGAACAAATAAAGCAATCACTAGACAAATTGAATCAAGAATGTGTGTATTCTAGACAAAAAAAACAAAAGAGTTTGATTTTATCTTTTCTTATTCAAATAAACAACGAATGTGATGTGATGTGAGAAATCAATGCACTAATCAAACAAATTGATGGATTTAATATAAATTAGAAGACGTTTTCTTTTACAATAGAAAAGGCATACTTGAAGAACATGAGCAGCATCGGTCTTCTTCCCTTCTTCCAGTACATTGCATTTTTTCTTTTCTTTTTTACCGGTCATTAATCAAAATCATAGCTTAACCTATAATTAATACTAAAATTTGCTGTCAAAGGTAAAGAGAATGGATAAGGCGGAGAAGATACCGGTCGGACAAGCAGGCGGAGAAGCCACTGGAAAAGCAGTCGGACAAGCAGGCGGCCGGAAAAGCTTCACCGGGCGGCACACAGAGAAAGCGATTGAAAGAATCCAGAGAAGCTAAAGGAGATTGATAGGACGAGGGAGGCCGGCGTGATCAAAGAAAGCTTTTAGGGTTCAAGGATCGGATTGATTTCTGCGGGAGAGAGATAAAGGGTTTGAGTTGTACGTGTCTCCATTATCAATCTGAAGAAGATAATAGAAAGACATGGGATTAAAAATTAATTTTGACAAATAATATATTTGGAGCCCAATAGTATATTTTTGGAGCCCAATTTTCACTTAGGCGCCATTTCTTGTGCGCCAAATTATTTGGAGCCCAATTGTTACATTTGGTATATCAACCATTACAATAGATGGTACTTTATTTCCTTATTTTATAACCATTACATTTGGTGATAAAATGCTTTGCTTTAAATAACTCCTATTACACTAAACCATTACAATAGATCGTACCCTTACATTTGATAATAGACCATTACATTTGAATATCTAATGTAATACAATGAAAAACCATTACAAGTTTTAGGTTACAATAGGTCGATTATTTAGTAGTGATGGGTCCTATACCACAGATGGTGCCGCCATTACAATATACGCAGGACCTTCGTGGAGATGGATAGGAGGTTTGACACTTTCATGAGGAATGTGATCCATGTTTTTGTAATGAACGAATTGGACCCCGACCTGTTTTGCCAGTTTCACTTGTCCTCCTCTTGCGACGAAAAAATTCTGTTTGGTCAGTTGTCTATCTTTAATAATGAATTTATCTCCCATGTTATCTGGTCTTGAGATATTTAATTTCATTTTCATTCTTATGTTCGTCAATTGTCATGGTATATTTATTGATCTAGCTATGTATGGGATCGGGATGTATAATATAGGCATAACTTTATTTTGAGGATAAGTGGTTGATATTGGAAAACGTTAGTGCATGTTTAGAGTCTTTTCATTGTTAACTTGGCCATATTGCTCCCAATATTGATCTATCATATCGTTGCTGCATTGGGTTATTTGAAACAAAAGTTGATAAAGAAACAACCTCTTTTTTATGTAGACCCGTCTCTTGATAAAGAAACAACTCTCACACCCACAGAGAAGGACTTGGAATCAGACGAAGCAGTGTGGGACCTATACTATAGATGGTGCCTCTATCAACAGATACTCAGGACCCCCGAGGAGATGCAACAGAGGTTCAACATCTTCAAGACCAATGCATTTTATGCTAGTAAAATGAACCAAAAGAATCCCTCGTCCCACTTTCCCCTCTCAAAATGGTGTGACAGAATAGAAGTGCACGGTTAGTCGTCTATCTTGATGTCCCTTTTGTTTTTTTGCTTTTGTGATGATTTTTTTTAAAATTCGTCTGCATTCTTATGTTTGTTATGATGCATTTATTGATGGGGCTATTTATGGGATTGCTTAGAGCTTTTTCTTTGTTAACTAGCTATATTGTGATAATTTTTCTTTCCTTTTACGTATTAGTAATAGAATAGGATCTTAATATCATATTTTACGCAGACTCGTCTGGTGGTGGAGAAATTAGCCTCACACCCACAAAGGAGGACATGAAATCAGACAAGGCTTTGTGGGACTTTTACCATAGATGGTGCCTCCATCACAAGATAGGCAGGACACTCCAGGAGATGAAGCTGGCGTTTGGCATCTTCAAGAAGAGTGCAACTCACGCTTTTGAAATGAGTCAAAAGGACCCCACTGTCCAGTTTTGCCTGTCCATCTGGTGCGAGGAAACAGGTGTCCCCAGTCAGTCGCCTATCTTGCTCTCCCTGCTTCTGTTATTTGCTTTTGAGATGGTTCATTACACTTAATTAGGTTCTAACAATTGGAGGCACTATTAACATGTTTAATTTGGAAGTTAATTATGAAAAGGCCAGCGCTAAGCGCGGAGTCACCTTATGATTTTTGGTTTCATCTCCATTTGTGCAGTTTGGGAAGTGACACTCGTACCAAGAGAGAGGGACACAGAATCGGGCAATGCATTGTTGGACTTATACCATAGATTTTGCCGTGTATATCGCTTCAGCTACAGGACACCCAAGGAGATGCACCATAGCTTCTTCAACTTCAAGAAGAGTGTGTATCACGTTATTGAAAAGAACAGGACAGACCCCTATCGGCGGCAACATTCCCTATCCAGTTATAGCGACGAAAAAGATATGCTCTGTCAGTCGCCTATCTTGTTCTGCCCTCCTCTGTTGAGATAGTTTTTGTTTGATATATATCATCTTCATTCGCTTATGTTTTTCATGCATATATGATATGATGTGTTTATTGATTGAGCCATGCATGGTGCATGAAATAATTGATTGGCAAATGGTAGGATCTTAATTAGAAGAACATATGGATGATCGATCTTCTTATGCACGCAGACAAGGCTGGTTTGCCAGTAACCATCGCGCCCACATTTAGGGACTTGGTATCAGACGAGGCAGTGTGGGCCCTATTCCATAGATGGCGCCTCCATGAACAGATAGTCCTGAGCCCCGAGGAAATGCAGACGAGGTTTAACACATTCAAGAAGACAGCGCATCTGGTTTTTCAAGAGAACATTGAGGGCCCAGGCATGATGGGCTTGCCATTTGACGCCGACGGCTTTACCTACTGTGGGTGGCCTGTGGATCGGAATAGATAATCTTACGTGTTGAGTCAGGGCAAACGGCTCACAGTAATTATGTGCTCGTCTGCTCCAGTTATTATCGGTTATATAATCTTGTTGAATATGGATTATAAATTAAATGTATCCTACTAGGATTTTCCTAATGAATCCTATTTATGTAAATAAACCTACATAATACTCCGTATAATATAATAATTAGTTTCCATTTACGCTTCTCAAATTATGCCTCAAGACCATAGATTATAAAACTCGTATCATTTATCGGACCGTGTTTGGATAATGTCACCATTGAGGTCAAGTAGTACGTGTTGAGTCAAATTTATAATTCGTTTGATCTGATCGAATGGTAGCTTTGAGTCTATGTGAATTGAATTTATATTATAACTACAAGTATATACTAGTGTGCATTTGAGCGGTTTAATAATTCTGTGTATTTTTTTTTACATGTTTATTTATTTAGTTTTTTTCAAATATAATATTCCGTTAAAGAATTTTTAAAGTTGTATATTATTTTTACATATAAATATCACTTGTATATTATCTTTGAATTGTAAAAATATAAGGATGATATTAAGGGAACCAAATCATATAAGAACGCCGTCATTATAAAATCTGAATATGATTTTCATCCCTTAGATCAAACACAATATACGATCATGATCGACACGTCTTTTTAATTTTATTTTTAAGCCTTAGGGGCAAATTCGACATTATGTGTTTTATATCTTCTTCTCTATCAGCGCCTATTTGTGACCAGCTTAATTCTCTTTCTTTCGATCGTATCTTAAGACGCTTACCTCTCTTTCAATTAGTTCTTCTCCTGCTATGGATTAAGTCCAGGTACTTTTTTTCTTCTTTTCAAATCTCATTTCCGTTTTACTTAATTTGGGGCTTGAGTTCACCTTTTGAATCTAAATTGACATCAATATGAGTGAATCCATAGCAAATTTTGAGTATATAGTGCTCTCATACTAGTTTCCTATTATCCATTTCCGAAAATTGCTTCTATGATGTTTTGATGGAAGAATTTTGAGATGCACATAACATGTTCGATAAAAGTCCTAATTAAGATATGAGAGTTGCTTCTGAACTAAGTTGGATTTTACGTGAACTTACTATGATTGTACGTGAACATCATATGTGTTAGAATGTACCTTACATCAAAATGTATGTTATTTTATCCAATTTTTACTTCAATCGCTCTTTTATTGTAGGTTATCCATCAACTTCTATTGATTTGAGTGGTGAAATGTCCCATGCTACACATGTGGATAGTGTTAATGACACGAATTGAGAATACGAATTTAAGTGATTAGTACGAACATTATTTTTCTACATTCAATTTTTTGACACTTCATGTGTTTAATTATTCTTTTTTTACAACTTTATACATGGGGCCATAAGACTACTTCGGTGATTGGTTTCTTTGATCATATGCTTTTCCATGTCGATAAAAAGGGTCAATACATATGGATGATGATCTTATGGGCGGTTTGGCGAGCCCGTAATACACACATTGTTGAAGGGGAGGTTTTGTAACACCCCGACTTCCGACGACGCGCTACTAAGGAATAGACCGTACTAGGTACTATTTAAGTAGGTTGACAACTACACTTTAGGATCTTGCAACGCGGGCATGACGAGAAAACAAAATAAAAACATCAAACCTTTCTTTTTATAAAAATATAGAGAAACGTAGTTATGCATGAATTCCCGAAAACCAGAATATAAATATCCCCAAATCCGACGAATCACCACCAACAACAAAATCATTCGATGAGAACAGAAGACAAGTAATAATACCAACTCTAACGTAATAGTAAAACAACATCCTAGAAAGTCATAAATAAACTAACGTAAAAACCCATCCCGCTATAACACACGCTCTTTACCGCTCCGGCCCGCCATCTGGCCTCGGTTCCTGCACGGCTCCCTGGTTCATACCTGGAACTGAAAAATATTCCCCGAAGGGTCAGCTTCTAATCTATCAAGTTAGAGAGAATACGGAAATTGCAGAACGTTTTGAAAACACTTCTAAAGTCAGCATACAAATCCACAAACGCAATCATAACCCTAAAGGCCAATACCTAAATTAGTTATAATCAGTCACACATAGCCACGTACACATTTACAATCACAACCTCATAACAATGCAATTCCTCCTTTTTCACAATCCGACTTCCAAGGCACTCATCACCGCACCGAGTGCAGAGGCACTCCCTCTCACTCCACTTCACAATCTCCCTTCTAACCCCGGCTAAGCCTCCACTGGAGCACTTGCCAAAAACACACAGATAATAATTTTCGTTTTGAAGGGGCACAGTTTCCCTGTCACACGGGTCAAACTTAGCCAACTCTTCCTCAACGCCAGCTACGATGGGCCGTGTCGAAAACGGTACCAACACAGAGAAAACGTTCCAAAATATCTTTCCGATAAAATACATTCAAAACCATTTACGCACACAACTCAAGAAGTTCAAAACAATTTAAAAGGTATTCGGGACTAGTTCCCAAAACCTGCCCTACAATAACGGTACGCAATCTAACAGGATAGAGAAGAACCGAGCAAGTCGAAAAACGACTTACCTCGAAGATAGGGATCCTTTGAAGAAGACGGAATTACGACCTCAAGCGAAAACGATTCCCTAAAGAATTATAAAGGAAAAGATTAATTTAAGTACAAGCCGATATACCTAACTAACCCCTTATAAATTTTATCCCATTTATCTATCAACCTAATTCACCAAAAACCCACTAATAACATTAACAAAAAAGAAACAAGCCAGCCCAAAATTGGCCAAACTGGATCCGAATTCCCAGCCCAACTAAAACAACGGCCCAACCCTACGATTGTCCCGACCCAATTACACTTCCTCCCCCTAATTTTCAACCGGAAGCCTCACAAGGCCCACCCCCTCCCCTTGACTTTGCAACGTGGCCCTTTCCCTTCGTCTTCAACCCGCAGAACCCGAAACCGACGCCCCTGCCGCTGGTTCCCACCTCGAATCCCAAACGCCCCTGCCGCCAGATCCCTTCCTCGCCCGGCTTTCCTCTTAATCCTGTAGGCAGCAACCAAGGAGGGCGGAGACGAGCCATACTCTTCGTCCCGTTCACGCCCAATCCTGCACTCCCAGCAAGCTTTGCCCCTCCCTCTCGCCGGCGAAGCTACCAAATTGGGTCGTGAGAGATCACTTTGGGCCTCGGCCCAAATCATAGGAGTAGAAGGAAGGTAATATATAAATATATATATAGGCTTTTATAAAGGTATAAATACATAATTGGGTAGATAATCGGTTACGGATTACTAATTAGTTTGTTTTACGAGTTTACTTGCGAGTCAAGAAACTCAAATGCTTGTAAGCGAAAGAACCCGTTTTCCGACTTACAAGACCTAAAACGAATACGGATATTACATACTACTCCCCTTAAGAAAGTTTCGTCCCGAAACTTTATAGAAAGGAAACTATATTTCGAGGTTTCACAAACCTCTCCCCCCTAAAAAGGGGTTCGTCCCCGAACCAGAATTTATTGATAAAGACTAGCACAACCAATACTAACTATCTAAAACACACAATACGACAATCCAGTAATTGAATGGTCAACAAGTAAGTCAAAGGGAACAACAATCGCACAAGCAATCATCAAGTCTGAAGACAACACACTAACTACTAACCTTCCCCTCAAATGCCTCTACTAAACTCGGATAGACCTCTGGGTAACTCTCACTCATTCTGGACTCCGTCTCCCAAGTGGCCTCCTCGACCCCCCGTCGAGACCACTGAATCAACACCAAAGGAATCTCCTTGTTTCGCAGCTTCTTCATCCGTCGATCTAGAATCTTCACTGGTTGTTCCCGGAAAGTGTGATCTAGTTCTACGACCAACTCCTCATAATTTAGTCGGTGACTAGGATCCGGGACATACTGTCTCAGCTGTGAAACATGGAATACAATGTGCACTCCTTCCAAAGCGGGTGGCAATGCTAACCTGTAAGCCACCTCGCCTACTCTCTCCAGAATCTCGAACGGACCGATGTATCGGGGACTCAGCTTCCCTTTCACCCCGAATCTCCTTACCCCGCGGGTAGGCGATATTCTCAACCAGACGTGGGCTCCTACCTCAAATTCCAACGGTCTACGCCTCTTATCTGCATAGGACTTCTGGCGACTCTGAGCAGCTAACATTCTCTCCCTGATTAAGGCCACTTTCCCGATAGTCTCCTTGATCATATGTGGCCTCTCACCTACTATATCTGAGGGATCATCCCAACACAGCGTTGTCCTACATCTCCGACCATATAAAGCCTCATAAGGAGCCATCTGAATCGACGAGTGCCAGCTGTTATTATAGGCAAACTCCACCAAAGCCAAGTGATCCGACCACTGACCTCCCCAGTCTAGCACACAGGACCTCAGCATGTCCTCTAGAGTCTGGATCGTCCTCTCTGTCTGACCGTCTGACTACGGATGGTAAGCAGTCGTGAAGTGTAATCTCGTCCCTAATGCCTCATGCACCTGCTGCCAATATCTAGAAGTAAAACGCCCATCTCGGTCCGACACAATCGTCTTAGGCACTCCGTGCAGTCTAACTATTTGGTTAATAAACACCTCCACTAACTTGCTCACTTGCCATGTCTCCCTAATAGGCAAAAAGCGAGCAGTCTTCGTCAGTCTATCCACCACTACCCAAATGGCATCATGGCCTCTGCTGAGTCTCAAACCTGTGACGAAATCCATGGAGATGTCCTCCCATTTCCATTCTGGAATAGGGAGTGACTGAAGCATTCCTCCAGGTCTCTGGTGCTCGATCTTTACCTGCTGGCAGACTTGACACTTAGCGACAAATCTCGCTACATCCGGCTTCATGCCATCCCACCAATAAAATTGTCGCAGATCCTTGTACATCTTACTCGCCCCGGGGTGGATTGAGTAAGGTGTAGCATGGGCCTCTTGCAAAATCTTCTGCCTCAACTCTGCATCTCGAGGCACACAAATCCGACCGCGTAGGCACAAAATACCATCTACTCTCTCTGCAAAGTCGGGTGCCTCTCCACGGCTCAATCTCTGCCTCAGATCCTGAATCATCGGGCAACTCTCCTGCTTCTGCCTCACTTCCTGAAGCAAGGACGGCTGATACTCCAGGGCTCTCAGATTGCCCTGATAACACTAAACCTGCACTTCAATACCGTACCTCATCAGCTCTCTCTGTAACTCGGGCTGAACTGTCAAATGAGCCAACATACGCTCCTGAGGCGTCTTCCTGCTAAGGGCATCGGCGACCACATTCGCTTTCCTTGGGTGGTAAAGAATCTCAAGGTCGTAATCCTTCAATAACTCAAGCCACCTCCTCTGTCGCATATTCAACTCCCTCTGAGTGAAGATGTACTTGAGGCTTTTATGATCCGTCATCACTTTGCAGGTACTCCCATACAAGTAATGACGCCAAATCTTAAGAGCATGTACCACAACTGCTAACTCCAAATCATGAGTGGGGTAATTTTGCTCATTCGGTTTCAATTGTCTGGAGGCATAAGCAATCATCCTGTCCCTTTGCATCAGCACACATCCTAAACCTACCTTGGATGCATCACTGTAAATCACAAAGTCCTAATTCCCCTGAGGAAGAGCAAGTATAGGAGCCGAAGTCAACCTCCCCTTCAGCTCGTCAAAACTTCGCTGGCAGGCTTCATTCAACTCAAAGCGAGTGGTCTTCTTAAGCAGGTTGGTAAGTGGTTGGGCTATCCGGGAAAACCCTTCCACAAACCTTTTGTAATACCCTGCTAATCCTAGAAAGCTCCGCACCTCCTTCACATTCTTCGGAGGTTCCCATGCTTTTACAGCTTCAATCTTTGCAGGATCCACCATAACTCCTTGAGCAGATACCACGTGCCCTAAAAAGGTAACTTCAGGCAGCCAGAAATCACACTTGGACAACTTAGCAAACAACCGATGATGTCTCAGTACTCCCAACACCAGCCTGAGATGCTCGGCGTGCTCCTCCTTACTCCTGGAGTAGATCAGAATGTCATCAATGAACACTACTACAAATCTGTCCAGGTAGTCTATAAACACCCGATTCATCAGCTCCATAAATACAGCGGGTGCATTCGTCAGTCCGAACGACATCACTACAAATTCATAATGTCCATATCTTGTTCGGAAAGCCGTCTTGGGAATATCCTCTTCCCGTATCCTCAACTGGTGATATCTAGACCTCAAATCCACTTTAGAGAACATAATAGCCCCTTGCAACTGATCCAACAAATCATCAATTCGTGGCAGCGGATACTTGTTCTTGATAGTAACTCGATTCAACTCCTGATAATCGATACACAGACGGAGAGAACCATCCTTCTTCTTCACAAATAGGACTGGAGCTCCCCACGGCGACGCACTCAGTCGTACGTACCCCTTCTCCAATAACTCCTCCAATTGTGCCTTCAACTCCTGCATTTCCATCGGGGCCATGCGGTATGGGGCTCTCGAAATTGATCTCGTCCCAGGCTCCAACTCAATACCAAAGTCTACCTCTCTCTGAGGAGGTAGTCCTGGAAGCTCCTCGGGAAAAACGTCCTCAAACTCGCATACTACTGGTATATCCTAAATGTGCAGTCTCTCCTTATCCCCCTGTAGGACATAACACCAATATCCTACACATCCATCACTGACCAACTTGGCGGCCTTTACCATACTAATCACCGATCTGGGCCCCTCTTGCTCTAACTCTTGAAACACATGTCTGGTCCCATCATCTGCGGTCACTGTAACTGTACCCTTGTGTGCATCCAAAACTACTCGGTAACGTATCATCCAGTCCATCCCCAGAATTACGTCATCATCTGGCGACAGCTGCATTACTATAAAATCCGCATACCAATCCCTATTCCCTATTCTAATAGGGCACTGTAAAATCTCCTTATTCCCTCTCACTTTACTACCGTCAGGCAGCCCCACAACAAAAGACACCCCCTCAGTGCAAGTCAGTCCTAGTCTAGCCACGCAAGCAGAAGACATAAAAGAATGGGTAGCACCCGTATCAAACAGTATATGAACAGGTCTAGACTGAATCCAAATCGTACCTGTAGCAGTCGGCGCGTGTAAGGTGTCAGCCCTCCTCATCTTAAACATACGAGGCTGATTGCCCCCAGTAGTACTAACTCCCACGCTACGTCCTCTGCCCTGGCTCGGTGCCTACTGAAACTGCTGAGGCTGACGACAAGGCATCTGGTTCACCGTTCCCGGTGAAGATCCCTGTGAAGGTGCTCCAACAGTACAATACTGCTGTAAATGGCCAGGCTTCCCACAACTGAAGCAACTCCTGACTGGCTTCGGACACTGACTCCTCAAATGAGCAGTGCTTCCACAGTTGAAGCACTCTCTCAGCCCTCCAGTGGACTGACTCTGACGACGTTGGTCCTGACGTCCCTGTGACTGAAACCCTGATCGTTGCGGCTGAGACGAGTCGGGACGACTATCTCTCCTAGGTTCTACCGAGGCAGACAACTTCTGCCTCTTGCTCCCAGTGGTATGCACCTCTAGCTGACTCTGTCGGGTCGTGGCCATAGCATAAGCCAAAGCAGACTGCTGAACATCTGTCAAAGTCGCGAGTCGGAGTCCAGACACGTAAGCACGTAAATGCGGCTGCAACCTTTTTAGAAAGGTCGCAATCTTCAACTCCTCAGTAGGGGCAGCATTTGGCACTGCTGCCAAATCTTGCTGAAACTTCAGAATAGTCTCAGATACTATGATATTTTTGGGTCCAGCATCCCGAAAAGCAGCCTCTCGAGCCACCCTCACCACCGGAGGACAATACTGATCTCGAATCCGCCTCTCAAACTCCTCGAAAGTCACCTCATTCCGGTGGTCCCTACACAACTCCCACCAGTCAAAAGCACTCTCCTGTAGCAGACTCTGTACTAAGGACATCTTCCGCTCCTCCGGTGCCTTAATGGAGTCCAACGCAGATTTCACCCTCCTCAACTACTGCTCTACGTCAGAACCCTGAGCTCCAGCAAAGTTCGGTACTTCAGTCTTCCTAAACTCCGCGAGCCACTTGTCAGGCTGAGGCTCGCGATACTGTCTCCTCGGTTCGACCACATGATCAGCTACCACTGGTCCTCGCGAATCTGGCATTGCTCCTAGCTAGGCAATCAAAACAGAGTCTTGTCCTGGTGCCCTCCTCTCAGCCCCTTGTTGCCCCGCAACTGCGTTCAAATTAGGTGTAGCCCCCGCACCCATCAAAGTCTGCAATAATAGCTGGATTGCAGTGTTCACCTCTGGGGCCAGTCCTGCTGGTGGCACTCCTCCTCCCACCTGAGCCCCGTTAGCTGGGGAAACCCCTCCACCGACAGATGCACTATCCTCTTGATGAACATCAGCAACCACATCCTAACTCTCAGCAACCTCCTCCTGATTGATATCATGTTGTACCTCTGGCTCAGCATCTACAGGGCCTCTCCCCTACACCTGCCACGACCCCGACCTCGGCCTCTACCGCGGCCTCTCCCTCGGCCTCTTCCATTGGCTTCAGCAGCTCTTGCTCTGGTTGGTGGGGCCATCTATAACAGAAAGTCCCATAGTCAAAACTTAAACATCCTATTTACTAACGAAATTCTTACTACTCTACGTGAGGTCCTTCGGCTGATGGGGCGGAGTCGAGACGTGTCACCTACCACCCTATATGCAACATGTCTACCCAGTGAAAACATTTTGAAAACACCGGCCGGTTTTGGTTTTAAGTTGGACCTCGGGTACTCTTTGTTGGTCAGTTCCATGTGCCCTGTTGTCAACCTCGCTCTGATACCAATTTGTAACACCCCGACTTCCGACGGCGCGCTACTAAGGAATAGACCTTACTAGGTACTATTTAAGTAGGTTGACAACTACACTTTAGGATCTTGCAATGCGGGCATGACGAGAAAACAAAATAAAAACATCCAACCTTTCTTTTTATAAAAATATAGAGAAACGTAGTTATGCATGAATTCCCGAAATCCAGAATATAAATATCCCCAAATCCGACGAATCACCACCAACAACAAAATCATTCGATGAGAACAAAAGATAAGTAATAATACCAACTCTAACGTAATAGTAAAACAACATCCTAGAAAGTCATAAATAAACTAACGTAAAAACCCATCCCGCTATGACACGCGCTCTTTACCGCTCCGGCCCGCCATCTGGCCTCGGTTCCTACACGGCTCCCTGGTTCATACCTGGAACTGAAAAATATTCCCCGAAGGGTCAGCTTCTAATCTATCAAGTTAGAGAGAAAACGGAAATTGCAGAACGTTTTGAAAACACTTCTAAAGTCAGCATACAAATCCACAAACGCAATCATAACTCTAAAGGCCAATACCTAAATTAGTTATAATCAATCACACAAAGCCACGTACACATTTACAATCACAACCTCAAAACAATGCAATTCCTCCTTTTTCACAATCCGACTTCCAAGGCGCTCATCACTGCGCCGAGTGGAGAGGCGGGCCCTCTCACTCCACTTCACAATCTCCCTTCTAACCCCGGTAAGCCTCCACTGGAGCACTTGCCAAAAACACACAGATAATAATTTTCGTTTTGAAGGGGCACGGTTTCCCTGTCACACGGGTCAAACGTAGCCAACTCTTCCTCAACGCCAGCTACGATGGGCCGTGTCGGAAACGGTACCAACACAGAGAAAACGTTCCAAAATATCTTTCTGATAAAATACATTCAAAACCATTTACGCACACAACAACTCAAGAAGTTCAAAACAATTTAAAAGGTATTCGGGACTAGTTCCCAAAACCCGCCCTACAATAACGGTACGCAATCTAACAGGATAGAGAAGAACCGAGAAAGTCGAAAAACGACTTACCTCGAAGATAGGGACCCTTTGAAGAAGACGGAATTACGACCTCAAGCGAAAACGATTCCCTAAAGAATTATAAAGGAAAAGATTAACTTAAGTACAAGCCGATATACCTAACTAACCCCTTATAAATTTTATCCCATTTATCTAACAACCTAATTCACCAAACCCCACTAATAACATTAACAAAAAAGAAACAAGCCAGCCCAAAATTGGCCAAACTGGACCCGAATTCCCAACCCAACTAAAACAACGGCCCAACCCTACGATTTTCCTGACCCAATTACACTTCCTCCCCCTAATTTTCAACCGGAAGCCTCACAGGGCCCACCCCCTCCCCTTGACTTAGCAACGCGGCCCTTTCCCTTCGTCTTCAACCTGCAGAACCCGAAACCGACGCCCCTGCCGCTGGTTCCCACCTCGAATCCCAAACGCCCTTGCCGCTAGATCCCTTCCTCGCCCGGCTTTGCTCTTAATCCTGCAGGCGGCAACCAAGGAGGGCGGAGACGAGCCATACTCGTCGTCCCGTTCACGCCCAATCCTGCACTCCCAACAAGCTTTGCCCCTCCCTCTCGCCGGCGGCCACCGTCAACAACATTCACCGCCCTCTCGTCCACAACTCTGGCCAACGACACTCTCCGACCCCAACATTCACCGCCCTCTCGTCCACAACTATGGCCAACAACATTCACCGCGGTCTTTGCGGCCTCCCCAGGAACGTCCTATCCTACAGGTGGGTCGAACACTTTGATCGGAAAATCGATGGGAAACGAACGCAAGAAAGAAGAAGGAGAAACGAAACAGAACTTCTAAATTGCTAGGGAAGGTGAACGGAAAACGACTGCCTTACCGAATCCGATCGTCGTTGGCGTTGGCAGGTCCGGTGAGCGGTTGATCTCTGAACACGATAGACACCAATTGGGGCGGCCCTCTCGCGGATCGGAACGAGCAAAGAGGAGCGTTGGCCGTTGGTGATGAACGATGAAGATTGATGGTGGAAACAGAACGTGGATCTCTCGGTTTATAAGGATCCGAGAAGGATATGATTTGGAAGATATGAATTTGGTTAATTTTGATAGGGTAAATACCAATTAGGATCGGATTTGGCTTTTGATAGAATTTTTGGTGTGGATTCGGTTACACGAAGCTTACAGAACCTGTGAATTGGCTCTTGGCTTAATTAATTTAGATAGAATTTAATTTGACCATAATCTAATATTTGAGTACCTAACGAAGCTACCAAATTGGGTCGCGAGAGATCACTTTGGGCCTCGGCCCAATCATAGGAGTAGAAGGAAGGTAATATATAAATATATATAGGCTTTTTATAAAGGTATAAATACATAATTGGGTAGATAATCGGTTACGGATTACTAATTAGTTTGTTTTACGAGTTTACTTGCGGGTCAAGAAACTCAAATGCTTGTAACCGAAAGAACCCATTTTCCGACTTACAAGACCTAAAACGAATACGGATATTACAGGTTTACCCCTCTCCAAAGTGCATTCTTGGGAAAGCACAAGCTCTCCTACATGATTTTCAAGAAAGTGTTCAAAAGTGGGAAGATTGGTCGTGCACAAAATCAAATCAGTGGCATCGACTGACAAATGGCTTTTTCAAGGTAAAATTGTAATGTTGTGGTGAAAGAAAATACATACAAGCGGAGGCCTTGGTTTCGTAGTACGTGATTCTGCTAGGGAGTTCATTATGATGGGCATGAGGTGTATTGCTAAAACCGAATAGATTGAACTAGCCAAAGATGAGGGAATCATGGGTGATGCAAACATGTTTTCAGCAGGATATGAGTCACGTTATGGTGGTAATAGACTTTCAATCACTAGTGTCAAAGCTCAATCGTGGTGCTACATGGAATGACTCTCTTGGTATCGTATTAGGAAAGCTCTTATAATTGCAACGTAGCTTTGTAAATTACTCATGGAGTTATGTGCACAGGAAGGCCAATTGTGTTGCTCATCATCTTGTCTATTCAATACCATATGGCGTTATGTTATACTATTCTATTGATGGGATTTATTTAGCTTTGAACCCTTTGTTGTTGGTTGATTTAATTAAGCAATGAAGCTTTGTTTTACTATAAAAAAATATATTTGGTCTCTTTCGTTATGGTTAGTGGTTTAATTTTTCGTCTCATATTAAATGTGAACACATATACTAAATATGTGAACCTACAACTGCTATATATGAACATGCATACTTTGGTTTTGGTTCAAGTGAGTACCACTCTTGTAGTAAAACCATTTGCTTAAAATGAGGACTAATCTCAATCATTAGATTTACCTCATCACTATATATAGGATGATCAAGATTATTTTTTTTATTTTTTTATTTTTTTATTTTTTTATTTTTTTATTTTTTTATTTTTTATTTATTTTTATATTTTTTATATATTTTTTATTTTTTTATATTTTGTTCCTTGTTTAAAAAAGCTAAAAATTGCTAATATGGCAATTCAATTTTTATATACTACGAGTTAATTTTTATACACTAGAAGTTCAATTTTTTATGTTAGGAGTTCAATTTTCTATATTGTATGAGTTCAATTTTTATATTATACAAGCTCATTTTTTTTTATCGATGATAAGTTCAAATTTGATGTGCTTTGAGTTCATTTTTCCAATAATTCGATTTTCCCATAATTAAAAAAATATTTAAAAAAATGAATTTTTTCAATATGACAGTTCATTTTTATATACTATGAGTTCATTTTTATACACTAGAAGTCCAATTTTTTATGTTAGGTGTTCAATTATCTATATTTTATGAGTTCAATTTTTATATTTCACAAGTTCATATTTTTTTTATCTATGATAAGTTCAATTTTTATGTGTTTTGAGTTCAATTTTTATGTGTTTTGAGTTCATTTTTCATATAATTCGATTTTCAGATAACTGAAAAAATAATTGATTTTTTTCTCATTGTTTTTTTTCCATTTTTTTTTCCTTTTTTTAAATTATGTTCTTTTTAAAAAAAAGTTTTAAAAATGTTAAATATGACAATTCAATTTTTATATACTACAAGTTCATTTTTCTACACTAGAAGTTCAATTTTTTATGTTATGAGTTCAATTTTTGATATTGTATGAGTTCAATTATCATACTCTACGAGTTCATTTTTATCCATCATAATAAATAAAAAACTTAATTGGTTGTTAAGAGTGGTAAAAAATTTGATAAATAAAATTAATTAAAAATAATAATAAGATTTAGATCACGTATAAAATATTTTATTTTTTATATATAAAACTTTCAATTGAATCGAACGAATCAAAACTTTTTGTTTTGTACGTTAATTTGAAAAAATGTAGTAAAAGATATTTCACATATAAAATCAAATAATTGTTATTATAAAAATTATGAATTCAATCAAATAATTATTACTCTCTTATAATATACAATATGTTCATTAATTGAAAAGTTGAAAAGTATATATATTTATATGACTTGATATGGTGGTTGTACATAAATTGCCTAAAATTCTTCTTGATTTGAAGATAAATTGCCATACATAATCATTGTAATTTTTTATTTGAATTATTTATTATTTATTCATTATAGTTAAATATGACATGTAAATGATGGGACAGAATATAATATGACGTGTAAAAAATATAATGACATGGTTTAAGGAAAAGGTGACATGTGGAAAATCCAAGATGGCGTATTCTCGAAACGACACATGGAAAAAGCTGAGGTGGCGCAACGTGGTGGCTCCAAACCTTATTGCTTATATATATATATATATTAGATTCAATATATCTGTCCCAATGAATCAAGATCGTTGACTTTTTATAATTATGAAATAAATATTATAAATAATATTTATAAGAATAAGATAAAATATGTTATTACAACTAATTAAATTAAATTTGATATATGTAATTTTAATATAATTATTTACATTATTTTAAGTATACAAATTATAATACATATATCATATTTAAATTAATATTGTTACAATTTTGTTCGAAAAAAGCTTCCGAATAAAATCTGGGTCATCAACTAGTTAATTAATTAATACTCTTACTAAAGTAGAATCCTTCTCTCTTATGTGTCACCCATCTAACTATGCCGCATAGACATATTTAATTGTTCATTTACCCATTTACCCTTAATTTTATTTAGAATTTACATTCCCTACATATTATATTATAATAGTAGAATCCCATGCCATCCTTCCTTGATCCATTCATTTAGCAAGTAAGCAAACAAGAACTCACCATGGTCCATTCAAAATCTAACTATAAACACATATACCAACAAAGTCACAAGTCCAAATTATTGATTATTGATTGAGATCGACATATATAGTAGGCAACACAATAATTAAGCAAAAACAAGGGAACTGCACTTCATGTTTCATCCAAACAATTTATCAAAAGTCTAAAAATGAGATCCAGCCTTTAAATTCCCAAATACTCTCCAATTCAATTATGAACCCTGGAATCCAAAAATTTGAAAGAGAAAGGGTACATTCTTCCGAACCTCTCTAAGATCATTGTTCATCATCTACCATCGCAATGATGTTGAGCTTCAATTTGATGCTTCCTTTGAAATTTTGTGATGGAGATTAAATGTTGATGAAGAGAGAGAATGTGAGCGTTTTTTTTCAGTCAAGAAAGACTGCTTTCACAGAGAATGTTTATTTAGTCTTTTCAACTAATACTATTATTTATACCATATTGAACTATGAGTATGAAAATATTGTTTAGTCTTTTCTGTATTTATTCCTGTATATTATAATAATATTATCGAATTCAAAAATTAAATTACCTATCATATTATAAATAAATACTAATATTTAATTATTTTTTTTATATTCTCTACATATTATAATAATTTTCGCTTCAAAGTTTTATTGAGGAAAAAATTGTATATTTATAGAATATGTTTATGTAAAATTCAATCGACGAGTACTAGAGCTGTCAAACGGGTGAGGTCGGGTTTTGGTCCGGTTATTTCTAGTTCGTGTTGAGACGGGTTCGGGTCGTAACAGGTCATCGGTCAAATCGGATCGGTTCATTGGGGGTTTTCGTGCGGGTCGGGTCGATCCAACAGGTCAAGAAATTTGAATTTTTTACAATAATTAAAATCTTATTTTATTTAATAATTGATATTTAATAATAATCTATTATTTTTATATATTTTATATAATAAAATATATTATAATTTTCAAAATATTTTATTTATATTCTGAAAAAATAAAAAAGTGGGTCAACCCAACGGGTTTCAGGTTTGAACCCAACGGGTTTTGGGTCTATCGGGATTGGTTTATTTTGGGTTTCAGGTTCAAATTTTCGGGTATTGACCCTAAAATTTTCGAACGGTTGGGGTCGGTTTTACGGGTCGGGTCAGCTTTTGACAACTCTAACGAGTACAGTTCTTACATAAAAAAATTCTCAAATCATAGTCGTGCATGACAAGATCGGATCTTGCTAGTTATCTTATATTTTCAAAAAAAAAAATCATAAACTATATATCTAGTAGGAGTATGTTCATTAAAAAAAAGAGTTAATTATCTTGTACTGTAAATCTGTTTTTTTAAAGGAGTATGTAATCCTGTTGATCGAGGACCATACATAATTATTACTTCTTATCTTGTAGCTAAATGAATTATCTACCTACTAAAAAAATTTGTAAAAAAAGAAGTGTCAATAATCCATATAAAAAACCCTAGGGCAACAGAGCGATTACGGCGATTGCTTTTTGGCCTTCACCGTGTCTACTTCCGACTCTCCGGTTCAGGGCAGTTGGGGCTTGGGTTCTCTCGCCGATACTGTGCGGGTTTCGCCAGTGGTGGAAAGTGCACTTAAGATTAGGGTTAGGGTTGCAGATGGATGATCAGAACAAGAGGAGAGATTTACAGTTGAATGCGGAGGAGTTCGAGGAAGTTGAGACTGTGGTTGATCCAAACAGATTGAACGATACGTCGGATAATGTTTCACTGGTTGGTTCGCTGATGACTACATGTTCGTTCAATAGTTATTCCTTGAAAGCAATGATGCTCGGTGCATGGAAACTACGTAACGGGTTTGTGTTCCGTGAACTACGTCACAATCTATTCATGTTTAAATTTGCTGATCAACATGATAAGGAATATGTGCTTATAGGGGGACCATGGTCTTTTGACAAGGCTTTGCTTGCATTAAAAGAGCCCGGCTCGGAACAACCGTCAAAGATCATAGTTGATACGGTTCCCTTTTGGATTAGGGTTTATGATCTACCAATCGACACTATGACCAAAGAGATGGCTGAAGCTGTTGGAAGGGCTTTTGGTGGTTTACAGGAGATTGATGAGGATGAATTCTTGGTTTGTGCTCGTTATCTTCGTGTGAGGGTTTTGATCAATGTACTTAAACCTTTACGTCGAGGGTTGATTATGAAGGTGCATGGGAAGAAAATATGGGTTGATATAAAGTATGAGAGATTGCCAAATTTCTGTTACTCTTGTGGGTGTGTGGGTCATGCGGAATTGGATTGCCAGAATGAGGAAACCAGGGGGATTCATCAAGAATATGGTGATTGGCTAAGGGCATCACCTATTCGAAGATGGCAGCCTCGATCCGAAAAAGAGAGAGATCAAGAGCGGGCAATTGTCGCTGGTTTATGTGGTGGGAAGGACAAGGCTGCGCAGTGCTCAAATACACCTCAGATTGTTGAACGCAAGTCATTGTTGGCTTTACTGAATGCTGCTGCTGATGAGGCTGAAAGTGAAGGTTCGGATAGGAGGCAGTCAGAAGAATTGAGTTCAAAAAACAAAGAGTTAGATGAGGTTACAAGCCAGGTACAATCCCAGCTTGAAAGAGTCTCTTTGGAAAAGATAGCAGTTGTGGAAGAGAGCAGGGCCGAGATTGAGGAAAATGTTAAGGCAACAGGGAAAGAGGCGGAAGTGATTGAGGGAGTGGTGGAAAAAGTTGCAGGGGGAATAGAAAAGGAGAGTATGGCTACAAAAGTGATGATTTTCAAGGCTACAAAGGGTGGGGAAGGCAATGAGGGAGTTTCAAAAGTTTTAGGGGAAAAAGGGAAAGATACAAAAAAGTGGAAAAGGCTTGCTAGGGGGGAAGGGGCACAAACTCAGTCTCAACAATGTGAGAAAAGAAGGAAAAGAGAGCGTGGTGACGGGGATTGTGAGATGAGGGATTGTGGGGAAGGGAATAAAAAAATTTATTATTGATATATCGGCGGGAGGGGACAACCCCTCTTGCCGGGAGCAATGAGTATCCTAAGTTATAACTGTCGGGGATTGGAGAAGGCCCGTGCAGTTAGTAGACTCACTTCTTTAGTGAGACGAGAGGCCCCAAAAATGGTTTTCTTAATGGAAACCAAATGCGACAGGAAGAGAATGGAGGTTGTAAAGGCAAAAATAGGGTTTGAGGGCTGTTTTTCAGTAGATTGCATAGGAAAATCTGGAGGTTTGAGTTTACTTTGGGAGAATGATATGGATGTTTCAATTTCTATGTATACCGCTCATCACATTGATGCAGTGGTAAAGAGTTCGGAAGGGGGTGGTGAATGGGGGATCACATGTTTTTATAGATGGCCGAGAAAGGATGAAAAGCATAATTCATGGGCTCTCTTGGATCATTTGGGATAGGACGACTGTAATGTTTGGCTGTGTGTGGGTGATTTTAACCAGGTTTTCTGTGATGAGGATAAGCAGGGTGGACAAAGGCTCGAAATTCGTGATATTGTTGCTTTTCAAGAGGTGATTGATAAATATGAGCTGAATGAATTAAGTTATTCGGGACCGAGGTTTACGTGGGATAATGGCCGTCTTGATGATGATTTTACTGCGGAAAGGTTAGATATGGCATTTGCTAACTCGGCGTGGTTTGATATCTTTCCTGGAGGAAATGTACGACATCTTAATAGGGCTGGTTCCAATCATGTTCCTATCAAAGTGGATTTCTTCCGTGAAGAGGTTGTGACGGATTCGGGTTTTAGGGGAAAGAGGTCGTTTAAGTTTGAAGCAATGTGGACGCTGGATAATATTTGTGATCATGTGGTTGAAACCGAATGGAAAAATTCGAGCTCTACTGTGATGTATGATGAGGTGCCAGAGAAAATTGATAGATGTGCGGATGCTCTAAAAAAATGGAATCAGAGGGAGTTCGGGAATGTTGGTTCTAAGTTGAATGGGATCCGAGATCAACTGAGGGAGTTGAATAAACGAGATGTGAAGGGAGATCTTGTGGCGAGACGCAAAGAGTTGGAAGGAATGGAGAATGAGTTGATGGAGAAAGAAGAACTATTGTGGTACCAGAGGGCAAAGGCAAATGAATTTAAATGGGGAGACAGAACACAAAGTTTTTCCATTAGAAAGCTAATGGGCGTAGAAAGCGTAATAAAATCCGTCGGCTGGTTGATTCAGATGGTATGGTTTGGCACAGTTTGGAGGGTAAATCTAAGGTGGCTGTTGATTACTTCTGTAATCTCTTTACTTCTGATCTTAGTGCACTTTCTACCACGGTTCCTCAAGAAATCTCGCCTATTATATCGGATGATGAAAACACCGAGTTTTTACATCCCTTCACTGGAGATGAGGTACACACTGCCCTTTTTTCTATGCATCTTACTAAATCTCCTAGTCTTGATGGAATGCTTGCATTATTTTTTCAGCATCATTGGAATATAATTGGACATGACTAATGGTGCTCAAAACGGTAGAATAAGAAGTGGGCCCGGGGTACGAGGAATAAATGGATCCGACGTGACTCCCAAGGTGGATTGCGGGACCCATTACCTTACCCATCTCAAAATTAAACAAAACCCTACCTCGGCGAGGTCCCGAGACCTTGGCAACGAGGTCTAAACCTCGTTGCTCAAAAGCCGACACCCCCGCCCTATCTAGACCAGTCAGCGATCACCGCTTCATCACCCAATAGGCTACAGCCTCACACTCGGCCAATCAAAAGGTTTGATCTCGGGCGTCCCACATCGAACACACACCAAAACCCATCCTCTCAAAACACTATAAATAGAGGAGGACCTTGTAGGTGGGAGGGGGTCGAAAAACATCTTTAACTCAAGAACTATCTTGCTCGTTGAAGATCGACGTGTTGAATCATCGTCAAAGACCTCGCTAACAGACAAGCGAAGTCCACAAAAAGACTTCAAGTCGCACAAGAGTCCTCGTTCGCATCAGAGACCTCGCAACATCATTTCGCAGACCACAATCACCACGCACTAACTCAAGCTCCTCAACCTCGCTTCCAGAGGTCATCAGACGACCCGTGGTTGATAGAATCTCGTAGCAATTAGGAGATCTCGAACCTTGTTAGATCGAGATCTCGAATACACTTAGGGGGTCCAAGTTATAGTCTCGTTTGCTTGTAACTTCGTGATATGTAACCTCGTTATGATAAAACAATAAATAAAGAGCAAGTGTTTGCACTGTCAAATAAAAGTAATCTCGTTTCTTGTCTTCTAGCGTTGATTTGTTTCGGGTTTCATCAATGGCGCCGTCTGTGGGAAGTTCTTCATCCTAAGCAGTTTCTCGGTTTGTGCAAACTTTGGCTTTTGAACCCCTCAAAATGGCCTGCCCAAACAACTTCTTCCCCCTACACCCCGACAACATGCCCGAAACCCCCGCAGTGGATGGGCACGGGACCTCCGGGTTGTCCGTTTGTGGTTCCTTCGTGTTGGGCGCACAACGCGCCACAAAACCCTTACCCGTTCCAAGGGTATGAGCCGGGCGATGCTCCCCAAACCCATATCCCTACCCGGGATATGGACAATACCAACAGGGCTTCGCCCCTTCATACGTCCCTATGCCGGCCTCGGGCCAACCCCACTCCGAGTACGTACCTGCGTACGTCCCCAAGCATGTGGCAGGGCGCGAGACGTCAACCAACAGCTCGTCAACAAAGAGGCCCTCCCGGGACCCCATGCAAATCTTGAGGTATTGCTCGCGTCGTTCGAGGATGCAGGACCCGGAGTTGTCCGAGACGGCGGGGACCGCAATGCACTACCAAAGGTCGCGATCGCAAAAGTCGAGACCACAGCCCCAACCCCTGGTTGAGGCCGGGAGCATCTCTTCATTTGTGGACGAGATTCAATGTGCACCGATGCCTAAGGGTTTCCATAGACCACAAATGGGGCTTTATGAAGGTTCGGCAGACCCGGAGGAGCATGTGAAGCACTTCGCTGTCCAGATGAACGTCAACTCCTACAACGACGCCATTTTCTGCCGTGTCTTCCCAACCACCATGGAAAAGGCTGCGATGACGTGGTTCACCAGTCTCAAGATAGGGTTTGTGGCCTCGTTCGCTCAATTGTGCGGGTCCTTTATCGCACACTTCAGCGGCTCAAGGAAGCGCAAGAAGAACATGCGGGATCTCCGCGGTATTGAGCATGGAGAGGGCGAGTCTCTGGGCACTTTTTTCACGAGGTTCACAACCTCGGTGGCAGAAATCGCGCATGTTGACGAATCATCGGTACGCGATACCCTCATGGGTAACCTGTGCGAAGGGGCTTTCAAGAATTACATTTTCTTGAAGTGCTCGGCGACGTACAACAGCCTGTGCGCTCAGATCACGGCCTAGGTGTATGCCGAGGATGCTGCCAACCAGAGCTCTCGACCGAGGATCGACAAGGAAATCGTCACCGAGGCTAAGGGGAAGGCGAAGGTGGCCGCGCCAGCCACGAGGGATGCGTATGTGACGCAGGCCCAAACCCCTGTCAACAACAACTACAGGAACAACAACAACAACAATAACAACAACAACAACAACAGGAACAACAACAATAACAACGGGAACAACACCAACCGCAACAACAACCGCGGTAGCAATTGGAACTGCTTTGGCGGAAAGCAACGAGGCTATAGGGGCAAGGGCGGCCACTTGTACAACCCAAACGAGAAGGGGCGTGTCAACCCCGCATCAGGAGCCAACACCGTACCGCAAGGCCCGAGTCAGGCTCAGGCCAACAATGTCGAGCAGCAGGCCCCCACGAAGAAGGCGCGGTCCGGACAGACAAACACACCCGATCGGTATATTCATACCATCTCGGGTGGACCTTCGCTGGCGGGGTCAAGCCAGGCAGAAAGGAAGAGGTGCGCGAGGGCAAGTCATCATGAACCGTCGGTGTTTAGCATTGCCCAGACCTCGCGGTTACACGTAGGCCTGGCCTTCACCTCCGAGGATGCCAAGGTGCTCCACATGCCGCACTCGGACCCTTTGGTGGTACGTGCTCAAGTGGGCTAAAAAATGGTGAAGCAAGTACTGGTGGACATGGGGTCCTCTGTGGACATCATGTACTACGGTGCTTTCGAGCAATTGGGCATCTCTGAGACATCCCTGAAACCCTACGCTGGGAAACTCACCTCCTTCTCGGGGGACGAGGTCGACGTTGTAGGTCTTATAGACCTTTGGATGACGCTGGGCACCGGTTCCACGAGGAGAACCGAGATGGTGGAGTTCACGGTGGTGCACTTGCCCTCGGTGTACAATGCCATCATCGGGAGAGTATCCTTGATGAAGTTCCAAGCGGTGGTGTCCATCTACCACCTAAAAATAAAGTTCCCCGTCGACGACGGGGTTGGAGAGGTAAAGGGCAACCAGGAAGAGCGTCGCATTTGCTATGTGACCTCGGCAAAGCACAAATGCCCGATGTTCATGGTGGAGTCCCCTGGCGAGGCCGACCTCAAAGTCCAGGATTTCACGGTCCCCATCACTGGGGTAGAAAGAAGGGTGATAACTCCCTTCGGGAATGAGTCCGAGAAGATCTACCTGGGAAAATGTCTCTCCGGGAAGTCGGCAGCATCACTGGAGGCCTTGCTTTCTAGATCCCCCGATGCGTTCGCCTGGACCGCCAAGGACCTCCGCGGCGTCCCACGAACTATGGCCCAACACTCCTTGAACGTCGACATTACCACCCGCCCTGTGGTACAAAGACGGAGGAAGATGAACGAGGAGAGGGAAAACGCCGCAAATGAGGAAGTGGCAAAGCTGCTGGCCGCGGGGTTTATCCGCGAGGTCCAGTACCCAAGATGGCTGTCCAACGTCGTGCTGGTCAAGAAGGCCAGCGGAAAGTGGCGGATGTGTGTAGACTTCAAGGACCTCAACAAATCTTGCCCCAAGGACAACTACCCCTTGCCCTTGATCGACGAGCTGGTCGACTCAACCGCAGGGCACGGGGTATTGAGTTTCCTCGACGCCTACTCGAGATACAATCAAGTTTTGATGAGCCCGCGTGACGAAGAGGAGACTTCCTTCATCACGCAGCGAAGAACCTACTGCTACAAGGTCATGCCATTTGGCTTAAAGAACGCGGGGGCCACCTTCCAATGCCTCGTCAATCGCGTCTTTAAAAACCATCTGGGGAGGAACGTGTCGGCCTACGTCGACGACATCGTGGTGCGGAGAAAAAGCCCCGAAGATCATCTGGCCGACCTCGCCGAGGTCTTTGTGACCCTCAAGCACAATCGTCTCAGCCTGAACCCCGAGAACTGTGTCTTCGGCGTGTCATCAGGAAAGTTCCTAGGCTTCATGATCAGCAAACGCGGGATCGACGTCAACCCCGCCAAGGTCGAATCAATCATCTCGATGAGGTCGCCGCGATCTCGCACTGAGGTACAACGGCACCGTGAACTACCTGGGGAGGTTTTGCTCCCGCTTGGCGGACAAATCTCTGCCCTTCTTTGCCGCCCTCAAGAAGAACGACAAGTTCGTTTGGGACGAGGGGCTAGAGCTCGCCTTCTCCAAGCTGAAGGCCTTCCTATCAAAACTCCCCACGTTGTCGCCTCTAATGGCAGGCGAGGACTTGCAACTATATGTGGCGGTAAGCCCGGAGACGGTCAGCGCGATGCTAACCAAAAAAGCTATGCACCCAGTCTGCTTCATAAGTCGCATGCTCTAGCCTACGGAGCAGCGATATTCCCCAGCAGAGAAGATGGCCCTGGCTTTCGTAACCGCCGCTAGGCGCCTGCACCCTTACTTCCACGCGCACCCCATTCAGGTCCTCTCTGACCTCCCACTTCGCCAAATCTTCCACCAGCCCGCCCTCTCCGGGCGGATGACGAAGTGGGCAGTCGAGCTCTCCGAGTTCGACATCAGCTACCTCCCTAGGACTACGATGAAGGGGAAGGCCCTCGCCGACTTCATGGTGGAGGTCACCGTCCCCGAAACCGATGCAAGCTCAGAGGAATGGAAGGTATTTGTTGACGGCTTGTGGTGTGATGCCGGAGGTGGGGCTGGCGTATTCCTCGTCGGTCCCTCAATTGAGACAGAGTATGCCCTTAACTTCGCATTCGATGCCACCAACAACGAGGCCGAATATGAGGCCATGATCGCCGGGATAGAGATGGCACTCCTTAGTGGAGCCCGCAAAATCAGAGTTTACACCGATTCCGAGCTGGTTGCGCGTCAGCTCAACGGATAATACGACACCCAGACAAGGTTCCTGCCTGCGTACCGGGAGAAAGTTAAAGAGTTAGTGTCGTGCCTAGAGACCTTCGCGGTGGAATCCATCCCACGAACCTCAAACACAAAGGCGGATGCTCTCGCGAGGTTGGGATCTGCCCTTCCCTTGGAGGTAGGGAATCGTGTGATCGTGGAAAGGAAACTCTCACGGAGTGTAACCAGCGAGGTTCTCTCCGTTGACGCTGGGGACTGGAGGGTCCCAATCACGCGATATGTGGAGAGCGGTGTCCTCCCAGAGGACCCTAGAGAGGCTAGAAAGCTGAAAATGCATGCCGCCCGCTACTGCGTCATCGGCGGCCGGCTCTATCGCCGGGGTTACGCTGAGCCCAACTTGTTGTGTGTACCAACCGAGGCTAGCTGCGGGGCATATCCTGTATGAGGCACATGAGGGGGTCTGTGGTGGGCACCCCGGATGGCGCGCCCTGTCGCATAAAATCACCCATTTGGGATACTTTTGGCCCACTCTCAGATAGGACGCGAGGGCCTATGTCTAGAAATGTGACGGGTGCCAGAAGCACGGTAACCTCCAGCACACCCCGACCTCGCGTCTTCGCTCCATCCACGCACCATGCCCCTTCGCAATGTGAGGGATGGACATCCTAGGCCCCTTCCCCAAGGTTGTTGGCCAAGTGCGGTACATTCTGGTCATCGTCGATTATTTCACGTAGTGGGTCGAAGCACAAGCAATGGCGAAGATCACCGGGACAAAGGTCTACGACTTCCTATGGAAGAACCTCGTTTGTCGATTTGGTGTCCCCATGACCATCATGACTGACCATGGCCCCCAATTCGACTGCGAGGAAACTCGGACTTTTTGCTCCGACCTGGGCATAACCCTCAAGTTTTCCTCTGTGGCCCACCCCCAGTCCAACGGCCAGGTGGAGAATGTCAACGCTCGTATCCTGACCGGTCTAAAGAAGCATCTGGGCATGGCATAAGGTCGTTGTGCGGAGCTTCTCCCGCTTGTCCTGTAGACGTACCGCACCACCGCGCGTCGCGCAACGTGGGAAAGGCCTTTCGCTCTAACCTACGGGGAGGAAGCTCTAGTCCCCCTAGAAACCTTGGTGCCTTCGGCAAGGATTTTTGACTTCGATGAAAAAGAGAACGAGGCCAACCTCAAGGTCGAACTACTGTTCAAAGACGAACTGCGCGAGGTGGCCGACCTGTGCTCCAGAGAATACAAGCGCCGCGTGGCGGTATATCACGACAAGAAGGTCCGGCCCCGGTTTTTGGCCACAGGTAGTCTCGTCTTGAGGCGTACCGAAGGTGCCAAACTGGATCCTAACTGGGAATGACCATACCTCCTCGGAGAAGAAGTCGCGCCCGGAGCTTTCAAGCTTAAAGATAGCGAAGGGCGTACTTTGAGCAAAACATGGAACATCGATCGGCTCAAAAGATATTACATGTAAACCCTCCGAACTCTGCTATTTCCTGCAAATTCTGTGAATCAAGGGTTGTGGTATTTTCAAAATCTATCTCGAAAATGAAAACTTCGTTTCAAAGTCCATCCCTCGCTTCCCGCTTGGGATTGGAGATTCTCAGTTTTAAGGTCGCGAAGTCCATCCCTCGCTTCCCGCTTGGGGTTGGAGATTCTCAGCTTTAAGGTCGCGAAGTCCATCCCTCGCTTCCCGCTTGGGGTTGGAGATTCTCAATTTTAAGGTCGTGAAGCCTATCCCTCGCTTCCCGCTTGGGGTTGGAGATTCTCAGTTTTAAGTTCGCGAAGTCCATCCCTCGCTTCCCGCTTGGGGTTGGAGATTCTCAGTTTTAAGGTCGCGAAGTCCATCCCTCGCTTCCCGCTTGGGGTTGGAGATTCTAAGTTTTAAGGTCGCGAAGTCCATCCCTCGCTTCCCGCTTGGGGTTGGAGATTCTCAGTTTTAAGGTCGCGAAGTCCATCCCTCGCTTCCCGCTTGGGGTTGGAGATTCTCGGTTTGCAAAAATCAAAGTCCGCCCCTCGCTTCCCGCTTGGGGTTGGAGACAACCAAAATAATCATGGGCGATCCGAGCGAGGCTCGTGATCGTGGCATAAAATCTATCATGCGCGATCCGAGCGAGGCTCGTGATCGTGGCATAAAATCTATCATGCGCGATCCGAGCGAGGCTCGTGATCGTGGCATAAAATCTATCATGCACGATCCGAGCGAGGCTCGTGATCGTGGTATTAAATCTATCATGCACGATCCGAGCGAGGCTCGTGATCGTGGCATAAAATCTATCATGCGCGATCCGAGCGAGGCTCGTGATCATGGCATAAAATCTATCATGCGCGATCCGAGCGAGGCTCGTGATCGTGGCATTAAATCTATCATGCGCGATCCAAGCGAAGCTCGTGATCGTGGCATTAAATCTATCATGCGCGATCTGAGCGAGGCTCGTGATTGTGGCATAAAATCTATCATGCGCGATCCGAGCGAGGCTCGTGATCGTGGCATAAAATCTATCATGCGCGATCCGAGCGAGGCTCGTGATCGTGGCATAAAATCTATCATGCACGATCCGAGCGAGGCTCGTGATCGTGGCGTAAAATCTATCATGCACGATCCGAGCGAGGCTCGAGATTGCGGCATAGAATTTATCATGCTCGACCCGAGCGAGGCTCGGGGACGGAACATACAACGAGCGCCTGATGTGCCCCGAGCAGACCAAAAATGTTGTGGCACTCGGGCCATGGGGATGGATCGAGATATATATATATATACAGTAAACTAAAATAAGAAACCCGGAACACAATCATAAACAAAGAAAATTATATAAGATAAGGCCAAAAGGGCCGAAGTGTCATAATTACAAATCCCGTTGGGGCCACCAAAATAGCAAAAATATAAAAAAACACATAAACTACACAGGCAGGCATCCCTCAATCCTTCGAGGTCTCGGCAGCGTGTTCCGTAGGGACCTGGCAGACGGGCAAGTTGGAGGTCGCATCAGGCTTGGAGATTGGCACGTCCGTCGTGAGATGGGGATCAGCGACGGCGACGTTCGAGCCTCCCTGGCCGAGGTCCTCTGCGTTGGGCGCCTCGGTGGCCACGGTCCCATCCTCTCTGAGGAAGAACTCGCATTCTCCCTCGGGCTCCTCCCCAGTTTCTTCCCCCATGGTCAGCGCGGA